>CM052815.1:32517616-32600413 GCA_028533885.1 Nasua narica | reverse complement strand
TTTCTCCACATCCTCTCCAGCATTTGTTTACTGTCTTGTTGATTTTGGCCATTCTAACTGGCGTAAGGTGGTATCTCAGTGTGGTTTTGATTTGAATCTCTCTGATGGCTAAAGATGATGAACATTTTTTCATGTGTCTGTTATGTGCTCCACTTTTCTAATGAGGTCTCCCTGTCCTCCCACCCTCGTGGTTTCCCACGGACATTCCTGTTGCTGGGGTCTTGACGTGTGTCCTCCTCGTGTGAGCCATTCCCTGCAGAAGTAGCTACATCCATTTCATCTTCCATCTTCCATCAAGTCTGCTTGTAGGGTGGGCACTCAGAAAGTGTCAGCCTCCTACAAGTTATCAGGGAGAAAGATTTTAGATCGTTGTTAGAAAGAACATTGTAACTGTCAGAGCTATCTAAACATGAAAACAATCGGCTTAGAACAGTAGGAGTCCCCTGTCATTAGCCAATGACCATAGCCAATGAATGTATTATTAGTACCTATGAAAGTTTTATAGTGCATAAGATAATGTATGTGGCCATTTGTAGTCATATTTTTGACATTAATTCTAAAGTTGGTCCTATGAAAATTTCAGTTTGAGGTCATGCTGTATTATCAAAAAAATGCCCAGAGGAGAGCGGTAGAAATGTAGAAGCTGGAAGAAAGTAGGTATTCTTTTCTGCAGCAGCTGTTTCCTCTACCTGCTGTTTGGAATTATATTCTTTTTTTTGTCATATCAGGTTCATGGGATACATCTTTGAGCCGCTCTAAAAGAGAGCGTAATTTGCCTTAACTGGTTGCCTTGATTGTTACTCTGTGATGATTGCCCATAGAATGCTTCTGACAAAGAGTCATGAAAGATGGTTAGTAACCCAATGAGACTCAAAAGGGGGGGAAAATAGATTTTTAAGACTAAAATGGACAGGTGATAGTAAAGTCAGGGACTCATTTTCTTTCTGTCCTAGGAGCTCTTAAGCGCTGCTCTGGGAAAATGTCTGAAACTGCTTATCAAATTGTCAGAGGCATTTATGAAACCTCAAGGTGCAGATTTACGGAGTTCTTATTCCAAAATGATTCGCCCTTTATAAACGGTCATGGTGCCTACACCAGTCATTGGCTTCACAAAACCTTGTAGATTTGTTCCCTTGTTCCTGCTGCTGCGTACCTGCATTCTCCTTACTGCTGCCCTTAGCTGCATGGCTTAGGGAGTCACAAGGGCCGTGGTGAAGTTCTGCCTTTTCGTAGGGCGTCTCTCTTGATTCCCTTACCTGAACTTTCTCCCCCTTCAGGGTAAATCATGGTGCCAATGCAGAATTATCCCCCATAACCACAAGCTCTTAGGTAGTGTTCCAGTGGTATCTGGGTGCTTCCGGGATTTCTTGTGCCTACAGCAGTGGCCTGTTGATCTCAGCCCTTACAGACTCAACTCTTGCTGTGTGTCCTGGACAAGTAAAGAGTTTTCTAAGCAGATGTTTATTAAACACAGTTATTCTCCATTATCGAGTCCTTGAACCGTTAACTTCGGGCCAGTTTATTTTATGCTGAATAGGATGGTTTTAGTGGTTGTCTATGGACCTTTTTTACTTTGATTCCTTTGCTGCCGACCACCAATGCGATGCTGTCATAGTCTTCACGAGCAGTGAGGTACCATTTTTTCATCTTTGTTAGCTAAGCTGACATTTGGAAGATAAATTCTTAAAGTTGGGTTCTAGTCTGTATTACCATGTCTTAACTTTCTCTTCTCCCTGAATAAAAGTGCCGTGATTTTATCTTCTTGAAGAATGATCACTAGTTTGTTGCCTTTTTAAATAATGAGTTCCTTTTTTGTGTGAATTCACAGATTGGTCAAATCATTGCACCACAACATTCAGAGAAGATGGACTGTGGACCTACCTCAATCAGATTGTGGCTTGTTCCCCTTGGGTTTTATATATCTTCATGCTAGCAGCTTTCCATTTCTCATGGTCAACATTTTTATTATTAAATCAACTCTTTCAGGTATTTATTTCTCTTCTTATAATGCATTGGAGTAAAATTTCCAGTAGCCTGTAATAAGATAGAAAGACTTGAATTTTAAATCAGAAGGCTTTTGGGTCTCGGTTCCACCCCTGTTGCTTGCTCTCTGGTTGTAGGCATGTCATTTGACTCTTGAATTTCAATTTCCCTGCCTGTAAAATGGAGTTGATAATGCTACTCTCACAGGATTGTGTAAAGGTTAGAATAATAAGTTGTTAGCTTGTCCCTAGGAATGATCTAATCTTACCTTTTTATTCTATGGAGAGAGTTACAGAGAGGTGAATTGACTTGCTCGGGGTCACGCAGCGAAATCAGAACTAGAAACCTAGGTCTTCTGACAACTCTTCAAAGGCTTTTTTCATCATACGGTTAAATCATAAGGTGTGTGAAAACACAAAATATAAACAGCATTGTGAGATGCTTTTAAAAACATTTGTGAGATGATTCTCTGGCCTCATTTTTTTCCAACCCTCTTTGTTATCCTGTTCATTATGCAGTGCTTAAGTGAATAGAAGGGGAGAAGAAATGCAAGATCCATTACCAACCCGTGGACGTGGTAATTACACTTCCAGGGAAGGTTACAGCCATTAGAAAGTTCACGCTCCAGGGCAGTAGCCACATTCAGCTCTCTGTGAAGCTACTGTCCTTTTCCTGCTGCCTGCCTTCCCCTCTGAGCGTAACCTAATTCTCGTTGTTGCTGTGGCCTGCCGTCGTGGAATGGACAGCCGTGATCAGTCTGAGCCAATTACTGTAAGACCTCAGACAATTTGAGCATTACGCATCGAAAGTACAGTGCATTCCGCTTTTAAAGGGAACTAACCAATTTTACAATAATAAGGAGAAAGACAGACAGACAAAGGGAAAAAAACGCTAAGGAAAGGAATGAAGCTGGTAGCACTGAACTGAGGCTTCTGAATGCTCCTCTTCATCTCCTGCCTCTCCGGTATCTACACACTCAGGCAGGAGGAATGAATATTAGCATCACTGATTGTTAATATCTTACAATACCTACTGTTTAAATACGCTTTACCTATTCCAAAGCACTTCCCTGTCTCTTTCCTGATGCAGAGCTGAGTCATAGACTGTGCCAGAGCAGTGCCTCCATTTTATAGATGAGAAGACTAAGCCTCTGCGAGCTTGAGCGCCTTGTTTTGGCCACATGACTGGTGAGAGGGGAATGAGAAGTAGAACCCTCTCACTGGGTTCTACTCAATTCTAATTCTCTTTCTTCTTTTCTGGACTCTGAAGACAAGTACAGATATATGCGAGAGTATAATATCAGTTTTGTTTTTTTTTTAAAGAAAGCTTAATGTTTCTTACAGTTTCTAAGGCAAGAAAATGGACTCAAAGTTTTGGATAATTTTCAAATATAGGAATTCATGGTAAAGTTGTTTTCTTAATAAAACAATTCAGTTGTTCGAAGCCTTTCATTTGCTGACTGCTTTAGTGAGTCACGAGTTTGACCGTAGCAAGTCAGAGCACAGACTGTGGTGAGGACCGTGAACTTGATTCTCACACTGGCTGAGGTGTCCATCTCAGTTCTGCCGCTTTCTAAGCTGTGTGACCTTGCACCAGTTACTTCACCTCTGGAAGCCTCTGCATAGGGTATTTTAAATATATTGTGTCAAATCCTTCAACAACCTGATGAGGGAGGATGGTGTGATAACCTGTGTCTTACGGATGAGGGCTTGATGTTTGAGAACGCTTTGAGATTTAAATGGAGTAACTCAGTGACTAGTAGGGTTTTAATGATTTGCGAGTTTTTGAGTTACCTCAACTCTTACCCTTCCCCAAATTATGAATTTAAATGTCCTTCACTTCAGATTGACTTTTTCAATTGGCCCTTTCCAAAGAGATGCTAAGAAGCATCTGTAAAGTGAGATCATTGCAGTAACATTAACCTTATTTAGTTTTATTCATCTAAAACTTACATGCTGCATGTGCTGAGAATCTAAACAGGCTTGTAAGCCCCAGCTTGAATTACTAAAGCAATTATCTCATGACTGTGCTTTGTTGAATGTTAATAAAAATAGACACTCAAAAAAATGAATGCTCGGGGGCGCCTGGCTTGCTCAGTTGGAAGACCATGGGACTCAATCTCGGGGTCATGAGTTCAGGCCCCCACGTTGTGTGTAGAGATTACTGAAAAATAAATAAATAAACTTAAAAAAGCAAACAAAACTCATCTACTAGATTTACTTAGTCTCATTCAGTGCTGTTGAGTTGCTGTCCTCACCGCGATCCTTGGTTAGAAGGCTAGGGTCCCCTGCGTTCGGGGGCGGACTGAACGTTTACCGCTGCCCTGCTGTGCTAAGAGCAACAGAACCTCAACATGGCGGCATTTGTCATGTACCTTCCAACCTTCTTTCGCAGATCGCTTTCCTGGGCCTGACCTCCCACGAGAGAACCAGCCTGCTGAAGCAGAGCAGACATATGAAACAGACCTTGTCCCTCAGGAGGACCCCATACAAGTAAGTCAGATCTATTTTGGCCACTGTATCCTGTGGAAGATGCTAGTCTAGCCATTGGTTTCCCAGCCTGCTGCCACCACTCAGGCTATGCTGCTCTTCTCGAACTTGCTATCTGGCAGAGTTGACCCTCTTCTTTCTTGGAAGCCTTAGTGACAGGAGGTTTGTGGGCAGGTCATGAGCGCCCGGGTGCTAAGAATTTGGGACTTGGTCAGTTGGACTCAGCACAAATAGTTAAGTGACTTTGAAGTTTTGCCAAGGTGGGGAATCTCTCTAGTCGAGCCACATGGTCACAAGATTGCATGTTGCTGGCATGGAGTCAGTGTGAGATAACCAAGCATGTGGCTGCGAGTTCCAGCCGCAAGGCTCTCTGCAGAAAGCATCAGGTTGTGAGCTTTGCCAAGGGTTTCCACCTGCCTTTCTGTCACCAGTAATTCTTTTAGCCCGTGTTTAACGTGCCCATCTGTGTCAGGGAGGTGCCGGTGCTTCAGGTTTGAGGTGTGTTTTCTCCAGAGCATCGGTCGTATAAGACCTGTCCTCAGTTGAAAATGAGCGTGTTTGTAGGAAGGCTGTCATCCTACGATACAAGCGATCAGCCTTTGAAGCATATCTCCCTGTCATAAATATCGGGGTCTTGGAGGCTGCGAGTGCGGCAGAGGTCACCCTGAGCCCTCAGGGGATTTAACGCTCACTTGCCTATCTGAGCAGTCTATTTTAAAGCACGCTCGTGGTACAAGATGAAACCGTTAGGCTGTTAGACAAGGAAATCAGAGCCTGGGGAGGACTGGGATCTGTGTTTAGAGAGGAGGGGCATTGACTTAATTGGGAAGAGATGGCTGAGGTGATGGAGGGTGGCCGGTGGCGCCAAGCTTGTGATGATTGGTTCAGACTGGCAATCATAGTAAAGTCCCTTTCCCAGTAGTTTAACCAGAGGAATGAATATTTATTCCACTAGAGGATGAAAGCCTTTTGTGACTGAGGTGGAATTTTCAGCTGAGCCTTGAAAGATGTGGGGTGGGGCCTGATGGCGAAGGACAGACAGGGATTTCAAGCCTTAAAGAGCCTGAATGGAGGGCCTGAGGTGAGAGAACTGGGGCGCGTGTGGGAATTACCAAGTAAACGGTAACGTACGCTGGAGGAACTAACGGGAAAGCCTTAGAGCTACTTCGCGTCTCGATCCCAAAAACCTGCCCAAGTTACTTTTTACTCACTAACTAGCTCTGGAGCCGCTCCCCGGAGGAGCCGTGATGATACGCTCCTGACAGCTCTCCCAGCAGCTGCAATGGCCCGTCATCCTCTCGCACAGATCTGTTTTAATGTGTCTCGGGGGTTGGGTTTAGATAAGGTTTTTGGAGGACCAGACGGTGTCCAAATAGGTAAGATGAATTGGGAAACAGCTCCTTCCCTTTGGCTGGAGCCGCCACCTTCCAGCAGTTCACCAAAATGACCAGCGCCAAGGGAAAGAGGAGAAGCACCCACCGTATGTTCTCTAGACCTTTTAGAAAACACGGAGTTGTTCCTTTGGCCACATCCATGCGAAGCTACAGAAAGGTGATGTTGTAGACATCAAGGCAGCAGGCACCGTTCAGAAAGCAACGCCCCACAGACGTTTCCACGGCAGAACTGCGAGAGTCTACGGTGTCCCCCAGCACGCTGTTGGCGTAAACACACAAGGGCAGGATTCTTGCCAAGACAACTAATGTACGTATTGGGCTTATTAGGCACTCCAAGAGCTGAGGTAGCCTCCTGAAGCATGTGGAGGAAGATGGCCAGAAGAAGAAGGAGGCCAAGGAGAAAGGTATTTGCGTTCAACTGAAGGGCTGGCCTGCTCCACCCAGTGCTGCACTTTGTGAGAACCAATGGGAAGGAGTCTGAGCTGCTGGAGCCCATTCCCTCTGAATTCATGGTATGAGAGGTCTAAAAAAAGGACAAAAGACCTCTGGACTATTAAAAAAAAAAAGAAGAAGAAGAAGAATTGGAAGGAATTGAGACAGGTCCCTGTTTTACTTAGAAAGTTTAGGAAAAAACCCAGTTTGTTGACTATATTGTTTCTGTCCTATCTGGCCTTTGAGATCATCAAAATGTGAATCAGGGCAAAGGCAATGGAAAGCAGGACACTTATTGATGGCCCCACCATTCCAGTGAGTGAGAGGTTCAGAAGGAAATTAAGTTTCTGGGCAGAAGGCAGGGAGTCTCAAAATCAGGACTGAGGTCCAGAAATGGACCTGGGCTTCAGTTTTAATGTCCTCTAAGCCAGGGAACTGTTTGATTCACCTCTGGATTCCTGCTTCAGGATCTTCAAAGGACCTTGTCTGTTCTAAATTCTCAGTGAATGTTTCTGGTCTGAATGAATGTTCAAAAAGGAAATGTAGTAAGATGTGTTCTCTTCCTTCCTTGGCAGCCTTGGGTTCACGCAGAACCTCGCAGATTTCTTTCAGTGTGGCTGCTTTGGCTTGGTGAAGCCTTGTGCTGTGGACTGGACGTCACAATACACCGTGGTCTTCCACCCGGCGAAGGAGAAGGTCCTTCGCTCCGTATAAGAAAAGCCACCGCAGACCTTCCCTCTGACCTGCTTGTGTTTATGTCGGTGCCCTGTGGTCTGCAAGTGAAGTGAAGATTCAGAGTTGACCTAAGCCCAAAGGAAAACGCAGGTGGTTTTTAAAGCTATTTGGTAAAAACAGAAGTTCTCAATAAAGGCGTTACACTTTTAGATTTAGCAAGATGGACTGTTCCTGAACAATCTTGGCAGACATCTAAAAAAACTTATATTTTTCACAAGAAAACACAAGTTACATTTTTTTGGAGATAATATTCACTAATTATGGATAAAATACAGTATTTTCAAATATTTTATTGGTTGTTTCAAAATAGTACTATTCTATAAACTTGTAATTTTTGATAAATTATTTGTTTGCTTTATCTATAAATATGTAAAAAATATTTAAATAGATGTACCTGTTTTGCTTTCACACTTAATAAACTTTTCTTTTGTAGTTGAGATTTCATTTCTGACACTTAACACTTTTAGAATCTTAAATTGAGAAAAGGTGTATATGGGACATAAGAAACTGATTAACGATTCCAGGAATGACTTGAGCTCACTGTTAACACCAGTAAGCAAGACTTAATTTAGTTTTCCATCTTACTTAGAAAGTTGAACAGAGGAATCTTAAAGATTAATTACTGTTTTTACTTAAAACGTTCAAAATATTGGACTGATGTGATTATAATTGCTAATTTCTTTTATTCTGGAGGAAAAATGAATTCAACTTTAACTCCTTGGTATTGTATATAAATGCTCCTGGGCACGGCCCCTTCCTGCTGAAAACCATTCCTTCAGGTTCCATTACTCTTGGAGTAAAGGCTAAAATTCTCGTCGTGACCTCCAAGGCCTTAAATAATATAACCTTACTTGGTTTACCACTCTTCCTCTGGGCCATGCTCTACACTCTAATCACTTTGACTTTTCGGTTTTTCAAAGATCCTTTCTTTCTTCTATAGAGCCTTTGCAAATAAGGCAACTAAAGCCTAAAGAAGTTCCCGTCTTCTCCAAGGTCACTTAGATACTAAATGGGGTCGCCACTCTAGAGTGTCAGGCACCTCGAATACTGTCTGACACCTTGTATGTGTCAGACATAAACACTTAAATTCATTGAATGAATGGTTTTTAAGTAGGATGTGAGGTGATCATAATTGTTTGAGGACTGATTCTCAGCTGGGGGGACAGAAGGACTTTCTCAAGCTATATCCTTTTCTTTTCTCTCTCTTCAGACTCTGCCAAGTATTCTCAAATTATGGTCCATACACCATTTAATCAGAATTACAGGGATGGAGCAGGGGCTTACTTGTTTAAAATTCAAATACCCTACCTCACATCTTCCAAAATACTATATTCCAGCCTTTCTAATTGATATGTAATAAGGAAAGCACATTTCATTAAGTCATTCCATAGATATTTATTGAGCACCATGATAGGTCTTTCAGGCCATAAAACATTTAATTGGGCATACTAATACAGAGCTTGCAATCTAGAGGGAAAGCTAAGATAAATGACCCTATAGTATAATGTAGAAAATTAAAAAGCCATCAAAAGGGTACAAATAAAATATTTTTAGAGTTTAGAGGTTGGAGAGAGCCTCAGTAAATGTGATCAAGTGTTTATGGACAATAAGGCATTAGAAAGGGTCTTTCAGTGATATTTAGTTTGGAAATACGGAGTTGGAAGTGAAAGGCCTTCTCATGGTGAGAACTCTACAAGTGAAGACGATGGGAAAGTCTGAAATATAGTTAGAACCATGACAGGCTGGGTCTCTAGAGGTTTAAAGTGGGGAGCTTGGTCAGTAAATTGGACTTGTTGATTGGGATTAGATCTCCAGGGCCTTGAATGTTAAGCTGAGGAGCTGTATTTAAGTGAGCAATAGAGAGCTATTTCTTTACTCACTTGTCAGTAAAAAGTCCTTTTCATTATCTTGTCTGGTCTCACCAACCCCTGCCAAGTAACTACTCTCAAATTGGGTTCCATAGACCATTTACATCAGAATAACAGGCCCGTGATAGTGAATGGGGTAGTGTCTGGGGATCACTTGTTTAAAATTCAAATTCCTGGAGCGACTGTGTGGCTCAGTGGGTTAAGCATCTGCCTTCGGCTCAGGGTCCTGGGATTGAGTCCCACAACTGGCTCCTTGCTCGGTGGGGAGCCTACTTCTCCCTTTGCCTCCTGCTCCCCCCACTTGTGCTTTCTCTCTCTCTCTGGCAAATAAATAAAATCTTTAAAAAAATAAGCTTAAAATTCCTCTTCTTAGACCTTCCATAGGTCTGAGGAGTGTCTTGGAATCTCAATTTTTATCAGGTTCCCCAAGTGATTCTTTTTTTTTTTTTTTTAACATATAATATATTATTTGTTTCAAGGGTACAGGTCTGGGATTCATCAGTCTTACACAATTCCCAGCACTCACCATAGCCCATACCCTCCCCATCATCCATCACCCAGCCACCCATCCCTCCCACCGCCTCCGTTCCAGCAACCCTGTTTGTTTCCTGAGATTAAGAGTCTCTTATGGTTTGTCTCCCCAAGTGATTCTTACAATTACATGATACAGTTTGAGAATCATTTACGTAAGGACCCTAACCCCCACCGTTCCACTGTGGTGTTTTCCTCAGGTTTACATTGGTGGGAAAGTTTAAAAAAGAAAAAGTTTGAGAGTCAATGTTTTATAACTAGGCACCCTGGGTTTGAGTTCTGGGTCTGCCAGTTAGAAGTGCATTTTACCTCTGAACAGATGACTTGCCTCTCTAATGCTCTGGTTTCCTCATTTGTATCACATGGGCAATGATAGTAGATATCTCCAAATGTTGCGATGAGGATTAAATGGATTAATAACACAGAAAGTGCTTAGAATTCTACTTGGCACATAATAAATGCTCAATAAATGCTACTAATTCAGAAATCTTTGGAAAATTGACTAGAGGTAAGGAAATGGGCCACATTCACTCTTCCGTACTCTGTGTTCTGTTTGGGGACTAGGATTCTCAAAACTACAGTTTTCCTTGTCAGCTGATTTTCCATTAAGTTCTGCCAGTAGAGAAGGAGGACGGGAGAAGAGACTTAACTCCACTCTTCTTGCCAGCGGGTTCTCTCAGTGTTGTTCCTACAGTGGCCCTTCACTCTGCCTCCCGTAGAAGCTCCAGCAAGAGCAGACAGGGCTCTCTGCTGGGAGGTCTGCCCCCAGCCCCGGGAAACCTGCCCTGGAGGCATCTGGATTAGGCTGCTCCCATCTCTTTACAGCTCTGGGCATCGTGGCTGCTTCCTGTAGGTCCCATCTCTGTGCTAAATCAGTGAGCTCATCTTTACTTTTTGAAAAATATTAGCACCTGCTTAGTCAATTCCCTCTATTATTTTCTCTCTGTTAAAAAACAAAAATGAAACAAAACCAGAAAGCCTAGTGTGGTTTCTGTTTTTTTGACTGGACCCTGACAGAGAGTGTTAGAGATAAGCTTTTAGTAATGTCCCAGGCAAGAAGTAATGAAGGCCCAGATTATTGATTGAATGTGGGGGGAAGAAAAAGAAGGGAGAGTCAAAGGTGACTTTGAACCCAGTGAATGAAAGGGTGGCGGTGCTCTTCTGAGGAGTTAAGAAAACCATGGAGAGACTAGGTGATTCTGGTGGCTGGACGCTACTGAGTTTGAGGTAGAAAAGTCTGGAAGGCAGCTGTAAAGAGATCGGGGCATGGATGGGAGTCATGAGCAGAGATGGATGAGGTTGTCACAAAAAAGAGGTAAAAAACTGAGGTGCAAATGAAACGGGGAGTTGTCCACCTGAAATGAGAAGATCAATTCTAGAAAGAGACCAAAGATAATAACCCATACAAACAAAGAAAATGTGAGAGGGGAGGGAGCAGGAGCATGGCCTTACAGAATATGGATTTAGGGAGCTGGAGGTAAGGAGGAGGGACTAGGGAGGAGGTTGGATGGGAGGATAGTCACGAGAGTACAGTGGTATAGAATTCAAGAAGAGTTCAAAGAGGAAGGAGTCACTCATCAGGAGCTGAAGAGAGGACAACTGAAGAAGGACGGGATCTGTGGCTAGGAGGTTATCTGCGGGCTTGGGGACCCGTGGCGGCTGGGAGCAGGTGGGCCGCAGGGAGGGCACTTAGAAGCCCAATGTGCAGGCAGTAAGGACTAGAGGGAACAGTCCTACTTTGAGGGGTGCCGGGTGGCTTTGAGGGGAGCCGGCAGAAGGCAGGAGCTTGAGAGCAAAGTGGCCAGGTTTGGGCTTGTTTGGCTTGTCCAGGGGATTGGGACTCTTAGACTGATGCCAGAACTTTCCCCAGTGTCTGTGTAGTCACAGCGGAGACTGCATTTGAATCCCTTGGACAACTATTAGGCAAACTCCTGAGGATGCTCCCTGTGACTAAGCAGATGGGCGGGACGCTGGGCGGTGAGACGTGGAACACCTCGGATATGGCCCGCTCGGTACTGCAGCTGCAGGGAGTTCATGCGGTCATAACCGCCCCTCACATCTCGCTGGCTTAACACAAGGCTTATTTCTGCCCCTTGTTACAGCCCATTTAGCTCTTCGCACACCCTTCTCCGCAGGGACCCAAGCTCCCTCCCAGCTAGTGCTTCCACCATTTCCTAGAGCCTCGGTGCCCGCTGGCCCTTCTGCATCCACAGGTGTGGAAAGAGAACGGAGACTGTCCTGGAGGTCTTGGGGGCCTGGCCTCTGTTGACCCATCTCAGTCCCACGTCCCTGTTGATGATAGGCGAGCCTGGAAAATGTAGAACGTTGCCCAGGAAGTCGAGGGGAAACACAAAGACTGCTAAAACACAATAAGCTTCCTTCTTTGTTTTGTTTTGCTTTGTTTGTTTTGTTTTGTTTCGTTTCCAAACTCCTTCCCTCCACATAAAATAATCTCTTCTTTCACCTTCTAGCAGAACTTGCTTATAGTCCAGCCTACAGGCTCTCTCACTTCCCTCGCTCAACAAATGTTTACAAAGTGCCTATGGTGTCTAGAGTACTATGAATACATACATGTCACAGTCTAACAAGGAAGCAGATGGAAACTCAGGATTGCAATGTGAGGAGAGCAGTGCTGTGTCACTTATACGCCAGCTATGGAAACTCAGAGGTGGATTAATTCTGCTCGGGAAGTTCAGGAGAGGTTTTGCAGAGATGGCATTTGACCCGTGACTCGATTATAGGAGTTCGCCAGGCTGAGAAGTTGGGTGAGGTGGTGAAGGTGGAGGGGGCTCCATCTTCTAGATGTTTCAGGCAGAAAGAGCAGCATTAGCAGAAGCATGATGACGTGAGGATACTTGGCCTATTTGGAAAACTTCAAGTTTGTGACTGTAGCTGGATCTCTTCTGGAAGATCTAAAGCTAAGTTGAAGGATAAGGCCAAGGTCAACTTGTGAAAGTCCTCATATGACATACCGTTAGGGGCCAAATTCTGTCCCTCCACCTGGCCCCACATCTATATGTTGAAGTCTAAACCCCCAGAACCTCAGAATGTGATTGTATTTGAAGATAGGGTCTGAATGGAGGTAATGAAGTTAAAGTGAGGCCTTTCAAGGTCCCCGATGCAATAAGACTGGTGTCCTTATTTTTTTTTTAAGATTGTATTTATTTGTCAGAGAGAGGGAGAGTGCGCAAGCAGGGGGAGCGGCAGGCAGAGCAGGCAGAGGGAGAAGCAGGCTCCCCTCTGAGCAAGGAGCCCAATGCGGGACTTGATCCCAGGACCCTGGGTTTATGACCTGTGCTGAAGGCAGCGCCTTACCCGACTGAACCACCCAGGCTTCCCGACTGGTGTCCTTAGAAGAAGAGGAAATTAGGACACACATGTACAGAGAGAAGGCCATGTGATGATACAGGGAGAAGGTGGCCATCTGTAAGATGAGGAGAGAGGTCCTCAGAAGAAACCAACTCTACTTGAGCCTTTAATCTCCGACTTGTAGCCGCTGGAAGTGTGTAAATGTAATTTCTGTTGTTTGAGCCACCCGGTCCACAGTCCTTTGTTAAGGAAGCTTCCAGCTGACTCCTGCATATTCCAAAGGGTAGGAATGGAAGGGATACATTCTAGAGACATTTTGGAGTCAGAGTCAAGGAGGCTTGTGGAGTGAGGCAAAGGAAAGTGAGGGAGAGGGCAAAACTAAGGATGACTTGAGTTTTGAGCTCAGTCTCCCAGGTGAATGGACGATGGGGCTGGAAACTGTGAGATGTGGTGGAGGAGGAGAACTTTGTACTGTCTGGTGACCATTTCATGTGTATATCTTACCCCTCTGCGAGCCTGGAAATCTCTAGGGTAGAGAACTTCCTACTGAAGGCCAAGGGACTAAATTGCTTTTAAAATCATGCGGGTTAAAGAGGACTTGACTGACTTATTTCGTTTTATCACTGGTGTTATTAATTATTCGATTGACATTCATGGGATCCCAGACAACTCTGGCCAAAAGCTTACATGTGAAAAATAATTGCCGTACCCTGCCTTCCCCGGAATGTAAAATGTACAGTATTTCTACCCTCAGGCCATTTTGGTGGAACTCTGTGGCTGAATTACCCCAGCGGGGGTCTCTAGACAAATAAAGCTACTTCTACATTATTTCTTTGAAAGTGGAATGGGACACAACCTCCGCCATTCTATCCATGCCAGTCCAATAGAGAAAATGATCAAATGTAATTGCATGTTGGGTATCAAAAAACTAGTACATAAGTAACAAAGTCAGTGAGGGGCTTTGTCTATGACAGCGTGTGTAAGCAGTCCCGAGTAAGTGATCATTTTAAAAGAAAGCCTTCTTGAGACTTGGAGCAGAGAAGAACCCATGGTTTAGTCTAGATACTCACTTGCTTTCATTTCCTCCCAGAATTCAGAATTCTCCTAGGGGCGGGTGAGATGCAGTTGTTGTTAAAAGCAGAGCCCCAAGAAAGTACGCACGCCTGGGCTGCCGAGAACTTGCTGAGAAGGCAGAGAGACGTCTTTAATTGGCTACAGCTCATGGGTGAGGCTGGCAATTTGACGTAGGAGAGGTTTTCAGAAAATTGCTAAACTCTAGGGAATTGTCCCAGAATAAAAGAAAATCATCCTCCTGTTGTTTATAACACAGAAACAAACTCTGCGTTTTGTCGCTATTTCCGGGTTTTCATGAAATGTGTGAAGATTGCAAAGCCCGTCGTAGGACAAAAGGACAGACGCTTCAGCAGTTTTTTAGTTTTGATGTTCCTTCCAGAATTTGCTCTCATGTTGTCTGCTTCCTCTGGAACCCCGTTTCCTTCTTTGCTAGCAGCGAGAAAGCAGCTCCGCGGGCAGATTCTGGAAGCCCGCTCCCCTTTGCCTCTTGTTCCTCCTGCTCACACCTTCCCCAGGTGACTCCAAGATTCATGACATCCTTTACAGTGAGTTTTTCAAAACCCCTCTGTATTATTTTGAAAATCTCCCTCTATTCTAAAGAGAAGATCCAGAGACACACAAGGTGCCGCCATAACGTTTGCTTATTGCCTCTCCCACCCCAGGTATCAGAAATAATAACGCATTTGTTACAGGTTAAACTTTTAATACTTTTCTTCCAAAAGTGTTTTCTAACTTTGGGTAAAGACTATGATCACTTCGGAAGAGAAATACTCCCCAACCCCCAGTGCGAGGCAATGGGGCCAGGCTCTCCGTCTGGCAGGAGGACTAGGCAAATGCCCGAGGCCGGTGGAAATTCGCACACGTTTCACTCTTTCTTCTCCACTTGTTGTGTGAGGCCTCCAAACCCAATACCTGTAGGGCCAAAATTTTTGGCATAGCAAACTGTGAACGAGAAGGGGGGTAGAGAGAGAAGGGGTGGTTAGACCATCGTTGCACTTCCTGGGGTCTGGACACAGTCCTTCCAACTGTGAGAGGCATCCTTGCGGTAGATACGTGGATTCCTAAGTTAGCTTTGGAGTACATTGAACTACATGGACTTTCGATCTGCTGGTAAAAATCGTTGATACTTCTGGGCATTTAGGACTCAGTGTTCACAGGCATTTTCTCATTGGAGTGACTACAAAATGGCCCCTGGTTGCCTGCCCAGCCAGCCTGGTCCCCTCCTGCCTCTGCCTCCTTCCTGACGCCCCAGGCGCCCGGAACGACCCGCGGTCCCTGGAATGAACCGCGGTGCCCTGGCTTGGGTGCCATTGCACGCCCTGCTCCCTGTTCCTGGAATGTCTCCCACCAAAGCCCGCATTCACCCTCCAAGACCCAGAGGAGACTTGTCTTCCAAGCAGCCTTCCCTCACACCGCAGGCTGCTCACTCGCCTCTGGGTGGAGCTTTGGTCCCTTGGCAGCGCAGTTGTCTATGTGTCCCTCTGTCTGCTGGCTGCAGCAGCATTTTAGGGGTTTTGGCCTGCGAATGCGGAGGGCCGTCTGTATCCTCCACTGTCGGGAGAAGGCACCTCCCGTGGGATAGTGCGTTCCTTGGCATTCTGTCTCCCACGGGCAAAGCTTTAGCGTCCTGCGGTGTTGATCAGGAATGGCCTCCCTCGGCTTCTCCCCATCGCTCCTCTCCATTCCAACACACGCACTTGGGGACCTAGGGACACCATCATTCTGTGCAAGGGTGGGAGGGCCCCACCGAGAAACAGTAGGCCCCGGAGAGGCTCTGCGGTTGAGGGCACATCGCCTTGGCCCTAACGCATCCCTTCCTTTTCGTAGCATCAGAAGAGAGCTAACCTCTCCTACCTCTCCACAAAACAAAGGGACCTTTGGAGGCATCCGAGGGTAGAGCTGTGAGGACCGGAAGGAAAACCTGTTCGTCAGTTCTGTCCCTGCGATCACTAAGTGATACGCAACATTAGAAACAGAAACACCAGGAAGGAAGGAGGGAAAGAGCAAGAGCGGGAGGGAGGGAAGGATACAGGTATGTCTTGACAAACTAAAGAGAGGTCAGACTCTCTAAACTAATGAACGATTATTTAGTCCAAGAACTAAAGAGAGTTCATCCTCCTCCAGTCACCCATAACTTCCGTTCAGGTAGACGGAGGGCATCTGGGTTTTCAGAAGGGAATGTGATGCTGTTTATCAAGGCCCATGGCCTCTTCCAGGACCAGAGTCAGGACCCTGCTTTCTCCTTGTCCCCTCTCCCCCCAGGTGCCTGGATGCCTTGAACCACTGAGTGTCTGTACGCATCCAGTCCCCCCCGACCCCACCACCTGCTCCGATGGAGAGAGCCAGAGCTGGGTCATGGGGTCAGGAGAATTCTTTCCCTTTGGTGGCTTTGCTCCCCATCCTGAGAGCCCAAACTCTGCCCAGGCTGAGCAGCCATGCCTCCTGGCAAGCAAAGGCCTCTTAGCTGGACGTCTGAGGACCCTCCTTGGGAAGACATCTCAGGAGAGTCCCCAGAACCACTCACCTTTGCAGTAAAGTTCCCCATCTTTGTCAGTGACGTTCGTGGACTCCAGGCTCTTCCCACAGATGGCGCAGCGGAAACAGGTCTTGTGCCAAGGCTGAGGGGCGCAGGAGAGTGGGAGAGGTATGTTAGTGTGGGGGCAGCATATTCTTTTTCCGTATGAAATCTCACCAGCGGCATATAAAGGAGCGCCACTGTCTTAACCACTCACGTATCTAATTGACCCCAGAATCATTTTTCCGGGGGTTTGGAGAAAGCGAAATGCTATGGATTCAGCCAGCAATTCTCAGAACCCTTACAAAGAAATTTATCAAAGTGATCACTGTATGTATTCCTTCAGAACAGACTAAATAGAAAAGGGCTTCCTCCTTCTAGAAGATCAAGGAATAAAGTAGAGAGAAAGGAACTCGGACTTGGGGCACTGAATACATTCATTTACACTGAATATAAAGTTAAAGAAGGAAAGAAGTGAAGAAAGAAGGCAATTAGCCAGGAATTCAGCTTTGCTTGAACTCTGGGTCGCAGGGCTTGGGTCCCCATAAGGTGGCCTCCTTCCGCACGCCTGCCCGTCCACCAGGCAGGGCCTTGGGGTTCTCATGCATCTTAAGTAGCCGGTCTTAGGGTGGAGACTGCCCTCATATTTGAGGCCAGATACTCTCCAGGGCCCTTATTTCCAACCACCCCACTCCACTTCAGTATAAACAGGTTTTTCTTTTCCTTCGTCAGACCCAAACACTTTGGCAAATACCCTGAAACCGGAGCTTGTAGGGCACGTGTGCGGTACTGTCTCAGACACCGGATGACCGCCCCCTCCCCCGATTGCCAAGACGCTTGTGAGCAGGGATGCTTCTCACTGCCGTGAGGGGCCTGCTCTACCCATCCGTGGTGATCGAGGTACACAGTGGTAACAGGCTCGCAGGGCTGACACCTTTCTGGAAGGGCTTTGGACCCTGAAGGACAAGCGGCTCATGCACTTTTGTATCTCCAAGCTTCTAGCTGGGTTCCTTCCACCTAGTGGACTGAGACTTGTTGCATTGAATTGCCCCAGTTCTAGCTTCCAAGGGCTCTGCTGAGTGGCAGCCATGGCCCAGGAAAGTGGGTGAGGATGGGTGGCTCCTAACGTGACTCCTGGGAGCAAAGAATAAAGGACCAGGCGCCCACCTGCGCACAGTTCCTGCTGTCCTCTCCCATTCCTCCTGCGGTGATGAGCAAGTCCCGTTTGGTTCACATGGCAGTCCTTACCTTGCCACCTCCCATCACCTTCTCAGCAGCGTAAACTGACTTTCCACATCGGGGGCACTTCTCCGACTCTCCAAACTTCGCGGTGAACTTGGAAGGGTTGCTGGTGGTGGCCGAGCGTGCAGGCTTTGGGGACCTGGTGGGGACAGACAAATGAATGAAACCTGTAGACCTTGTTGGCAAAGGGGACTTAGCTCTGTGACCTTAAGCGAGTTCCTTAACTTCTCTGTGCTTCAGACTCCTCATCTGGAAGGAAGTTCCTTCCAGAACTTTCCATCTGGAAAAGGGGACTCATCACAGTGCCTTCCTCACAGCGTTGTTGAGAGGGGTTGATGAGGGGACATGAGGAGAGCACCTAGAAGTCTGAGTGTCCCCTGGCAGGCAGTAAGGGCTAACAAACCTAGCTCTCACTGGCTTAAATCTTTCCTGTCTGTCATAAAGCCTTCAGCAAGGGTTCCGTGTGCGTTAGCTTGCATTGTTGCCGTGTTAGTATTGCCGCTGGTGTTTCGATTTTTCTGTACCATCTCAAAGCCTACTGGTCTGCTTTACAGAGTGAGCTGTGAAGATACTATAGAGCAAGATGGGATCTCGACAGTTGATCATAAGCAAACCACAGCCCAAAGGGCACTGATGTGTCCTTGTCACAGTTCAGGTTGTCATCCTGCCTCAAAAGGTGACCTGTCCCCATGTGAGCAACATCTAAGACAGAAGCACAGGAAACCCCCGCCTCCTTTCCATCTCTGTTGGTGTTTCCTTGTGTATTTACCACTTGCATCTCATCATAATCTCTAAGATAGGCAGGGCTGGTCGGAGGAGAGCAAGGGTTCTAGGGGCACCTGCCCAAGGTCAGGCAGCTCATGACTGGTGGAGCTGGGACCAAACCTAGGTGTGCGGACTCTTGTCTCTTTTGGTGCAGCATTACAAGGAAGCTCTGACAGAGGAGAGTAGGCTTCGAGTGATGCGTGCCTCAGAACGCCATCGGTATCCTTCTTCACGCAACAATGTTCTGTCGGGATTGAGTACTGAGAAAAATTCAAATAACTAATCATACATCCCTGCATTATTTTCCCAGGCTCTAGCATAGGCTGCTCTCTCTGGAAGGGACCAGATGGCAGTTTAGGTGGCCTAACTCTGCTCTCCGGGGGAGGCCGTCCATGGGCCACTGCTTCGGGTGGGCCTTTCTCTCTGGTCCCACTGGGGAGCCGAGCCTGGGTACCGGCTGACCAGACAGCACTGTGGGCAAGTGGCTGTCAGCCTTGTCTCTACTCAGTTCCGGGCTGGAAGTCAGCGTGATCATCAGGGTAGTAGACCAGCCCAGTAGATGGAGGTTCCGGGGTGAGAGCCCGGCTTCCCTTGATCGTGGGGCGAGGGGTGGGCAGCACTGTGTCGTCAGCGGGCAGCTAGGGAGACCCACTGCCCTCCTGGTGATGTGGACATTAGTCATCTTACAGCCCGAGGGAAGAAATCTTTTAGCGACAAGCACACAGCGAATGGCCACTGCTTCCCTGCCATATTTAAGCGATTTACACAGAAACGCTCAAAGGGGAAGAAAAGCGACTCCATGCAGTTTTGGCAAATGTCAAACGATGGAAAAGCTGTACTTTCTGGGTCTTCTCTTGACACGCAAACCGAGAGCCATGGTGTAAAAGTAATTGCCCTTCAGTAAGGCAGACAATGACGGAATGAACTGTGCCCACAGCTGGGGCTCTACCAGGCTGGGAGAAGCGGGGCAGAGACTCACTGTTGGAACTGGAGGCCCAGATGTTCGCCTGTGTCGGTGCTGAGGCAGCCGGCGCCTTGTCCGTACCCGATCCCCTTGGGGCCATACCTGCGCCCGTAGCAGACCTTACAGTAGATCTCGGACTCGTGAGCTGCAACCGTGGTGCTGTCGAGAGCCTTCCTGCAGGCCACTGCCGGGAAAGGGAGGGTCAGGGGGCTGGGGCCATGGTTTCTCCCCGCCTTCCCCGAAGCCCTGATGCCATGCTCAGGGCCAAGAGACCCAGCGAGAGGGGCCCTCTGGCCAAGAGCACAACTCTGATTCCTGACCCGGAGCATTCTGAGCTGTGGACCCCACGGCACCCCTGATTTCACATGTGAGGAAACTGGGAAGCAGAGAAGGGACTGAATGTGCTCAGTGGAACCCAGCTAGGAAGAGGGGGAGGCCAGGATCGGAACGAGCTGTGTGGTCTTGGACCAGCAAAGAATATTGTCCCTGAATCCCAACAACCTGAATCCCTGAGTGTCTCAGCCCAGATGACATCAGGAAAGTGTGTCTGTGCATGTGCAGGGGTGGGTAGGGGATAAGGCACCAAGACTGGGCATGAGTTTATTTTTCCTTAATTACATCAGAGTCAGGGTCGAGCAGTTCCTCTACTTACCATGGCCTTTGAAGAACACTATGATATGCAAGGAGACAGCTACCACTGAGGCTACTTTTCATCCAGTTCTGGAAGCGGGAGGTGGTGAAGGGGTAGACCTTCGGCTTACATTGGCTTAAGCCCCCCAGACACTGTGTATTACCCAATATAAAGTACCCCCTATAATATAAAGGATATAAGACAGGCTTCCATTTTCCAAAAAGAAGATATATAGAAAAGCTTTTTTTTTTTTTTTTTTGCCAATTTGAAAAAATAAGCTCTTTAGGTCTAAAACTAATGATGTACTATATGTTGGCTAATTGAATTAAAATAAAAAAATAAACTTTTAAGGATGTCAATGTAAGTGTTAAAACCTACTTATAATATTTAATAATATCGACCAATAATAGGCTGATTTGGAGAGTTTCCTTTTTCTAACCTCCCACAAATTCAGGAAATGAGTGTATCCAAACTCTTTCTCTGCACTTTCACCATCAGCGTCTCCCCATCACCAGTGTCTTTTCGAGGCAGTGGATTCATCTATCCAGCTCCCCTCTTCTGTCTGCGTCTTTCAGGATCAGCCCTGTTTGTACCTGAGCAGGAGGCTGTCCTGGAATTTATATCTCAACCAGAGCTTCCTATTAGCATGACATTTGAACAGCTTTAAAGAGCATGTAGGGGGGCGCCTGGGTGGCTCAGTTGGTTAAGCGACTGCCTTCGGCTCCGGTCATGATCCCGGAGTCCCGGGATCGAGTCCCATATCGGACTCCCGGCTCTGCGGGAGGTCTGCTTCTCCCTCTGACCTTCTCCCCTCTCGTTCTCAGTCTCTCTCTCTAATAAAAAAAAATAATAATAAAGAGCATGTAGGGGGGCACCTGGGTGGCTCAGTCGGTTAAGGGTCTGACTCTTGATTTCGGCTCAGGTCATGATCTCAGGATTGTGGGATCCAGTCCTGTATCGGGTGTGGTGTTCTTCATGGAGTCTGCTTGTGATTCCCTCTCTCCTTCTACCCCTAGCCCCACTGGTGCTCTCTCTCTCTCTCAATAGATAAATAAAATCTTAAAAAAATATGTAGGATTTCCATAACTTAATAACTCGCTGCATTGCTTTGTAACAGTAATCCTTCAAGGTAGTTTATGGTGGTAGTCACTGCTTATAATAGGGAGGTCGTAGGCCCAGGAATGAATAACACATTCATTCTGTGCGCATTCAATTTATTTACCTACTTTTTTGTTTTTAACCAGTTCAAGTGACCTTCAAAAGTAATCCAGCTTTGAATGAAGTGGTTGCAGGGTACTATGCATTCCCCAAAATGTATTTTGTTTAAAAACATAAAGTAATTGAATATGAGAGTGGGGAAACACAAAGTTTTGGAAGAGGGGTTGGTGGTGGTATGGATGGAGAAACAAGTGTATGGAAATTCATCAAACAATTATATCAACATTGTGTGTGTTAAAAATTCTTTGTAAAACAAAATATTGAGAGACTGTCCTTTAGCATGGGATACTTCATAAGGCTTTGAACACAAGGCAGACCCTTTTTATGAGGAATAATTTTGGGAGAAAAATGCCTTACGTTTGAACGTATATTGCCTGTCTCGACCCTTCTTGTTACTGTCAGCTGCAAGTCTCCAGAAAAACATTTCCAATATTCTCTGGTGTTCTAGACTCTGAGTTCCTTGAGGGCAGCGCTTGTATTTTAATATCCTCAGAACATAGCATGGGGCCTGGCCCAGAGTTAGTCACTGTGAACGTTTGTTGAATGAATGAGTGAGTGAGTGGATGAATGCATGCGCGCCCAGGTGAATCATAGTCAGTGACTCAGCCACGGTTCTTAGCATGTAAGCAGCAAAGCCGTGACCAGCCTCAGGGCCTCTGACCCCTGCTCCAGTCCATCTCTCCAGGACCATGTATACCCCATCATGTAGGGGTCTGGCCCCTTCCTATAGCCACGCCCCCTGGGGCCTGACCACTTCCGCACACAGGCACCGCCACAGCCGCTGGCCACTGTGTACGTGATGGGCGGTCAGTGCACGATACACACCAATTTCAATCACTGCGTTGATGACATGTAGAAATGATAATTTTTGGATATATTAGATTAAATAAAATGTTTTAAAATGAATGGCACTTTATGCCTTTCTAAAAATATGCTGACTAGTAATGTTAAATATGTATGTGAAGCTTGCATGATATTTCTTTCGGACAGCACTGGTAAGGAGGATTAAGATTTGTCTAGAAGTTTGGGGAACATGGGCCGGGGACAAGCTAAGGTAGGCTCTGCTTTCTGGAAGCCTATTCCTGACAACTACAGGTTGGCCCGTAGACAGGCACAGCATGGGGTGGTAAAATAGAAAAGCATGCTCCTCTCCGGGATCCTTCTGTGCTGCTCAGATCCTTATCCCACCCATGAGTTCTAAGGAAAATATCAAAAGGTTAGAAGGGACGTACCAGTAAATGCTCACATCCCTTCTATCATGGCTCCCTTGAACAAGGCATCTTCCTGCTACCTGAGGAAAACAAGACACCCCTGACCATGGAAAGCTTCCCTACCCCGTCTTGTTCTCACTCAGATGTTAAAGTTGATCAGAGGAGAAGAGAGGCCTGATCGGGAACCCTAGTTTTCATCTTGTGACATCTTGGTGAGTGTTGTCATCTCCATTTTATAGACAGGGAAATTGAGGCTCACGATGGTGAAATCACTTGCCCAAAGTCACGCAGTTAGTACATGGCAGAGCCCAGACTCAAACCCTAGTCACTTGTACTCAAATTCCAGTGGTCTTTCCATTACTCCTCGCCCCTCCTATTTGTAAAGAGCCCTCGCTGTTTTTGGACAAAAGCCAGAAGGTCATAGAAGGCACTCTTGAGCAATGACTTCTGGGTAATTGCAATAATAATGTTGTCTCTGATGGATGTGTTGGATGACTTAAAAAATAATTACCTGTCGGGGCACCTGGGTGGTTCAGTCGGTTAAGCGTCCAACTCTTGATTTCAGCTCAGGTCATGGTCTCGGGGTTGTGGGTTTGAGCCGCGCATCAGGATCTGCCATGCTGGGCGTGGAGCTTGCTTAATATTTGCACTGTCCCTCTCCCTCTGCCCCTCGTGGCCTCAAAAAGACTACCCATCATTAGAACCCAAGGCTTTAGTAAACCCTCCAACCCAGTCGCTCAGAGCTGTGCTTCTCCCTGCTCTCCAGTGAGAACTCTGTTTGCCATAGAAGGCAAGAGATCACGGAAACTCCCTCAGTGGGTAAAACATTATTATTTCTGGCAGCTTAAGGACAAAGTGCCTCCGTGCTTTCACAGATGGAGTCCAATCCTTGAAGTTCTGTGTAGAACAGTTTGGGGCAGTGTGATGCCTTGCGGCCACTGGGCTGAATCGTGGAGGTCGTGTGGGGGACCATGCAGGGAGGAAGTCTGTCCAATGTCCAGCAAAGCTAGCCCTTAAGCCAAACCTACGGGAGCAAAGCAAGGAAGGTAAGTGGCCAAAAAAGACTATTCTCCTAGAATTGGACTAGCCATTGAAAACTCTAGAATGAAGTCATCTTGAAGGGACTGGACTGAGGGTCGGAAGGTACAGGTTCGACTCCGGGCTCTGCCGCGAGTGCTTAGAGATGAGAAGTGATTTGTCCAGGGTCATGGGTCAGGCTGAGCCAGACTTACAGGCGGACCCGGGGTCTGTGTTCCCCCCAGTTCTGACATTTGTGCATCCGTGTCCAGCTGGTGATGGTAAAGATTCCCTTTGTCAGGCTCCTGGTGCCCAGGCCCCAAACTTCCCTTTTGGACTGTCACAGCATTGGCGTGCGTTGCCCCTCACCTGACACAGGTTCTGTCTTTCGGAAGGACCAGTCACAGCTGGCTTCGGGAACACTGGCCAGTGGGACACCCTAGAGCCAGATCCCGCCTGGCCCCAGATAAGCCATGGCTACCTCTCTCTGCCAAGTCACACTTTGTAAATGTTGCCCCTGGGTCAAGGTTCTCAGCTCGGTGGCAGCAGCAGGCCAGCTCGTTCTGACTTTGAGCAGCAGGGAAATGGCCTCTGAGCTGGGCAAACAGTTGGCGAGAGAGGGTGCTCAGGAGAACACCATCTGTTTAGGTAGGGCCCCAAAGTGATATTTCTGTTGTTTTTTTTTAAATAAGCGCCACACCCCACGCCCAATGTGGGGCTTGAACTCATGACCCTGGGATCAGGAGTCAGATGCTTAACCGACTGAGCCACCCAGGCGCCGCCAGAGTGATATTTCTCTTAAGTTCCCAGGTGATGCTGCTGCTGTTGGTCCTCGGACCAGAGCCTGAGGACCACTGATATACAGTATCCGTGGCTAAATGTGAACTTTGAAATGCCCTCTGGATGCGGCGGGGCCCTCATGGTGTTCCCCCAACTCACTGCAGTGGAAGCAGGTCTTGTGGAAACTCCTTCCATTGCACTGGATTTCTTCTGCGTGGTAGACTGTCTTTTCGCAGGCGCCACATTTCGCTCCTCCGCCCCAGTTTGGCATCTTGAAGACCCTCTGACCAAGGTCAAGTCTAATAGGACATAAAGCAAGTATACCCTGAATGTCGGTAACCTCAGGAGTGAACCAGTGCCTGGTCGTACTGTGGTCTCAAGGCCAGGAGCCAGCCCCACTGTGTTTGGTGGTTCATTCATTCATTCATTCGTACATAGATGCGTGCACTCACCCACCCGTGCAGCAAATACTCACTGTGTGTACATCACTGAAGAAGCTTGGACACTCAGATGGCTCTGAGCCAGTCACTTTACTGCTTTAGGACTCAGTTTCCTCTTCTGTGAAAGTTCAGTAGCACCTGCCCCTAGGTACCTCACAAGGTTCTTGGAAGGAATAGATGAGCTAATTTTGTGTATGTAAAATTATAAACAAATATGGAATATAATTTTTTTGCACCTAAAGTTTTAAACATTCCATCGGAGGTGGGGATGATCTATGAAAATGGCGTATCTTCCCACCTAGCTCAGTGCTTCTCAGGTCGCATCAGATCTTGCTACTCTGCAGATGCTGGTTTGGTAGATGTGGGCGAGGCAGGGAGTTCTGCATCCCTAACAGTCTCCAGGCAGTGCTGATGCTCCTCATAGGGGACCACCGTTTGGGCAGCAAAGCCTTAGCTCATTTTGCTGATAAAAATCTATGATAGATAAACTCTCCCATTCAGATTGATTCCTCCATCCCTTGGACCCAAGCAATAAGCACTACTCCAGCTGAGTAGTCTGGACACCTGCCTTCTGCTCTCAGGGCTCCCGCCGGTGGCCGTGGGCAGTGGATGGACTGCGTGGCTTCTCTTATGTCAGTCTCCCCACCTATACTATGGAGAGAGTCATTCTTTCCCTTGTGTGTACAGAGGACGAAATGGCACCATATGCAAGAAGGGACTTGGCAGAGCTCACAGGGCCAGGTGTGGTCACAGGAGCCAGGTGATGATGCCGCGTGTCTGCCCACACCCTTCCAGGACATTCTGCCTTAAGGAGCGGCTGCTAGTCACAGCCCCAGGCCCAATAGCATTTGTGTGAGAGATACCGGACAAGTAGGGGCATCAAAAACAACTTTCCCTCTATTTCTCCATCTGTGCATAAGTATGCATCCAGTTGTTAGTTTTCCTAGAGCATCTAAAATCAGCCATCCATTGTCAGTGAAATTTCTGAAATCCTGCCAGCTCCAGGGGGCTGAATTTTCTCTGAGATCCTTTGGTGTCTTTTTTTTTCTTTTTTTTAAGGATTTTATATTTATTTGACAGAGAGAGAGAGATCACAAGTAGGCAGAGAGGCAGGCAGAGAGAGGGGGGGAAGCAGGCTCCCCGCTGAGCAGAGAGCCCGATGCGGGGCTCGATCCCAGGACCCCGAGACCACGACCCGAGCCGAAGGCAGAGGCCTTAACACACTGAGCCACCCAGGCGCCCCGATCCTTTGGTTTCTAAGAAGCCTGGTATGTCATCTTGTCATTGACACGGAGCACTATCAGGCCCTTCCAAGTGGCTGCGTCTGACCCCTTTCCCTTCTGGGAAGCCAGTCACCTTCTTATAATAGTTGGTGATTAACACTAAGCCCTCCTGGGTCAACTGGTCCGGATCGTGCCTTCCAGCCTCATAACAAAGACAGATTTTGCTAAGAAACAGAAGGTAAATAGCAAACAGACCACTAAACCTGATACCAGGACCAAAGGAAACATCTCTACCTAAATGTCCCCGTAAAGAGCTTTCCCACTTACAAAAAAACAGTGTGAGGTTAGCCAGGAACATCCTATCCTTCCTCTCATAGGAGCAGGCCCTTCTTTTTTATTCAGTAGAATTTCAGAAAATACCCTTTTTTTAGTACATCTGTTTCTATAGTTCAGATTTTTGGAGGAAAGAACAACGGATTTTGAAATGAAAGGCTCGGAATCAAGTTGACATGCATTCATGGGTCAGGCACTCAATACTTGGTGATGGATTGAGGGAAAGAAAACTTATAAAATAAGGAATTTGTGTCACCTAGAATGAGAAGTCCACATTCTAGAGGAAGAGTCTGGAACCAGAATACCCCATACAAAAAAAGAACCTTATGAGAGTGCCCTGCACACTCAAAGGAGAATATGGCTGCCCACGTTTAGACTGGGGATAAGAGCAGTGAGTTGTTGTAGGATTACATATGTCACCTCCAAATGACCTTTTGCATGGTGAGTATGAGTTTACCAGATAGAGAAAAGGAGGAAGGACATTTCAGGCAGAGAAAAGAGCGCACAGAAAGGTATATCTTAATATCTCCTAAAAGAGCCCAAATTGTTTATTTTTGACTCCATTAAAAATTTTAGGTCTCTGTGGTTGGAATAGATCTTCAAGATTGACCAATCCCCTTATTTACAAACCAGGTGAGGCAAAAGAAGTAAACGTTTGGGAGTATTTTCTTAGCTAGTTTCTTTTACTAAGATTCCGCCTTCTCTGGTTAAAGATGATACATTCTTTGGAAAAGTGTAGAATCACATAGTTTTGTTCATGTTCATTTTGATCCTGGATTGTAACATAATATAAAATAGAATATATAGCCAGGAGTGAGACAGTGACACTTGTGAGATTAATGAGATGGAAAATTTCAGTGAAAACAAGCCTAGGTCAAATTTCTTGTCTCAGATCTTTGGTGGAGATCTCATTGGCATGTCCTGCAAGTTAATGGTAGCCAGAGACGGCCCTTAGGAGGATGTGGGCAGGTGCATTCAGTAATTGCCCGCACATAAAATACTTTTCAAAGTGAGGATAAGATTACAGATAATACCTTCTTTACAAGGTAATGGATCGGAGCACAGGTTATTTTTTAAGTGATCATAAAATATCTGACATACATGTATTAGGACTTGAAACCCAGAATAGAAATCTGTAAGCATTTCACTAAACAGGTGCTGAGTTCCATTTTTAACATTGGAAATGTAGCTACGAAGGCTAAACACAGAAGACATCTCTGATTTCTTCTTCCAATGCTCAAAGGCCAAAAGGCAGAGGGTGTTGTAAAGCACCTTGGAAAACATGGGTCCCAATCTTGACCTCGTGACCTTGAACTTGGGTGAAATATGATGGCATTGAAAGCAGTATTGAACTAGTCACAGGCAAGGGATCGTTACCCCCTTTACTTCAGGTTATTCAAATAGCACCAATCTGCTAATTAAGTCACCGTGATTTGAAAGCATATTTAAGTCCTGGCTCACATACGTAACCTTTTCAAGCCTCCCACATTGCTTTGGAATTCCTGTGTCTCAACACTCCGCTAGCCAGGCCCAGAATGTGAGTTTATACTGGCAAGATACCAAGGATGGGTCGTTTGTTTATCAGCGTTGCCTGGCACAGGCGAGGGTCATTGAAGGTAGGATCCCAAATATAGGCCTGCCCGTCACTCAGCCCCATCTGCCACCTGGGTCACAATCTCTATCACATCACCTGGCATTACTCCCCAGGGCCAGTCCTGGAGATGGCTGCGTTGTCACTGATGAAGTCGAGGGTCAGGACTGAAATGGAGCACAGTCTGGGGTTCCTGAAGATAAAATAGGTTGCAAGCTTTGCTACATCGTCTAGGAAGAGAGTGGGCTCCAGAATTTTAGTTACCCAGATCCTGGTGAGAGACTGCCTGTGTCAATTTCTTCACAAATAATACTGTGGGAATGATGATACTAGGGATATGCCACAGCGGGCCCTGGGCAAAGTGCTGGATCAGATGCAGGAGGCCAGAGTTCTACTTCCTTCTCACCTCCTCAGAGCTGTGTGATCTGGGGAAACCAGCAAAGCTCTCTGAACTTCAGGAACCTTTCTCTAAAATGGGCATGAGTCTCTTCTGTTCCACTCTTGCTGGGAGGCTTGAAACAGTTCAAGTACATCAAATCCCTTTGTAAACCATTGAGTGTTCTAAAATGTGTGAGCTGGGGCGCTCAGTTGGTTAAGCAACTGCCTTCAGCTCAGGTCATGATTCTGGAGTCCCGGGATCGAGTCGGCAGCACCGGGCTCCCTGCTCAGCAGGGAGTCTGCTTCTCCTTCTGACCCTCTCTCCTCTCATGCGTGCTTGTTCTCTCTCTCTCAAATAAATAAGTGAAATCTTAAAAAAAGAAAATGTGTGAGCTAATTAGATTTGCAGTAACTCTGAACTGTCACACCTCAATCAAAACTTTTAAACAAGTAACTGCATTGTGTTCTTTGTCTTGGCACCGTCTCCCTCCTCCAGCATTCACTGTTTGTCTTTTGCTTATCAGCTATGGATCTGAAAGGTGGTCCCTTAGGACAGAAGTGGGTGGGAGAGATAACGGGCACTGAGTAACTCTCTTCTTCGTAGGGGTCCGCTAAAGAATATGGGAGGGAACCTTAGGCCATGACTGAGCAGAGACTATTAGTGACAATGCCATTTTGGGCTCAGTGTGGGTTCCTGTGGTCATCCTTTTAGATACCTGATTCTGTATAGTGAGTTAAATTGTCTACACTGGCTGAAGCCAAGATTTTGTATCATTGTATCATATATTCAGAATATAAACGATGGTCATTACCAATGTCATAATGTTATTCTTGAAGCTGAAGTATGTGGAGTCCTTTGGGCCAGGCACTGTGGATTATCTCATTCCATCTTCACAGACCTTCAAGGTAGACACTATTACAAGCGTTGCCTTTTGTAACTTTGGGGGAAATGGAGTCTTAGGGAAATTAGGTTGCCCACGGTCACATGGCTAGATAGGAATTTAGGTCTCTGAAGCTGCGTTCTTATATTAACATTAGTGGGGCGTCTGGATGGTTCAGATGGTGAAGTGTCTGCCTTCAGGTCAGGTCATGATTGTCAGGTCCTGGGATTGAGCCCCACATTGGGCTCCCAGCTCAGTGGGCAGCCTGCTTCTCCCTCTCCCTCTTCCTCTCCCCCTGCTTGTGCTCTTCCTGTCTCTGCCTCTGTCTCTCTTCTCAAGTGAATAAATAAAATCTTAAAAAAAGTAAACAAAAATTAGCTACTACTTATTGTTTACTATGTGTTGGTTGCTTTGTATGTACTATCTTTTTTTTTTTTTAAAGATTTTATTTATTTATTTATTTGACAGAGAGAGAGATCACAAGTAGGCAGAGAGGCAGGCAGAGAGAGAGGAGGAAGCAGGCTCCCTGCTCAGCAGGGAGCCCAATGTGGGGCTTAATCCCAGGATCCCAAGATCATGACCTTAGCCAAAGGCAGAGGCTTTAACCCACTGAGGCACCCAGTTGCCCCTCTATGTACTATCTTTAATACAATAGCCCCACATGGCAAATTTTGTCATCTCCATTTTGCAGAGGAGAAAACTGAGACTCAGAAAACTTGAGTGACTTACCGAGGTCACACAGCTAGCAAGTGGCAGAGCTGCTATTCAGACCTGAATGAAGCTCGTTCTATATCCCTTGTCTGCCTACAACACGCTGGAGAGGGGATGGGGCCAGCACGTCCACGAACCAAACTTCCCAGTTGAGGGGAACTGGGATCTGATTGATCCCGTTGTCTCTGCACGGAACAGAGGGTTCTCATGGGTGGGAGTATCCGGAAACCTGAATTTAATTCAGTAAAATAAAAGCCTCTCTAAGAGTTATTGCCATTCAGACACGGAGAGAACTCCTTTGAGGCTGGAGGGTTCCCTTTCACCATTGACTTTAGCTCAGCTGGGATTGGTTGCCCATGTGGCTACAATGTTGCGAAGCCCCTTCAAGGATCCTTCAGGCCCTGAGACGGATGTAGGGATCTGAACAGTGACTAGAGCCTTGCCTTGCAGAAATGCTGTCCAGTGACAATCCCCTCTCAAACACTGCCTCTTCTCTGCTCCCTTAATCCAGACGGAAGAGACGGCATAGCGTAGCGGAATAGCACGGGCTTTGGAAAGGACCAGGCCAGGGCTCGAAAAATGCTGTCGGCTGGACCTTGGGCAAAATGCTCAAAATCTCTGAGCCCAGTGTCCTGTTCTCATGCGTGTAAGGACAGATGAGAAGGCTTGTCTTTAGAGGTTTCCAGGTTAGATGAGATCATCCCAATAGCTAAGGCACTAAGTATACGAGTGCCTAATACATGGCAGGTGTCTAATAATTTTGTTGCTTTCCTTATTACTACTATTATTATTATTATTTTATATTCAGCTTTTAAATCCATTTTCTTAAAACAAGCAAATCTTTCCTGGCTTCTTCTCTGTGGCCCTCGTGGCTCAGACAGTGAACCTACTGTTTCTCAGCCTGTAGAGCGTGCTGCCCTGAGGTGCCCATGCAGCCCGGCCAGGGAGAGGGCTCCCTCGGGGGTGGGGATCGGGGTGCCCGATGCCACACGGTACGCCAGGCCAAGTCCTACCCTGTGCCCCAGGACAGCTGCTTCCTCGCTTTGGCAGCCCTGGTGCCTAACACCAGCTGACCTCACTGGTGATGGGGACATGGAAGGGACACAGCCAGCCTGAGCAGAGTCCCCATAGCCTGGGGAGACCGTGACCTTCAGCTTCCCCTTGTGGGATACTCAAGGTCAGTGGCTTCGTCCTACGCTTCTGAACAGATGAAGTCCCCTATCCAGAGGCCCCTTCGCCAAGCCCAGGAAGCTGAGGTTGCTTATTCCGAGAGCCAAAATAAGCCTGAGTGTGGCTCTTGTCCCTTAAAACTCTGGTAGACACACCTGCCCACCCTGCCACAAACCACAGCGTGACACACGGGTTACATTGCACCTTTCCTGAAATTATCTCTCAAGTGTGGCCGAATTTGACTTTCAGAAACTCACTTTGCTCTATGTTGGCCCTTACAACCTATTTTTGAAGAGCACGTTGCGCTATCCTTTAGATCCGGACTCTGCCGCTTTCTGGCCACGTGACCCTGAGTTAATTGCTTTGCTTCCTTGAGCTGTCGTTTCTTCCTCTGAAGAATGACCTCTCATGGGACTCTCTGTGACAGTCAAATAAGCGAATAGTGTTCCACGCCTGTACAGGGCAGTAACCAGCCCACAAATCGTGCTCAGTCTTTTCCCGCCATGAGATCCAGGCTGAGGCTCAGAAAAGGCTCCTGTGCCCCGTGGCCCTCTTGACCCTCACTGCCCCCCCACCCCCCCGTTTTTCTTCACTGTGGCCAATAACTGCAGCTTTTCACATTTGAAGCTGACACACTTCTCTCTGGCTGCGAAGCCCAGCCCTGGCTACGGTACACCCAGACATCTGAGCAGCGTGCTTCTACCGGGAAGGCTGCCCGCTGTGGGAGTTGTATTTCCTGTGTAGTATATTCCCTGTCTGTGTCCTTCCTCTTTAAAGCAAATTAATCATCTTCTAACTCCCGGGCACCTTGTTATCCACCCTGACCTCTGGGCTTTCTTCATTACACTTGTACTTAGCAGGAAATCCTCTTACAGCCCACTTTTCTCAAAGGCCCCACATATTTGTATGGTCTTATGTGGCTTTACAAAGTACTTCCTATACTCCATCTCTTTGGATGCTAAATCCTTTGGGGATAGGTGGCCTTAGCTTAATCTGATTGCGCAGAAAATGGAAACTCAAGAGAAGTTAAGTGACATCCAGAGCTGGGTTTTGAACCGTCTAAATGATAGATCCTGTTTTCTTCTATTTCCTTCTTCAGATTCCCAGGATTTCTGAGTCTGTGTCCTTCTCAAATTCTGTCTCTACCTCTTTCAGGAGGATTGCGGTGATTTGCCTGCAGAGTGATCATGTTCACTCTTTTCCTGCTCTTTCTCCCCATCTGTCTCTGTATCTCTGTCTGTCTGTCTCCTTCCCCTGCCCCCTGGCCTCTCTGCCCTATCTCTAACGGATGGCTTGTGTGCCAGGCTGCCGAGCACCGTGGCCAGAGGGAGCACCGGGCCCCGGGGGTAAACTGCCCTCCCTGCCAACAGTCAGGCTCATTTTAATGACTAACTTGTCCAGAATGGAACCAAAACCAGGTCAGAAGAATCTCTTATATTTTCTGGGTCATACAGCAGTTTTATATACTTTGTGATGAGTTGGAGGTACCCAGCATTGAGATTTTGGTCCCAAAAGTAAACCGAAGACGCAGGCTCTCCCTATTTCCCCACCCTCCCCTGCCTTGGTGCTGCCTGCCCCACTCCTACCCCAGCCCCAACACAGAAGATGGCCCCCCACAAGCTCATTCAATTGCGTTGAACTACTGCAGAGAGGCAGAGTTCCTCCATCACCCGACTCCTCCTTCTTGGGGATGTCACTGCCCCAGCTCAGGGATGGGAACAGAACTTAGAGGTGGCGGCTCTGATCTTCGGACAGAATCTCCACTCAGACCATTGCTTAAAACCACTTCTTATGCTTCATCGCACTCAGGCCTGTCATTCAAATGCTTAACCGAAAGCTGGAGGAAACACTGGGAATCACCCCTCCCCCTCTGCAGGGAATTCTCCTCCCATGAAATAGAGCTTTCAATGGATTTTTCAGTGTAGCAGTGTCTTTTAGGGGGCCTTTTGGAGGAGGTTGATTAATTTTAAGTCATTAGAAGCAAGCCTGTTGCTGAACATCCTTTGCTGTTTTAAACCAGCAAATTTCATTGAGCATTTCCCATGTGCAAGGCAGATATGGTGAACAGTAGAAACCTGTCTTTCGCCCACACCTTCTGAATAGCACGATCTCTTGCATGTTGAGCATTGGAAAGCTGGCTTCAGTTGTATTGTACACTTTGTAACTGTTTGGGAAAATATCATCCTTGCACAGGAGACCTGAAGGCAGGACATTTTCCAGAATCCTCGCAGTTCTAGGACTGGGATCATGTCTTTTGACTAAGACACTGAGAAACATTCCAATGTGGAAATAGTCTTAGGCCAAACGTTATCCCTTACTCGTTTCTCTGTGAGGTTCCCTTGAACCCCCAAACGCTTACCCCCCCCCCCTTTTAGGAGTTTTGTTAAACAACTGCTGAGTCCACACCAGAAGGGCTCGAGCTTCCTCACGCAGAACCAGAGTGGACACTGGCACCTGGCACGCGAGACACACCCTTATTCTACGGGACCCTTCCGAGTCCCACCCCGCCACCAGCCAGCCCCCCCCCAGCCATATGTCTGCATTGCTCCACGTACCTGCCTGTGTGGTCTCTGTCGGCTCAACTGAGTACGGGGGCTCCCGTCCTCTTTAAATACATGGAGGCCGGCCCCAGCATTGGCCTGTGGAGGGAAGGGCGGGAGGGAGGCCGAGGGGAGAGGGTGAATGAGACATGAGTAACACAACTGCTATCAGAGGCTAAAAATAGCCTGTGACCAAAGCCCTGAGTTTTGTCCACCGCCCCCCCACGCCAGCTGTGAGGCCCTTAGAGAACAATATACCTTGGGTTCTGTTTTAATTGCCAATTGCCCATGGCACTAAGGGATCAATTTGTGGAATGTAAATTTCTGATCAAGTAATCAGAACAGCAAAGAAGGATTTTTCTATCGAAAATCATTTTTCCAGGCTCCTACTCCCCTGACCTTCCTGGAAATCAATGAGGGGCACCTGCAAATGAATCATAAGCCATATCTGGGAGGCCTCTGGAACTCCGAGACACAGGTCACGGCGCTCGTGAAGAGAACTCGGAGCTAAAAATAAGAGTGATGGGTGTCTGAAATGATACTTAGATAATCTCTTCAAAGAAGCTTGGAGGAAAAAAGATCAGCTAATCATCAGGGTCCTGGCCCTCCGTGGCCCGCCATCCTACGAAGAAAAGTTTTCTCACAAAGGTTTTGAATTGTGTTCAGCATCTTTTTCTGCTTAAGAATTTAACATGGCAGCGTGTCATATTTCTGACAAGTCTTGATAAGCGTCTATGAAACCAAGTTTTCTTTGGAGGTCTAATTTCTCTTTGCCTGATGTGTACGTAATTTTCTTTTCCTTTTTTTCACATTTTTGGCTTTGATCAAGCATCAAGGACACATATGAATTCTAGAACTTGATAGGTGACAAGAAGTTCAGCGTTTAAGAGATTTATTCTTCATGTTGTCACCGAGGAAACTGAGGCAACTCACTTGCCCAGGCCAGGTTCCAGGCAGGTTGGCGGGTTCCAGATTGAAATCCAGGCCATCCACAGGCAAAGGCACTTGATACTAACATTAACCTGGATGTTGAGGTTAGGTGTAGGTGGTAGCCAACCAAGAGGTGTATGAAATCCGGCCCTCCGAATCGGCCATATTAGCCCTTCAGCTACATGCTCACAAAGCAGTTGGTTGCGTGATTGAATATTTCCCCATAAAGAAGCTTGGGGTAATTTCATAAATATGGCCATAGCACAACCCCATATGAGATGTCCTTAATCTACATTTATGTGTAGAAGTATTCATCATAGAAATGGGGAAAGGGCAAGTACTCTAGAATGTTAAAGTTAGAAGGGACTTTAGAAGTCTTCTAAGATAGCAGTTTATAAACATTTGTGGGGTTTTTTTTAAGAATAATAATACTTTTTTCTATAGATAGTCTTAAATGGAACATCAATATATAGATAAAAGAAGAACTTCATTGCTTGAAATAAGTAGGTGGTCTTAGAGTCTCACTCACATAAACTTTTTCCTGAATCCCCTAAGGTAGCTTCTAAAATACTTCTTTGGTGGGGCGCCTGGGTGACTCAGTTGGTTTGGCAATTGACTCTTGATTTCGGCTCAGGTCATAATCTTGGGATCCTAGGATTGAGCCCCATGAAGGGCTCCCTATTTAGTGGGAGTCTGCTTGTTTCCCAATTCCTCTGCCCCTTCCCCTGCTCACTCTGTCTTTCTCTCTCAAGTGAATAAATAAATCTTAAAAAAAATAAATAAAATAAAATACTTCTTTGGGGGATGCCTGGCTGGCTCAGTCAGTAGAACATGAGACTCTTGATCTTGGGGTTGTGAGATTGAGCCCCATGTTGGGTGTAGAGATTACTTAAAAATAAAATCTAAAACACATACATAAATACATACATAAAAATAAAATACTTCTTTGGGCAAAAGTTCAAAGTCACAAGTGTGGCCCACTTTAATTTTATAGATACAGATATTAAGGCCCAAAGAAGGGATCTGTCTGTTCAAAGTGAAATGAAATAAATATAGTCAAATTATTTCCAGAGCCAGAAAATCTGGGATTGAGGCTAATGCTTCTGACCCTTAAATAAAATATTTTTTAGTTACATAAATAAAACAGGAATGCATGTTTATTGTGAAAGACTAAACAAGAAGGATGTATGGGGTAAAATGTAAAAGTGCCCTCCCACAATCCTACTTTTTTCCCAGAGTTAATAACTGACAGTATTTTTAGTTTTACCTAATTTGAGACATCTTTTAAAAGGAGATTTTAGCCAATTCACATTTATTATGATTTTGGATATATATGGATTTATCCCCTTCATCTTATTTTATGTTTTATTTCTATAATGTTTCTTTCTTCTGGCTCTATTCTGCTTTTTTTCCATGAGATGAGAAACTTATAAGAACCTCCGCACACTTTCACTATCACCACTTTGCCCTCTCCCTTCACATTGTCCTGGTATTTACATACCTGCCCACCACATCCGGTGTGTAAATCATTTGGGATTTTACTTCCAGGTTGTAATTACTTTTGTTCATTATGCATCAGTAGTTGTTTAAACCTAATTATAGATATTACTGCTTTCTTCATTCAACTACTGTTTCTTGCATATTTTTTGTATCCTCCATTTTTAATTCTATGAGTATGTGTGTGATAGAATGCATTCTTGATTAATTCATTGAGTCAATCTGTTGTGAATGAAGTAAATTCTCACCTAATTGAAAAGCCCGTTGTATTAGATTGCTAGAACTGCTTTAAGAAATACTCTACACTGGGTGGCTTAAACAACAGAAATTGATTTTTTCACAGTTCTGGAGGCTTGAAGTCCATGATCAAGGTGTCAGCAGGGTTGCTTTCTTCTGAGATCTCTCCCTTTGGGTTGTAGGTGGTCATCTTCTCCACATGTACCCATGGTCTCCCCCCATGTGTGTCTTATGTCCCAGTCTCCTCTTCGTATAAGGACACCAGTCATATTCAACAAGCGCACACTCATACAATCTCGTTTTATTTTTAAAGGCTCTACCTTCAAATATAGTCATAATCTGAGGTACTGGAGTTTGGGACTTCAACATAGGAATTTGGAGACATAATTCATCCCTTACAGTTCAATGCTAGCTCACCAATCTCTAGAGTTGTGCTGTATAATATAGTAGCCCATTGTCACATGTGGCTATTTAAGTTGAAATTATTTTTATTTTTTAAAAGATTTTTAAAAATTTATTCATTTGCAAGAGAGAGCATGAGTGGGGGCGGGGGGAAGTGAGGGGAGAAACAGACTCCTGCCGAGCAGGGAGCCAGATGTGGGGCTCGGTCCCAGGACCCTGGGATCGTGACCTAAGCCAAAGGTAGACACTTAACCAACTGAGCCATGCAGGTGCCCCTAAATTGAAATTATTTAAGATGAAATTAGCAGTTAAGGTCCTCAATCACAGTATCCATGTTCCAAGCGCTCAATACCCATATGTGGCATAGATATAGCAGGTTTCCATCATTGTAGAAGTCCTATTGGATAGCAATGCTCTAGAGTTTCTTCATCTGAAAAATGAAGCACATTTCTTTTGATTTCTGTGAAGAATAGATAATATTAAGCATGTATTGGACACGTAGCAGGTTGCTCAGTCAATACTAGCTGAATGTTAACCCAGTAGTAAATGTATGGTGATATTAGCATTGGGACCCGGGGTCCCTGCCCCATTGGTCCCCCAGAATAGCCATAAACGAGTAAGCCACTGAGAAACATAGGACGTGAAGACGGGCAAGAGAGTGAGGTGGGACAATGGGGGCCATATTAAACACATGCCTTAAACCACTACCTTTATACCCTGAATCAGAATAAACATTATTCTATTTAATCCTCTCAATAACTTTGTAATATATCCATTGTCTGAGTGAGGAATGAAGTAAATGCAGCTCATGAAAGCTCGGCGACTCCTCCAAAGCTGCACGGTTGGATCAATAACGAGTCAATGGCCATGTCAGGACTAGAATCTACTGCTTCCTACTCTTCTTTGCTCTAGAGTAATTAAAAGCTGGTAGGTCGTGGCAAAATACAGATCCCTGAGGTGACAGGGAAATTTAAACCCAGATCTAACTCCAAAGCCCTTCTACAATAGTTATTCCCAAATTTGTTTGATCTCGGTCCCTCAGTAAACAAATTTGAGCAACACACATGTGCATACATACATTTATACGTAAATATGCGTATGTGTGCATAGGTGTGTATTTATAAATTATTAACTACATTACTGTAATAATATGTACTTATGAAACATATCCCAACTACACACTAAAAAAGATAATAATAAATGTAGTAAAAGTCCTAATTCTTTTTCTTATACTCCAGTATTATTTTGCATGTTCCCAGGCCTGCCTTCCACTTTAGGAGCCCCTGTCCTGAGCCATGCCACACAAAGAGAAAATATGCTGTGGAAGAAATTATAGGCCTGGGAGTCTCCACTTTCATGTGCTTCATCCAAACTACTTTGAAAGGAAACATAATTGGACCATAATGTATTCAATGACAGCCACATTCTTGGAGTAACTAGGGCTTTTCACTATTTCTATGCACCAGTGGTCTGACATTTGTCATTGGCTCTTATTTCAAAGAGAATTTTAAACTACCATTCAAAGGCTGCTCCTGGCCATGTGTCCCATCCATGAAAGGCAAAGAAATGCGCAAAGCAACACTTGAGCATGTCAAAATGGTTCTTTTTTTTTCTCCCCCCAAGAGAGGAAAAAAAATATTATCGTCTTCACTGAAATGAAGTGAGATTTAGTGAAACAAATACTTGATTTACTTGCATTATCTAGATTTTTTTCATGGGTCTTCTTGTTTTTATAGGCATTTATCACTTGCTGATTAGAGTAGTAAGTGTTCCCCACATAATGCTTTTTAGCTTAAAAGCACTACCATGTGTTTGAGTCTCTTGGGAGTGATCTCTTTGCTCTCTCTCCCTCTCTCTGTCCCTCTCTCTCTCTGTTTCTGGCTCTCTCATGAGCAGTGGGAGGACATTCGTATGATCGCTCCACTTTCCAGATGAAGAAGCCAGCTTGAGGGGTTAGGTCACACGGATCGTATATGGCAAAGTCAGGACTCGAACCAGGTCTCCAGACCTATCTCTAGAGCCAGTGCTCTGAGGGAGATTTTAACTAATCTGGTTGGCTCTGTGTCTTTGGAAGAGAGGACCCCGTAGGTCTGAGAATCACCGCAGGTCTGAGCACCTCTACAGCCCAAGTACTGACTCTGCCTCATCCTGCGCTGAGAGATTAGCGGGGCCTTACGTCACTGGCCCCTCGGGGTCAGGAGATGCTGTTCCTGCATTTGTTATTCAGCCAGTACAAAGCCAGAAGCAGCACAAGCTCCTGCAAGCTGACGAGTGCGAGAACCAACTCACAGAGGTTCAGAAGCGAATCAGTGGGGTTGTCTTCTTAGGAGATACTTCCGCGGGTTGAGTAGAGTCTGACTACTCACTGGTGTCAACAACGGATATATAAACAATGCCTTTAAAGAATCCAGCCCTTCTTTTTGTCCCTGTTCCTCTTATTGCCCAGGTTCAGATGTCCTGCCTAGACTTTTCCAGGAGCCTCCAACCATGTAGATTTCTCCACGTCTTTCCCATCTCTCATACTGCTACCACATCTGGTGAGGGAACTTTTAGCCTGAAGACTGTCATTAGCGTCCCGTCACTACGAGATCAGGCTGGACAATTTTGACTTGGCGTTCAAGTTTCTTCGTCTTGCCCCAGTTAACTTTCCACCTTTTTCTCCCACCACTCCACTTTCCTTTATCCTATCTTCCAGCCTCTCCAATCTAATCACTGTTCTTTAAAAATAGCCAGCACTTTCATGCCTCTCTGCTTTGCTCATGTTCTGTCCTCTGCCTGGAATGTCCTCCGCCTCCTTAACCTGCCCCCTCTGGGGAGATCTTCCTTATCCTCTCATAGCAGGTCAAATGCTGTCTCTTCCGTGCAGGCCTCCACACCCACCCCCTTCCAGGGGGGATGTGCCCCTCTCTGTGTGGGGCCCCCTCCCAAACGCTTCACGCTTCTCATTGCAAGGAACTTTGGCTGGTTGTTCACATGTCCTTTGGGCTCATTAGCTGGTGGACTCCTTAAGGGAACACAGAGTGTCTTATTTATTTTTGTGTCCTTGGTGTTGGCACCCAGTAGGCATTTGAAAATTTGGGGTTGAATTTATTTATATAACTGAGCGGCTTTGAGAGATCTCACGAGGGCTAAATTTCTATCAGATCTGAACAAGCAGCAAAAGAGCAAGCACAAATTCAGCAAGAAGAAATTACTTTTTTCCACTTATGTCCACTCCATCTAAAATTTAAAAATAAAGGATTGGAGGCATTTTTAGAATAACCGGAAGCTTTTTATTGACTGCCCCAAAACGTTCATGCTGTGCCTACAGTGGAAATAGCAACGGGTTGAAAAGGGTACATGCGGGTGTCTTTCTAGTCTCAGCTCTGCTGTTAACTGCTGTGTGCCCTCCGACGGGTCGGTTCCCCTTGCTGATTTCTTTATCTGTAAAATGTTCATGCTGAACAAGATGACTTTCAAGCTGTCTTCTAGTTCTAAAATTTGATGATGCTTATTTTCTAGTTAGGAAGACCAAATCTTTATTTCCCTTTGAGTGTGATGATCCCTTAGCAGTAAGAGTAGATATTCTATGTTGTCCTAAAAACACTTCTACTTGACAGTGGCCCCATTACATAAAATTTGGATATTAGAAATAATTCAGAATAGGGGCACCTGGGTGGCTCATTCCGTCAAGCATCCAACTCTTGATTTCAGTTCGGGTCATGATCTCGGTCTCCACACTCATCAGGATGTTCGCTTGAAGATCCTTTCCCTCTGCCCCTCCCCCCACTCATACACACTCTCTCTCAAATCAATAAATCAATGTTTAAATAAATAAATAAATAAATAAAAGCAAAAACAACAAATAAAAAACTCCTTACTGCTAAAACATCAGGGTTCTGCCCCTTTAAGATTGAAAGACCATGCATCAGGCTAAAGACCTCAGAAAGATGAGTTGATCTAATCTTGGGTTCATAAAGATGCAGGAGAGAACAAAGTGGTCAAGTCACACGTGAAGATGGTTTGCAGAGGAAGTTTGCAGAGAAAGTACTTGGATGTTGAGTTTTAAATTTCGGGTTTTTTAGGTAAGGCATTCCTTAATATGTCGCAGGTACAAAGAAGAGTGGAAGTCTTCAGGATGGTGAGTCCGGCTGTGTCACTGACTCCTGCTAGAGGCTGTCACAGTTTCCGTGTGCATCACCCGAAAGTTTCCCCAATATTCTGAAATGCTGTTCTACCCATTTTTAAAAAGAAGCTTTATTTTTTCAAAATCAATTTTAGGTTTACAGCAAAATTGAGCAGAGAGTTCCCATATGCTCCCTGCCCCTACATGTGCACAGCCTCCCCCAGTATCAGTATCCTGCACCAGGGGGGTACCTTTGTTGCAGTCGAACCTACACTGACACCGTTATTATCCAGATTCCATAGTTAATACTGGGCTTCACTGTTGGTGCTTTACATTCTCTGAGCTTTGACAGATGTATAATGACCTGTATCCACCATCAAAGGATGATATAGAATAGGATCAATGCACTAAAAATTCTCTGTGCTCTATCTGTTCATCCCCCCTTGTCCCCTAACCTCTGGAAACCACTAATCTTTTTATTGTCTTCTTAGTTTTTTTTTTTTTAAGATTTTATTCATTTATTTGAGAGAGAGAAAGAGAGAACATGAGCAGGGGGAGAAGCAAAAGGACAAGCGGACTTCCTGCCGAGTGGGGAGAGCACAACACATGGCTTGATCCCAGAACCCCAAGATGCACTGAATCAAAGTCAGGTGCTTAATTGACTGAGCCACCCAGGCACCCCTTTATCGTCTTCATAGTTTTGCTTTTTCTGGAAAGTCATATTGTTAGAATCATACAGTATATAGCCTTTCATGATTACCTTCTTTCACTTAGTTAAGATGCAGTCAGATTTCCTCTATTTCTTTTATTAGCTTGATAACTCATTTCTTTTTCGCATCTAACAATATTACACTTGATCTTAGCCAAAAGGCCGAGAAGCGATAGCATCTAACAATATTAATTGAATTATTCATTTTCCTATTGTTTGATGAGTTCTTTGTATATTTTGGATAACAGTCCTTTATCAGATGTCTTTTTCAAGTATTTTCTCCCAGTCTGTGGTTTGCCTGCTCCTTCTCTCGCCAGTGTCTTTCACAGAGCTGTTATTCTTATTCTTCATAGACACATTTAAACAAAATTCTACTTTTAAACTGTTTTAGCACTCAACCGGAAATTTCTTGCTAGCCTATAGAAATAGCCTTTGTTTTACTTCTGTTTCCTTGACTTAGGAATGAATAGAAAGAGAATTTAGAAAAATCGTCTGTGGTCAAATTTGAGATGTAACTTGCCATATGGGTTTCAAATATCCATTGAGAGGAAGTCTTGGGGTTGGCTGACTTCAGTCCAATTTCCTAAACCAGTTTTTGTTACATCTGAGGACATCGGCCAAACGATTTCAACTGTTCGATAAACCCACAGGAGATAAAATGTATTTCTTACTGACTATACATACTTTATAGCAATGTCTGTCCCCTGAAAGAAGAGGGTGAGATGTCTTGTAAGTGAGGAACAATTTCCTCAGATTTGCTGGAACCTAAGAAACGTCTCCTATTTCCTGGAAGATGGGAGGACTTGGCCTCATAAGTGTTTGAGAGAATGTGGTCAGGGCAATAAGGATCTCTAGTCACAGAATGACATAGTGCTGAGGGGGCCAAGTATATGGGATGACAACTGTGGATCTTTTTATAGATGTGGATCCTTTTATAGATACTGAGATCCAGTGCTGGTGGTTGTGTTGTAGTTATTGTTGACTTGTTTGGTGATATTTTAAGTCTATGAATTCCTTCTACTGGGTTGTCCCCAAACACCAGAATTTGAAAGTGCTCCAGGAACTCTCAGAGGGTATAGAGGCTATTCAGTAAGCCCACAGAACTTGATGAGCATGAGACCCTGTAATAGTTTCAGTCTTCAAAGAAAGATTGCATTATACATTCTCTGTTGGATGTGTGATGGCAGAAATCAATGGACCATTTTCAATAAAAATATTTTCTTTGTAGATCTTATGATGGCTGAAAATTAAATATCATTTTCTATTTAGAGACTGAGAAGGAACATTGAACATAAAGATCATGTTTTAGGAACAATAAAGAACCTTAAAAACATGCCATGGGAGGAGGAATAGCTCAAAGAACCAGACACATTTAACTCAGAGAAGAGTTGGTGATGGTGGGAATATGAAAATGGTTAGCAAATATTCAAATACCTGAAAAACTGTCCAATATATAAGGAAGGAATAAATTTGTTCCAAGAAAGGGAAAACGTAGGGCCAATAAGGGTACACCTTGCAGATAGACAGATATTGTTTCAACATATAAGAAAATATGAGTTATCTAACAACATAGTGCTTCCTTTTTCACTTCATGGCAATAATAGAAAATGGAAGAATTCTACAGCCCACTGTGGATAAGTGTAGTCCAATGACTCTGGCATGCCTGGGGCCTGAGATATTTAATATCTTAGCCAGCTGTGACCCTTTCACAACACAGTGATTGGGAGGCTTTGTAATAATAGCCTCAGTGGTCTATGAAAAGAGTAAATTCCCCATCACGGGAAATCTTCAAGTAGAGTTAAGAAAGAACTCAGATGGAGTGTTGTGATGGCAATTTTTAAAAATTCTTTAAAATGTATGCTTTTTATTGCATAGATTTGTGAATTCTGAAAAATGCATAGATGCACATAACCACTACCATAGTGAAGATCCAGAAGAATTCCACCATCTCCCCACCAAATTCTTCTGTCTTCCCCTTTATAGTCAAATCTACATCCATCCTTAACCACTGGCAACCACCTATCTGTTCTCTAGCTCTGTAGTTTTGCCCTATTTGAGTATGTCATAGAAATGGAATTACACAGTATCCAGCTTTTTGAGTCAAGTTTCTTTCACTTTGCAGAGTGTACTTGAGATTCATCCGTGTGGTTGACTCATCCATGGTTTTCTCTTTTTTTATTGCTGAATAATATTCCATTGAATAGATCTACCGTAGTGTCCATCCATTCACTAGTCGAAGAATATTTGAAGGACCTCTGGTTTCTAGTACAGCGTGTAAAGAGTTTGGAAGTCATCACTTCATTCTAACAGCAAGTAAAAAGCTTAACAAACTGAAAATCAGCAACTTTCCTTAGATCCATTAGAGAATCAAGATCACAGGACAAACTGCTAACCGCCAAATTGGAGAGGCAGTCAGTTGGGTACAGAGAATCACAATTTACTAGAATAGAAACACCCATGTAAAGCAGTACTGGGTTTCCTTTACCCAGTATATCATGTCCGGCTTTCAACAAAAAATTAGAAGACATATCAATAGGCAAAAAGAAGAGTTCGAAGAGTCAAATATAGCAAGGGTGTTGGAATTATCTGTCCAGGAATTTAAAATAACTATAGAAAATATGCTAAGAGCTTTCACAGAAAAAGTAAACAATATGTAAGAAAAAAATATGCAAGTTAATGTAAGCAGAGAGATAGAAATTATTTTTTTCTCATTTTTAAAACTTAAATTCAATTAATTAACATGTAGAGTATTATTAGTTTCAGAGTAGAGTTCAGTGATTAATCAGTCTTATATAACATCCAGCGCTCATTATGTCTTGTGCCCTCCTTAATATTCATCATCCAGTTACCCCATCCCCCTCCCCTCTAGTAATCCTCAGTTTGTGTCTTCTGTGAATAAGAGTTTCTTATGGTTTGTCTCTGATTTGATCTTGTTTTATTTTTTCCTCCCTTCCCCTATGCTCCTCTGTTTTGTTTTTTAAATTCTACATATGAGTGAAATCATATGATAATTGTCTTTCTTTGATTGACTTATTTTGCTTCACATAATACCCTCTAGCTCCATCCATGTCATTGCAAATGGCAACATTTCATTTTTTTGATGGCTGAGTAGGTTTCCATTACATATATATGCCACATCTTTTTCATCCTTCATCTGTCAATGGACATCTGGGCTCTTTCCACAGTCTGGCTATTGTGGACATTGCTGATATAAACATTGGGGGAACAGGTGCCCCTTCGGATCACTACATGTGTATCTTTGGGGTAAATACCTGCTAGTGCAATTGCTGGGTCGTAGAATAGCTCTATGTTCAACTTTTTTTTTTTTTAAGTTTTTATTTATTTATTTGAGAGAAAGAGAGTGAATGAGAGAGAGCATCAGAGGGGAGAGGGTCAGAGGGAGAAGCAGGCTCCCTACGGAGCGGAGAGCCTGATGTGGGGTTGTGGGACTTGATACTAGGACTCCAGGATCATGACCTGAGCTGAAGGCCGTCCCTTAACTAACTGAGCTGCCCAGGTGCCTTATGTTCACCTTTTTGAGGAACCTCCGTACTGTTTTACAGGGTGGCTGCACCAGTTTGCATTCCCACCAACAGTGTAAGAGGGTTCCCTTTGAGAGATGGAACTTCTAAGAAAGAATGAAGAAGAAATGCTAGTAATCAAAAATACTATAAGTAAATAAAGAACACAGGGGCGCCTGGGTGGCTCAGTGGGTTAAGGCCTCTGCTTTTGGCTCAGGTCATGATCTCAGGGTCCTGGGATCGAGCCCCGCATCGGGCTCTCTGCTCAGTGGGGAACCTGCTTCCCCCTCTCTCTCTGCCTGCCGCTCTGCCTACTTATGATCTCTCTCTCTCTCTCTCTCTGTGTCAAATAAATAAATAAATAAATAATCTTAAAAAAAAAAAAAGAAAGAATACTTCCATCTATGTATTTTCTAGTAAACTGACTTTTCAAATCTTTTGCTCACTTAAAAAAAAATCTGATCTTTTTGGGCTGCCTGCTGGCTCAGTCAGTGAAACGTGTGACTTTTGATCTCAGGATCATGAGTTCAACCCCCATGTTGGGTTAGAGATTACTTAAAAAAATAAATAAAAATGAAAAAGAAATAAAGCTAAAAAAAAACTGGATAGTTTTTTTTTTTATTGTTGATTTTTGAGAATTCTTTGTCTATCCAGGATACCAGTGCTTTGTTAGATGTGTAATTTGCAAATATTTTTGCCAGCCTGTGGCTGGTCTTTTCATTTTAAAATTATTTTTAAAACCTCTTTATGGATACACATTTTTCATTTTGATGGATTCCTATTTAATAATTTTGTCTTTTGGGGTGCCTAGCTAACTTGACTCTTGATCTTGGTTTGTGAGTTTGAGCCCCATGTTGGGTGTAGGGATTACTTAAAAATATAAATAAATAAAAGTAAATAAAAATTTTGTTTTCGACGAATCATGCTTTTAGGGTTGTATCCAAGAACTTTTTGCCTAACTCAAAGTAACAAAGATTTTCTCCTGTTTTCTTTAAAATATTTGATAGGTTTCCTTTTTACATTCAGGCATACTATCCATCTTGAGTTTATTTTTGTATAAGGTAGAGGTGTATGTTGGTGTTTACTTTTGTGTGGGTATTGATGTCCAACTGTGATAGCACTATTTGCTGAAATGACTGTTCTTTTTCCATTGACGTCCCTTTGCACTTTGTCAAAAAAAACCCGATTGACTATATTTGCAAGGGTCTGTTTCCAGACTCTCTATTGATTCTTGGTCTCGCCAAAATATCTGGAGAATGTTCATTTTTTGTATGTGCTATTGAGCCCATTCAATGAATTTCTTTTTATTTCAGAAACTATATTTTTGAGATCTAAAGTTTCCGGGGTGTTTGGGTGGCTCAGTTGGTTGAGTGTCTGCCTTCAGCTCAGGTTGTGATCCTGGGGTCCTGGAATCAAGCCCCATGTCAGGCTCCCTGCTTAGTGGGGAGTCTGCTTCTCCCCCTCCCTCTGCTTCTCTCCCTGCTTGTGTGCGCTCTCTCTCTCTCTGTCTCTCTCTCTGTCAAATAAAGAAAATCTTGAAAAAAAAAAAATCTAAAGTTTCCACTTTATTCGTACTTATAGTTTCTATTTTTCTGATCGGAACATCTATATTTCTGTTCATTTCAAGAGTGTCTACCTTTGGGGTGCCTGGGTGGCTCAGTGGACCTCTGCCTTCAGCTCAGGTCAAGATCTCAGGGTCTTGGGATCGAGCCCCGCATTTTGGCTCTCTGCTCAGCAGGGAACCGCTTCTTCCTCTCCCTCTGCCTGCCTCTCTGCCTACTTGTGATCTCTCTCTGTCAAAAAAAAAAAAAAAGGAGGGATGCCTGGGTGGCTCAGTCGGTTAAGTGCCTTCAGATCAGGTCATGATCCCAGTGTCCTGGGATCAAGTCCCACATCGGGTTCCTGGCTCAGGGGGGAGCCTGCCTCTGCCTGCAGCTCCCTCACCTTGTGCTCACTCTCTTGCTCTCTCTCTCTGACAAATAAATAAATAAAATCTTAAAAAAAAAAAAAAAAGGAGTGTCTACCTTTACTTCATGGAGCATGGTTATAATAGTCACTTTAAAGTCTTTGCAATTCTAACATCAAGATCATCTTGGGTTCGGCATCTGTCAGTTGTCTTTTCCTTTGAAAACCAAGCACATTTTCCTCTTTTCTTTGTTTTTGTTTCTTTGTAAGTCAAGTGATTTTGGATTGTATCCTGGAATTTGAACAAGATGTTGTAAAACTCTGGGTTCTATTAAAATCCTCTGGAGAACATTGATCTTTACATTAATTGATTGTTTATTTTAGCGGAAAGCGTACCTGGTTTGGCTCATAGCTGAAGTTATATCTTGGCTTCTGAGCGTGGTGGTTCCAATGTCAGTTTCATTTTCAAAGCTTTTGCTGTGCTGTGTGTGTCTGCCCAACATATACCCCATTCAGGTCTTAATCTGTTATTTGAGCAGTGATTTCTGTTATCATTTGGTTCTCAGTGCTTTCCCTATTCTTGTTTGGGTCTGTTTTGTGCATGCATCACTTAAGGGTGTTCTGACAATAACAGTAGTTCATATACTACCATTACTGTCAGAATCACCACCAAGGGATTTCCTTCTTCAAGGTTCTCATCCTTGGAATAGAGAGCTAACACTCTCTAGCTCCCCGGGGGTCTTTTTTCCTAGACCTTTGGCTAGAAAGCCAGTATTTCTCTCAGAGTTTTAGCTCATGTCCTTTGACACAATTGTGAGCACCTGGAGTGCCTCAGGGCCCTTTGGGGCACCTGAAGAGAACAAAGTGAAGAGAGTAATAGGAATCCCATTGTTTCTGGATCTTTGAGATTCCTTTTTCCAATCCCTGTGCACTAAGGGATGGTTGTTGTGAGGTTTTAGGTGCCCATGCCCAAGCTGTTGCCATGACAGTGCCACTTTAGAACTAGGACTGGGAGGGAAAAAGAAGAATAAAAATTGAAAAATTAAAGGAATTCTCCCCATCTTCAGATTAAGGGGCCCTTTTCTTGATCCTCTGGCTAGAAAAGGGGATGTCTTTCAGATTTTTTGCTGTCATACTGTGGCTCAGTCCCAGGCCTCAGCCCACCCTCTGACTAAAGCCAAGAAATAAAGAAGGAAAGAAAAACCAAGTTCAGTTCATTGCCATGCAAGTTGTTCCTCACGTTTTGACTTCTCCTCTCAGTCTATTTGCTACTGTTTACTTTTCAGAGTCCTCAGCTAATTGCTTTTGTATTGTGTCCAGAGGTTTTATTTATAATCAATGGGAGATATAGGTTGTAATGGGCTTACTCTGTCTTGATTCATACCAGAAGTTCTGTAACGACAACCTAAATCCAGATGAAGATTCTTCCAGATTGTTATTCTCAAACTTAGCAACTAATTTGAATTAACTAGGAAACTTAAAAAAAAACCAATGATTCCAGGGCCCTACCCCAGACTCATCTTTAATGATAGGAACCCAAGAATCTGTAGAAAATGCTTCTGGGTTTCTGATATAGCCACTTGGCACCAGTTTTGGGGTCCAAAGTGGAGTTCCCTGATAGAAGTTTGGGAACCCCTAGATGAGATGATTTCCAAGTTTCTTTCTAAACCTGAGATGCCCAGGCTCTATATTCAGAATATTCCATTCATGAAGCTACTTGTTAGGTGAGTTTCCAGTCTGTTCACTTCCCTCAAGTTTTTAACTGAAGCTTAGATGACACAGGACATCTCAAATAATATCACAGAGCAGACAAAAAATACATATATAGAACTAAAAGGCAAAGTCAAGATATTAAAGCCAACAGACCAAATGGACTCCCAACCTGTAAGATTAGTTTTGTGGCAATTACAACTTCTTGGAATAATAGTAGCAATAAATCCAAAGCCTGCTTTGTTTGGTGTTAGCCAGAAGAATACTGGATATACTCTAGCCTGAGGATTAGTGGTTTCATCAAGAGCCTCCTTTCCTCCCTAGGATTAATCCTTTCCCACGTATTTGACAAAATTCTTTTGGTCAAGTGCAGTTTCTTCTTATGTGGCAGGAATCACTAGTGAGTTTAAATTTGCTTTTCATGAAAATTTATTTCTAAGGGACCTCAGAAGTTATTTCCTTGAGCTGACACCTATGAGAGAAGAAACCAGACCTGAGAAGTGACGTGTCTTGTATGGGGGGTCAGAGCTGGGACTAGGAGCCAGCCTTTGGCTCCTCGGCCATGCATTTTCTGTCTGACTGAGCCGAGTCAGGTGAGTCCTTGGATGTAGAGTGTCCTGGGCTCATCAGTGAGCTGAGTCAGTCAGCTGGACTGGGCAGTGGCGGAGTTCCATGCATTTGTAAAGGGCACTATGACCTAGAAATGGTTTAGCTCCTAGGTTAGTGGCTTTGAAAATATTGGCAACCAAAATGACCCACAGCTTGTAAAGTTCCAGCTCGCCGGCCTGTCCTATTCTCCGGGCACTGGGAAGCTGACAGCCCCTGGCCACCCCTGGAACATCACCCATCCCATTTCTTCCCCAAAATGCCACCGTGGAGCCAGGGTTTAATCAGAGAAGCAGAACCATGATGAGTTATGACGTAAGGTATGTCTTGTAGGAACTAGACCGTGCGCAGTTGTAGGAGGAGCTGGGGAAGTAAAGGTTTGGAAGGGCGAGTTGGAGAATCAGAGTAGTCATCAACCCCTCAATCTGAGGAACCAAGTGTTCCACTGTTGGCCACCTCAAAAGCACAACATAGTAACACGAAGCGGTTTTTGTGAAATGTTCTTCTGGCTTACATAACTCAGTACAGTATAAAGTATTACAGGTGGAAGCATAAAAAATAGAGACAGATGCCTCAGGAGTAATGCTCTGGAAGCTCTGTCCTTGTGAATAAGCTGGAATCAGCCCGTCTTACACAGTCTGGAAATGCGTGGCAGCTGTAGTCTGGTGGCACTTTGGAGTGCGGTGTCCGGGAATCAACGCAGTGCGGTTGCCAGGCAGACCTGCAGGTCCTCGCTGGCTCTGCGCCCTTTGGCTGCGATAGGGACGAGTTCTTCCTGCTTCCTGCAATTAGCTTCCTCGTTTGTAAAATGGGGCCAATAGTAATCACCTGATAATATTCTGAAGTAGGTATAATAGTAGATACTCAATAAAAATGATTCCTTTTAACTCTTGAGTCCCACTCTTTCCCCTAGTGCATCTGGGACATGCCCTATTTCTTAAGAATATCTTCATGCAGAAATGGCCTTATTGTCTAAGTGCTGGATTTTGATAATGAATAGAGATATATAATTTATAGTCAGCATTCCTGGCATTCCATCATGGTCCCAGACTCTCAGTATCAACAAGTTTGGATTCATGTGGATGGTAAGAAAGACAATGGACCGGCAAGGGGGACGCCTGAGATGAAGCTCATGGCCTTCACCCCTCAGGACAGAGACAGAGCATTCCTTAAGTAGTTAGAAATCTATCAGCTTGGAATGTTTTTTAAAAGCAAGTGTGGTGACTTCAGTTCCCCTGGAATCCTCCAGTTTCTTCTGGGTTAGAAAAGAGATTTATCATGATGGTAGAGGGAAGAGGCAAACAAAAGCTGATATTAAAGTTGGAGACAGAGAACCATAAAAATAGAGCTTGAAAGGCATAATACTCTGGAGCCATTTATTTTAAGAGCATATAGACCAACATGTCAAGTAGCCCCCAAGGGTATTACTGTATCACAGATGGTCTACATTGTTGGTTGACTTTGAATTTAACAAAACAATAGTGCTCATGAGTTTCATAAAGAAAAATTTGATTTCCAGTACTCTATTTAAGAATCTAGGGAGCTATATTATCATTTTAGAAAGATTTTAATGAATAGTAACTAGAAGTTTTCATTCAGGATAAACTTCTAGTAGATTCACACACAGAGTATCTTTTCTTATTCAAAATAAGATAATAGGCATTGTTTGCCTAACAGTGCTAGGTGAATGGTAAAAACTGGGAAAAACACTTTTTAAATAGAATTTGGCTTATACAGGGCAAATCAGACTCTGAGCCTAACTTATGAAATATGGAAGATTCTGTAGCTTTTCAAAAATGCAGTTAATTACTTGACTGTGATAGGACACTGATAATATACCTCCCTACCTGTATTTTTGTACAAATTTTTGGCCATTTTGACGGGTCCTCATTTAGTTACTGATGTAATTGAGCAAATAGACCCAAATGTACTCATAGGCCATTCAGATGTAAAATCACTTATTTAAAAGTTTATTTTAAAATGGATAGTTTTTTGGGGGCACGTAGGTGCCTCAGTTTTAAAGCTGCTGCCTTTAGCTCAGGTCATGTTTCCAGGGCCCTGAGATCAGAACCCAATGTCTGGCTCCCTGCTCAGGGGGAAGCCTGCTTCTCCCTCTCCCTCTGCCTGCTGCTTCTTCTGCTTGTGCTCTTGCTGTCAGCTAAATAAATAAAATCTTTTTTAAAAAGTGGATAGTTTATTTTAACCTAAAATGATGACCCTTTTCCTTCCAATTTCTCTCTTATTTTAGGCCCTCAAGATTTGAAAACACTGTAGGGAATCTGCAGTCAACACATACGCCTCTATATAATTAATAGGATTGCTCAGACAGCTTATCTGCTTAAGTTCTGAAAATCTCTTTATCCTTTATTCGCAGGAACACTAATCGCTTGAAAAGGACAGGGCTGAGGGAAGTTGTTTCAAAGCCAAGTTTAAAAGAATTTTCTTGTATCAAATTCTATCAGTTTCCGGGGTTCCTCGCATCTCTTCTTTCAACTAGTTCCCTTTCAGGTATTTTAAATGGCACTTCGCATTCACTTGAACATAGGTGAGTTGCTTGCATTGCTGGTAAGATAAGCACCTTACCTATTCACTCCTCGGCTGGATTCCGCCCGGCCCAGAGAACAGGGAACTAATCTGTTCTGGGAATTGGGAAGCCTTGGCTCTGGGGTTCCCTCTGTGATTTGGTAAGGGCCCTTTAGTTACCAGGCTTGGAAATGCTTGGCAACTTTAAGCCAAGGGAACTTATTGGACGCCAAAGGCCCACAGAATCAGTGGATGGCTAAACATCAGGCTCGAACAGGAGCAGGTGCCATGGCCTTTCCAGAAGCTGGGACACAGAAGCCCCAGCAATATAGTCTTGGCAGCTGGAAAGGCATGAGGAGAGAGGTCCCTGCTAGGGTGAAATGGAACATCAAATCCCAGGGAGGTTGGCTAAGGCTGGCTGACACGCCCACTCTTACCAGATATGGGTGGGTCCCCAGTCACAGCCAATGGGCTCCACCTAGTAATTCCTTAAGAGGAAATCAGGAGGTGGCTGAGGAAAAGAATTTGCAAGCCAGGCAGATAGCGGCCCACTACTGTTACTTGGCATCTTGAAAATTGATTCCTGCTTTAAAATGAACCGGGGACTTCTCCCATGAAAGCCTTTCAGGTTACCATGTTCCTGTGGTGTTTGCTTCTATGAATGTCTATAAAACCAATGAACAATAATAAGACAAACTGGAAGAAGAAAATTAGAACAAGTGGGTTAGTAGTAGTGATGACTTCATCACTGTGTAATAGAGGTTATATCTGTTAGCTATTGCTGTGTAACATGTTACCACAAATAGCATCTTATTTTTTTTTAAATTGTATTTATTTATTTGAGAGTGAGAGAGAGAGAGAGAGAGAGAGAGAGAGAGAGAGAGAGAGCGAGCAGGCAGAGGGGTAGAGGGATCGAGGGAATGGGAGAAGCAGGCTCCCCGCTGAGCAGAGAGCCCAATGCGGGGCTCGATCCCAGGCCCATGGGATCATGACCTGAGCTGAAGGCAGACACTTAACCAACTGAGGTGCCCCACAAATAGCATCTTAAAACAGCACCGATTTCCCATCTCACAGTTCCTATGGGTCAAGAGCTCAGGAGCAGCTTAGCTGGGTTCTCCGCTTGAGGTCTCCTAGGGCTGTGATCAAGGTATCATTTAGAATTGCAGTCTCATCCGAGGCCTGACTGGGGCAAGATCCGTCTGCACACTCGCTCAGGTTGTTGGCAGAATTCAGTTCTTTGCAGCCGTAGGTAGGACTGAAGATTTCGGTTTCTTGTTAGTTTCAGCTGCAAGCTCCCCTCAGCTCCAAGAACAGTGCCCACAGTCCCTTGCTGAGTTGGCTTCCCCTAACTGGGTTGCACTGCAATCTTGTGTGACGTGAGCACATAAGCATGGACACATAACCACACATCCACCATCCCCTTTACTGTAGCCTATTAGGTGGAAGGAGGGCATAGGTCTCACCCACACTCAAGGGGAGGGGATTGCACAAGGGCATGAACACCAGGAAGTGGGGATTTTGGGGGCAACCTTATGAGTCTGTCCGAGTGGAAGAACTGAGTGGGCTGATCCCCAGAGCTGTCTTGAAGTCAAACATAGCTCATTCTTTCTGTGCATCTGATTTCCCCAAACCTCAGTGCTGGGAAGGTGCTTCTTCATGTGAACCGATAGGGGAGCAAAACCAAATCTTGGCCTCCAATCTCTCTAGCTTAGCTTTAGGGATGGGGGAGGGGGTGTAAGGAGCATCACTGCCTCAGAGCTACCATGACTAGATTGGTTTCTCTCGGTTGTCTGTGTGTAGTTGAAGCTAGTGGTCTTCACTGAACTGTATCATTTGCCGGTATTTACCATTTAGCAAGTTACCATCTCTCTCTCTTTTTTTTTTTTTTAAAGATTTTATTTATTTATTTGACAGAGAGGGAGAGAGAGAGAGATCACAAGTAGGCAGAGAGGCAGGCAGAGAGAAAGGGGGGAAACAGACTCCCTGCTGAGCAGAGAACCCAATGTGGGGCTCGATCCCAGGACCCTGAGATCATGACCTGAGCCGAAGGCAGAGGCTTTAACCCACGGAGCCATCCAGGCACCCCTACCATCTCTTTACTGCATGAAAATGCTTTCATGTATGCGTGCGTACATACGTCTTCCTCAGCTCTGTTGTAAGCACCTTAAAGGCAGGAGCCATTTCTTATATCACGAACCATTCACATGACCTCCAAGTATGATAAAGGAAAGGCAGAGGTACTTTGGAAGAAATAGCTCATATTGGTTCTCTAGGGTGAAGGAAGGGGAGTCTCTAGGTCAGTGTGAAAATCTGCTCTTGGCTGTACTTGGCTGTGCGAACATGTATATTTGAAAGGGATGATCTTATATTACCCTGAGTGTGCTTGGTTCTTAGGCAGCTAGGCAGGCATGTGTTAGCAGATGGGTGACAGTTAAAAGACCAGGATGCTTCAGTTAAAAGACCAGGATGCTTGAGTCATTCCATATTCTAGCAGTGTGATTCTGGACTTAGTGCTTTAAGCCCCGTGAGCCTCGGTGACCTCAGTTTTACTGTATGGGGATAATGGCTTTAAAATGTATAGCACAGCGGCTAGCGTATAATAAATATATAGGAAATAGCATGATGATCCTTTAAGACCCTGACCAGCGAAGGCCCATGTCAACTGTGAAGGTGCATTTCATCCCATAACAAAAGGGTCAAGGAGATGCCCTCCCAGCGCGCTCCTTCTCTTGGAGCTCCTGGGAAGGAAGCTGGTAGTCCCTTGAGTAAATTAGAATCCCTACTGCTGCTTTCCCATCCTGGAAGCCCAGCTATTTGGAAAACATGGTGGGAGGAGTGGAACTGGAGTCCTTCCTCTGTACACGTCAGAGACGGGGCCGGATGCTGCCCGGGTCAGGCCCACATAGGTAGTGCCCCTGCTCCTGTCTTTCGTTTCTAATTTCCCCAGGCATGGTGGAAAGCACCGGAGACTCAGCTGGGTGTCCATGGCCAAACAAGTCTCTCCAAAGCCGTTTTCACCACTGAGAAGTAGAGCTGCCGGGAGGATGAAAAGGCGGAAGGAATGTAGGACTATTTTATAAACATGGTGCATCTACAGAACCCAGGAGGTACTGCCCTTACCAAGGACCCGCCTCCCCGCTCGTGAGGCTTTCATTTTCTCCCAATAGTGCCCGAGCCGACCAAATGAAAATGTGAAATACATTTTAGAAAAGTTTTAATTTGAACAACTTATGATTAAAAATATGCTTTATAAATAATTTTTCCATAGACTTGATTGAGGATTGTTGCACACTTTACAAAAGGACACATGGCAACAAGAAACAGATTAAAGGAATTACAAAAAATATAGCTATAGCCCTCCCATTTAAAAATACATTATACATCACAGCGTTTTCATTGTGCAAAGGTGACGAGAAGGCTGCATTGAGCAGGTCACGTAGTCAAAGGGAAGTAAACTTTAATAACGTTACATTGCATAATAGTATAGGCACAGCCAAGACGATGAATCCTTTCCTCTGGAAGTTCATACACCTTAGTTCAGCATTTTGCTTTTACCTGGTAGGACTGATGGCTGAAATTAGCTTAGTACAAATATATGTGTGTGTGTGTGCGTGTGTATGTGTGTGTGTGTGTGTGTGTGTAAGTAGGAAAACAAGTGTCTGCTTTGAAATTAAGTAAACCCCCAACATATTTACAGTATTTTCAGAGAATATATTCTCCAAATCAGTCTGATCACATCTTCTCTAATAAACAGCTCTTTAGAAAATTAAATGGAACCCAAACTGTCAATTAATGGACATCCTCCGTTGAGACTTCCAGTTTTCGCTGTGGGACAAAGAGAGTTCCTACGGAGGTTTTATTAGCACCATCGAAATCCACACAGGATGGGCCCGTTGGCTTCACTGGTCCCCCTGGGGTCCGGAAGAAACTTTCGGCCACTGACTGTGACCCTTTGGGAGTCACAGGAACAGGCTGATCGGAAAGAGAGGAATAGGAAAAAGATGTCAGATCCGCACAGATAGATAGGTATGGCCTACTAGCCTCGGAGGGGCACACAGCAGGAAGCTGTATGTTCTGCAGTTGGCCGGGAGGACTGTGGACTCCTTGGGTACTTCTGGGTTTGGAAGGCAGCTAGGCCTCGAGTCTCCTCCTCCCATCCTTTCCCTCTCCAGGGAAGAGAAGCAAAAATGAGTCTTCCATGATACTGATATTTGGGCCTTAATAACCCAAGGGGGGAAAAGAAAAACCATTACATGGAAATGCTCTCACCTGTTGTGTCCCCGTCACAGCAACTGATTGTCCATTCGGGTGGTTCTGGCCTGGGACCGGAGAGTCGTACCTGGTGGCCCTTCCTTGCTGAGTGCCTGCATTGTCGGAGACGACACTGACAGCCTCTATTCGTGGAGACATGGGACCAGCTCCCGGGCTGGCAGACGCCTGCACACTGGGGGAGAGGAGTCCCAAGTGCTGCAGGGTGAAGTTTACAATGGCTGAGCTCGGGTTCTGGACGGGAACTGGGTGGCCCGACGCGAGAGCCGGGCTGTTCCCGACAGGGACGGCTGCCACGGAAGTTGGTGAGACCATGAGCTTCAAAGGTGTTACGTGGAAAGAGGGAAAATTAACCGCAGTGAGTTCGGATGATGTCACTGGAATAACACCTGGAAAGAAAAGGGAGGACGATATCTTAAAAGCACAGGCATTTGTCCTGGAAGCTTACAAGGTTTACGTGAACTTGAGCCTGACCCACATTTGAATGGTGTTTTACGTACACTCACCTGTGATTGGGGAGCTGTAGATCCTGTGGTTTGGGGAAAGTGTACTTGAGTTTTCTTTACTGGACAGAATGGACTCTGCCCCCAGGGATGAGCACTGGGTGAGAGGGATTAGGTATCCTGATGGGAATAGGGTCTGGAAAACAAGGAAGGATTTATTTTACACACAAATATGGAAGGACAATGGCCATGTGCCTGTGCCAGGACTCATATCCCTCAGTGGTGGTTTGCCTTATCAGACCAAAGCATCCAACTGTATGGGCTACGGGTGGGCCAGCTGTAGGGCTAGCGGAAGACAATATCCCTCTCTCCTAGTCCAGCACTTGTCCTGACCATCATAAGCCATTGGCTTCCCAGATGCGGTGGTCTTAGGAAGTGCCCCAGAGCTATTAGGGAGCCTGCTTACGGGTAGAATTTGCCCCGCACACCCCTCACAAGGACATCCTAAGTACCCCCTGCAGACTTTTTGGTATGATGTGGTGCTATCAGAACCACATTTAATGCAGTTGGGCACCAGAATGGACCTGTCCTATTATTATAGGATTGTTCTTAAATCCTGTTAGGGTGGTCATTTCCCAAAGGGTGTTCCAAGGAACCCTGGTTCCATGGGATGCAAGTTGGCCTGTCTTGAACTGTGGTGGAAGGGTCTCGGGAATGCTGAACTGAACAAAGGAAAATGGTGTCTTTGTTAGAGAATTTCTGAGGGGCTTTGATGATGGCGCGCATTGTAAATCTCCAGGGGGCATTCAGCATGTAACACTTCCTGGGCAACTTGGCAGCTAAATTTTTGGTAGTATTGGTATTCAAGGGAAACATTTTGAGAAATGGTGATTTAGAGAAAAGGGTTGCCAAAATCACGGGCCAAAATGCAGCCTCCGGGCTAGTTGTGTGAATAAAATTGTACTGGAACCCAGCCATGCCCATTCATTTATGTTCTGTCTATAGCTGCTTGCTTGTATTTTGATAATGACAGAGTTGAATAGTCAGCACAGAGACCGTATGGCCTGCAAAGCCAAAAATACTTATTATCTGGCCCTTCCCAGAAAAAGTTTGCTGACCCCTCATTGAGAACTAAGTAATTACACAACTATGCATTTTCCCCCCTAGTATTTTAGCTTCCAGTGATGCCGAGGAAATGCTCTTAATAACATACAAACTAAAGGTCAGGGCACCAGAGTTCAAAAACTCTAGATAAAAAAGAGAACTGATTGGTTCATATCGCAGACCCAAATGTCCTGGAGCAAAAGCTTTAGGCAATAAAGTTATATTCACAACAGAAATGGCCAGTGTTGAGTTGGGTGTATCCCCCACCAAGCCTGCTTGGTTTCTGCGCTTCACCAGAGAGCCTGCAGGGGTGGCTGCGCGGCCTGAAAAGTCCATTTCCGCCTCCCCACGAGCAGGCCTGGCAAAAGCTAAAAGCAGCTCTTGTAACCTGGGGGCCCTCCTTTTATCTTCCTCCAGATCTTTCTTCTCACCATTGTCCAAACAACAGTCTAGCTTTGATCTAGCTGTTAATAGGTCCCATCTTTTCCTTGGGACCCAGTGAATTTAGAATCTGCAATGCTCATACTGTTCCAGGACACATTTATTTGCTAATTTTGTTTTTTAAAGGTTTGGTACTGTTTCCATAGCTTTACTGGTTGGGTTCCTTGAAAGCTATAGGAATAGGAAGTTAATGGGTGGATTTAAGCATTTTACAAAGAGCTGTTCTTTGCTAACCATTAATCAGATTCATGGTACAAGTTACTCTGGTTGCTGGTTTAATCCTTTCCAATCTTCAGCAAAACCTCTAGTACTCTAATATTTTTCCATTTTCTATAAACTACGTTCTTCACTTAATTAGAACCATTAATTAGCAGGATGAATGAAGTCGGTATGCTTCAGCTTGCATGTTTCTCATCTAGTCCTACATTAGCCCTCTTACCCCTTCCTTCCTGTTCCATCAGCCTGTTTCATTTTTACTACTTCTTATTCTTCACTATCTGATGTATTTGTGTTTATTTTTATACTGCCTTCTTTCCACCCGCGGAAGTGTAGATTCTTAGTAATGTTTGATGAATGAATTGACACATGAATCTCTCTTTTTCTCTGTTCAGCTCGGTCCATACTAAAAAAAAATGGTCAAAACGAAGTCATAGAGATGAGAAAAGAAGCAGAGGGACATGAAAAATCTATCTACTGAAAATCCTAATCCTGAATGACTAAGTGAGCAACAGGAGACCATTATTAAATCATATCCATTGGCCCGAAGAGATTATGGACCTCCCAGAAAATTGAATCAAGCTAAAGCCTAGTGATTTCCCCCTTAGCATGTATATTAAATGCAAAATAATACTGTGCTAAGATAATAGATGTTTTGAATGGTTACCACGAGGCCATCCTCCGGGAAGATTTGACAAACTCTAAAGCCTCTTTAATAACAACAGTTACAGATAATACCCTTCAGCTTATACGGTGCCTTAAAAGGATCACAAGCCCCTTTATGTATATTATCATGTAATAAATGCACTTAACCTCACAAAAACTGTAACGGGGCCCTGGGGCAAGAATTCAAAAGCAACCATCACCAAAGGCAGGTGCCGGGTTGATCCGATCCAGAGCATAGTGCTTTATACCCAGGAGATGATCAGGAAAAACTGGGGGAATAAATTCTTGATAGATGTGGAAAAACAAGATGCAGAGAAGTAAAACAGCTTGAGTTAATAGCAGATACAAAATGAGAGATTAACTTCTGCCTCCATGTTTAGTGGTGTTTATGTGGTGATAATGCCCTCCATATATATAATGTCCCAAGGGAGAAAAATGAGAAAAAGTGACTAGTACTCCGGTAGGTATCTAATAAATGTTAATTCCTTCCTGAGCTTAACTCCACCTAGGGAAAAAAAATGATCTGGAACATCACAATCCCTAGAAGCCAATGCAGCAAATATACCTACAATCTGCCAGGATAAGCTTGACTTTCATGTTACACAAAACAGAAATCTGGGGTTAAGTTTTAGGGGGAAAGTAAAAACAGAGGGAGCAATTTCTCATCCAGGCCACAGATGCCAGGTACGTGACATCAAACAAAGATTAGGTAGTGACTCAGAGAGCAGGAGTTACAGGAACCCTATGCATCCATCCATTCATTTGGGGTTACGTCTGCTTGTAAATTATTTAAGACTTTCACGACAGGTGTTTGCCTTCCCGTATGTGACAGTGAAATGGACTTAAGGACAACCACCCGTGGTGCTTTAAAAAGAGCAAATAATCCCTTCCTCCGAAGGTTAAAAATGTCCCTGCCGTCATCCCAGTCAGGGGATTAGCTGTCTGGGGCTTTGTTTGGATTACGGGATGCTAAGGAACAGTTCCTTGTCTTCTGAGAAACTGCCCTTTGCTCTGGTAAATTTCACAAGCTACGGCATTCTCCTCTGATCAATCGCGGAGTTCCCAAAGCTTCACACAGTTCAAGGCTGTACTTACTGCGGAGACATTTTCAAGTCCTTTTAGGTCCTCTTTAAATTTCTTTTTGGAACCACTGTCTTCAAGCAGGCTTGCCCTCTTGGAGCCTCTTTCTCCAGCAGGATCCTTGTCTCGGTTCTTGGCACCTGGTCTCTCGGGCACTGGAAGCAAGCTTCCGGGCCTGGTGGAGGCACCAGACTTGGTGGCATCACTGGCTGCCTTCTCAGTGGTGGCATCTGTGGCATCTTTTGATCTTGTAGCTTTACAAGACGGTGTGGGGCAGACTGTGGGGCTCAGGCCTTGGGGTGGCGTCACGGTCTGGGCTTGGGCAGGCTGCAGGTAGATGGCATAGGACGGGCCCGAAGGGGCCTGAGGTAGGATCACTGGCACTGCGGGTGACAGTGGGCTGGGGAGGAGGGGGACCACCCCCAGGGGCTGGATGAGGGACGGTGCTGTTAGGTCCAGCTCAGCATTTGCTGGGGTGTCCAGGGGGGCCACGGGTTTGCACTGCCCAGATCTTGCCAGCTGTACCTTCGCTTTCTTTCTGGGTTCACTAAGAGACAAGATTTCAAGGCATGACACAATGGAAACACATTTTCTCTAAAATGTTCTGCCACTTTAGACTGGCCCACATTGAAGCCGTGCATTTATGAAACTAGCAGACAGTGTCTATAATGACTGGCTGAGAGTTATGGAAAAGATTATCTTCCCAGTTTCCGAGGCTAGCACGTATTCTTACATAAAATAAGTAATCCTAATGATGCAACGTAAAAATACTTCATCCTGACACTAAAAAGTATTACTAACCTACCTTGATTGCTCTTCTAACTGCATTTTGCAAATAGCTGCGAGCTGAGCCATTTTGCTTGGGAAGGGTGCCGGATTCTGAGAACTCTCAGCTGGTAAAATAGAAAGGGGGGAGGGTGTTGGTCAAAGCAAAAGAACGAATGCTCACATAGATGAAACATGACTGAAGTGAAAGGAACAGAACACATGCACCCCCCTCCCCAAATCACACAGCAATGAAACGATAAAGCCCACCAATTTTTGTGCTTTCATTCATACATGGGTTAGGCTTTAAGTGGGTCCGGGTATAAGGGTATTGAAACAGTTCTCTAACGAGTACTGTAGGGATCAAGTAAGCTGAAGAAGCGGATAAAAAGCAATTCTTCTGAGCGGAGCCCGACGCGCCTGAAAACATACCTTTGTTGGTCTTGATGGGGCTGCTGGGGGCAGAATTTATCTTCCTCCGGTCACTTTCTATGCTCTTTACCAGTTTGATAAGAGATGGATGCCGAGTGAAGTTCGGTTTCCCACGTGTGGAAAAGAGGTTTTTGGCGCAGTTGTCTTTCGAAGGACGCTTTGCTTCCGGATCGGAGTGAGGGAGAGGAAGGATGGGGCTACGGCCTGAAAGAGTGAAGGGCAGGGGGTCAAAACCCAGCCGCCTCGGCTTCCTTGGAGCCGAAGCCCAAGTGTAGTCGAGATTGATTTTAGGAATGTAAGCATCAACACTTACAGAGCACCGAGCCTGGGGCAGACACTAGCTGAAAGTCTTTAGGCACAAAACCCTGTTAATCTTATTTTAACTGAATTCTGAGGTGAGATTTCACATGTCAACATCGCTGAAATCCACTGTGTCTTACAACCAACCGGTGACGTGCTAGGGTGTAATCACTAGTGATTTCTTTTTCTTACAGATACAGACCCCAAATTGGGCATCTTCTAATCCGTGGAGTCCTAACCAATGAAATATGGCAACCCTCATGGCGATGGACTGAATATTTGGGTCCCTCAAGTTCACAGGTTGAAATCCCAACCCCCGATGTGATGCTGTTAGGAGGTGGGGCCTTTCGGAAGTGCTTAGGTCAGGAGGGTGGAGCCCTCTTGAATAGGATTAGGGCTCTTATGAAAGAGGCCGCACAGTGCTCGCTAGTCCCTTCTACCTTTGTGAGGTTATGACAAAAAGACGGGCATCTAGAAAGCAGGCTCCGGCAAGACACTGAATTTGTTGGTGCCATGATCTAGGACTTGCCAGCCTCCAGAACTGTGAGAAATAAACTTCGGTTGTTTAGAAGCCCCCTAGTCTATGGCATTCGGTTATAGCAGCCTGAACGGAGTATGACACTCTCAACAACTCTACCAGGTAGGTACTTCTTAGGAAATGCATCCCCATCTCAGAGATATTAACCCACTGTGACCTCGTTCTCTCAGCTAGTAGAACGTGGACTTGGGATATGAACCCATCAGTCTGGCCCCTGAACCTACTCTCTGAATCCCTGCACCAAGGGACTTCTCTCTGAGATTAGAGTGGACTCTTGAATGGCAACGAGTATACACAGATTCTTTTTATAGTGCAGTACTGAAAATGTGTTTTCTTTTCCTTATGATTTTCTTAGCAACGTTTCCTGTTTTCTACCTTACTTCATTGTAAGAATATAGTATATGGTACATATAACGTACAAAGTATTTGCTAAGTGACTTTGTTATTGCTAAGTCTTCTGGTCAGTGATAGGCTATTAGTAGTTAAGTTTTGGGGGAATCAAAGTCATATGCAGATTTTTGACTGCGCTCCTAAACGCTGTGTTGTCCAAGAGTCAATGTATATGCAAAATCACAGTAACCTTGCAAAGGCACCACTGTTCTTCCCATTTCGCAGGCGAGGAAACAGCCTTGGAGATACAACTTGCTCAAGGCCACACAACTAATAAGTGGCTAAGTTTCCCTCCGCCTCCGTTACTCATGTTCTTGCCACTTTATACATTTTGGCGTGGGATCTTTGGTGGAATGTAAAATGTCAGAACCCTAGAGTCGAGACGGAGACTAGAATATTAATACTGGAATGAATTCATTTCATATCCCCAGTGTGTGTAGGCTCTGTTAGGGCCTTTCACACAGATTCTGCCTCTTGGGCACAGGGTAGGAGGTGCTTTGGACCGTGGGTCGCTCATGCAACCCATAGCCAAGCTTTTCATATTGGCACCGTCTTTGTCTTTCCAACCACTGTTATATGGTCTTTCCATGTGGGAGTGTGGCCAGGGAGGGGAAGAGAGAATATCTCCCAATGCGCATTAATTCAGAACAACGAAGCAAGGAATGAAGGGAAGCAAATACATACCCCTGGGACTTGGACTGATTTCTGGGCCTGTCCATTTAAAAGCTGGTTTGCGGCCTCTTTCTTCTGTAACATGAACTTTCTTGATAAGATTCAGGCTACTCAGAACATTAGCTATATCATACAACCTCCTAATTTTTGCTGGAAAATAAAAGGTATATATACCACTTAATGGAACAATGAAAGATCAAAGAACTTTGCTTCATAAGGACTTCATGTATATTCAGAGAGCTATCCTAGCCGTCAACATAAGACAGAGGAAAATGTGGCTCTTTTAAGTTATCCTGGTGATACTGCTTTAATTCAAACAAAAAATAGTTTTAAATATTGAAAAGACTTCAGTTGCTACGGGTACTGAATTTTGAAATGACAACAGTTGAAAAAGGAAAAAAGACTTTATGAGATCACCCTATCGGGAACTATGTTACAGATTTTTTAATAAAAGGTTTCCATTGCTGGGCATCTTCTAATGAGGATTCAGAAGAGTTTTATGAACAAATAAAGCACCGATGATAAATGTACCACTTTCCTGCTTGTGACAGTTTATAACAATGACATTTTTTTTAGTATCATAAGCAAGGAAGATTCTATACCCCATCAAAATTTGTAAATTTTTATAGTGTCTTCACGTTATATGCAAAGCAGAGATTTGTGAATTCTACCAATCTTACATATCTTAAAAAGTTTTGTTACAAGAAGTCGGTCTCTACTTCCAGTGTGATAGTACAAAATCATAAATTGGGCCCCTTCTTCATAGCTGGGCCAGAAGATTCTGAATTCCCTGGGGATTCGGCCAATGACACATTTGCAGTTTCTGGAATGGCTTCTGATGCTGTGACTAACCAGTGAAATGGAGAGCTGAAAGCCACCTGGTGAGTCAGAAAAAGCAGGCAGCCCATCCGTAGTACTGGGACTGCTTTCCGAAATTGCATATGTCCAAGTCAATTGCTGCTATTACTGCCCTTACTCTCGACTTAATTTTGCCTTTATAGATGCACTATCAAGCTGGGGATCTCTGACTATACTCTTGCGGGACTAGTGCAGCTTAACAGGGATTGGAAAGGCATCTGAGTTCCCGGGCACTCCCTACCGAGGGTCCCCTGTTCCGGCTAGCCTCATGTCCTGCCTGGACAAGGCCCCAGGACAGGTGGGCGCATGGTAGTCCCTTCCCATCTGCTGAGCCCTTCTTTCCACATGCTTCTCTTCCTAGAAGCTCCTGCGAAGCCTGTCCCTGACGGGCGGGCAGAGCTCTGTGTCAAGAACCCAGTCCAGGCCCCTTTCCTACTTTGAGCGGGACTGGCTAAAACCATTTTTTCAAAATGGCAAGCTAATGGTGCTGCAGGTCGGTCACTTCGGGAACAATATTAGAAGAGTTATTTATACGCTTACATTGGAGAGCAGAGACCTGGGTTCTGGACCCACTTTACATTTTACTGCTCATTTAGACTTCAGGCAACACAGAGTCCGCATGCGCAAAATACGGACAAGGTTACAGTATCCGAGGAGGTAACTTTTAAAGAACTGTCTAGAAGCCCAAGTGCCAGACAAAGAAGGGTGCTTATATACAAGTTAGCGAAAGACCGTATAACTCATGGCTTCTGAGGCGAAGTGAAGGTACAAAAGCATAATTAGAGAAGACGTCAGTGGAGCAAATGTATTTGGCAGTCCGTTCCTAAGTAAGATTTTACGGTTTACGAAGAGGCCCAGAAGTCCACGGCAGTCGTGACACTTACTTTTAAACTTGCTTCTATCCAGATCTTCCACGTGGTCTTCCCCGATTAAAATCTTGGCCGCGATTTCTAGGCTGACTATCTGCGGCGTTGACACCAAAAACAGCATCACGAATTTCTGGCTCATCACTCTTAAAGACTTGTCTTTGCGGCTGTTTACAGAAGCTTGGGAGAAGGAGGAGGAGGATTAGAGAATTAAAATTCAGGAAGGGACAAGCGACTTCTAAAGTAACAAGGCTAAAAATACCACAACCTGATCAGACAGTTGACAACTGCTGCCTTTTAACGGGTTAAAAGGCAGCAGCAGCCACAGCATCATGAGAACAGCGTTCTAGAAGGAACCTTTGCCTCCAGGCCTCTGAGAATCGCCGTGCAGCCCGGTGCTTCCAGCCATCGCTCACCTGCCCGAAATTCCACTCCGGGGAGTTCGACGAAACACATGTCTGGGTGTCCATTCGGGCCCGTGTGTGATTTGATGATATGATCCTCTATACTGTAAGTCTTGCTGAAGTCAAACTCTTGTTCATATTCTTTCTTTTTGATCATCATGATCTGCTCAGCATACTTGTTCTCCTCCCCGACACTTTTTAGAGTCCCAAGGGTTTTGTTGAGATTATGTCGCCCGTGCCAAGTGTACCTGTTTTTGGCCAGGCGGCTCACCATGTGTAAACTCTCTAGGACATTCACAATGTCGTAAATGCGTCGCCGCTCAACATCTGCAAAGAATGAGCAATTGTACATTCTGGGATCAGATTTCGTAATGTGTATAAAACAGAATAACTTTTTCTTCCACGGTCTATTGATCATTGGGTCTGGAGGAGAGAATTTAATTACACTCGACAAAGAGTGTGAAGACAAGGAAGACAAGTTTCTGCTCTCATAGGGTACCGGGAATACGAATTAGAGACATAGCCTTCATTGAGGGCCTACTATGGGCCATACAGCTGGAGGAAAGGTCTATGGGAAACTGGTGAGGCCGGCATTATTATTCACATTTTACGGGTGAGGAAACAGCAACTCAGACTGGCTAAGTAGCTCACCCCAAGGTACAGAGCCAATAAGTGGCAAAAAAATGTTTTGTTTTGGCAAAAAAAGTTTTTAATTACAACCTGTTTTTTTATATTATTCTTCAAAGGATGTGTGTACACACACATACACACACACACACACAACTGTCATATGATAGGCACAAAGCACTGAGATTTCTTGCTGTTCCTGGAATCTGCCAGATATGCCCTTGTCTGAAGGCTTTTGGAGTGGGCTATTCCTTCTGCCTGGAATCCTTGTTGCCGAAGCCCTCACTGCTTCCCACCTCCGTTCTTTCAAGTTCTTGCTTAGATGTCAGCTTCTCAAGGAGGTCTGACCTCACCACCTACCTTAATGTTGCGAAGCACTCCCAGCACTCCTGGTTCCCCTTTACCCTGTTCTACCTTTTTTTTTCCCCACAGCATGTATTACCTTCTAACAGGCATTATTATTACGTGCTTACTATGTGCCTTGTGTAATACCTATCATTATCTCTCCTTATTGTGTGTCCTTTGCGTACTTATTTATTAGGCCCCCCACTAGAAAGTAGGTTCCACAGGAGGGAAGACTTTATTCTTGTCATTCATGGGTGTCATCCCAAGCTTTTACAACATTGCCTGGCACATAGTAGGTGGTCAACAGCTACCCGCCGGATTAAAGGTACAGCCTACGTAGCTCTAATCAAGGATATGTGAATAAATGAATCTGAATGGCATATTCTTAAAATGTGAAATCAAGCTGATATTTATAAACATGTATTTGAAGAGTAAAACTTTCTTTGAGGAGGTGATAGCACTATGTTAAAACATGCTGCATCCTCTTTTCAGATTCAGATTATAATATTCTCATGACTCCAAAAGTATCCCAAATTGGCCACAGACCCCTCTGTAGCTGTCACTAGATAGAAGTATCTGAAGAAAGGAGTACAGGGGCCGGAGGAACACAGTAACTTTTGCCAGACACAAACATGTAGCCGAGTGGCAGGGCGTGCTAAAGTGCGACTTCCACTCCCAGATCGCATGCCCACCATGAAGATCCCGCTCCTCAGCCCAGCTCTTCAAGGAGAGAACCAACACAGAAGTTCAAAGTTGTAGCTATTTATGAAACAAGTCCTAAAACAATGTTGCCTTCCTTGACAGCTTCTGAGCTTTCAAAATGCAATCAGAAGCAAATCTCCATTGTCATTTTTTCCTTCTGTTTGAAGACTCGCTGAAATTGGAAACTCTCTGCCTTCCTTCTTAAATTAATAGGGCTTCAGGGATTTATCATCTCCACGTGGCGTGACTGTGTCATTACCTACACCGGCGAGATGAGCGTGGGTCCGAGGGAACAAGTCCACGGACTCGCTTTGATTACTAACCATCTCCGTGAACGCTCCGCCTACTTACTCAGTTCCTCCGCGACTTCGTCAAGACAGATGTCATTATTCACAGCGGGGTTGGGATAGTTAGGATATCGTGCTAAGAACTTATGACACAGCAATCCTAAACTTTTCTCTTTTCGACTCGGTTGGGATTTCTCATATTCGTCTCCAGATAAGTGTTCCTGCAAAAGAAGAGGTAAATAGCGTCTGAGCCGGAAATCAAGTTTGACAGGTTTATTAGGGTCCTCCGCACTCGAGGGCTAACACACTTAGCTTCGACAGCAGCAAAATTGGGGGGAACAGGTGGGAACCAGTATGAAACTGCTTGGCAGATCTAAAAAGGAAGATTGAACTGAAAATAAGTCAAGGGCTCAGAATTCCTAGTGCGGTATTTGACGGAGTCCAAACTTTCCTGTGCTCCAAAGCAGGCGAATAAGAGTCTATAGTTGGCAATGCTTTATATTGCTGGCAGTTTTGTAATAGTTCCCTCTCCTTCCATACACACACACACACACGCACACGGGCTAACGCGACCACCCGCGCCCACCGGTTTCCAGCCGGTCTTCTGCAAACCTACATGTAAACAATCTTTGGCTTCAGGTAATCCACTCCTGCTGTCAAACAAGCCCCTCTTCTGATCTCTGTTTCGGATCTCAGGGCTCACCGCACTGATGAGCATTTTCAGGTTGGCTGTTGGTGTCCACGGTTCTACCTGGGAGATTTCCTTGGGTTTGGTGGGTGTGGTCAAAGGGCCAAAGTCAGGCTGGATCTCCGTCAACACTATATTTGCTGCAGTGGATTCCTTCAGAGGTGTTTTCATGAGTCCTCTTTTATGTGGCTCAAAAAAGAGATTTTCCTGGTTTAAAACAAGTAAACAATTAAACCCACTATAAAATAGGACTTATCAGATAGCCTTAGATTCCAGAAATTGTACAATAAATAGAATATTGCTAAGGAAAACATGCCTAATGAGATTGGAGAGTCAATTAAATTAGTAACTGTCTTCCGATGATCACTTGACACTTACTGCCTTTTTACTGGCTAAACTTCTATTTTTAATCTTGCAGTAAAGCACAGACTTAAGTTTTTCTTAAGTTTTCTTTTTCTTAAATTTCAAGAATTAAAAAAAAAAACTTGAAGATCCAATTTTAAAACCTTTTTGACATAATTTTTGATGTAGAGAAATGTTGGAGGTAGTATAGAGTTTTCATATACCTTTCACTCAGCTTCCCCTAATGGGACTGATAATTTAAGTGATCCAAAACTCCTAGGAGTGACTTTTACACATGACACTGCAGTAAGTAAAAGCCTATATGGCAGAAACCACGTCCCATTCCTCTGTGTGTGTCCACCCGGCCCAATGGCTGCATGCAATGAATGCTCGATAAAACATAATTGATGTAGAAGTCAGAAAGCCAAGGAGACGAGGGTGGGGGCTAGCTTACGGTCCTACTTATAGGCAAAACCTAGTAGGGAGGCATCCAGAGTGCCTGAGAACAAGGGAAAGTCTGCTCTTTCAATATTTACCTCCCTTGCTTTATTATTTTTTCTAAGATTTTATTTGAGAGAGAAAGGGAGAAAGCACAAGCAGGGGGAAGAGCGGAGGGAGAGGGAGAGGCAGGGTCCCCACGGAGTAGGGAGACTCGATCCCAGGACCCCTAGATCATGACCTGAGCCAGAGGCAGATGCCTGGCTGAGACACCCAGGGGCCCCTACCCCTCTCACTTTATAGAAGGAAAAATGGGGCCCAGAGAAAGAAAATTAGTTATTCAAAGTCACAAAGCTAGTTCCTGGCAGAGGCAGGACTGCCACTGAGACATGAGGGTAAATTAATAGCACAAATAAGACAATGGAGACTATGTTTCTTCTACTTTTGGCCACTGGGGACTTCACACATTCTTACTATATACGGCTGTTTTAGAGAAAATGCTTGGAATGGCAATAAGTGAAAGGACACAGAGACTCACTAATTCCTCAGCGACTTTAGGAACAAAGATTAATGGGACTGTTTATCACATCTATGACTCCTTGGAATTTATCAAGTGCTTTTCCATTTGTAATTTTCACCAAATCTTGTAGTCCTGCTCTGCAGAAGAGGATACCCTGGCTGAGAGAGGTTGCACAGGACTTGAACCCAAATATCCTCAATCCAACTATGGTGTTCTTACATGGAAATCAGTATGATGGATACAATGGGGGACCCTCTTAAGAATTTGCCCGAGAGGTGCCGACCCAAGAACACCATCTCTCTAAGGGTTGCTGTCCTTTGTCTCAGACTATCAGAAAAGATAGCAATTCTCTTACCTGACTGATATCTAAACCTTTGAGGAACTTTGCACTTTTCATTTTTTAACCATCTACTGTTGGACACCAGTCAAGACACCCCTACTGACAATTCTTTGGTTATTTTACAAAATGTCTAGCTCACAAATCCAGTGTTGTGGCCCTCAGGTTCAAGAAGCTGCCAATTTGGTAGAAAATTATCTTAAAAAGAAATCCAATCTCAAATCATATCAAATGCCCTCTCTGAATTCTAATTGTTCAAGAATTCTGAGAAATATCATAAGGCAGCTAACAAATTTTATTATTCTTAAAAATACCTTTTCTTTCTGCTTATCTTTTTAAGACTTCCACTTGAAATCGAACCATTAAAAACTTTAGATTACTTTACCTCTGGCCAAACTCTTCACCTCTTTAAAAATTAAATTTCCCTTCCTTCTGGGTTTTTACAGCAGCTAACTAAAAAAGGATGTGGCATTAATAAGATATTAGATATGAAAAATTATGGGGTTAAATCAGGATAGTGCATTTAAAACTGCGAGGATGAATACTAAAGTTAAAAAGGTACCTTTTCATTCTCCATTCTGTAAATTTTTCATACATTTAGAGTTTCTTTAAAAATGAAAAATCTGGAGTTTCTCCCAACACCCTGATGGTTTAAGTAGTCCAATCAATTTTATTAAAAAGTTTATTTTCCTTAAAAAGAAAAGGAAATAGAAAAAGTTAAAAAAAAAATAAAAACAGGACATTTGTTGAATATTCCCTCAGGGACACCACAGGCCACTTAAAGACTAACGAAAAATGACAAGTTACATTTGCATTTTATTCTCGAACATAGATAGCCCTACTGGGCAGAGAACTCCATCAAATGCCAATAAATTCCTTCAGCAAACCGATCTGCTGTCATGAGACTTAAAGCAAACCACAGAATTTCCAGTGACAGTCCTCTCCCACCTTTAGAGAAGGCGCGCCATTCTCCGGACCCCACCAAATGGACCGTCGGTCGGAAGCACAAGCACCCACCTGTTCACAGGTCAGGGCTCGGGACTAGCGCCCCAGCCCTGGTTCCGGCAGAGCACACACGACCCCAAGCATCTCGACAAAAGTCTGCGTCTAGATGCCTGTATTTTTCCCCTGACACACACGTGCACAGGGTCAGCAGTAAAGTCTCGGCAAATAGCTTGATAGGAAACTTCCAAATTCAGTCCTTAAGCTCCAAAAGTACTCTAGGTATTTAAAGAGCGCCTTATGATTAACACTTTTTCTTCTTTTAAGACATCCTTATAGATGCAGAGCCCTGTGTACTCTCAATTCGGCTAGCCAGTTCACGCCACGATGTTGGATCTTACCAAGGAGTCAGCATTTGTTCAGTAAAGCAACCAGGTACAGTCCCCCTGCTGCCACCCGCTCCGCGCCCCGCGCACTTCCCCCTCCGCCCGGCTAACTACCCCTCCCCCCGGGCCCAGTCCGCGCGCCACCAGCCTTGCTGTTCCCGGACAGCATCCCCGCGGTTCCCACGGCAACGATTCCTAACCAATCAGAGAGCTGAGTGCGGGCCTGCGATTGGTTGGCGGCACCAGGGGCGGGTCGGGGCCTTCCGCCTTCGATTTAAAAATTTGGCGCGGAAAGCCGGACCGTGGCCGGCACCGCCCCTTAGCTGCGCGGGGCTTGAGCGCGGGCAAACCCGCGCCCGGAACCACGGTATCCCCGCCCCTCCCCCTCGCTCGCCCCCTCCCCTCTGCGCGGGAGCTCAGCTCCTCCCTCCACGGCCCCCGGCCGAGCGAGAGGCGGGAAACGGCCGTCTCTGCCGCTGCCCTCCCGAGCCCTCTCCCGGTGCTGGGCCGGCTGGGCGCCGCATCCCTCTGCGTCCCGCTGACCTGTCAGTTCACCTCACGGTTGGAGCCGGCGGGGGCTGAGCGGGGACTCTTCGGTGCCCCTTCCCCGCTCAGGTCCGGGAGCCCGCGTGTCGGGCCGTCAGTCGGTCCTCACGCCGCGCCGAGGTGGGTGCCGCGGAGGGAAACGCCGGGACCGGGACTGGCGGGCCGGCGGGCGGGCAGAGGGAGCGTGACCGTCCAGGAGCAGTCAAGCCCCCGATTTGAAATTAACCCGCTCCCGGCGCGAGCAGATCCCGCGGGCTGGGAGGGCGCTCCCCTCCCCCACGCCCGCTCTTCCCGGCCCCGGACCCCGCGCGCCAATCGGAGCCTCCAGACAGGAGCCGGCGGCGAATCAGGGTGTAGGTACCGCCCTCCGGTCCCGCCTCCACGACAGAGTTGGGGAAAAAGTTCAGCAACTTTTTTTTTCCTTTTTTTTCCGAGCACCCCCCCTCCCCTTGCTAAAGTTGGGGAATGAAGTTTGGCCCTCCTGGGGCATGAAGGCTGAGACGCGGGCGCTCTGCGATTCCCAGTCTGGCTGTCCCACTCCCTGCCCAGCTCCGGATCCACTCACCTGCCCTCCGGACCCCAGCCGGAACCATTCCCTCTTCCATTTCTGGCATGCATCATTGTGCTGCCCACCACCTGCCCCGTGGCTTCTAGAAACTGGTGTATAGAGGGAGAAGCTTGGCTAACTGGTGCCCAGACTCGATGGGCGTGGGGCCTCGGCCGAGACGTGAGAACTCAGGTGTGGGAGGAGGTGTAGTAAGGTTGAAAACCCGCCAAGCCTGTTCCGGGCGTCCGTCGTCTTCTCTCTCCTGGTCTCCCACGCGCTCCTCCCTTTCCCCTCCCTTGTCGTGTTCCCTCGCTTTCCCCTGTTTTCCCGGTTTCCGAGCCTCAGACAGCTTCAGCATGGAATATTGTAGAGTTCTAGATTAATAGCAGGATTGGGAGACACTTTAGTCCAAAGCGCTCGTTTTTGTAACAGGGAAACTGAGGGCCGGGGTAGCAGAGCCGCCTTGCCTGTGCCTGGATTGTGTGCACCGGTGTTGGCTCGCCCCGCGGTTCTCTGCCTTAAAGCGTTTCCCTTTTCTGGGGACCTGCGCTGGAGCTGCGGTACAGGGTGTATTGCCCAACCACGCCTAGATCAGGGCGCCCATCTCCCGACGGTTTGGTTTGAGCTCTTCCCCCCTCTTTTGTATTCTCGCGTCTCTAAGTTCCAGCGAGGCCCTTCCATGTCCACGATCTCCCAGGCTCACACATGTGTCAGTGAATCACCCGTGCTGATTTTCAGCGCGGGACATTCTCATAGTCTCGAATGCTGTTTAAGGGCGGGGATGTTGTGATACAGAGCCTGGGGTCGCAGTGCTGCAGCTACCAACTGTAGGGACGGGGGTCCGGGCTGTGAACGGTGGTTCTTTCTCCCCTTGAATTGCGACCCTGGGGTGCGCAGGGGCTGTGGTGCTTCTGTCCTCCCCCGGCCTGCGGCCGGGGGTGGGGCGCGGGCCACATCGACTTAAGGCAGATGTTGCTCAGGAGGGCACTTCTACCTGAAAGCCCGCCTTTCGGGGTGCTGCGCAGAACGTCTCAGATTTAAACTAAAGCCAAGGTCCTTGGGCAGAAGTCACCGCCGAGAGCACTAAGCAGCTGGTTCTTCTTGAGCCCGGGTACACCTTTTCTGGAGCAACATGTGCTTACACATGCATCAGCAGAAGGGGGCCAATGGTGTTTCTGCATTTGCCACTATCTGTTTGAGGTTGTTGCCCGCTTCCCCGGCTCCCCATCCCTAGCGCCTATAGGAGTGCCCCCGGTCCCATGTGTTCAGAGGCGTTGACTAACGGGTTCACATCTCCTCTACATGGACACTGACGCCCCCGGGTGTCTGAGTGCCAAGGACCTGTAAGGCAAACGGTGCGAGGAGCAGCCACCTCTGGTGACACTGCACAGATGGCATCTCATTTAATACTCAGCACAGATGTTCTCCCTGGGTCAGGAGAGTGAAGAGCATTTTACCACAACTGTCCCTAAGTGGCAGGGCTTGGAAGCTGATCTGTTTACTCCTGAGGGCTTCCACGGAAAGCTATGTTCTTCACTGTCTGTAAGCTTCCACCCCTCCCTGTGCCCCAGCATCACCAAATAGGAAAAGTGGGATATAGTAATTCTTGTTTGAGTGACAACTGTCATATCTTACTGAAGCATGTGAAATTAAAATCCAAGTCACTGACTGATGAAAAGTAGCTCTACTAGGAATGAAATGAAGTAGTTTTAAAGTTTTAACAGATCTTTTATGTAAAGGTAATGAAAAAGCAAGCAAAGACATTTCCACTCAACACTGTCTCGTGTGTTGGTGTAAAATTCAGCACAAATATAAAGGGAAGCTATAAGACCACTGAAAACTTTAATGTTTACTAAATAACCGAGAAGGAAGGAGGAGGGGATAGGTTTGAAATCTTTTGTGTTACTTTCGCACCCAACATATTTTGTGTTTACTAGTTATAAAATCCAAGGGAATAGTCATTCGTTCATTTGTTTCGGATCTTTTCGTTCACCATGTTGTGTAATCTGTGTCTCGCTGAAGTTAGACCAGTTTTTCGACTCTATGCTTATGGTTTGCACAACTTGGAGGGTGAGGTGTTGTGTAATATGTTAAGCATTGAAAAAGGAGGAAAGAAGTAAAGGGGAGAGATGAGTGTCTAGATTCAAAGGACACGGTCAGGATTTGGGAATCCTGTTTTTTCCGTCATCACCAGAGCCGCGTTCAGAGGTGGGGGGAGGGGTGTGAAAAGAGCAGCTCCCCACCCCCAACCAGGCAGGCCCAGGGCTAGAGAGGGAGGTGCTCTATCTCTGGGGCTCTTTGACCTTTTTGTCTTGCCGCCCCACCTCCCAAGTTCGACCGGGTGGGGCAATGCAGGGTTGTGCTTTTTCGGCAACATAAGTTGGCATAGCCACCGCAAAACAGCTGTCTAGAGCTTAAATTGGCACAAATCCCCATGTGCTGGCTTAGGTCGCAGCTGCTTACAATGCGATCTCAGTCCTCCCGGGTTCTTTTAACTAGTTAGTAACTCTGCCCCCAGATGAATTGTGCTGGGTCCAATCTGGGCAGGGTTGAAGGCGGGTGAATGGAAGGGGTGCAGGAGGTGCGAGGGCCTGGAGCTGGCTTGTGCTCACTGTGGTGCTGGATTTGGCCGGAGCCGGCTGGCAGTGGCGGGCTGGATAAGAAGCCCCCTCAGCTCTCCTTGACTTCCTTTGGGAAACCTCACTCAACAAGCCCCGGGTGGATATTTGCAGTCCTGGACTCAGCTGCAGAAGCAACAGTTGCTGCCATGTATCGAGCAATCACGGCTTCTAAATTTTTTAAATGCTTTGGGGATAATTGAACACAAAATACCCTTTTATAGATTTGGAGTCTGAGTTCTGTCCTCATTGTATTACTGTATCGTCTGGTCTTAAAATTGTCACAGAGCTGAGGATCATGTAGTCCCAGTGCTTATTTGTAAATTGGAAGAACCCATTTTTCCCCCCCAGGTTCTAGAACATTAAAAATGTGTGTGTGTGTGTGTGTGTGTGTGTGTGTGTGTGTGTGTATAATGTATATATACAGATTCCTGGGAGTAGGGGGGCAGGAACTTATTACATGAAAAAGTCCCAATCAGTGGAGGAATCCCATAACCTCCCTGATCATCAACTATTACCCTTTGTCTAGTAACCAAGGGTAACTGTTCTGATCCCCTTCAGGGGGCAGATTCCTCACGTCCTGTCTTGATCACATCCATCCCTGTTACAGGCGCCCCTCCTCTACCACTGTGAGCTCCTGGAGGGCAGGGAAAGGGACTTCCTTTTCTCTCTCTCTCCCCCCAGTGCCCGGCTGGGTGCCTGGCCCAGAGCAGGGGCTTGATAAATGTTGGCTCATTGGATAAGGTCCTAGTTTTGAGTGCCATCTCACCAAGCCCAGAAGATACCTTGCCTTTCACCTCTTTATCATCAGGGCCAAGTTCAATGCCTGACACCTAGTTGGGTCTCAGTGTTGGAGAAATAAACTCATAATTATCACCCTTTGATTTTTTTCTTTTTTTTTTTTTACTTTAGCTAAATACTATTTCCACCCCCATCCCATACTTGGGACTCTGTTTGCTCTATTCATTTACTAAAGCACAGCATCCTGAATGCCTACTATACTCCCAATCCCTGAACGAGGTGCTCTGTGTGTACAGGTGAGTGAAAGAGCCAAGGTCCTTGCTCTTTCGGAATTTACAGTCAAGCAGTAGAACAGAGTCCGGCACAAAGTGTCAGCTACTATTATTATTCTTTTGTTTTTCTCCTGTAAAAGAAACCTCTCTGCTACTCCTCAATTTAGCAAACATGACTTTTTTCTATGTTCTTCCTCTATTGTACTTACTTATTTAGCTAGTTTTCCGTAGGTATTTTTCTTCCCTAAGGACGCACGTTCTGTTCTTCCTCTCAGCCACATGTCTGGGTCATTTGCTCTGAACCCAGGGACCGCTGGGCACCAGGCACAGAGCACAGTAGCTGCCCTCAGATCACAACAGCAAGGCCCGCTGTTCACTTACCACTCTTCTTTCTCTCTTTTTCTTTTCCAGGGACACGGCCTTCATTCAGAGAAGTTGCTTGCTTTTCGGATCCCGTCAAACTGCCGCTTCAGAGTCCCCGGAGGAGGCCTGCTTTCTCCTGCAACGAACACTGACGTCCGCATAAGTGAGTTAGTTAAACCTCGGCCGGCTCGCAGTTGTGTCCTGGAGTGGGGAGCCGCGAAGACAGAAGGTTCCTGATCAGCCAAGGCAGGCTGGGGGGCACCCCCTGCCCCGGGTTACAGGCAGTTACCAAGCCCTCCAGCATCCCACTTCTTCCTCTAGCAGGTGTCTTCTGCCTCCTTGGCACTTGCGAGTTCCCCGTAAGCTCCTGATTTCCAGGATCTCGTCTGACCTAATACGTCTCACAATATCCAGATACACTTTGGTAGAATTCAGCTGCTCACTGTGCTGTTTTATCACGCAGTACAGAGATCGACGAGGACATACATAATTCATTTTGTTGGCAACATACTTAGGATATTCTGAAAAGAAGTAGATAGCTCCCCTCTCAGCTTTAACTTCAAATGCTCCATAAAAACTCACAGTATTTTTCAGTATGGAAATCGGTTGCAGTAATTGCATTAGAATCTGCCCACAGAACGGATAGTTTTGCATGTGCTTTTTAAACAGTGCTAAGCTTTGTTCCAAATTCAATCCAAATTGAAATGAGAATCTGGAATTGTTCTTAAGTCAGTTTGAATCATGCAAAATGACACCTTTTTTTTTTTTTTATTAAAAAAGGGAAAGATACTGGTTAATCAAAATTTTTAGATATTCGTTATCTTGGTATCATTGTGAAAATGTCCTGTCTGTGTCATAGCCTAGATGGCCGCCTCTGAGGGAAACTCGGGGTTTGGAGAAGGGAGAAGGAGAGTCATCTTCTAGTCCTTTATCTTCTTGGAACGAGGATAGGATGTGGATACAAGTCAGGCCTTTGAGGGAAATAGACCTTGGTTCAAAGTCACCTCATCATGACATCTGTGTGACCTGAGGTAAATTACTTAACCTCTCTGAGCCCTACATTCTCCTCTTCACTGAAACAGGGATCAAAATACCCAGCTTGAAGGGGCGCCATGGGGGATGAGATGGGATAATGGACATAAAGGACTGAGCATGACATTCGCACATTAGGGTGAGTACTAAGTACTATTTACTATACATTATTATAACCCAGAAAAATCAGCATTCATTTTTGTTTTTATTTTTTCTGGTTGTAATCACTCTGGGGAAAGAAATTCTCAGGAGGCGGACTGTTGGGCCAGGAAACCATTCCTCCTGACCACCTGGGTCTGCATCCTCTGTCCCCTTCTGCAGCCCCCTCCATCCCCTGCTCCACAGCAGCTGTGCTCAGTGCTCAGCTGTGGGGCAGGTCTTTGGAAACCTACAACCAGCGGTCTGCCTTTCTGCCTTAGCTTTTCTTTCTTTCTTTTTTTTTTTTGGACTTAATTTATAGAATACTTGAGAAAAATACATTGAACAAGAAAAAAAACTCTAAGATAACATACTCTTATCTCTTAGTAGAATTAGTAAGTCATTATTTAAGGTTTCTTGTCTAGTTTGTTGGCTCTATTAGTACATATGTCCTCTCCTGCTCTCTGCTGTTCTGTATCTCTTCTCCCAGCCCATACATATCTTAACTTCTCTAAGCATGGCCCAGGGTATTGAATTGGGTTTGGTTAATACTGGCCGACTGGCTTAGAACCCAAGGTCTCTGGTTCTAGCCCTGGCTGTGGTTCCTGCTAGATCTGTGACCTAGGGCAAGCCATGTACCTCTCTGAACCTCAGATTCTTTTTCTGTGAAAGGGCCTAGAAATGCTAGTGACATAAAGACTTCATTGATGGTGTGGGAACAATCGAAGCAACAAATGTTAAAAAAAAGATGTTTGAAAACATTAATTTTCTTTTGATTACAAGGAAATCGCCTTTTTAATAGGATCCAATATCTTGCTAGCTTATTGATTTCTACCATGGGAACGGTCACATGCTGTGTGATCGTAGACACGCCACACAACTGCTGGGCTGCAGTCATCTCCCCTGTGATATGGTGGGGGGCAGACTTGCTTCCTTGAATCTTCCGACGTGGTATGATTCAATGCTGATGCTAAGTTCCCCTTGGAAACTGGAAGAGGCACAGGGTTCAAAGTCTGACAGACAGACCGACAGCCTGCTTCATGGCTTGCTGTCTTTTTGTTTTTTTGGACCCTCACAGGATTGTCCTAGAGGTCCCAGGTATTTTTGAAAACTTCACAGCAGTTTGGCTGGAGGGCAGTTTTGCCTGCAATAAGACATCAGCGGAGCAGAGCTCTGCAGTGAGGGAAAATGGATTAGACCAAGATTTAGGCCTGTAATTTCCAAACTCTGGGGGGCCATTTGATAGAACCAGTTTGCTTTGGCATGTCGACTTTTTGTTGCCTAAATAATAGCACTCCCTCTGAGAACTGGGTATGGTTTATGGGTCCCTTTGCCATTTTGCTGCTCTCGAGGTATGGCTCAAGCATTTCAGACAGGCCTGCCCATGCCCCCTCCCCCCTTCCCCCCCCCCCCAGCCCCTGGCCCAGGGGCCTGCAGCTGTGTCAATAGGCCTTTGAAGTTCACACACCCCAGCTGACTGGTCAGCAGCCCCTGGGATCATCGCCACCGCCACCATGTCTGTCGCAGGAAATCAGGAAATGTATGTGGAAGTGAGTGTTGCCCGAGAAGTGTAAGAAGGAAAACGATGGGGTCCTTGATGAGAATATGGGAGGAATTTACCCAAAATCATGGTACATTTCCATTAGCAGGGATTCTTGCTCACTGCTCCTTCGTCTTTCTCCTTCTGGCTCAAAAGCCATACACTGAGCTGGTTTGTTTTTAACCTGATCCAAGTTATCTGCCAGTCGGTGGTTTTCGGGGGCTTGAACCCAGTGAGAGTATGTCGTGATGTGGTGTTTCTGCCAGATCTGGAAAGAGCTTCTGAATCATCAAAACGTGAATATTTGTTCAGGAGAATTTGACTGCAGAGTATCATTAAATATTTTCGTATCCTCTGTTTGGGGGCCCTGGCATTCTTTCATTTGGCATTGACTTTGCACTCTCTTCGGGCGGGTACTTGGCAGGTGCTTGACATTCCCATCACATTATTCTCTTAATCTTCACATCCGTGCGAAGTATGTTGTTTTTATCCCTATTTTGCAAATGAGAAAAGCTCTGGGAGGTTAAAACTGGCTGAGGGTAATGCAGGCAGCAAATAGCGTAGTAGGTATCCCTAACTGTTCTGCTCTGAAGCCCATGTTCTGAACTTCTGCTCTGTGCAACTGGGAATCAGAATCTTTTGCTGACCAGCAAGCCTCCTATTCTGTCCATGCTACTCACATTCAAAAACGTACAGTCATCCCCTCCTCTTTGTCTTTGCTCTGCACATCCTCTTGGTCACTGAATCCTGTCATTTGTCTTTCCCAATGTCCCTTGCCTTTCTTGTACATTCTTATCCCTGTTACTGCATGCTTGGACGGTTGCAGTAGCATCCTAGCTCAAATTGTTACTAGTCTTTTCCTTTTTCATCCTTTCTGCTCACTGTACCAGAGTCATCTTCCTCTAACACTGCTTTGTCCTAAAATGTGTCATTTAAAATGTTCCCGGGACTTTCTGTGGCTTACAGGATAAAATTAATACTCAGCACTTGAAATCGAGACCCACCCCTCTACTTCCCACCCCTAGCCACAAATGACCTCAAAGCTGATTTCCAGCCTCACCCACCATTTCCAGCAGTAACTTGATGTTGCCTTGGATCTTTCTTTTTTTAATGTTATCTTTCTTTTAAAAGATTTATTTATGTATTTTAGATAAATATGCAAATATAGATATATTGATACAGATATAAAATACCACCTATGGATGTCATGACACGTTCCCTTCCAATGTTTTTTTCTATTCATATTCACAATTTTTTTTTAAATTTTGATTTTCATAACATAATACCTACTTGTCATTTATCCTCTCCATAAACATGCTTTCCTTTTTTTTTTAAATTAGCATATAATGTATCATTTATTTCAGGGGTACAAGTCTGTGAATCCTCAGTCTTACACAATACGCAGCGCTTGTACACAACACATACCCTCCCCAATATCCATCACCCAGCCATCCCATCCCTCCCACCCCAGAAAGCAGGAGCAGGAGGGGTAGAGGCAGAGGGAGAGAGAATCCTAAGCAGACTCCACACTGAGTGTGGAGCCGAAGCAAAGCTTCGTCCTACCACCCTGAGATCATGACCTGAGCTGAAACCAAGAGTCGGAAGCCCAACTGACTGTGTCACCTAGGGGCCCCTACCTTGAATCTTCTGACTCAGCATCTTTGTACCTTCTGCCTAGAATGTTACACATCTTTCTACTCAGTTTCCCCTCTGTTAAAATCTCATCCTGGCCTGTCTTCAATGAATCCTTCTCCAGTTGCCTTGAAGGAATGATGTACAGCAGAGCATTTTGTGAACACTTAAATAGTACATGTCACGTGTAACACTTCCTCCCTAATCCCAGTGTGATGGTGGGACGTGTGCATGCGTGCGTGCGTGTGTGTGTGTGTGCGTGCGCGTGCATGCGTGTGCACATTCCTCGCTATGGTCATTGTCGTTAGCATAGTGCCTTGTACATATGGGCCCTTACTTGGCTGAATGAATGAACTAATGAAGAGGGGAAATTAAATGGGGAGAAATAAGCCAATTTGGGGGTGTTTACTATGTGCCAGACAGTGTTCTTAGTACTTTTACAGGTAGTAATTCCTTTAATCTTGCATCTACCCCAAAAGATAGGTGATACTATTGTCCTCATGAAAGAGATGGGGAAACCAGGGCCCAATGAGCTGAACTGACTTATCAAAGAATTAATGATAGACCCGGTTTCAAATTCACACAGTCTGTCTCCAGAACCTAGGTTCTTGCTGTGGTTACTTCTCCGTGGACGGTCCTGACCCTGATAGGTTCATTCATACCGGAGCTACTTCACCAGCTTCAAGATTTGCCATGTGTGACAGGAGCAGGAGAGGCGGAGAGTGGTTAGGACCCAGGCTTCCTTTTCTAGGTCAGTAGGTGAAGCCTTGCCCACTTCAGCAAGGTGCATCGGGCCGGTTGGCGAGCCAGTAGCACCAGTCCCGGGTGCTGGAGTTTCCCGGGTGACAGGTGCTATGTAAAAATGAAGGACGTGTTTCGTGTTCTGGGAAACATGGTGACCTCAGTACATGGTCATCAGACCGTGGGCCTGGGGCTCCTGGAACACGCCACCTCAGGCATGAGATGATTACTTGGCTAATAATCCTGATCGGCCTCCTGCACATCCCCTGTGTTTATCACTCCTCTCTCACAATCAGCTTCTACACATTCCTCAACTTTACCACTCAATTTGCGTAGCAGAGTGACCGGAAGCCCATATTTATCTAATCTCGCGGACGTTTGCGGGCGCTGCAGTTAGACTCACATGTGTGATCGTCGTCCTTTGCTAATTGCGTAATTCCCTTTGCATTTTATCGTTGGATGGCATCCTTTTTGCGTGTGTGTGTGTGTGTGTGTGTCTCTCCAAGGTTTGCTCTGTGTGTGTGTGTGTGTGTGCGTGTGCGTGTGTCTCCGAGGTTTGCTGCTGGTGGGAGCTGCATGTGAACTCGCAGGCTGAGGCACCTGCCGTGGCAGAACCAAGGCCTTCGAGAGCTGGGAGGAACCGCCTTCCTGCTTACAGGTGAGGAAACAAGGCCTGAGAAAGTGAAGGGACTCCTTTCCAGCTGGCTCAGTCCTGGGGAGGCCTGAAAGCAGGAAAGGATGAATGCTTCTGCAAAGGATGGCTCCCCAAACCATTCCAGCGTAGAAATTTCATGAATAATTCAAGCCAGCCTTGACAATTAGCATGGAATGTGAGTCTGATCAAGATGAGGCCAGGCCTAAAAGAAGTCAAGTTTCTGGTGAGGAAGACTTCTAGGATGTTCTGAAGTTATAGCCCTTAGCAATCGTTTTTCAGTTTCGGGCTGCTTATTGCCAGCACGTGTTTCGTTGTATGGAAGGCTGGCTAACCTCCTCTTCCTTCCTTCCGCCTCTTTTTTTTTTTTTTTTTTTTTATAAAGATTTTATTTTTATTTATTTTAACAGAGAGAGAACAGAAGCAGGCAGAGAGGCAAGCAGAAGCAGAGAGAGGAGCAGGCTCGCCGCTGAGCAAGGAGCCCGATGCGGGACTTGATTCCAGGACGCCGGGATCATGACCTGAGCCGAAGGCAGGCGCTCAACCAACTGAGCCACCCAGGCGTCCCCTCTTTTTGTAAGGCTTTTTTATTCCTCTGTAGAGCTAGACAAGAAGAGAGTGGAAGATCCATCCGGGAATTAGGGATCAGCATAGCAAGGGTGGAATCCTCAAGCTGAATGGGGCGGGGGGCCCAGGGTCTGGTCTGCGGAGCTGGCTCTGCAGGCTGTATCTAAGGTCACAGCTGGGTTGGTGGCAGGTGTGGGACGCAAGTCTGCGTCTACTCAGAGTTCAGGTTCTTCTAATCACAGCACTCTGCTAAGGAAGGGACCAAGGGACAAGGTGTGCCTTGGCACCGCACACTTTCCTCCCCCCCTCAGCACCTTGACACGCTGCCTGGGAGTGCTAGGCCAGGGGGGTAGGGATGCAGAGGCTCAGATCTTCATCTCGGCTGGGATGAAAGGGCTAGGGAAGAGGCTCCCCCCGTGGAGAAGGGTCACCCTGCTCCCCATCGTGGAGATTCTGAACTCAGAGAAGATTTAAGAGAACGCCATGGAGCCCAACACGGTGCTGGTCCAAAGGGGGCAATCTGCCAATATTTGCAGAATGAGCATGTGCGCTGGCCAGGGGATGAGGATGGGGTGAGGCTAGAAAGCTCAGAGGAGGCCAACTATGGCTACCTGCAGTTTCTCTGCTGGGAAGGCAGAGGAAATCATGGGGGACTCATCACAGTGGACTCCTTCTCCTCACCTGCCCAGGAAGAAAGACCTGGCCATTCCTGTGGGAGCACCAGGAATCATCAGGGCTGGGAAGCAGAGTGTAGGGGTGTGCTCAGAAAGAAGAGGAGAG
>CM052815.1:32433487-32517116 GCA_028533885.1 Nasua narica | reverse complement strand
CCTCTGAGAGAGCCCAGGAGAGGACAGATCTTCGTCTTTAGCTTGCCGGGTCCTGAGGAAAGGATTTGTGAGCCAGCCTGCAAAGGAAGAAGAGGAAAGGGAAAGGAGCTGACACCTCTCAGATGCCTATTAAGTGTCAGGCTCAACGCATTTCACATATATTTGTTTCCTGTTGTTTACACAGTGCCTGTTTGTACAACCTCTCCGCTCACCCTGGTCACCATTTGACTCCCCCACCCCCTGCTGTTGTTGGGATGTCATAATAACCTCCCACGTTCATCTGGTCTCCCCCAATGGTTATCCTCTTTCCCAAAAAAGCCCATGAAGAAAAGAAAGAAAGAAAGAAAGAAAGAAAGAAAGAAAGAAAGAAAGAAAGAAAGAAAAAGAAAAAAACCTGCATGCTCTCACTTAAATATGGAATCTAAAGAAATCAAACATATAAACGCCTCATTGGAGAACCATGGTTCACGGGCACCGGGTGATGGGGGAAATGTTGGTCAAAGAACACAAAGTTGCAGTGATGGATGACTGTGTCTAGATCCCTAATGTGCAGCATGATGGCTATTCTTCGTAAGACTGTTAAAGACCGGAAATATGCTGAGAGTAGAATGCAGGTGCTCTCAACACTAAAAGGTAACTATGTGCAGAGGTATGTTAGTTTGACTACTAATCACTTCACTACATGATTGGGATATCAAATCATCATTTTTATTAAAAACAAAACAAAGAGGTGGGTAGAGGAAAGACTACTCCCTTGCTTCACGATGATGCTCAAGAACGCCGGTCTGTCCTTTTGTCCATCTGTCCATTTAATATCCTTCCATTCATTCTTTAACAAATGTTTATTAACTTACTCCTCTGTTTTAGGAGCTGTGAAATACATTAGGGAAGCAAAGACTTCTGGGAAACTCTTGGGAGAGGTGCAAACTTATACAAGAAAAGGGGGTATCAAATTTGGGGCTTGTATAAGTAGGGAGACCATGCTTTTACCTGGGAGGGTGGTGGGATGTCATTGCAGACCATGACCAGCAGGTGGCACTCCGGGTCCCAGGCGGCCCCAGGAGCTCTTTTCAGCCTTCGCGCTTTCATTTTATATTCATTACTGTACTTAAAATCAAATTCTAAGTCTTATCGTTGAAAGACTGTGTTCAATTTGATTTTAATTCCATTTACTTGATGTTAATTGTTCCATGCTCTTCTAAAAACGGTCAAATTAAATCTAGTTGTGTCAGGGCTTTCCGGGTAAGTGAAAGACTTGTCCAGAAATTTATACTCCTAAATAAATTAGCATCTCTAGTGATTGGTACTAGCTCCTGAAGTCCTGTCATAGGAAATGCTCATAAGAAGTTAATGCTGCTGGGAAAATATCTGGGAGGATACACTTTAAGATGTTGCTTGTGCAGGCTTCCAGTGGTAAGAATACAGACTTCTTTTTTTCTTTCAGATTTGTCGTACTTTATTCATTTTTAACAGTGAGCATGTATTAGTATTGCTTTTTTAGTTTTTCATTGACATATAACGTACAAAGGGAAAAGTGTGCAAATTTCAACCAAATAGCTTGGATTTATATATTTATACACATGTGTAACCTTCACCAAGATTAAGATCTACATTACCAAACCCCCAAAAAGTCCCCTCATGTCCCTTCCTATCACCCCCAGGAATCGTTATTCTGTCCCTATAGGTTGGTTTTGCCCATTTTGGAACTTCATATATATGGAATTATACAGGATCTCCTCTCATATCTGGACTCTTGTTCAATATCATTTGTTTAAGTCAATGTGTATAAACAACCCCAAGCTCACTGATCGGGCTGTTGTGTGTGGCAGAAACCTGTTCTTTTTCACTGAGGTGTAGTATTCCATCGTGTGAATATACTACAGCTATGTGTTTCTATAATCAGAAAAAATTTACTAAGAACAATCAAATGTAGACAGAAGAATTGCTTTTTTTGCTGGAGTTGAAAGAGATATTTCAACTTCAAGCTGACCCTCAGAGTACGTGGATTTAGACAGCAGGAACTGGCGTGGGCACAGAAGCACAGGGTCTTCGAGAGAGAATGAGGAGTCAGCCAATTTCGGATAGGCTGGTGGTGGCTCTCCCACTGGTGATAGGCCCTAGGGGCAAGCTTTTAAAGTCAGCGTGCTCTCCCTGAGCCCTAGTCTCCTTGTCTGTAAATGTGTAGCATTACCAGACTGAGAAGAAAAAAAGAAAGAGAAAACCCAGAGCATCTTTTGAAATTTAAATTTCAGATAACAATGAATAATTTGTCAGTATAAATATGTCCTGAGTATTGCATGGGACACACTGATCCCAAAGAATTGCTCATTGTTCATTTGCAATTCAAATATAACTATATTTTAACTGGCAACCCTAGAAAGAGATGTAATAATAATCCCTGCTTACAAGATAACACAATTGTTTGTGAGAAACTGTTCATCGTAGTCAAAAGAGTACGTACAAATGAAAGAGACCAGAAAGAGCCAGAAAGGCAGAAAGGAGGCCCTAGGTTTGACACTGGCCTGTAAGTCCCCAGCAGGACGGGAGCTGGCCTCTCTCACCCACCACCAGCCCCCCAGCTTAATGCCTGACTCTGAGAAGGAGACACATAAACATTATCTGGGGAATTGCTGACTGGATTTGATTTCCAGCTCCTGCACTTACTTGATTTCGACCTTAGGTAAGCTATATTTTACCACTCTGTGGTTCTGTGTTCTTATTGCATTCATTCAGCAAATCCTTCAGGGAGTCTGACTCTGCCAGGTACCAGGGAGAAACCCAATGAACTGAGAGGGTGCCTTTCTGGACTTTGTCTTATATAAAGGGAAGAGAGAAATTGGTAAACAAATAGACAAAGAGACGACTTTGGATGGTGATGGAGTGAAACAGGGCATGGTGACCGGAAGGGTCAGAGGTGGTTGGGGAGGGCTGTTCTGAGGAAGTGATACTGAGCAGACCCCAAGGCTGATGAGGAGTCAGCCTGGTGAGGAACCCAGGGAAGGGGTGTCCTGGCCAGAGGGAAAAGCAGGTTTTCTTATCTGAAGACAAGGTGGGGGGTGGGGAGGCAGAAAACTACCTCCCACATCCCAGAACTCTAAGGGGTCAAATCAATGGAAAGTTGATTTGTGAAATTATGAAGTTCCCTGCAGGTGAAAGAGATGATGAACTTTTCTCATGGAGCCTCAACCCCTGTCCCCAGACCACCTGGAAAGTCAGGAATACCCAATTCTTTTGGGGTGTAGTGCAGAGCTACTCAAGAGTCCGGTCTGGACCAAAGTGTTTCTCTCCCAGGCTATGTGAGATAAGTACAGACACTGCAAATGTTTAAAAATTCTGATATTGTCATGACGTCTAAGCACATATGGTATCTTATAATTTTTTCCCCATTTCATTTTTCTGTTATCACCCAACGGGCCCTTCCCCACTAGGGAGCTTGAGAAACATTGGCATAGAAGCTATAGAATCAGAAAAATCTGGGATTTAATGTGGCTCAATCTCTTTCTACCTGGTTGACCTTAATTAAATTGTATAATCTCCCTGTGCCTTGGTGCCTTCACCAATAAAATGGGCATAACCCATCGTCTTTATCCATTCATCTATCGATGGACATCTGGGCTCTTTCCATAGTTTGGCTATTGTGAACATTGCTGCTATAAACATTGGGGTGCATGTGCCCCTTCAAATTACTATGTTTGTATCCTTTGGATAAAGACCTAGTAGTGTAATTGTGGGGTTGTAGGGTAGCTCTATTTTTAACTTTTTGAGGAACCTCTGTACTGTTTTCCAGAGCGGCCACACCAGCTTGCGTTCCCACCAACAGTGTAGTAGGGTTTCCCTCTCTCCGCATCCTCGCCCACATCTGTCATTTCCTGACTTGTTAATTTTAGCCATTCTGACAGGTGTGCGGTGGTATCTCACTGTGGATTTGATTTGTATTTCCCTGTTGCCGAGTGATGTTGAGGATTTTTTCATGTGTCTGTTAGCCATCTGTATGTCTTCTCTGGAGAAATGTCTGTTCATGTCTTCTGCCCATTTCTTGTCTGGATTTTTTGTATTTTGGGTGTTGAGTTTGATAAGTTCTTTATAGATTTTGGATACTAGCCCTTTATCTGATATGTCATTTGTGAATACCTTCTTCCAATCTATAGGTTGCCTTTTAGTTGCATTGATTGTTTCCTTTGCCGTGCAGGAAACTTTATAAAGGAAACTTTATTCTGATAAAGCCCCAATAGTTCATTTTTGCTTTTGTTTCCCTTTCCTTTGGAGACGTGCCTAGCAAGAAGTTGCTGCAGCTGAGATCAAAGAGGTTGCTTTACTTAGCCATCCAGAAGAATGAAACCTTGCCATTTGCAAGGACATGAATGGAACTAGAGGGTATTATGCTAAGTGAAGTCAGTCAGTCAGAGAAAGACAGATACCGTATGATTTCACTCATGTGGAATTTAAGAAACAAAACAGATGAACATAGGGGAAGAGAAGGAAAAATAAGATAAAAACAGAGAGGGAGGCAAACCATAAGAGACTCTTAACTATAGGAAACAAACTGAGGGTTGCTGGAGGGGAGGTGGGAGGGGGATGGGGTAACTGGGTGATGGGCATTAAGGGGGGCACTTGACATAATGAGCACTGGGTGTTATATGCTAAATCCTACCCCTAAAACTCGTAATACATGATATGTTAACTCAATTGAATTTAAATAAAAATTTTAAAAAATGGGGTGCCTGTGTGGTACCGTTGCCCATCAGGCCTCTTCCCAGTGAGGTGGAACAAGGTAATGTTCTGCCTTGTTGTTTCAGTGACCCTGTAAACAAGGATCCTTTTGCAGTCTACTTAGGGCTCTGTGTTTTCCATTTTTGTGCTTTTTTTTGGTGATTTTGCTGCTTAAAATGTGTCTTCAATAAATGGTGCTGGGAAAACTGGACAGCCATATGCAAAAGAATGAAACTAAACCACTTTCTTACACATACACAAAAATGAACTCAAAATGGATAAAGACCTGAATGTAAGACCTGAACGCTTAGAAGAAAACACAGGTGGTAATCTCATTGACATTGATCTTGGTGGAGATTTTTTGAATCTAACACTAAAAGCAAAAGCAACAAATGCATACATAAGTCAGCAGGACTTCATCATACCTAAAAGCTTCTATACAGCAAAGGAAACCATCAACAAAATGGGAAAGCAACCTCCTGAATGGGAGAAGATATTTGCAAATCATATATTTGATAAAGGGGTAGTATTCAAAATAAAAAAGGAACTCCCAACTCAAAAGCAAAACAACAACAACAACAAACCAAACAACCATTTCATTAAACAATGGACAGAGGATCTGAATAGACATCTTTCCAAAAAAGACATACAAATGGCCAACAGGTGCAGGAAAAGATGACCGCCACCACCCATCATCAGGGAAATGCAAGTCAAAACCAAAATCAGATGTCACCTCACACCTGCCATAATGGGTAGAATAAAAAAGACAAGAAATAACAAGTGTTGGTGAGGATATGGAGAAAAGGTAACTCTCCTGCGCTGTTCGTGGGAATGCAAACTGTAGCAGCCACCATGGAAAACAGTATAGAAGTTCTTCAGAATAAAAATAGAACTACCCCATGATGCAAAAACTCCACTTCTGGGTATTTATTCAAAGAAAATGAAAACAACTTGAAAAGATATGTGTACTTCCATGTTTATTGCAACAGTATTTATAATAGCCAAGATATGGAAACAAACTATCGATAGATGAATGGATAAAGAAATTGTGTATATATAAGTGGAATATTATCCAGCCATAAAAAGAATGAAATCCTGCCATTTGCTACGACGTGGATGGAACTCAAGGATGCTATGCTATGTGAATAAGTCAGACAGAGGGAGACAAGTGCCATATGATCCCTTATATGTGGAATCTGAAAAAAAACCCAAACCCCAAACCAAGCGCACAGTCACAGAGAACAGAGTGGTGGGTTGCCAGAGTGTGGGTGTGGGGGAAATGGGTGAAGGGGGTCAAAGGTTGAAAGAAAAAAACGTATCTGTTTTACATAATACAATTAGAGAACAGAAAATAACTTATATGGAAACAGCAGTTCTTCAAAAAGATGCAAAGGCTAAAAATTGATTTCTCAACCATCAGCCTTCTCTCACTAATCCTTTGTGATTTGTGAATTATATTTCTGAGGGATAAATATGATCACGTTATTGACTCAGTTTAGAATCCTTCATTTATTTCCAGTAGTTTTTAAAGATGAGTGGTTTTGTTGAGCCAGTGAATCCAATCTACTAATCTCAGCAGCTTCATTCCCCCTTACTCCCTTCACCTTGTGCTTTCCACAAACCAAGGACTCTTGGAGGGGGTCACACCTGAAAAGTGCCCATAGTTTATCCCCATTATATGAAAGCTCTTTGAGGATGGGCCTTACGAAAGCCTAGCATTAGGTGGGAACAAAAGTAGTAATACGACTAATACAAAAAGTTGAAGCATTTCTATGCTATTTTCCAAATGTTTTCTTTTCTAAATAAATTAAAAAAATTAGAGTTAACAAGAGAAATAGTTTTCAAATAGAAAGCATAATAGTTTCTGTGTTAAAACTACCCTCATGGTGAATATAGTGAAGAATACCATATCATATATTTGAAAGGGGCTAAGAGAGTAGATCTTTAAAGTTCTCATCACGAGAAAAAAAATTGTAACTCCACATGGTGATGGACATTTCTTTGACTCAGCACTCTGCAGTGTATACGGTGGTGATCATTTTGCAATGTATACGCATTTTGAAATGTGTACACCTGAAACTAATACAATGTTATATGTCAATTATATTTCAATAAAGTTTTATTTAAACTTTTAGAGGAAAACGAGAAGCCCTCCCCAAATCTTCCACGGATCTTAATCGCAGTGAGTCGTCCTGAAAATGTTCCTTCTAGTGAGCAGAAGAGAAGAGAGCAACAACACAGTGTGGACATGCTGGCTAGTGTTTCTAAGCACAAGAAGGCTGTGATGTGCCTTATGGAGAAAATTCCCATGTTCGGTAAGCTTTGTTCGGGCCCGGGGTATAGTACTGGTGGCTATGGGTTCAGAGGCTAATGAGTCAACAATTTACAGTATATCGAGGAGGATGTCTTTAAATAGAAACATGTAAAACGAGGTATGTATTGATTGGTGGACCAAACTGCTTGGACGAGAGGCTCACAGTCCTCTAACCTGGTCCTTCCCCCAGGAACAGTGGTCCCGTATTTGCTAATTCAGTGTTTGTGGTGACTTTATGAAATGTAACTTTCCGGAGAAGTACAACCAATGTGCACTGTAACTAGCAGGGTGTGAGAAAGCATGTGATACTCCACATCTGGCAGCATTAGATTTTATCACTTAAAAAAATTTTTTTTCTGGGACGCCTGGGTGGCTCTGTCAGTTAAGCGACTGCCTTCGGCTCAGGTCATGACCCGGGATCCTGGGATCGAGTTCTGCATCAGGGCCCCTGCCCCATGGGGAGCCTGCTTCTCCCGTTGCCTCTGCCCTTCTTTCCCTGGTAGTGCTGTCTCTCTCTGATAAATACATAACATCTAAAAAAAATTTTAAAATATTTTCTAATTTGGGGGGGTGAAAAGAGTACCTAATTCTAATTTGTTTTCTTTGTTTTTTGGGTTTTTTTTGTCTTTTGTTTTTTTTTTTTACTCCTGGTGAGGTTGAAGGTTTCTCCTTACTTGTTGACATCCCTTTGTCACTGTCACATTTCAGTACAAATCTACTCATGTCCTTTGTGAGAGGGAGTTAGGACGGAGGTGCCCCCTGGTCTTCCCAGTGGCAGGAAGCCGGCACCAGGGCTGCACGTGGCAAATTATTTTATCACAAGATTTTCTTAAGGTCAAGGGAAACCACCACTGACTGAGTCCCTGGCACGCACACACTTCCCTGGGTAACGGCCAACTCTTTGTGACACCAGCGTTTCTGCTTCTGGTGGTTAGAGCCGCGCCTTCTGGTCAGACTGCCTGGGCTCGTCAGGAAATATCACCAACCCACTGCTTGCATGACCCCAGGCTGGTTTCTTAACCTGTGCGCTGCCGCCGCCTCCCTGTAATGACGGAGATGATAATAATATTTAACTTCGTAGATCTGATATGTGGATAAAATGAGTTTGGACAGGAAAATCACTTAGAATAAAGCCCAATGCGCTGTAATGACTCCATTCATGTTGGCTGCTGTTGATAAGTATCAGGAACCACGTAGAGTACACAATCCTCATCCCAGGGAGACTTACTGAGGAGACAAGATGTGGACCCACAAAATAATTAAGACTCTTTACCTGTCGGTAGGCATGGCTCAGAGAAAGAGCTCTGAACAAGCAGTCAGGTGTTAAAATCACAGGCCTGAAATGTCGTCACTAGGCCAAGTCACAAACCCAGGACTTAATACCTCACCTAATTGTAGTTACAATCTCCTCCCCCCGCCCCCCCCGAATGTAGTTTTAGCTGATCTGTCAGGAATTTTCTGATGAGCCTCAGTGAGGTAATCTGTCCCAATGGGCCCTCTCCATCTTCCAAAAGGAGATGAGGTAATCCACCTAATAAGAACCCCTAAGGGAAGGTGAACTTGCCTGAAAAGATCCTTGCTTTTCTTTGCTAGTAACTCCTTGCTCGACCCTCATTCCTGTCAAAAACAAAACTAGAAACAAAAACAAAAGTCTTCCTTTGTATTCTGCTCTTCCAGAGCTCCTTCCTACTTGCTAGATAGGAAGATGCTCCCCAATTTATAAATGGCTTAATAAAGTCAATTAGATCTTCAGATTTACCTAGTTGAATTTTTGTTCTTTCACACAGGAATTTTAGTTTTGCTTCCCACTGGCTGATTTCTTGGGCTTAAATCTTGTCACCCCCACGAAGCCCAGTGCCCTCACCTGGTGAAAATACAGGCAAACCCCTGCTGTGTGAGCCTCTCAACACTCATGGGACGCACTTTGACGCTCCCGCTTTACCGATGTGGAAACTGCCGCTTCGAGAAGAAGAACTCTGGATTCCCAGAGCGGTGTTCCTCCTTCTGCACCACCATGGTCCCTGGGATAAGGTGACCGAGTGGTTTCCAGGGCTGTCCAGCCCCGGCCAGCTAGAAGTGGGCGATCCCGTAAAAAGAAGAGGCTTGTGCCAGGGGACCTCGCTCACTCAGTAGGTGCATCTTGGTGGTGGGTGAAACACCTCCATCCCGACGCTGTCGCTAGAGGCTTCACCTGCTCCGGGCATCACCCTTCCTTTAGCGTCCCCGGCGCAGGTGACTTTCAGCCTCCCTCTCCTTGCTGCACAGGTTTGTGTTCGGGCTGGAGGCTCTTTTCTGCCTTTGCGAACAGCACCTGGGACTTCCCTCTCCCTTGCTCTGTGCTCCTTCTCTCCGGCATTTTTCCTTTTCCTGAGGGTGCTGCAGGGAGGGAGGCTTCCTGGAGACTCGTGCTGCGTTCTGAGCAGTCAGGCCACACCACGGCTGATGCGGGCCTCCGCTGTTCTCTCCCCTTGGAGGATGAAATTCCTCCCCCCGCCCCCAGCTCCGCACCCCGGCAAATGAAGCTCACGGAGGCTAACATGTCCTCATGTCATGATCAGCTTGTTTGTTCATTGCTGTCAGCTCAGCATCTTGCACAGTGACTGGCATACACTAGGTACAAGTTCAACTTATTTCTTGAAGGAATTAATACATTTTGAAGCTGTGGCCTCTCCATGGCTTCAGGTGCACCACGTTCCAGAGACACTGATCTGGGCCTTGCTCGCCAGTACCTACGAGGCAGTAGGTCTTGTATGTGATGAGATTTCCTTGGAGAGAGGAGACGTATTTGGCAAGTGGCAGCCCGAACCCCAGAAACCTCTGCCTGAACCGTCGTGTCCCAGTCTGGGAAGCAGGGGCGGAGGCAGGGGCCGAAGCTCCCTGAGGCTGGACGTGGACCCATCGGCCAGAGCAGGCAAGGGCGGGCAGGGCTGGGGAGGATCAGGACTGAGAGAGGCTGGGGTCGGGATTCAGACAGCAGGGGTTAGAGAGCAGGTCGTGGGTGTAGGTCAGGAGAAGCAGTTGTGAGGGGCCACGTGACGGGGCAGCCTGACGGCTGTGTCTAGAAGGATCATGGGGAGCTCGCTCATTGATTCCTTAGGGCTTCCCAGCTGGCCCTGGCTGGGCCTGGAAGGTCCATTGCCTTTTATTTTTTTCTTTTGTCAGGAATAAGGACAGCATCAACAATATTGAAATATGTAAAGAACCTTCGTATCTTTGATCTTGTAACAATTAGATGTGGTTCCGTCGTTCGTGTGGTCATCAAGCACTATTGATCTCTTACTAAGAGCCACACATGGCCCTTGTTGCCTTGGTCATGTGCCACAAATCTCTACACTGATGGGGGTAACAGTTCTTCAACTAAATCCATTATTTGCTAAAAGATGTCAGGCGCTTTATCATCAGTGCTAAGAATAGTACTTGTCACATAGTAGATGCCCAATTAATATTTCTGGATTGCTGGACTCATATGTAGGTGAATCAATTTCTCCATTTAATAAACAAGGAAAGAGCCCAGGAAAATCAGGTATGGGAGTCTGGTCCCAGGATAGTCTCACTCTTGAGGCCAGAGGGCTCTGGCCTAAAGCAGAGGTTCTGAGACTTTGGGGTTTCACAGACTGGTACATTTCTGAACTGAAAATACTAAACCACACTGGAGGGAAGAGGTCAAAAGTTGCCAGATTTTCATTGTTCCAAGTAAGGAGATAGAGAAAGAGGTTACTGATCATCCTTATTTCACAAAAGGATTTTTTTTAGTACTCCAGTTGAGTGAGGGATGATCCCCGAATTTTGAAAAAATTGGAAAAGCCATTACATGGTTTTTATTGTTCTCATTTCACTGAGGATTGTTGAAAACGTCTCTGGTTAGCATTGAAGGGACAGGTCGGGGCTCTGACGGGCCTCTGAGAGCCTCTGGTCTGGATGCTCCAGCCACTCAAGGCCCTGCTTCTCTCTCCAGGTCTTCTCTCTCCTCCTTTCTGACCTCTGAAATACAGACACATGGAGGCACACTGCAAAGCTCCAAAGAGAAATGTAACATGTATGTGAAATGGATCTCAGATGGATAAGAAGGCAATCTCTCCTCTAAGTACTGAATCCCTAACTCTGCAAAAGGAGAAAGGTGGGGGATGGAGCATCTTTCCCACTTTCCTCCCCACTGACCTTCTTTATTATACTCTCAGTATTTGCGTATGATTCCTATTAATCACATGTAATAACCCTCCCAATTATTAAATTATAGAGACATGCATTCCCTCAGCCAAACAGAATAATTATTTACTAAAATGAATTAACATATAGAAAAGCCTCAGTTCTATGGAGGCTGAAACTTAGCATAATGAATTTATCAGGCTTAAAAGAAGCCCAGACAGGGTTTTTTTTTTGGTGAAATAAATACACTGATTACAGCGAAGCTCATTCGTGCTGGCATCGTGCCATTTGCTATTTCTTTAATAAACACAGCTTGAGTTGTTTATCTGTTTTCAATATAATTTATTGAGGCTCCCCTTCTCAATTAACAGCCATAGTAGGGGTAGGGGTGGGGGGCGGGGAGAACATGTTCTCACCAGCCTCCTCCTGCAGGTTCGGTCCCCCAAGTTCCCCATTTGGGGCCTCTTTTGTGAATTGATGGGCCTGCCAATCAGCAGGCCTGGTGCATGGATCTGCTGTGCGTTGACAATATGCTTGTCACTTGGAAAGGCATCTCCAGGATGTCAGCCTGAACAGGGAGGGGAGCCAGTGGGAGGGGGGGGCGATTATTCAAATGTAAATTCTCCGGAGCCCCTGCCGCGGCCTGGCAAGAGGATAAAGGTCTGCCTGCCGTCCTACTCCCTAGAGGCAGTAGCCTTTTTGCCACATGTCTTCTGGAGGGATTCCTAAGTCATTTACGTGGCTTCAAGACGGCCTCATGGACACATGGTTTGGAAATAGGATCTATGGGTAATTTGGCCTGAAAACCCCTCTTTATTCATGGGAACTATTAAGCCACTCAGTCTCCTAAATTCATTTTTTAATAGTGATTTGGGGACTGTGTCAAATGTTTACTGAGGGACATTTAGGTCATTCATCCACTCATTCATTCATTCATTCATCCACTCATTCATTCCTCCATTCATTTATTCGACAAGCATGTATTTCTGCAGGGTAGCACCGGGAGCTCATGGGGCTTACAGTTTACCTTCCGTTAAAAATGTGCATCGAACATCTGTGTCTCAGGCGCTGGCATAAGGAGGTGAAAAAGGCAGGCGAGGTTCCTGCTGTCATGGACCTTGGCGAGGGCTGGGTGAAGGAGGATGGCAGCCATGACTTTGAGAAGTCACAGCTATGTATAAATCCCCACTCCTGAGTGTGGGCTGGACCCAGTGAGTCACTTCTAAGAATAAGAATATAGCCACAGTAATGGGGGGCGGGTCACATCTGATTCCGATACAAAGATTGTGACTCTCGTCTTGTTGGCTCTCTCTCCCCCTCTCTGCTGAAGCCGGCGGCCAGGCTGTGAGACATGTAGGGAGACGCCTACCTGGCAAGTAACCAAGGGTGGCCTCTGACTAACGGCTCCTAAGAAACTGGGGCCTCAGTCCCCCACCAGGAGGAACTGGATCCTGCCAACGACGGCGTGAGTGAGCCAGGAAGCCGATCCCCCAGCTCTGCCTGGAGGGGCGTGGGCCTGGCCGACACCGTGACTGCAGCCTGTGAAGCTCAAAGCCAGAGGCTCCAACTGGCCCCCCTGGATTCCTGACCCACAGAAACTGTGAGATGGTAAACGTCGTTTGCAAGCCCCTGAACTCTGGGACAATTTGATAGGTAGTCAATGACAGTAGTAGGGTGAGGAGATGATAAACTATTAATACAGATGAATAGAATATAATAGATATAAATGCAGAAAGACAATAATCGGCTGGTGACAAGGTGGTGCCGAGCATGAATAAAGGGCCCCATACTGAAGAGTGACAGGCTGGCCTGGTGACAGTTGGTGTCTCAGGGTGGGCCAGACTCTCAAATTCCTTGGATCCAGTGCTCCTTTCTGGTGAGATTCAGGGTACTCTGCATGTCTATTTCAAGGGCATCCTGCCTTGGGTCAAATGCCCCTGGTGATGGAGGTGTCCATCTTCTCCATTACTCCATCCCAACTTTGGGTGGGAAAAATATTTGCTGCTGAGTGAAAACCTGTGGTTTTATCTCTCTAGTCCTGTTCCTTTTGTGGCCACATGCCTGCTCTGGTGCTTTGAGCCCCTCTCCCAGACAACCGTCTAGCCCTTCCTTGTTTGCTCTCTCTTCCTTGAACAGCCTCCCCTTTCCTTCGATACCACTTCTGACCTTTATGATTGGAGACTTTCGAACTCCCCTTCCTCTACTCCTTGGGTCTCTCTCCACAGTCTATGCTCTCGCTCCAGTGGTCTTGGTGTTATTCCCATATTACAGAGGGGCAAAGGGAGGGCTCAGTCAGATTAAGTGACTTTGCCTGCATCCCTTAACTGGGACATGGCAGGGCTGGGATTTAAAAACGGGTCCACCTGGCTCTGAAAACCCAAGCTCTGTTCAAGAATACGAGATATTCCAGTCACCATGACTGAGGAACACATTTCACAAAATTTAGTGGCATGAGACAACCGTCTCTTGGGCTCACGTAGAAAGGCAGAGAGGGCACATCGTGGAGGGGTTGGTTCCACTCCGCAGTGCCTGGAGCTTCAGCTGGGGGACTCGAAGGCTGGAGACTGTGCTGGGAAGGCTCACGTACCCCTCACTCTGCCGACCAAGGCTGACTCGAAGCTGGGGGCCTCAGTTCCTCTCCACATGCGCCTGCCCACAAGCTGTCTCCACGCGGACGAATTTGGGCTTCCTCTCGATATGGTGGTACCCACATTTGAGGGTCCAAAAAAGAGAGAGAGAGGACCGAGGAGACATCATACCTGCTTTTAGGAGCTCGCCTCTGAAGGGAGCAGTATCACTTCCGCCGGATCCGACTTGTCAAGGCCGCCACAGGGGTCTGTGTGAACCCGCGGCCGAGGGGAAATCCGCTCCACAATTGGATGGAGGGGTAGCAAGGTTTGGAAAGGAAACGTCTGACTGGACACATTGCCCTGGCTGGCTACTTTTGGAAAACGCAACCAGCCACATGAGGGCACCTGAAGAAATACATCCAGGAGATGGGGGACTCACCAGGGCCACGTCGTCCCAGTGTGACACTTGTAGACCCAACACATGGAGACACACTTCGTGTTTGTTGAATTGGATGAATAAATACAAAAAATCCAAGTCAAGCTGTTTTGAAGGTTTTATTATTATTATTCTTCCAATTTTCCCTGTACTGTTTTCTCTTTAACTTCTGCAGCCAAAGTGTTCTATTTCATTGATTTGTCTCAAGGGTTGTTTCTTCCATCAGAGGTTCAAGGATGCCATTGCATTACGGGCACCTGCTCCGTGCCTTGCAGGAGTCTCTGGGGGAAAGCGCTTGAAAGCCTTGGAGGCGTGTCATGGAACTTTCAGCAGAGCCTTCAACTCTTAGGACAACGTCGCCTTTCTGCTTTGCCAGCCACGCTCAAAGCCTGGGGATTTATTTCCCCCCCTTGTGCTTCCCACAGACTGTACATGGAGGTGACTGGAGACCTGAGACCAAAGCCTTGAGGCCTGTCGTGGGGCGGTGGTACATATGGTGGTCTGATTCTCCTGTTGCTGCCCCCCGAGACTGCAGTGGTGGCTCTGAGTGATAGACGCCACACCTGTCTTTTTCTCCCAGGCAGGAACGGGTGTGTGTTTTCATGGGAGGAGTCCAGGAAAAGGCCTGCCGCAGAGCGCAGGGCACGGGCTGGTGAGGACCAGAGGGGAGGAGGAGGTCGTCGTCCTTAGCAGCCCTGGGTTTGTGCGGGCGAGAGGCAGCTGAGGGCTGGCAGCCCAGTCTCGCCCGAGAGCGGACACCTTCCCTGGGGGAGTAAATGGAAGGCAAAGGGCAGGCAGACAGGGTCCCTTGTTCCCTGTCCCCAAAGAGGACAAAGCCAGCAGGCATGGCCCAGCAAAGAAGCCCCATACTCCATTGGAGACCCTAGTTAATATCTGTGTGAGATGATTTCTTTCCCAGGGACTATTGCCTGTTAACTGGGGGGACTGGGGGGCAGCACTGGCCGCTTTGGTGGTCACCCTTGGGGCTGACAACTGGGGCTCAGACACCCGTGCATCTTCCGTGTTGACAGAGCCTCCAGGCGGTCTTTCAATCATCCAGGGTCACGTCCAGAGAGCTCTGCGGCGGAGGGTAGAATGAGGAAATCTGTGGTTCTCTATAAAAAGTAAAAGTTCAAAATTTTTTAAATCGCAAAGAGTATGCTCACAATAAAGGAATTTAAAAATACAGATGGTTTGGGCGGCTGGGTGGCTCAGTTGGTTAGGCAACTGCCTTCGGCTCAGGTCATGATCCCGGAGTCCTGGGATCAAGTCCCACATCGGGATCCCAGCTCCATGGGGAGTCTGCTTCTCCCTCTGACCTTCTCCCCTTTCATGCTTTCTCTCACCATCTCTATCTCAAATAAATAAATAAAATCTTAAAAAAAAATAAAAATACAGATGGTTTAAAGAAAAGAGCAAATACTAAAAAAAAAAAAAAAGCAAGCAAGCCTTGGTCATCCTTTCAGAAATTCTTTTCTCTACATATATACACACAGGTGGAAAATGTGTTGAAGGAAATAAATACAGTTTATACTTTACACACTGGTAACCGACTTCCTACACCTTCCTACCCCCCAACCCCCATGTCTCCATCAACCAGCATTCCCTTTGATACCTGTTTTGAAGAGTAATTATTCCTTTTACGGGTGTACCATGATTTATTTTACCAATTCCCATTTCAGGACATTTAGACAGTTTTCTTTTTTGTATTAGAATGAACAGCTTGATGGGCATTCTTAGAACTAAATGTCTTCATACTTCTCTTATTATTTCTTTAGTATGTCTTCCTGAAAATATAATACATTTAGTTAAAGCTCTTTAAAAACAGCTTTTGAAAAAGCTGAAAAAATTTTTATATCAGCATCGGTGCTGGAGGGTGCTAATCATCACTGATACTTAGTGTTTTCTGCGTGACAAACATTGTGAAGGGTTTATAGACGTTATCTCAGTTTCCCCACTGCCTTTATGAGACAGTGTTGTTATCCCCACATTACAGATGGGAGAACTGAGGCTCCACGGGACAAGGTAACTTGCACAAGGTGATGCCGCAGGAAACAGCAGAACTGGGATTCCAGCCCAGCTCCGGCCGTCTCCAACCCCCGCTCTTATTCTCGTGCTGCCTTGCCTGTCTCACTTGCACGTTCGCGAAAACTGCCATCTGTTGAGGTGCCTACTTTTTTTCCTTATTACTAAGCTAAGTGTTCTTGCTCCCTCTTTGGCTGCTGCTTTCATGGGCCGAAGAGGCTCCAAGTCTCTCAGAACCGTTTTTGATTAATTAGATTTTTGTTGCCGAGGAATTAATTTGCTCCCCCTGCCCCTCCCTTCTTGCTCAAAAAGCACATGAGAAAACGATTTTAGCAGTGGGGATAATTACAGAAGATGTGGTGTTAACTCGGATGGAATGCAAATATTTTCGATTTTTTTTTTATTATTCCCCAGGACCGGCAGAGTGGAAGGAAGAGGGTGAAATAAGTACCAGCAGATATTAGGAGAGAGCAGGCACCAAGAACTGGCCCCTCTGACCGTCTCCAGGAAAAGCCGCCTCTGGATTTGAGTCTGCAAGGTAGTGGGAGGACGGCAGCCCACTGGAATCACTGGGTAGACTCACAGGCCAAAAAGGCACAGGTGAAGTTGAGGTCCTTGCTTTTCCTGGCACTTTGCTTGCCTGGTTCATAGTGTCTCCCTGATGCATGCTGAGTACTTCGGCCGCTCACAGCTGCACACCTGAGGGCTTAAACTCGGAAGGCTGAAGGAGATGCTTGCCAAGAGACAGGGGAGAGAGTGGCTCTGGATGGGGCAGGGCGCAGGGTGGGTGTCACTGACCCCAGCGGTCCAGGTGGGCGTGGGTTGGACCCCATCCTTAGACCCTCTTCACTGGACTTGTCTTCCACTTTCTGCATTTACTCCTTCATTTCGCTTGAACACTTCTTAGGAACTTTAAACAGAAGGATCCAAGAGGATAAATTGTCTTTATTTTTGCCAGCCTCAACATTCCATTGTTCTGCTCTCTCATAGTTGATATAGTTTGGGCACATAATTCTGGGCTGAGAGCTGGCATCTTGAAGGCATTTCTTGTTCCACAATGCTACTCAGAGTGTGGTCCACGGACCGGTGTCAGTCTGCAAACTGTTTGCCATTCATCTGTGATGAGCTAAGGACAGAAATTGAGAGTAAGCTTTTCAAAACTTAAACTAATTTAACTGCGGCATTCTATGTCTCTTGAAGCTGATGATAACATTTTATTTTTTTAATTTTTTTTTAAAGATTGTATTTATTTGAGAGAGAGAGAGCATACAGAAGTGGAGGGGAGAGGCAGAGGGAGAAGGAGAAGCAGGCTCCTCGCTGAGCAGGGAACTCAAAGCCGGGCCCCATCCCAGGATCCCAGGATCATGACCTGAGCCAAAGGCAGACACCTAATTGACTGAACCACCCAGGCATCTCTGATGATAACGTTTTAATATGGCTTTTAATTTGTAATTTTTTGCGTAGTAATTATTTCTACTCTGTTTTATAAAAGTAGCAGTCAGTGACAGATTGATAACAAAGTAAAGTCTCCACCTGATACTTTGAGAAACAGCCTTCTAGCATACTGTGTTGTTCTGAGAAACCCTTCGTCAGTCTGATCTTGGTATTTTCTTTCTTTTTTTTTTTTTAAAGATTTTATTTATTTATTTGACAGAGAGAGATCACAAGTAGGCAGAGAGGCATGCAGAGAGAGAGGGGGAAATAGGTTCCCTGCTGAGCAGAGAGCCCAATGCGGGGCTCGATCCCAGGACCCTGAGATCATGACCTGAGCCGAAGGCAGAGGCTTTAACCCACTGAGCCACCCAGGAGCCCCTCTTTTTAAAAAAATATTTATTAGAGAGAGAGAGAGAAAGAAAACACAAGCAGGGGGAGCACCAGGCAGAGGGGGAAACTCGCCCCCTGCTGAGCAAGGAGCCCCATGGAGGATACCATCCTAAGACCCTGGGATCACGACCTGAGCAGAAGGCAGATGCTTAATGGACTAAGCCACTCAGGCATCCCCTAATCCTGGTATTTTCTAAGTAGTGAGTTTGTCTCTCTGAAGCATTTAGGGTTTCCTTATCCCTAAGGTTCAGAATTTCACTATGAGAAGTCTCAGTGACGGCGTTTTGTCATTCATTGTGCTGGGCCTGCAATGGGTACTTTAACCTGGAGATTCATTCATTCATTCATTCATTCACTCACTCATTCATTCATATTAATTTCTTCCCCCTCTTTTTACTCTGTTCTCTTTTTCTGGAGTTCTTGTTAGTTGGATATTGGGCCTCCTGCTTCATATGTTGAATTTTTCATTTGTCCTCCTATTTTCAGTCTGTTGTTTTTGTTTTACTTCTTTTAAGAGTCTTCAACTTTATCTTCCAATGCTTTCATCTATTTATTTAGGCTATCATTTATCACGTATATATACTGTCTTTTTTAAAAAAAAATTATTTTTAAGTAAATCCCTACCCCCAACATAGGAGTCAACCATATAACCCCTAGATCAAGAGTCACACACTCCACCAACTGGCCAGCCAGGCACCCCTATACTGTCATCGTTTTAATTTCAAAAGCTCATTCTTACTTTTTGGTTGCCTCTTTTTCATAATATTCTCTTCTTGTTTTTTTTTTTTTTCCGGTATGCAATTATCAGTTATTTTGAGGATATCGACCAGATGTTTTGTTTGTTTTTGCTAAGTCTTTGCTTCCTGCATGAAATCTGTTTCCTTCAGTTTCCTCTCCTCTATTCGTTGACCTCAGCCTCTCTTCACATTGTCAAAGATGTTGGCTGTCCATTCCTGTCCAATTGTAAGACATTACAAAGCTGATGGATAGCTCTGTGTATGAGTATGACTATAGGGGTTCGTCAATTCGCAGGCCTCATTGGGGCGATTGGGTAGGAGGCTGGCACTGGGAAACCCAAATAACAGTCTGTGAAAATGTTTTCTTTGGGACCGTTTGGATTTTCTAGAGAAGAATTTCCTGATGTCTTCCTCGGGGGAAGACATATCTGGTGGAAAGTAGGATGAGGGGTTCTAGTGTTCAGGTACAGTCGGTCTGTAGTTCTGCACTGCCCCTGCCCTCTCCATGGCAGTTTTATTTTTTATTTATTTTTGTGAGAGAGAGAAAGAGAGCACGAGCACGTGCAGGAGTGGAGGATGAGGGGTTAGGGGTGAGGGGTAGAGAAGGGCAGAGGGGGAAGCAGATTCCCTGCTGAGCAGGGAGCTGAATCTGGGACTCCATCTCAGGACCCTGGGATCATGACCTGAGCCGAAGGCAGACGCTTAACTGACTGAGCCACCCAGGTGCCACTCAAGGGCAGTTTCAATCAAGTCTAGAGCTTCTCCAGGCTTCTTGAGGCAAACTGGGGATCTTTGCCCTTAGCCTCCTCTGCAAATTAATCAACTTGTGTCTTTCTCTGCCCTGCTCCATCATTCAACACTCTCTCAATAACTTCTCCCCTTTAAAAAATTTAATGAAATCTCCCATCCCCTGAGAGTCCCCTTTCTCATTCTCTTTGCCTCGGAGAGAAAGCAGATAAATGTTTGTAACCAATGGATCGTTTTTAACCAGAAGTCTACACTCCGTACTTTCAGAGTTAACTTGTACAAGATTGAATATTTATTCATTTTTTATTAGGTTTAACCCGTTTTTGGACTCTACTGGGTCATGTCTCCCATGTCTTCATCCAACTAATGGATAAGAAGGTTGCACAAGACAGGATCCAGGAGAAAGCCGAATGGCATGTTCCTAAAGACCTCCACTGATGAGTTAGGCACTGTGTCTGTCTTGTTCATGCGACAGCCCACGCCTGAGAACTTCGTTGTTACATAATAAACATTTGTTGACTAGAACCATCACCTCAAAGAAAAGAAATGAGGGTGATCCTGTGAGATTTGTTTCCAGCAACCCACACTGGATGTAGCACTCACCACTTCCCTCTCGCTCATGAAATGGTATTATTTAATTATCCCTTGTAGGATTTTTGTAGGGAAGGATATTCAGCTCATGGGTTGTGGCTTTTGGAATATGCCTCTTGACTCCTTCTGAAAAGAACACATGGCCTTTTCTGGCTTTTCTCCTGGTCTTACAGACCCCAGTATATTATAACACTGGGACTGGGGATGCCTCTCTACCCTGGGTTCATTGGTGTGGGCTTGGTGCCTCCAGCTCATTTAAAATAGCTGAAGACTGTCTTACTAGTTCTCTTTACCTTGTGTTCAAGTGTCTTCCTAAGCATATGTAGTCTGCGCTTTCCAGCATGAAGATTACTGTCCTTGATAGAGCTAGAGGAGGTAAGTAGATTTTGCTTTTTATTTTTTTATTTTTTTTCATCTCTGAGCGTGCCCTGACATACTCAGCCAGTCACCTCCCTGTTCTTCCTGGTCTGAATACTGGTTTTAAGAAAAGGGGAAGCTAAGAAGTCACTTGATCAGGTGCCCAAAATCTTACTACTGCATGAATTTATTTTACTTTAATCAGTCTTCTATTGGCACCAGTGAAAAGAGGTGTGCTTTCCTTGGTCGGGGAGCCTGCTCGTACTAGTTTTAGAATGCCTCCAAGCCTGCCACACTTACAATGCAGAGGACCGAGCAAGGTCCAGAAGCTACGAGTGTCCAGATGTCCAGATGTCCAAATGAGGTTGTAGTGAGAGCCAGGACTCCTGGACAATGGCAAGGTGAGGTCAAGTTCAGGCCCTATGGCTCAGAAGGCCTCAGAAGAGCACTATGTCTGCTATGACCCTTGACCACCTCTTAGCCTCATCCCAAACCATACTCTCCTTGCTTGCCAGACAGTCCTCTCTGTTCCTCAAATCACTGAGCCTGTTCCTGCCACCAGGCTCTTGGCATTTCTGTTCCTGATGGTTTGTCCTTTGTCCAGGTCTTTGCATGTGAGCTCCTTCTCTTCACTCAGATGTGAGCTAGAAAGCACCTTCCTTAGGAGGCCTTCTCTGACCACTCTAGCCAAACTGGGCTCTCCCCTCTCTCACTATTTCTTTTATTGATCATATTTATACAACTCATCAATACTAGAAATTTTCTCATTTGCTTGTTTACCGGGTTAGTATGTCTTCCTCCATCGAATGCAAATGCAAGGGACTTTATTTGCTTTTCTACTTCTGACTTACAATACTTAAGCTGGAGCCTGGCTCACTGAAGGAATATAATATAATATACATCCATTGAATGAATGAATGAATGAATGAGGATAACTTTTCCAATTTCATACTTCTTCTGAGGGTAATCCTTGACTATTGCAGGCACACCTTGAAGATCCTCAGTCTATATTCTAGAATAAGGGTCTGCAAAATTATGGCCCCGGGGCCACATCTAGCCCACCATCTGTTTTTGTAAATACATTTTATTGGACATGGCTGTGCTCATTCCTTTCCATATTTTCTATGGCTGTTTACACCCTACAATAGAGTTAAGTTGGTGAGTGAGACCAAAGGGCCTACAAAGCTGAACGTTTTTACCAGCTGGGCCTTCGCAGAAAAATTTGCCAACTACTGCTCTAAGAGGAAAGATTCTCCACAAGACTTCAGACCTTTCTGCCACGTGAGTTGATTCCAGGATGGCAAGAGGCTTTGCTGCCTCCCAGCCCAGAGACCTCGCTCAGGCCAGCATCTTTAGATATGGGATTCCATCTTCCTATGCATAAAATTGTTGGCCTTGACAATCTGCTTAATTCAGGTGGAAAACTACTTCAACCTGAATTATCCAGAGAACGGAGATCAATGTGTTTTTGTCTAACTGTTAATTATCAGGATGACACACGGTATGAGCCATTCTGCCTGTCTGTCTTTTTATCTAGAGGAAAGGTTTGGCGACGCGCCTTGGTGGCATGAAAGATAGACTTCAAATGTAAGATTTTATTATTTTTATTATTTCCCCTTGCTTAGATCTCTAGAAGGATCATGATGTTTCCAAGGCAACACAGGGCTTGGGGAAATTGGAGAGAATACTCTGGATGCAAAGGGATAACATCACAGCTACCACAACAATGCTGTCCAGCGTGCAAATGTTGGATGTTCAGAGGGACCAAGTCATCTTGATTAGGATCTGGGAGGCTGGAGTTTCAAAGCGGAAGAATCGTACCCGTGCTCCGTACATTTGCAAGCCCTCCGTATAGTGCAGTGGAGAAACAAACATGCTGGAAACAATGCGTGGGACGTGGCTCCTGAGCTTACTCAGGTATGGGATGACTCTCAGGGGGCATTTGATTGCCTTGCCAGGATGAAGCAGATGCTTTTGAATCTCTTTTCTGTTATACACGTCTAGTGGGAGCCCCAGTTTCCTTTCCTTATCCACTCAAAATATTAGGAAGCTGTTAGCGCTGCCAGATCGTTTTCCCTGAAATGACACTCATTTCCTAAAAAAAAAAAAAAAAAGGCAAGTTTATTCCAACAAAGAATATGTTTATTGTAGAAAAACCAGAACATACAGTTATTTAAAAATAAGGAGGCATGGGACGCCTGGGTGGCTCAGTTGGTGAAGCAACTGCCTTTGGCTCGGGTCATGATCCCAGCGTCTTGGGATCGAGTCCCGCATCGGGCTCCTTGCTCCGCAGGGAGCCTGCTCCTCTCTCTGCCTCTGCCTGCCTCTCTGCCTGCTTGTGTTCTCTCTCTGTTAAATGAATAAATAAAATCTTTAAAATAAAATAAAATAAAATAAAATAAAATAAAATAAAATAAAATAAAATAAAATAAAAATAAGGAGGCAAAAAAGTCAAACTACCACTCCGAGGTAATCATTCATATTTTATTATAAACCCTTCCAGACTTTCCCTTATGGACTAAAATAAAAAACATTTATATATATACACATATAATTCATATATGTATATATGAAATAGACATGGAATAGACATGGCAAAATACTAGACACACTAGTCCATAATCTGTTTTCTTTTTGGCTGAATAGCCTGTCATGTCATTTTTACACTCTGCTGGAGTCAGAATAGTGTGGGGTCAACATGATGTACTCTGAAGTTCGACTGCTTTGTTTCAAATACTGACTCTATCAATTACCAGCTATACGGACCTTGGGCAAGTTGTATGACCTCTCCAGTGCCTCAATTTCCTCCTCTGTAAAATGGACATGTTAATGATGGGATCGGCTGCATCTAGTTGTGAGAATTAAATATGTTCATATAAAAAAGCCCACGATACAGTGCCCAGAACACGGGAACCTCTCATTAAATATTAGCAATTATTACCTTTCCATGTCAATACACGCCGCTGACCTCGAAATTATACTGTCTGCACGTAGCGCTCTTGTACTGGGATGTAAGCACTCTTTTCCGCTGTTCCTCTGGTCTGGGGATTGTGTGTGTGCTTCAAGGCTGCACATGCTTTAATCCTGTGTTTTCATGAACCAGGAAGTTGGAGTTGTAAGTGCATCTAAGCAAAGAGAACTGAGGAATCTGTTCTCTGCTTTGCCTCCAGAGCTCCTGACGATGTCAGGGGAAGGGAAAGGAGGGGGTAGATTTTGCAGTGCTGGTGCCCAGTGGGTGAGAGGTGATGCAAGGACGACACACAGGAGCTTTATGGAACAGGGTCTTGAACCTGCTACTTTCTGATCTTCATGAGAAAGCGACTTAACCTCTCTACACCTTAATTTTCACATCTGTAAAATTAGAATTCTTTTGGTATCGACCTCCTTAGGTTCTTGTGAGTGCTAAATTAGATCACTGATGTGAAGAGTTTAACACTTGCCTTGTACCTGGCATCCTCTTAGCAAAAATATTAGATACTATTATTAGAAATGGGAAGCTGCTGTCAAATATGACATTCATAATCAGAGCTACTTCTTCTACCCATGTACTCACAGGTGCTTGTACATTCACACTGTTGATCTATGGAACAGTCATTTGATAAAGTATCATTTTGTATCTCTTCCTCCTTCTGTTACTAATACAATGCTGTTGTGTCTCCATGCTACTTTTATACCTGGCTTTGTAATGCTGGGGCTGGGACTGGTAACCCCCAACTCCTTGGGCAGCTGGAGCCATTTTAGGCTCTGCCAGCAGGGGGGGGCGGGTGCTAGGTGGGGATTGGGAGGCAGGAGGAGGAGGGAAAAAAGAAGGGCTTCTTCCTGTTTGCTCCCAGTTCCTGCCGGCATCACCCCACTCACCTTGGCAATGGCAGTTGATTTCAGCATATAGCAGTTGACTTTGGTTTCATTTTTTTTCTCATAATCTCAAAACCAGTCTCCTTGTCCCTTCTTGGAGACCCTAACCCCAACCAGTCGGCAGGCCTTCCTCAGAGGTGTGGGTTCCATCTCTGGGGACCTCCTTCCCGCTTCTGGGTCCCAGAGCCCCAGCCTCTTCCCTTTGCTCCTCCAGCCTTGGTGGCTGGAGCTGCTTCCTGCAGCCAGCTTGGTGAAACTTTGGTATTCTCTCTTCGCTGTCTCAATATTGCAATTCCTGGTCAACAGAACAATTCTCCACCCCCCCCACCCCAGTTTTATCTTGAGATTATTGACGTACAACATCGTATAAGTCTAAAGTGTGTGAGGTGATGGTTACATACATGTATATATTCTACAGTGATTACCACAATAAATTGAGGACGATTTTTTGTACCAGATGATCTCTATTAAAATTATTAATTTTCTTTTTGACCAGACCCTGTCCAATATTACATTCAAACTTGGCTTTCCCTAAATGAGTCATTTGAGAGGGTTACCTTCGTTTTGTGAGCACAGATGCCAGCGTTGCCTTGAACAGAGGATGCCGGGAGTCTGCTCTTGGTCCTGATGCAGAACTGGGGGAGAGGCCACCTGTGTCCTGACTGTGCTCCATGGGGCCAGGGCTGCTCCAGGGGGCCAGCAGGGCTGAGGCTTCAATGTGAAGGGCCACAATGGGGAAGCAGAATCATCCTTTAGGGCGGGCGGAGAGGAGAAGGAAGAAGAAAGTGCCAAAGTCTGGTCGGGAGAGGAGAGCTGCAGTGATCACTGGAGTCAAAAAGCACAGTTTCTGGCGGGGGTGGGTTGGGGAGGGGAAGGTATTGCAGAAGGCTAGGTGGAAGGCTTCCGAGGCTGGGGGCGGGGAGAGGCAGGGTATCGCGAAGATTATTAGGACAGTGTCGGCCTTTCATTTACTTACACATAATAAAAAAAAGGCCTGCACAATAGGCTGGTCAACACCACTTTCTTGCTTCAGTGGTTTCCAAAAGGACTCACGGCTTCCCTCCTGAGAGATTATTTCCAGGAGCCTGGTTCGGGTCATTCCCTGTAACCTCCTCGCTCAGTGCTCAGTTCCTCTGTCTCCCAGTCTCTGTCTGTCTGTCTGTCTGTCTCTCACACACACACATACACAGGGAGTGCTGGAAATCCCCTGGCCTCAGCTGGGACGCCCCCTCCCCCAGCAGCCATCCGGCCCAGCCCCGATGTGACCAGTGCGGCTTCAGGGTGGGGGGGTGCGCCACTGCGCTCTGACCCTTGGCGGTCTGGGTCCATGTGTGACCAGGATGCCTTTGTTGAGTTAAAACTGCTGCTGGGGCTGCTGAGGAGGGAGAAGGCAGAGATCTGGGGTGGGGGGAGGAGTTGGAGGACCCCTCTGCGCCAGGCTGCCCTGTGGAGGGTTTTAGGAGTCAAAGCAGAGAAACTTCTGCCTTTGGCTTGGAAATTAATTCGTGGCTGAAAAATAAGCTATATTCCTTACTGCTTGGGAGAAGATTCAATAGGAAGAATCGAAGCATCTAGTGGCTCCGCTAAGATGTTTTTAAATATGCTTTTTATTTCAGAATAATTTCCATTTTTAGAAAAGTTGCAAAGGTAGTATGAAGAGTTCTCATATGCTCCTGCCCTAGTTTTCCTGCTGTGGACATCTTATGACATTCACTGGAAGGAAGGCCCCAACATTGGCACATTACTAGTGTTAACTGAAGTCTTTATTCAGATTTCATCAGTTTGTCCATGTATGTCCTTTTTCTGTTCCAGAATTTCATCTAGGATACCATATTACATTTAGTCATTGTGTCTCTTTAGTCTCCTCTGGTCTGTGCTGATTTCTCAGTCTTTTTTGTTTTTGATGACCTTGACAGTTTTGGGGGGTATTGGTATTTAAGAGAATGTCCCTTAGTTTGGGTTTGGGTCTAATGCTTAGTTTGGGTCTAATGCTTACACTGGGGTTATGGGTTTTGGGGAGGAAGACCACTGAGGTGAAGGGACCGGCTTTCCCATCTATTAACCCTTCCTCCTCCAAAGTCCTGCTTCTTCATCACTGACCCTTTTCCCCAGGGCCCAGGCAACTATTGTCTGTTTTTTGCCTCTAGTCTGCCTTTTCTAGAATGTCCTATAAATCAAGTCATATGGTATGTAATTTTTATTTTTTCAGTTTTAAAAGCAGTGTTACTGAGGTATAATCGACGGATAATGTACTGTATATATTTAAAGTATACAGTTTGATAAGTTTTGACATATGTATACATTTGTTGATATCATCACCACAATTACAGTAGGGCACATAGCCACCACCCTAAAAGTGATCTCACACTCCCTCGTGATCCTTCCCTTCTGTCATTCGGCCTCAGCCCCTTCCTCACCCCCACCCCCACTGCCCTGGGCACACTCGCTGATCCCCTCACCCTCCCTGGCATCTGGCGCTTGTTCTCACTATTAAGTTCTCCTCCCGCAAAGCTGCCCGCCTCGTCCTTTTGGCCTGCCCAGTCCTGGCCAATCTTTCAAGTCTCTCCTTAAACTTCCCAAATGGCTAATGGGACTTTTAAAGTTATTCTTTGAGAAGAATCCAGCTTACACTTGCCACTTCTTTCTTCGATACTAATGTACTTATATATAGCTTCTTGAAGTCCTCTTTGCTTACTCCTACAACAGTGTTTGTATCTTATTCTCCTAAGGTGAGGCGGCCCAGTGGGTAGCAGCATGAGCTCTGGAATTGGATACTTGGGTTCAGACATTAACCTCAGGCTTCTACTTAACCTCTCTAGGCCTCCTGTTCTTTATCTAATCTTTATCTGATTGGGGAGATAATATAACACCTACCACAAAGGGTGGTTGTGAGGGTTAATTGGATTTATCCATATAGAGCCTTAGAAAAGAATCTTTTTTTTCTTTTTATTTAAAATGAAGTAATTAACATGTAGTACATTATTAGGTTCAGAGGTACAGGTCTGTGATTCATCAGTTGCATATAATACCCAGTGCTCATTACATCGAGTGCCCTCCTTAATGCCCATCACCCAGTTACCCTCTCCCCCTACGCACCTTCCCTCCAGCAACCTTCAGTTTGTTTCCCGTAGTTAAGTCTCCTATAGTTTGTCTCACTCTGGTTCTGTCTTACTTTATTTTTCCCTCCCTTCTGCTATGTTCATCTGTTTTGTTTCTTAAATTCCATACATCGGTGAAATCATATAGTATTTGTCTTTCTCTGACTGACGTATTTCGCTTAGCATAATATCCTTTAGTTCTACCCACGTCATGGCAAATGGCAAGATTTCAAGAAATCTTGTTATACAGTGGGCACTTAATATATATCAGCTCTCATCATCAGCATCATTATTGTTGAAAGCCCTTTAAGAGCAAAACTACAGCTCTAACTTCACTGCCTGAGACCATGATGCCCAGCACCGTGGTAGGCGTGTAGAAGCTTTGCTATTTGCTGGGTTTTGCTCCAGGAACCATTCCGGTGAGCCCCAACTTCCTGTGACTGTTTCTACATACGCTGGTACATGCTTCCTTGGGTCCTGCTGTTAGGCAAAACACAAACAAACCAGATTCCCAAACCAGAAAGCTGTGACAGTTTTGTCTGGGTAAATATAGCCATGACATGTCTATTTCCATGGTTTAGAATATCACTGGTGGAGATCTACAGTGGAAAATTGAGTACAACACTTTTATCACATGATTCGTTTTACTCATGCTTGGCTGTGCCACTGGCTTGGGAGCCAGGTGGCTGAACCCTACACAGTGAGGAGTCTGCTAGGATGCATTTTGCACAGAGGGCAGGAAAAGATTCAAACATTGACTGAGCATCTACTTCAGAGATGTGCTGAAGCTGGCTCAACAGTCAAATTTTCAGGAACTTTGCAAGCGAATTATTAAATGCAGCCGTTATAAAAACTTAGACTTATAACTACATAAACTGTATTAAAAATAAAGGTAACAATGATATTGACATTGAATATCAATCCTCAGCTTATTATTTCCCTACTGTCTATGCTTTTGAGGTTATTTCCATGTATTGCATCTGCGTAGTGAAAAGACTATCTAATGGTGTGCTGTTTCCCATCTCTTGCCGTCTGTTTTCGGTGGATTCGTGTTGGTACTTGGAAATTGGCCTCAGAAGGAGTATTTAGAGTATTTACACCACAGAAATCGGCAAGCATTTCAACTCAGGGCTCTTCATTCCTGGAGCGATGGTTGTTAAACAATTCCTAGCACACCACTGATGGTGCATACTGGGTGAAGCAGATGGTTTTGGTTTTGGTTGCAAGAAGCAGACACTCACTCGTTGTTAGTTCAACTATGGTGAGGAGGGATTTATGCTAAGGGTATTTGTTGTGAGAAAAGGGAGGTAGACTGTTCTGGAGATGATGATGATGATTCTTCTTCTTCTTCTTTATAATTCATTTATTTGAGAGAGCAAGAGAGTGTGCACAGTCTCACTGTGGGGAGGGACAGAGGGAGAGAATCTCAAGCAGACTCCCCACGCCTGGGGCTAGATCCCATGACCCAGGAGATCATGACCTGAGCTGAAATTGCAAGTCAGATGCTCAGCTCACTGAGCCACTCAGGTGCCCCCTGGAGATTCCAGAATGGGCCCCATACCAGGGCATTATAGAGCTGCAGGCGGGAGGGTGGTTCTGGATCCAAGGCTACTCCAGTGACCCCCAGAACCTGGCCTTGAGCTCTATGCTCTGCTTGTTCTCATGGTGCCTGATTCTTTCTGTCTCAGCTGGCTCCCACGCCCTATACCCTATGTCATCTCTGTTACTGCTTCTGCTTCCTCATAATTTCTCATATCTTTGGCTGGTATTGATTCATCATAGCCATTCCAGCTTTTCCTTATTTGTTTTTGTTGAAGACTGTGTTATATTCTCTTGTTTATTTGTTGCTTTACTTTCTGCAAGAGGGGATCTAATTGGGCCAGCTAATTTTTTCATTTAAGATTTTATCAGTTGGTAGTTGACTGATGATTTACTGGGATTTCTGCCAAATGTTTGTATCTGGCCAGTGTTGGCCAGGAAGGAAGGCGGGATCTCACAGAACAAATTTTGGCCTCACTTATATATGGAATAAAAAAGGAGACAAAGAAAGAAAGAAATTCAAACTCATAGAAACAGAGAATAGAAAAGTGGTTGCCCGGGACCAGAAATGGTTGAGGAGATAGAGAGAGGTTAGTAAAGGGGTACAGACTTTCAGCTATCAGATGAATAAGGTCCGAAGATCTAATGTGTAATGTGACCATAGTTTATAACATGGCATTTTATAATTAAAATTTGTTAACAGAGTAGAACTTAAATGTTCTCCCCCCCAAAACAAGACAAATATATAAGATGATGAGATGTATTAATTAACTAGATGGGGGAAGTCTTTCACAATGTATACATATATCAAATCACACAAATCTTACTATTTTGCATGTCAACTACATGTCAGTAAAGGTAGAAAAAAGAAGATGAAGTAGCTACTACCAGAATGACTAAAATCAAAAAAACTGACAAAGTTTGGTGAGGATTTGGTGCATCGCTCCAGATTTCATATATCGCGGGGCTAAATGAAAATGTGTACAGCTACTTAGAAAACCATTTGTCAGTGTCTTCTAAAGCTGGCCATATACTTACCCTGTGATCCAGAAGTTCTACTCGTGCTCACACCCAACAGAAACGAGTGCTTGCTTCCATGACAGGGCAGGCACAGGAATCTTCCTATAGCCGCCCTGCCGGTGACAGTCACACCCCCAACGCCCGGAAGTCCATTCCCAATATAGGGAATCCGTAAGTTGTGGTAATTTCACGCAACAGAAAAGAACGTTATTGTCATATGTGACAGCATGGATGCATCTCAGACATTATACTGTGCGAGAGGGGCCATCTTCCAAAGAATAGATACGGTCTGATTTCGGTTGTAGGATATTCAAAAACAGGCAAAACTCATCTGTGGTCGAAGAAGTCAGTAAAGCGGCGGCTCTCTGGGAGGGGCACGGACGTGCCAGCAGGGTTTTATCTCTTGATCTGGGTGGTGCTTCCCCAGGGGTAGACATTTCTAAATGTTCTTGGAACTATACACTCAAGATATAGGCTCTTTACTGTATGTACGCTAAACCTTAGTAAAAAGGGTAATAAAAGACAATAAAAAAGAATGAGGTATGATCATTGCTTCTAAGATGCTCAGAGCCCACCAGTATGGGGCAGGGAGGCACCTGACATTAAAAACACAGAAGTATGGGGGAGCCTGGGTGGCTCAGTCAGTTAAGCATCCGGCACTTGATTTCAGCTCAGGTCTTGATCTCAGGGTCAGGAGTTCAGGCCCGTGGTGGGCTCCATGCTGGGCGAAGAGCCTTTAAAAAAAACCCAAACCACAGAAGTATAGTTGAGAAAGGTAAATGCTAATTAAAATATGTATGAAATGCCCATCCATCGACAAATGGATAGAGATGTGGTATATATACATATTATATATACAATATATACGTGTGTGTGTGTGTGTGTACACACAATGGACTATTAGTCATAAAAAAGAATGAAATCTCGCCATTCATGACAACCTGGATGCACCTGGAAGGTATAATGCTAAGTGGAATAGGTCAAAGATAAATACACTATTATGTTACTTACATGTAGAATCTAAAGAACAAAACCAATAAGCAAAAAACCCAAACAGACTCATAAATTCAGAGGACTGGTGGGCGGGGAAAGAGCGCAAGAGAGAAAAAGGACTAAAGGTATAAATTTCCAGTTATAAAATAAATAAATCACAGAGTTGAAAGGTACAGCATAGGTAATGTAGTCAATGATATTGTAATACTGTTGTGTGGTGATGGGTGGTAAGTACATTTACTGTTCTAAGCATTTTGTAATGCATGTAATTGTCAAATCACTATGTTGTACACCTGGGATGATTACAGCATTGTATGTCAACTAGACTTCAATTAAAAAAATATGTATGAAGTACTATGGGACTTCAGAGGGAGGGGCAATGGATTCTGCAGAGAGAACAGAAGGAAGGGAATTCACATGTACAGCGTCCAGTATGTACCAAGTGCTTTAAGTAAGTTCCCTCGTTTCGTCCTGCCCTTCTCTCCCCATGCCATAATTTATAAGACAGGAAAGCTTTGAATGGGCTTTTTGAGTGATATGAGGGTATTCAATGCAAAGTAAGGAAAATAATTATTTCAGGACTGTGGGAGTATTTACAGTAAAATCCTTTTGTAATGGTGTATTAGTTTCCAGAGGCTGCTGTAACACATGAACACGAATGGTTTTGGGGTGCAGAAGGCTGAAGAGGCCGGCGGCTTCTTGAGGAAAATGCAGCTTCTGGTAGCTTGGCACTCCTGGGTTTGTGGCCACAGCATTCCAGTTTCGTCTCTTTTCTTTCCTTCCTTCCTTCTTTCCTTTCTTTCTTTCTTTCAGATTTTATTTATTTATTTGACAGAGAGGAGAGAGATCACAAGTAGGCAGAGAGGCAGGCAGAGAGAGAGGGGGAAGCAGGCTCCCCGCTGAGCAGAGAGCCCAATGTGGGGCTCAATCCCAGGACCCTGAGATCATGATCTGAGCCGAAGGCAGAGGCTTTAACCCACTGAGCCACCCGGGTGCCCCAACATTCCAGTTTCTGCCCCCGTTGTCACATTGCCTTCTTCTCTGTGTTTCTCTTTTATAAGGATACTTGGGGTGGCAGTTAGGGCCCACCTGGATAATTCAGGACTATCTCTCCATCTCAAAATTCTTAACTTAATTACATCTGCAAAGACCCTTTTTCCAAAAAAGGGCAACATTTGCAGGTGCCAGGGATTTGATGTAGACATTTGCTTACCACAAATGGTTTAATTAAATTAATAATATATACCAGTTTATGAAAAATGGCTAAGTAGGTGTTTGCTAGGCTCAGGGAAAGGGAAGTCTGTGTATACGGGAAAATCCTGGAGTGTGCTTCATGAGGATTATATTTCATTGTATATTTGCCCTTGACTCCAAACTCATTGGTGGGAAGAACACATGCATTCATGCACATGTCCACACACGAGTGCACGTGTGTGCATGCACACACAAACACACACAACTTTGGCCTAGTCTGGGATCTGGAGATCTGGAGATCCACCTACAGCTGATAATTCACAGCCCACAATGTGCCTCTCCAAAGGGAAAACATTTTGAATTCTCATATGTATCCTGAATCATCTCCACTATAATCTTTTTCTTCAAACAAAAGCATGTTGGGTATAACTGATAAAGACCTAAAGCCTGGAGCCCCACTTCTCCTTGATGCCCTTGATCCAGTCTCCAAAGAACCCATTTGAAAATGATTGTTGTCTCAGATCAGGAGTTGGCAAACTTTTCCAGTAGTGAGCCAGAGAGTAAATATTTAGAGCCTTCCCAGTTTCTGCCCCCGTGATCCCAGTTTCTGTCCCCTGTGATCTCTGCAGCAACTACTCAGCTCTGCCGTTACTGAAAAAGGAATGGCATGGCTGAGCTCCAAACAAAATTTTTGGATACTGAACTTTGTGTTTCAAACGTGTTTGTTTGTTTCGCTATAGTCACATGCACTGTTACATTAGTTTCAGGTGTACGACAAGGAGATTCACTTCTCTGTAAGTTTCCCTGTGCTCACAAGTGTAGGCACCATCTGGATGGACACTGAACTCATGACTTTCATCTAACTTTCATGGCATGACAAATTCTTCTTTTGATCTCTTCCCCCCAACTATTTAAAGATGTAAAAATTATTCTTAGCTCATGGGCTGTGCAAAAAGACAACAGGCTGAATTTAGTCCCCGGTTTGCAGTTTGTCAGCCCATCTGCGATACGAACAACCGACCTGTGGACGCTCTTAAGATTTAAAATCCTGGAGCCCCAGTATTGGAAAGGACCACAGAGGCTCCCCGTCCTTAATTTCCTCCATAAGAGCCACCTGCCCTCTAGCGCCTCCCTGTGTTGGCACCTAGCATCTTCCTGAGCTCCTTGCAGCTGCAGGAAACCCTACCTCAGGGCCAGCTCATTCTGCTCCCCCTGGACAGCGCGGATTGCTAGAGTTCTTCCCCATGCAGAGCGGCACCTGTCTCCAGTGAGAGCATCTACAGGATATGGTTGGAACTGTGAAGCACAATATTAACACATCAGGCTAATTTCATGCTCTACTTGTCTTGGGCTGATATTAACGAAAATTAAATTTTGTGCTAATCAGCCTTAGCATTCAGCATGCACGACACAAATTTGTGATTTCTGGCAAGGGTGGTTAAATCATATTTATGCTATTTGTGTGGTGCCTGAATAACAGGGAAATACTATTACCAACAATTAAACTCCCAGGTTGACAGATGTCACCCTGAGCAGACATGGCCCAGTGCAAATATAGATTCTTCTCAGCAAGTTGCAGGTGGAAAGGACAAAAACCAGGGAGCCATAGTTACTTTTCGAATTTCCTCCTTTCCTTCGGAGAGCTAATTCTGAACATTTGACCAATGTAAATGATTTTACTCTGTGGCCTGATTTCGCCCCTCCCACCTCTCTCTTTCCTCTTTATTGGCTTTGAAAAGTTTATTTTTAGAGAGGAGCGAGAAGGAATGTTTTCCTCTTTCCCCGATGACACTGGAAGAGGTCTTTGAGCCCCTGAAAAGCATTCTTGTGAGTTGCATCTGGCTTGTTGGTGTGAACGGTTGGGAGGTCTGTTAGTGCTTAGCAGAACTGGAGAAAGGAGGAGTGGATTAGTGATATTAGCCCACGTTCAGAGTGTCTTCCCTCTGCAGGGCAGAGAGGATGCCCAAGCCCATGGCCAGAGCACCCGGCGTTTTCTCTGTGCCCTCTCTGTGATGAGTCAGTCGCTAGCAGAGGTGCTGTGTGGATGCGTCTCATAGGTCTTATTTCCTCGAGAAGGTAAGAGCCACTGAGCACACTGGCTCCAGATGGGTATCTTTCCAAGGTCCCCTGTACTTCATCTTCATTCGCAAGGGAGCATCAGGGGAATTGAAAGTCCTTAGGCTCTCGGATAAACAGTTCATGTAAGAGCCACTGGATGCATCCAGGCATAGGGTCTTGAAAGGTACCTGGCACATCATTCTTTCGAAAAAGGAGAGTGCACTCCTGATTACTAAGCTGCAGGATCAGCTCCGTGGGTGCAGGGAAAGCTTTTACACCTCCTGTCTGTAGGGTGACCAGTTGTCCCGGCTGGCCTGGGACTGAGGAGTTTCTGGTATGTGAGACTTTCAGTGTTCAAACCAGAACAATCCTAGGCCAACTAGTCCTAAGGACTAGTGGGGCCAGACAGGTGGTCCTAGGCTACCACCTGGTAAATTGCTCATGGTCCCCAAAAAGGCTCTAGTAATTGCATCTAGATATTTTTTTTTAAAGATTTTATTTATTTGACAGAGAGAGAGAGAGAGAGATCACAAATAGGCAGAAAGGCAGGCAGAGAGAGAGGGAGAAGCAGGCTCCCCGCTGAGCAGAGAGCCCCATGCGGGGCTCGATCCCAGGACCCTGAGATCATGATCTGAGCCGAAGGCAGAGGCTTTAACCCACTGAGCCACCCAGGCGCCCCAATTGCATCTAGATTTTGGTGACCCCCACCTCTGGCAACAACCTGAGCCCCTTGGAGCCCAATTTTGTCCCTTCTCTTTTCTTTATCCAGGTGTCCACCAGGGGGTAAAGAATCCTCATTTGGAAAGATGGGCCTGGAGCAGAGATGACCAGCACACCACACGATCACTGCCTCTTTTGCTCCTCGAACCTGGGACATTTGGCCTGTGCTAAATGATCCTGTCTCCCTGAGTTAGCCACTGTCCAACGCTGAATCCCAGGCAAGAACTATCAATCGATACAAGCTGGCACAAAAAATAAGACCTGTTTACTATCTTCGGACTGGGGCATTCTTCCAGAAGCTGACATGACCCAAGGGACAATTGCAAATGGAAATCAAAGTGCAGAAGGTAAAACTCAGCCATGAAGCACCTCGGCTTTAGGCCAAGGGCGAGGCTTGAGGATTGCGCAATCCAGGAGCCACAGAGGCAGTGGGCTGATCCAGGACACGCCCCATTTCCAGTTGATTCAGATTGGGTGCTGATCTCGTGCTAAGGGGGCTGCAAAGCCGGCTTTGGGGTACTTGTCCTGGCTAACATCTGGGGCTACCTGAACTCAAGCCTGTGCCCTCTCTTTACCTGGTACCCTGGCCGAGCATCCAGCCACGGGGCAGTGTAACAAGCCTCTGTTCCTCCCGCCCTCTGTGGTGGGTCTGGCCTCCTGCCAATGGCACTCACGCATGGGACACTCCTATGGGTGGGCCCTGGGCCGGGGAGGGAACCAGCCAGCTCGCATGGGTAAGGCCATGCTGCTGCAAAAGAGTGAAAGGGTCTAGCCTTGGTTGATCAAAGAGCCAGTGTCGCGAGGCCTGAAGTCCCCACTTCTTTCCCCTCCTATTGCAGTGGCCGCCTGCCCCTCACCCGGACCTCCCAGTCTTCTTCATCCAGCAACTGAAAGCCATGCCCAGTGCAGAGGCAGCCTGTAGAACAGATCTGCTAGGTCTGATTTGGACTATCAGCACTTTTCAGTACTACGTGATGCGCTGTTCGCGACGCCTTGGCCCAGCCTCCCCCTGGCTCTCCCACCCAGGACGCACATCCGAAGGCCTGTGATAAATATTACCTATTTGCTCTTTGTATTCAGAGCCTTTCCAACATCACCCCTTTATTAGGAGTAGCAAATAATCCTGGGAACAGATACATTTGTAGGGCTGAGACATTGAAAATGTGTTAGTTCATTTGATTGTCACAGCAACTCTATGAGGTACCTACTATTGTTATCTCCATTCCACAGATGAGGAAACTGAGGCATGGAGAGTTACCTAAGGTCACACTGTGTGTGAGTGTTAGGTGTAAGTGGTCACAGACAGCCCCTTGGGGTCCTTGCACGCTCACACAAGGCACAGCATGCAGTAGAATGTGGTCCTGTACACCGGGACACGGACACCCGGTGGCCTTGGGCCGAGGCCTCTGGAGCAGGCATTTGTGTGAATTGACACCCAGAGACCATACGGGCCCAGGAGCATCCCAGTGGACGACAGGAGGCCAGGTGATGACGGAGAACAGCACCTCTTTCCCCCATGCTTTGGTACCCCCAAGCAAAAATCAACAAACAACATAAAGGAGAAGAGCTAAAAAACATGCCAGAGTGAATAAAATTTCACTGAGATTAGGTTTCTGCTACTCTAGTACAGAAAAACACAGAAGGTTGTATTTCTTGCAACCATTTCTACTTAATTTCCCCTTCCCTCCTTGGTTCTGAGAGGGGCAAACACAGCCAGACTTGTCACCTGCCCAGGCCTGTCCCCGGAGAGTGAGTCCCAGGGTCTCTGCCCTCATTCGCCCGACCTGTCCTGCCCTGGAGCCTGTGTCCTAGGTCACAGGACAGAGGACCTGTCCTGGGGGCAGACAGGGCACAGGTGCTCTTCTCGGGGTCTCCCCGAATCTGAGCTCTCTGCTCACCTTCTCCCTCCTCCTCTCACACCAGCACAAGACGTTACTTAGACTAGGGAGTGTTGGGGAGTGGTAAGGTGTGGCTTGGGCTGGTCACATTTTCTTCCAGATTTGTCATTTAGAGAATTAACTTTATACTCGGACTCTTACAAGACTCAGGTAACTGTTGCTCAAGCGCCCAGGTCTCGTCACTCAAGAGCCTTGAAGGCTTTTGAAACATCGGACACTAAAGGTCTGGCTCTAGAGTTCTGCTCTACCTTTCTGTTTGCTGCAGTCACCGGGCCAGGAGACGACAGGTGTCTTATGCTCCTGGTTAGCTACCCCAGGGGATAACTGGTAATCCCCTTGGATTACCTGGAAATACTAGGGAAATCCATCCATCAGTATCATCCACATGCCCACTTATTTGCCTTTCCTAGGCTCATTCATGCTTTTTGAAAATTTTATTTATTTATTAGAGAGGGCGTGTGTGCACACGAGAGTGCAGGGGTGGGGGGGGTTGGGAGGGCGGAGGCTTGGGGGGCGGTAAGGGGCAGAGAGAGAGAGAGAATGAGATCCCAAGCAGACCCCCTCTGAGCATGAGCTCAAAGCAGGGCCTTCTCATGACCCTGAGATCATGACCCCGGTCAAAATCAAGAGTTGAACATTTAATGAACTGAGTCACCCAGGCGCCCCTCAGTAATGCTTTTAAGTATCAGTTTACTAGTACTTTGCCCTTAGTAAATTTCCTAAATAAAACAGCTAGTATATTTCAAGAACAGAAGCCCAAGGCTGCTCCAGTGCAACTACAAAGTACCCAGACCATTTGGAGAAAGGTGAGCTAGGAGCAGTCGGACCCATAGCAGGAAGTCTATTCTAAATCTCTGCTCTGTGGCTGCCGGGCCCAGGACTGAGCTCCAAACCCAGAGCTGTAAAACGGGTTTAATCTCATGCAATGAGGAGGACTGGCCGCTTAACACAGCTGTGTTAAGAAGGATCCTGAGGCTGGGTCCGTGCTCAGCAGGAAAGAAAGAAAGCAATTGGTTGATAATGCTCGACAGAGGCCTAGCCACGGAGGAAAGGGCAACACTCCTGCCAGGTTCTTGCAGAACTTATTCGAACTCCTTCTCTCTGGAAGATGTAGTGTGGAATCCCAAGTGGTAAAGCAAAGTGGTTTCCCCTTTATGTCAAGGCCTCAAATCATAGGGACACCTGAGTGGTTAGTGCCCCAAAGCAGCCTAGCAGGACTGCGCAGGACTGGCTCTGAGACGCGTGTCTACAAACCTCGAGAGTTTTTTTATTTGTTAATTTTTTTTTTTTTTCCAACTACTGGGAGTTGCCTTTCTATCATCATCTCTGTGAAAGGTATAAATAACCCCACTGGCAAAGTGGAGAACTGGCTCTTCAGGCTCTGAACCAACAGGGGGCAGCAGAGAGCAGAGAAGAGCTCGGCTGGCTTCTGCAGCCCAGGTCCCAGGAGAACGGTTCCAAACTTCTACTCCCTTGGAAAGAGAATCCTTGTGGACTCACAATGCTGAAACAGTTATACATACAGTGGTGTGGTCCAAGGACACAGCAAGAAAGGCCCAATGCAGGGCTCGACTTTCTTCGTGGTTCAGGTGGAGGAAATGCTGTCGGATGCCAAGCTGCTGTGAGAGTAGGAAGGAGGAGAGAAAGAATAAGAAAGAATGAGTGACAGTTACTATTTACTCAGCACCTATAAGGTGTCAGGCCCTTTGGGACTGCTCTTTGCACTCACTTTCTCAAAGACTACTCAAGGTAGGTGAACCTCTAGTTTACGGATGAGCAAACAGGGACCCAGAGGGGTTAAGTAACTTGCCCAAGATCGCATGACTAAGGAAGGGCTGAGCTAAAATTTGGAGTCTCCTCTGCCCTAGCCTCTGGGTTATGACGCCCTTCCAGGAAGGAGGCAGGAAGGTGCGCGTGCTATCAGGATGACCTGTGGGAGTTTCTGTGGGCCCAAGAGAAGGCAAACAGCCTTCTTGGTGCCGTTTCCTCTCTCCTGATGGCCATGGACACCCAGCCATATTTAGCCTCCTCACTGGCTTGTGGATCCATTCACCATCCCAGGCAGGGCCAGGGTGAGAAGCTGGACCATGGCGAGGGTGCTCATGAGTGTGGCTGGTGGAGTGGAATCTCTTGGTGAGATGGTATTCCCAAGGAGGCACATCTACACAAGGAAGCCCTCCGGCTGGGTGAGTGAGGGAGCAGAGTACCAGCTTGTACTAGTCCTGAGGAAGCGCTTGGCCCTGCACTGACCGTCGCTTAGAACCCCCTTCCTGCCCCCACTTGAAGCTCTCATTTGTTGTCTTGTGTCCCTCCTCCTGTGTACCCGTTTATTCTGTGTTCCGTGGCCTCAGTAATTAATCTGCTGTGTGGGGACTGGAGCCACAGCGAAGGACAGTCCCAGAAAGAGATAGGAAGAAAGACTGTAGACACTTGTATGGAACTTTCAAGTGCTCATTACGGAGGCTATTGATTTCATCACGTACCTGTGGAGTACTTATGTCTCCTTGGAAGGACAGGGGCAGGGCGGGGATTAGAACTCGCTCTCCCCCCAACCCCCTGCAGACTCAGTTCTACCTGGGCTCAGAAATCCAGCCTGACTTCACTTAGGGGAGGACATTCTTGCACATTTGAAATTGTGGAGGTGGGCTTGGGGGCATTGGCACCAGGGGCTTCTTACTGTCAGTACTGCCCCCAATTCTGAGAATTCTACTAAGGTCACATTCCTGAGTCCAAGGCTGGCTCTAGAAACTGGACTGCTGCCCCACTAACTACCCTGTCCCCTGGGTCACCCCAGACCAAGTGCCTGCCTTCTTTGGCTGGCCAGTGTCTGTCTCCCCTACACAGCAGTCTACCAACAGAGCTGTGGGGTTGAATCCCAGCCGGGGTCCAAGTTGTGAGCTGACTTCAGCTCCTAACTCCACCACTTTTTTGGTGTTGCATTTTCTTAAAGTATTTTTTCCGACCATAAATACAATATTTGTTAGAAAATATATTAAGGGAATATATATAAAGGGAAAAAATTCCCTTCTGTCATCCCCCCTTCTTGATTCATTTTTCGTGATTGCACTTCTTACTGTCTGATGCCCCGTATCTTTTCCTGGTTTTTGTGGTTCTCGTCTGTCTCCCCTTCCAGAACAGAAGCTTGACAGGAGGAGGGGCTTTCATATTTTGTTCCATGCTAATTCATTAGTGCCCAGAACAGTGCCTGGTACACTAGTAGAATGAGTGAGTTTAATTCATAATGCCATGCACTCAGATCTAATTTTATTTACCATTATAGAGGGAGCATTTGTCAATGGCAGTAAGTATTCTTCAAAAGCATGGTTTTATTTTTATTTATTTAGAGAGTGCCTGAGTGGGGGGAGGGGCAGAGGAAGAGGGAGAGAGAGAAACTTAAGCAGGTTCCGTGTCCAGTGTGGAGCCCAATGCAGGGCTCAATCTCATGACCCTGAAATCATGACCTAAGCTGAAACCAAGAGTCAGACGCTTAACCGCCAGAACCACTCAGGTGTCCTCTGGACCCTGTTTTTTTGGCAGCCGCCTGCGTGGCCTTAAGTAGGGGACCTGACCTTTGCTCCTGTCGTCTTCTGTAATTTTCTGTAATGCTGGTTATAATTCTCTTGCCCACACCCCGGGGACTTCCCAGGAGTGAATGAAAAAAAAAATCTATGTGAAAATGCTTGTAAAATTACTCAGAAATCTACCACCCCATCCTTTTTCACCTCCATTCTTCATTCCAGAATGGTCCTTTACAAGAACAAAGAATTAAGCGCAGATGTGGGAACATTCTGCCTCAAAGAATGCAGGTGTTGTGGGGTCAGGCTTATTCCAAAAGGCATTTTAGAGTTTATTTGGTGAGACAAGACCCAAAAAGAGCAAAGGGCCTTGATTCAATAGGCTCCCGACTTGGGATCCTTGCTTAAGCCGTTCCTTCAGTCTGCAGTGCCCTCCCCCTCCTTATCTGCCTGTGGAAAGACCCAGCTTCCAAGAACCCCTCCTGTTACCCTTCACAAGGGGGAAGTGAATTGGTCCCTGGGCGCTGCACAGAGCTCGCTCTCTTCACCCCTGCCTGCTTCTCCCCAGGGCACGTGAGTCCATGTTTGGGTTGCCGAGCCCGGCGGGTCTCAGCCATGGCTGCCCATCAGACTCACCTGGAGAGAGTGAGGCCCGCGGGCATCGTCAGACTCACCTGGCCCCGGGGCTCAGCATCCGTTTAGTTTACTAGCCCCGCCCCCGTGACGCTGCCGCGCAGCCAGGGGTGAGAACTGCAGCCAAGACCTCCTCCCGCCTCACGGGATTCTTCTTACAGTCTGTTCTCGAAGCCTGCCGGCCGCTTTCCCTCACGGCCCCGGAGGAGAGATGAGTTTCCACAAAGACAAGACTTCAGTTCTGACTTGATGTCTTAAGCGAGGAAGTGGAACACCTAATTCTCCGTGTCAGCGGGGCCCTGACGTCCTGTTCCAACCCTTCAGGCCAGCTGGCAGCCTGGACTGGGGGGAGCGACAGATGTCTTCTGAGCAGGACAGCCAGGTAAGCATATGCAGCCCCAAGCTGCCCCGAGAACCAAGAAGCGTCTGGCGTCTAAAGGGCAGGGCGCCATGTTTGCTGGTGAGCGCTGTGAGATGGAGTTATTTACCTGTGTTGTGGGGTCAGAAAGATGGGATTCTTCTGGGGGAATTCAGGCCCACTGGGTCACTTTGGATCAACAGCAAAGAATTTTTCCAGCTTCCGTAGGAAATGGGCCTCTGTCTGCCTGCTCCTTGTTGTAAATGAAGCTTGCTTGGTCCTGGGTCCTTAGTGAGAAAGACACAGAACTTGGATCAGTGGATACCATGAGCCCGTCATTCCCTGGTTATTACCTTCATGGCTTACTACTGCTTGAGCCCTAACCTGAGCCTGGGCTGGGCACTCAAGGCCTGCTAGCAGTAGAACCTCAACTGACTTTGTCTAGACTTCAAGTCAACATTAGAGGTCTCCTAACCCAATGGTTGTTACATGGGGTTCTGGGGTAGGGTGGAAAGTGCCAGAGACATCCCTGATAATTTATGCCAGATATGTGTGTATTTCTTTCATGAGCAAATTTTTTTTTTTTTAAGATTTTATTTATTTATTTGACAGAGAGAGATTACAAGTAGGCAGAGAGGCAGGCAGAGAGAGAGGGGGAAGCAGGCTCCCCGCTGAGCAAAGAACCGGATGCGGGGCTAGATTTCAGGACTCTGAGATCATGACCTGAGCCTAAGGCAGAGGCTTTAACCCACTGAGCCACCCAGTTGCCCCTTGAGGAGCAAATCTATAAGTTTCAGGTTACCGGAAGGATCCGTACACCCAGGTGGTTAAAGAACTGTTGGTGTCGTCTAGTTCCTTTGTTCTAGAGAGAAGACACAGGAGCCCCGAGAGGGTCACACAGAGGTGGGCCTCAGTGCCAGGCCTCCCGGGGTCCGGTGTTCCCACTGGACCATCACGAATCAGCCTTAGACGTTCTCAGCTGCCTCCGAGATTTCCCCCGAGCTGATCTCAGCAATGCCGATCAGGGCTGGCCTTAGCTTCCACAGCCCTCTGGCCCCGATGGCCTAGGTTGGCTGATGCTGCATGTCCTGGCCTTTGCTCTCCCTTCATCTTTCTTGGGTCCCAAGCATCTGTTCAGGCAACGGGCCACCCAGCTGTGACATGAATCTCATGCAGGCATTTCTTACTAACATACTGCTTACCTACTCTCTATCCCTTGGTTTCTGATTCACCTTAATTTAGGGGCGATAGGGCTTTCAGGTGTTTCTAATTTTTAAATTATGTTGATTTTCATTTTCTAGTGTTTTGGCCTCTATCAGATTACCATCTCTTGATTGCTAGGGCACTTAGTGACTGGATGCTTCATTAATCTGCAACTCTAATGTCAGCTGAGCACGTCTTGCAGTCACATTACAGACAACACTGAGGCATGAAGTCCCGGTGACTGTCTCTGCTATTATTTTGTAATGATTAAATATGTGCGCAAACGTGTGGCGGATGGGCGCTAACTGAATGCTAACCATTCCTATTGTTGTGGCCGTTTTTTGTGGGTTTTATTCGTGCAAAGACTTTGCAGATTCCTTGAGGGCAGGGATTATGTCTTAAACTCTCGTTATCCCAATTGCAAGCGGCCCAACGCTGGGCATTTCAGCACAGCTGCGTAAATTGCTGTGTGCTGATTTCAAGTAAGCTCGACGCCAGGTACAGGTTGTGGGAGGAGACGTCTGGGCGGAAATGGTCGGCCTGGGTGTGGTGTGTGCTCTAGGGAGAACGTGAAAGAGTTCCTGGGGAGTGGCCTGCCTTTGTCAGGAGCCTGTGGCATTTTTTTCAAGCTGATCTGGCTGAAGGTCAGGCTGCTGCTCTATGAGTGTGCGTGGTCCCCGGGATGGGAGGAGGCAAAGACCCAGCCAGCGCCCCCACCAACAGTGCCTCCATTGTGGTCCCTGGGAGGGAGCCTTTGACCAGGGTTCATGGCAGACGCTGTGGTAGAAGCTGGGAGCTTGCTCAGCTCCTGACTTCTGACCTTGAGCCCAAGACCTGGCAGGTTCCTTCTGCACAGAGCATGAAGGCGGGGCCTGTGGCCAGTGGCAAGGCCTCTTCCCCTACACCCAGGAGCAGCCTCTCACTGTGCATTCGAGACTCCAGAACATGGCCCCCTTAGGTCCCATCTCCCTCCCTTGCTCACCTCTCTTGGGCAGATGGCCCTGGAAAGCCCCCACGTGCACACCGTTCCCCTGTGAACTCTGTGCCTCTCTGCAGCCCTTCTCCCTGTGCCCCAACCTTTCCTGCTCTTGGCCTTGGATATCCTTTTCACTCCTCTTTGAGGCATCATACCCTCCCCTCCCCCATGCTTCCCACCAACTTACAGACTTGGCAGCTCTGAGCCAGGTCTGCAGGGAAATGTCTTTAGGGTACAGGTGAAATCGGGCTACACTTTCTGGTCAGGATCATCGACTTTGGCGGCAGACACACCTGGAATCAAAATCCAGTTCTCCTGGCCAAGTGAACTTGGGCTGAGCGTCCTCTTTTCTTGCCCTAGTTTTAGCTGTAAAATGGGCGGTGGGGGTGTAATACCTGTGTCAGCAGGTTGTGGAGAGAATTAAGAGATGCCAAAAGTAAATAATGTCTCAGGCCCACAGCCAGCCCTCAGGAAATGGAAATCGTTTTTCATGCCAAATCTTCAGCTCTGGTTTTCTAAGGGTCTGCGTGCCCAGGCCCCCACCTGCTCAGGACTCCCAAGGAGGCAGGGATGCCATGGGCACCCTGACTTTTGTGACTCTATCCCACCGAAAGCATGTGGGGGTTGTGGTGTGGTGCTCAGCCAGGAGGCTGCCCTCTGTGTCCCGTTTTAAGGATGCTGGGATCAGAGGTGGTTATCAGCTTAGAAGTCAGGGAGACCTGGCTTCCCACCCTGTGCCAGGGTCTAACCTCAGTAAGTGTCATCCAGATGTCATGCAATCCTTAGTCCCCGGACCCAGCATCAGCAGAATATACTTGCCTGGGCTGGTGTGGACACTAAACGAATGATCTGATGTACCATTGTGATCAGGATCCCAGCCAGATTCTAGAAGCAGACTGCCTGGGTTTAAATTCAAGCGCTGCCCCTCACTAGCTCTGCAGTTTTGAGCCTCCTAATTGCCTCCTGTTTTGAGTTACTCTCTTGGCAAGTAGAGACAATATTATTATTTTTTTTAAAGATTTTTTTAAAATTTATTTGAGATAGAGACAGAGAGAGAATGAGAGGGGAGAAGATCCGAGGGAGAAGCAGACTTCCCATGGAGCTGGGAGCCCAATGTGGGACTCGATCCCAGGACTCCGGGACCATGACCTGAGCCGAAGGCAGTTGCCCAACCAACTGGGCCACACAGGTGCCCAGTAGAGACAATATTATTATCTATCTCATAATACTGTCATATGTATAATACTCGAAATATTGTTTGACAGTAGGTAAACACTTGGTAAATATTAGGATCCTGTTTTATGATGATGAGAGCACCTGGTACAGTGCCTGGCCAATTTTAAGTTGCTAGGTGACAAACTTCCTTCCATTCCCCTCTCTGAATCTAGGGGGATTACGGTGCCTGAGATTCCGCCATTAGGAATTTTTGATCTCCTAAGAGTCTGATAATCATATGGAAATACCCTACTTTGAGGATAATAACCCCCTGGGTAGTATTCAGCTCCAGTCCACAATATTTGGCTTTTCTTGTGCCAGGAGCCCCTCTCCCCAGTGAGGTGAACTTGAATGAGAAGTGATCCCTGCCTTGGGCTCATAGCTTATTGCGGATTGACTTATTTGTGCATTTGTTCCCTTACACATTTGTGTAGCACCTACCACGAACCTGAGGAGTTGTGGACACAGGCACAGAGGGCCATAGGTGCCGGGGTGGGAGCGATGGAGGCCCAGGGGAAGGGGCAGAGGTGTTGTCTTTTTGAGGTGCTATTTGAGCTGAACCTTGGAGTCTGAACCAGACAGTTGAGCCTGGGCATGAGAGTGATTAACAGTGCGGGTGGGAAGGACGTGCCCAGCAATAGCCAAATGGGAACAAAAGGTGCGTGGACTTGGCGGCGTATGTCCTTCGTCCAGTGTCATTTAGCAAGCGCCAGGGGGCGCTGTGCTAGGTAATAGCCGCAGGAGGGAGAGAAGAGGCCGTCTCTGCTCTCCACCCGCCCAGGGTGGATCGGTGGATAGCGGGACACACCCACTGTCTGGGCCAGAAGGCTCCGCCTCTCCCTCTGGGCTACCTGCTCCGTCCCAAGCCTGTGAGCTGCCAGATGAGTCAGATGGGTTGTCAGTGTTGACTGGCCCGCACTCATCGAGGGTGGATGTGGGGTAACAGTGAGATTCAGGGTAAGCATTGGGCATAGGAAATGGAAAGCAAGGGTGTCATTATGTAGAAATAGGGGCCAAGCTGAACAATTTGGGGGTGTGTGCCAGCCTTGCACAAGAAAGGAGAAAGTGACCACAGCCTTCATCCCCAGGTTGTACAAGGTGTGAATTCTGTTATTGGCGGTGGGGGCTTGGTGGGGGCCGCTGATGCCCTTTGTGGGCCTGAAGAGGGTGGTCTGTCCATCAGCCTGCCCTCGTCCTGTGGACCCAAAGAGGCCCACCTCACAAGCCATCCCTTCTAACTCAACCCCTCTGCCTTTGGAGAGGAACTCGAGTAGTGATCTCGACGGTAGCTCGCAAAATCCGGGTCCACTACCAGTCCTAACCCACAGAGGTCTTCATTTAGAATTACAAAAAAAAAGACAAAGAGCACATCAGAACTAGAAGGAGAATCCACAACTCCAAAGAGGGGGATCAGGCTGAAAATTCAGAACAAATATTTCTGACTGAAACAGAATTAATGTAGGAAACAAAAAATTTAAATGTATAATGAATATCCTTAGAGGCATTTTATTTTTATTTATTTTTTACAAAGATTATTTATTTATTTATTTATTAAAGAGAGAGAGAGAGAGTGTGGGAGGAGAGCGAGGACAAGCAGGGGGAGCGCTACAGGGAGAAGCAGGCCCCTGATGCAGGGCTTGATCCCCGGACCCTGGGATCATGACCAGAGCTGAAGGCAGAGGCCCAACTGATGGAGCCACCCAGGTGCCCCCTCAGAGACATTTTAAAAGATACTGAATCAATAAAGACAAGGCTGTCGAAGGAAGAGGAAATCAGAAAACATGAGTGTTCTAAGAAAAAAAAGAAAAAAAATCAATAATGACTAGTAGAAGGGGCCGCAGCTGAAAATAGGATTAGTTCAATTCAAAGACAACTTGGAGAAATTTTCCACAATGCAGAGCATGAAGACAGAGAGATGGGGATTATGATGATAAATGGTGAGAAACGTATTAAATAAACCTAGCAGATCCAAGATCCACAAAATGAAAATATTGAAGTAGAAAACAGAGTGAATCAAGGAAACAGAAAAAAAAAGTTTTCCTAATAGAAGAAACATGAATCTAGATTGAAAAATCTCAATTTTATCAAGGCACAAACTGGCATAATCTGAAGTTTTAGAATTCTAACCAAGAGAAAAATCCTATAATCTTTTAAATGGGAAAAGTAAATTGTCTTCAGGGGAGGAAAGGTCACAGTAGTATTGGATTTCTCATCTGTAACATTATATGCTAGACTACGAGTTAGAGGGGAAAGTATAGGGACCCTGTCTATAAGCACTCAAATATTTCTTATGTAAAGGCATGGAGAAAAAGTATACAAGACAGACTCAGAAAGTATGCTTGCTACCCATATGACCTTTAAAAGATAATTCCTTAAAGAAGCTCTCCAGCTGGGGCACCTAGGTGCCTCAGTTGGTTAAGGGTCTGCCTTTGGCTCAGGTCATGATCCCAGGGTCCTGGGATTGAGCCCCATGTAGGGCTCCCTGTTTATATAGTTGAGGATACCTGTGCTGCCTGGAAACAGAGGAATGAGAATTAAAGCATAACCTCACCCATATTTGTGCAACTGTTCACAGACAGGTCTTACGGAAAAAGTTGAATTGTGTGAATGGATAGAAAGATGGATGGATGGATAGATAGATAGAACAAACAGCCTGCAGAATGGAGTCCATCCTAAATGTTTTGGGCAGTGCAGAGATGATAGAGAAAAAGAAAGCCATGGTCAGATTTTCCCCAGGATAGGAAGCCCCCAGTTGGAGGTGAGAAATAGAAGAGAGAACTCTTGTGAATAGCTATTGACCCTTAAAGATAAGTAACTGCATCAAAACATTTTTCCATGGAAGATTCTGGGCTCAGCCCCATTAAGTCACCAATTGATAGCCCCTTTGGTAGTCAGTAGTGAAGCTGACAAAGGAGTGGGCATTCATGGGCACTGGGACCAAAGCATCCCCTTCTTCCACATTCCTCTCCTTTTGTTCCATCTTCATCCACTGGTCCAGTGGCAGCCAGAGCTCTCCTCCCCCAGGAGGGCCCTGGTCTCACCTCTGTTCCATCCTGCTGGGACCGGGTGGGCAGTGCAGCCTCTGAAATGGGTCCAAGCTGAGCACTCTTTAACTTGGGCTCACTCTTAGGAGCATATCAAGTACGTGTCCGTTATCTAAAAATTTGCTCTTATATTTTTCATCTCAAATTTTTCCCAGCTATGTCATCTACTCTAGTGCAGAAAAATAGACAGTGAACCAAAGTACTATGAGCCATTCCAAGTTTGAACATGAACTCTCTTCCATTTTAAAGTTCCATTGAGAAATTAAATTTCAGAAGGAAATTTCTTTTGCGTATAAAATCCCAAAGGGAAACGGTCCACAATTTCCTTCTCTGCAATTTCTTTTTCTGCCCATTCCCGGCCGGTGAGGGACTGCTCAGATAAGTGGATACTGTCTGGGTTTCTTTTTTGGTCACGTTAGCCTCTATCAGCTTTTATTGAAGTGATTGAATACCTCTTCACCTTCAAAATTAAATTCGTCAGACCTCAAATCTCTCACGTGTTCCAGTTCTCTCTCCCAGTCCCAGAGGTTCGGGAGATCAGGGTAACACCTCTAAAGTGAGAGAGAGGTCAGGCTTGGCAAAGAGCTTGACCACCATCTCAGATACGCCTACAAATGTTGTAACTTTCTGTGGTGTATCTTTTTAACAAACCACCGAATTCATAAAGACCCCTAATTTTCATATGATGTTTTTATAACGTTCAAGAGGACTGGCTTCCTATAATTATGAATGCAGATGCAATTCCTTCTCTATAGAATGTTAGCAAATCAAACCCAGAAAAGTATTAAAAGTACAACATCCATGACAGAGTAAGGTTGTGTTCCAGGGAAGACAATATGGCTCAATGTTAGGAAAGTTGTTAATGCATTCATTTTCACTAATAGATTAAAGGAGAAAAGGCATATGACTTTCTCCATGAGTGCTGAAATATAGTTCAGAAAATTCACCATCTTTTCCTAATTAAAACTTCAAGTTCTGTAGAGGAGGAAAGTTTTAAAATAGGAGAGAGGGTAAGAAGGGAGCAGCAAACAACACATTTGGTGGTACAGCAACAGAGGTGTCTCTCGTAAAGACAAGGGCAGTATAAAGGACCTCCTGTCTCTGGGATTAGTCAGGATGGTACTGGAGTTGGAGTCCTAGCCAAAGCAGTGGGATAAGAGAAAGAAACGAGAGGTACAAAAATTGGAGGAAAGGAGACGCAATTATAATTATTTGAACGTAGTAAGATTGTATGGTGAAACTAATCAACTATTAAGAACTTTTAGTGGTAAGAACTTCGTATGGTGACAGATGGTAACTAACCTTATCGTGAGGATCATTTCATAATGTATAAAAATATCAAATCACTAGGATGTATCCTGAAATAGGATATTTACATGTCAATTATACTTTAGTAAAAAAAAATTATGAACTTTTTATCTGAAAACGTTTTTAGTTGAAGTGCTGGGTACAAGCGAAATATACATACAACATACTCTTTGTCTATATTATTTAGTTAGGTAACACAATAGGGGAAATGTCCTCACAACAATATAATTTATGAAATACATGGGAATAATTGTGGCTGGAAAATTTCACGACCAGTATGAAGAAAATCCTAGACCTTTATGTATGCACGAGAAGGCTGAAATAAATGGCAAACACATCCTGTTTCTGTGGGGGAAGGCTCAACATTGTAAAGATAATAATTCAAATTAGTGTGTAAGCTTAACTTAATATAAAGAACCCAATGGAATATTTTTGGTGAAGTCAGATAATTTTATTCTAGAATTAATGCGGAAGAATAAATATGAAAGAACAGCTGAGAAACTCTGAGGAAAAAAGCACATTCACATTACCATACAGTAGCACAAACTATAAATTTCCTTTTATTTTTTTAAAGATTTAATTTATTTATTTGATAGAGATCGCAAGTAGGCAGAGAGGCTGGCAGAGAGAGAGGGGGAAGTAGGCTCCCTGCTGAGCAGAGAGTCCATCGTGGGGCTCGTTCCCAGGACCCTGAGATCATGACCTGAGCCGAAGGCAGAGGCTTTAACCCACTGAGCCACCCAGGCACCCCAATTTCCAGTGCTTTAAACAGTATGATACCGGTACTGGCTGAGCTAGGCTAGTGGAACAGAATAGGAATATACAGAGGAATTCAGCAAATTCCTGAATTTTCAGTCAGCGGTGACAAGAATAGGTAATTTAAATATCGTTATAACAATGAGCTATCCACTTAGGAAAAAAAAAATCTAAACAGAACCTGAAAGAAATATTGGAGAGTATTTTTTATAATCTTGGGATGGAGGAAGCTTTTCTTAAAATACACTGAAGCCCCTGATACGACACAAAAGACTGACAGATTTGGTTAGGTAAAAATTTTGAATATCTGAACAACAAAGGACACCATAAACAAGGATAAAAGATGAGGGACCGACCATGAGAAAAATATTTGCGAGTTGTATAACAGAGAAAGGATTTCTATCCAGGGTAGAAAAGATTCCTAGCATCAATTAGAAAAGTGCTAAGAATCTGGTAGAAAATGGCCCCAAAGAATTGGCTTAGTTAAGGAAGTCTTGCTAATGGAACAGATAGCCCCCAAATCTCATGCAAAATCTGAAATGATTGTTTATAATTAGGTAGCAGCTCTCCCGCAAACAGTGACTCAGAGACTCAGAAAGCTATGCGTGTAGCTTTCAAGGTTAACATGCTCCACTGCTGGTAAGTCAAGGTCTTTGCTCAACATGGTGCTTTCATTTCAGCAAGGAGAGATAGACTGAAGAAAAAAAACAAGGCCATCTTAAAAGCAAGATAATCTCCCAAAGTGGCAAGTGCCAAAGGTGGGGAACTAGAGGTAATCAGTGAGCACCGAGGAGGTGACATTTGAGTTGTGACATTAATGAAACTTAGGTGTCACCTGTGTGAGAATCTGAGGGAATAGCATTTTGGGAAGAGGAACAGCAAGAAAAAAGAAAGGCTCTGAGGTAGGAATGAGCTTGGCTTACTTGAGTTGCTCAAAGAAGCTTGGTTTGGAGAAGGGAGCAAGGAGAAAGTTGTAGCATCACCAGTGGGGGATGGTCAAGTCATGCACGGCCTTATAGAAAAAGTAAAGGAGTTGGTATTTATCCCACGAGTGTTGAGAAGCCAAGATGTCACAGTTCCAGGGCTATGTGGATGGTGGTACCACCTGTCTCATTCCACAGGAAAACAGGAAAACCTAGTGGCAATGCAGACAGATTTTGAAAACACTCTCTAAAGGCCATGTTGAACCAATCTGTGTTCGCTCTCCACCCCCCTTTCAAGTTGAGCTTTGCTGACTTAAGTAATTTAACAAGATTTCAGCGGTGTAGAATGTGTAAATGTTATGCAGAATGAATTACAGGTCTGTAGACACTCATTTCAATAGAAATAGAGTCTATTAGCAAAGTTTACCTTATGGAGCAGCCCCAAATGATTTACCCTCTGCTAGCTTCTTAGGAAATGTTTCAAATCCTGTGAATGGTAAGAGGCTGATGGGATTGTTAAGGGATGTCCATTTGGCAATTATCATATGACCTCTCTGATATGAGGAATTTGAGAGGCAGGGCAAGGGGTTGTTGGAGGGAGGGAGGGAGACAAACCACAAGAGCCTCTTAATCTCAGGAAACAAACTGAGGGTTGCTGGGGGGTGGGGGTAGGGATGGGGTGGCTGGGTGATGGACATTGGGGAAGGTGCGTGCTATGGTGAGTGCTGGGAATTGTGTAAGACTGATGATTCACTGACATGTACCCCTGGGGCAAATAATTCATTTATATATTAATAATAAAAGAAAAAAAAAAGAGATGCCCATTTCATGACTAGGGGCTCTAGGTCTGATTTTTGGAACATGGCTTGCATTTGTCATGAAAAAGTGAACCAGACCCTTCCATAGAGCCCCCAACAGTGTCTGGCCCCCAGTCCACACACAGTGCTGGGGAAGGAGTGTAAATGTCAGTGACCAGAGAGTTCTTGCTCCTTGGGCATGAACTGGTTGCCCTCCGGGAGGGTGGGACTGTGTCCCCAACACCTACAACAATGTGTGTGGGGCACATGGCGGGCACCCAGTGTGCCCAAATGACTAGAAAAGGGAATGATGAGATTTCTGGGTTTCAACTACATTTTCACACGGAACGGGCTATCCATTCACTTGGTACCCTTGGTTTGACAACAGTTCTTCTGCAAAGTGGACCGCGGGTAGGACTGTTGATGTGGCGCATAGGCACCTGCCTGATCTGTCCCCGTCCACACCTCCAGCCACATCTCCAGCCACCCCCTCCCCTGCTTCCCACCGCCAGTGCTGGGGCCCCCGGGGCTTCTGCTAGACCTCCTCCTCAAGGCCTTTGTAAGCCTTGTTCCTCTACGTGGAAAGGCCTCCATGTAGAGGAACTACAGCTCAAATCTGTCCCCCACCCTCACCTCCCTGGTCGGTCTTATTAACTCTGCTTAGCCTTCAGGCCCCGGCTCAGATGTTGGTTCTTCTGGGACTGTTTTGGTGACTGTCCCTTCCCCCACCACGACATCACTTTTCCCTGCTAGGCATGCTTGCGTAGTTTTTTTTTTTTTTTTGTGGTGATTATCTAAGTTTATGATACGATTCTGTAATTATTTTGAGACCCCATCATGTCGTGACGGTCCTGTCAGTTCTGCCATCTACAAGCCGCATGAACCTTGCCAAGGTGCTTCACCTTTCGATATTCATTTCCCCGGCTGTAGAAGAGGTGATAATAATTGTGAGAATTCAACAATGCAATAAACGTAAATGCCTCTTAAAGTCGGCTATAATTGTTTGATGAATGCGTATCTCCTCCACTAGAGCATTAAGTTCCGTAGGGATGAGACACAGACTGCATAGTTGACTCACCGTTATGTCCTCGATACTCTACGGTGTGTGGCCTCTGGTAGGCTCCCAACACATGTCTGTGAAAAGAATGGATGAAGAAGTGTGGGACTTTGCTCTCACGAACAGGTGTGGTACTGAGGGAGGAGGCCTGCTGCAGAGAACACAAGGAGGCCCCCTTGACGAAATGCCTCCCCCCTCAGTCTGCCCCAGAGCCTGTCATCTCTAATATCACAAAGTCATGGGGTCTGGAGAGTGCTGGCAAAGGAGGCCCTTTCAAAGTCAGCAGCGCACCTGCTGTGGGACAAGCCTTGAATGCTATCCAGTCCCAGCCCAGCAGATCCTCACAGCCTGCTGATTTTCTCTGATATGTGCCAGGGGTCCAGAGGTGTCAGAAGACGGCAGTGGTTTTCCAACTTTTGGGTGCATCGGGCTGAGCTGCAGATTTGTTAAAGCCCAGATGGCTGGCCCCCGCCCAGAGTTCCTGATGCAGTAGCCTTTCTAGAATCGGCATGTCTAACAAATCCTCAGTATAGTGGACCTTCCTGGTCTCAGGACTATAGCTTGAGAGCCACCAGGATAGAGGCATGTTCTGTGGTTGGGGTTAGATTAGCGTGTGGGGCTGGATTAGGTGTGGGGAGAGTGGTCCCACTAGCAGTGCAGTTTGAAGTGGGTGTTGAAGGACAAGCAGGGTTTTGCAGGATGGGGAAGGGGGTTACGTGCAGAGATGAGGCAGGAGCAAAGGCGTGGAGAGTTGAGAGTGTGTGTTTGGAAAGCCATGTACAAGGAAAAGGCTGGAGGCTGGGAGGGCTGCCGCCAGGTAGGACTCCTGCTCATTCATCCCTTGTTCTTAGTCGGCATGGGGAGAGCCAGCCGGAGGAGCAGACAGACCCAGGAGAGGACACGAGAGGCAGGAGGAGCTGAAGATAGATCTGGACTTGCGGCTTGACCTCACTACTCACCACTTGCAGGTCTTCCAACAAGTCGTTTACCTTTCGCAGCCTCAGTTTCCTCTTCTGTGAAATGGGACTAGTAATAGCCCCTGCTTTATAGGGTTTTGTGGATGGGCAGGGCGGACGGCTGCTTGGCCCCTGGTGGATACTCAGTGACTGTGCTATCGGCAGGTCGGTCTAATGCAGACGAGGAAGGTCTGGGGACCGCAGTAGAGCTGTCTATACCTCTGCCTCCCTCGCCGGGCTGTGCCCCTCTGGGCATGGGCTGTGACAGTTCATCTGGGTCTGCCCACCGCTAGCAGAGCCAGAGCCTGGATGGAGCCCAGATAGATGCTCTGGTAATGTGACTCGGCAGGAATCTCTGCTTCCAGGCAGGGCTGGGGTGGCCTGGGGCCAGCAGATGCTTGGGGGAGCGGAGGGAGCAGGGAGGCAGATAAGGTCATGCAGCCTCTGCCTGTGCCCCAACACGGCCGCAGACCGAGGGCCCAGCCCCAGGAGGCTGGGGGCCCAAGCCCTGTTTCAGGCTGCAGGTACTCCTCCCTCACTGGACACCAAAGAGGGCTTGCCTCTCCAGACGGACAGTGCCATGACCTAGACACCCATGACCCGTGGTCCTGAGACAGCGGGTGTCACAGGATAAGCACTGTCCTCGGAGTCAGAAGGTTTGGGTCCTGGTCTCTTCCACCTCTCCTCCCTGCGGCCTGCGCAGGTGTCTTCTTGTCTCTGGGCTTCTGGCCTCGCCCGTCATAGGAAGATGATAATTGTCTTCCCTCTCTGAATGCAGAGGGCTGGGTGCCCTGTTCTCTTTGGGTGAGAGGACCAGCCCGGGGAAAGGAGGCTTAGAAAGAGAGGGGATCCATCTTTCTGTCTTTCCTTCCCCCTTTCCCACCTTCCCTCCTGCTGCTACCGTTTACTGTGCCAGATACCATGTGTGGTGCAGGGGGCAGAGTGGCCAGTGGGACAGACATTGCCTTGCATTCAGGGAGCTTCAGCTAGGTGGATTAGAGGTCAGGAAAGCTGAACCAGGTGAGAAATCAGGCCACCATTCAGGGAGATCAGAGGGAAAGCTCTGGTCTTGCAGCAATGACTTTAAAGACCAGTCCCGGTGACTTCAGGATTGAAGGCAGCCATGGCCCCATCACCTGGCAGCCTCGGAATACAGTGTTTCTTCAAAGCTGCCAGAAAAGCCTCCTTCACTTATTCCTTCATTCCACAGAGGTTTACCGAAAGCTCTGGTTCTAGGCCCTCAGAGTCTCAGGGTGCAGCTACGAACAAAGCAAAGTATCCCCCTCCTGAAGTTTGCGGGAAGGTAGCAAATATGCAAATACTGATATAAATCATCAGGAGCTAAGAGCTATGAAGCAATAAAGTGGACCAAGGCATAGGAGCTGCATCTTCCCTTCCTCATCTCCCTCCTCTATGGTGGGAGCTCCCGTGCTTGTGGAACATTCCTCTAGGGAGGAGGGGCTGGCCTACTTTTGGGGATTTGGGAGAGAGAATGAGTCCCGCCCTCCTGGTTCCCAGTCCTCTGGGTGTGCAGGCTCCAGCCCGCCCCGCTCCTCCAGCCTTCCCTCTCAGGGGTCTCGGCTGCCCAGGCCAGCAGTACCTGGCTGGGTGAGTCCATCCGCCTGGGCTGCCGCTTGGTACCCAGAAGCCCACAGGTATAAGCCTCGTTTTCTGACGTCGGTTCTGTTGGAAACGAAGGCAGCATTTTGCTTTCCCATCTACTCTGCCTTTTCTCCCTTATTTTGATATTGATTCAGCATTAATGTGGGCTGGAAGGTGCTACTTAGCGGCCCCTCACACTTCCTTGCAAAGAGCGTTGGTTCCAGGGGTGGTAAGAGGGATGAAGAAGGCCTCTCCGATGAAGCCACGTTTTAGAGGAAAGAGCTGAATGAAGTGAGGGAGAAAGCCCTGTGGGGAAGAGCATCCCAGGGAGAGGAAACCCCTTGTGCCCCGAGGCAGGCATTGCCTTGGGGGTGGGAGTGGGGTGGTTGTGGAACAGCAAGGAGGCCAGGATGGCTGGAACATAGAGAAAGTAATGTTTCTTAACTGGCTTTCTGCCTCAGACAGGTGTCCGTCTGCATTGGGTAAAAAGAGCAGCTAAAGGGTCTAGTACACCTCAAGTAACAGATACACGCGGCGTTCTGGAAGCCCTCAGGCTTTTGTTCCGAGCAACCTGCAAGTCTCTTCATCCGTGTTCAGTGCCAGGACTCCCCTCCGAGTGCCGGGAGCTAGAGTGATGTTCCGGAGAGCGGCCTGGAAGATGCATGGAGTCTCTGGGGGAGCCTGGCTGGAAGGCAGGATTCACAAGACAAAAACCAGAGGTGACCCTCAAGCTGAAAGGCTTGAACCTAGCTGGGTGATTGATTACCAGGAGACCGCCCTGATTTTGTTCTCTAATTACGGTGTTTATTTGATGCATCATATTAGGCCTGAAACCCTTAATACCAGCCGGTGCTGTTCATTGTTACAATGTCCTAATTAAGCTTTGATTTATATGCTAATTTTATTCCAAGTGTGTTCAAAAGAGGGAAAGTTATTAGACTTTATTTCGAGATTACATTTTAATCCTGGGATCTGCCGGGTGAGCACCATGTTTGTTTTGTCGCCTTTTGTTTCCGGGATGTTGGTGGCAATTGTGATTATTTCCTTGGAGGGGAAAGATGATGAAGTGGTAGGAGCTCTTTGGAATCAGTGGGGCTTCTGATAATTGGAATTATGTAACCTCTTGCCTTTGCCTTGACAGTTTGGCGATGAGGCTTGCTCTGACTGCCCAGCTGGTTAGGAGGGGACAACTGGGGTGTGCCTTCGGGATGTCACGGGATGGTAAACATTTGGAAGGAAGTCCATTACATGAAGGAGTGATTGGATTTTGGAATGCGAGTGGAAATTGGGCTTCACCACATGAGTGTCTGAAATTTGTCAGGGTCACACAAAAAACTCTGGTAAAGAGAGCAGCTGGTCTTCGCTAGAGAAAGAATGCATTTTGTGTCTTGTGTGTGTGTTATGGGTGTGTTTACATTATCATCTATCCTGAGTAGAAGGCATTTAGATTTTTCTGTTCAAGGATTAAGAAGTCTTTCCATGAACTATGTCTGTTTATCTCTAGCCCTCAGACTTCATAGATACCCTGAAATAATGTGCAAAGTGGTGTATGTATCTTCATGTGTGTTTTTCTGGAGCAGGGCCCAAAGTTTTCATCAGATTTTCAGGAGTACTGACATTCCCAAATGTTAAGAATTGCAGGCTTGGGAAGCATTAGGCTTGGATCGGGAATTTAATGTCCTAAGATTGTCTTTGTGGCCTGAAAAAGCCAATTACCCGGTGGCCCCTTTTCCCTGCCCATCCAAAGGCTATCTGGAGGCTGTCTAAAGGAGGGTGCCCTGGGTGAGGGAGCACAGGAGCAAGCTGACTTGGAGAGGTGTCTACCCAAACACGTCTTACACTGAGTGATATGGCCAAGACTCTTTGCTCTGAGTGGCCTGAAAATCCTTTTTGTCTCAACTCTTGGGGATGCTTAAAAAATAGAAAAGGACCTCTCAGTACACTTAGTTACCTGGTAGTCAAACCCCTCATCACCTGCAGCTTGTCTCTCCCCATGTCATTCTAGTAAATGGCCCTCCACTGCCTCTTCAGATTTTCTGATTGGGCTTTATAGTTTCTCCCTGCCCCCCCCCCCCTTCAGTCAACAGTGAACACTAGATAAGAGAGGTTTACCAGGAGTTTCATAGCCTTCCACTGTGACTGGTACAGGGTCTGTGGCTCAGCATCTATTGGATTTGACAGCTTATTCTGAAACATTTAATTTAGGGATTCTATTTCTAAAATAATGATGGAAGATAATTTTTTTTTTCTAGTTGACTCTTTATGGAAGATAATGTTAATTAAGCTCTTCTGTGCTAAGCTTTTTACCAGTCTTATCTCATTTACTACTCCTAAAAATCCCCAGGGTAGGTCCTGTTATTGCCTCCATCCTATGGATGGAGAGCCTGAGGCTACGGTAGGTTGAAGGTGCTCTTGCGGTCCCATTTATAGCATGGAGTTAGTTAGGATCAAAGCTGGGTCCAGGTCCATGGTCAGGATCACTATACTGAACTGTCTCCTTTTCAAAAGTGCATGCAGAGACCATTCGTCTATCCTTTTGGGTACGAGGACACGGAGGACAGGTCAGCTCCTCTAGCCCAGGATAATATCTTTCCAGGGTGTACGTACCAAGGCCTGGTTTTTCAGTTACCAGGGCCATGCCTCTAACCTCCGCAGGGAGCTGACCCTGAAATGGACAAACCGCCTTCATTTTCTTGGGCGGTCTTGGCTCTGCGCCCCTCATCAGTCTTTCGTTGTCAGAGCCTTCCATCTGACCTAGTTGCATTATGAGATGACTTTAGGAAGGTTCTAACACTTGCTCTTGGTGCTTGTATATTAGCACCTCTGCTATTCCTTGCTGTTCGCCTGTATTTTTAACTTTACACTTCAGGTTCTCTCAGCTTTTCCAGAAAGCTGAAATGTCCCTGTCACCTGGTGCTCCTCCAGAGGAAGAATATTTACCACTTTCCGAAGATGTTGACCCTGGGATGGAGAAGTCTGTTTGATTAAGGTCCCAGGTGACCCATAGAAGTTTTCTTTGAAAAACATACCCTTTTAAACCAATAACATAGATTTGAAAAAAAAAAAAAATCACGTAACATCTGGGGCACTTGGGTAGCTCAGTTGATTGAGCATCCAGCTCTTGATTCTGGCTCGGGTTATGATCTCAGGGTCATAAGACTGAACCCCATGCTGGGCTCTGCACTCAGCATGTGCTCTTCTTGAGACTCTGTCTCTCCCTCTCCCTCTGCACCTCCCCTGCTCATGCATGCACATGCTGTCTCTCTCTTTCTCTTTAAATCAACAAAAGTCTTAAAAAAATCACATATCATCTTCCCACCTCATTATAAGGAATTCATCTGTCCTATCCCCTTCCTTGCCTTTGTCCACACGTGTATAAATTTTACTTAGTCACTGTGGTGGCATACATTCATTTTATGTTTACACTTAATGTAGTGAGTAGGAATTTCACAGGTTACATATTAAGGGTGCAAAGACGGTCATTTTTATCTTTTCTATAACCTAAATCTCTACTTTGAGTTCCCTTTACACCTGGTGGTAAAAACAAAGACACACACACATACAAAATCTTACCTAATTTAATCAATTCTATGGAAACTAAATCATCCAAAGGTTTCCTAGGCCTCTTTGGGGTAAGTTCAGTTGATTTATAATGTTCTACCTCTGTCTTTCCCTCTGAGAGTATGATAAATTCCCAGAGCTCTCACATGGCATTAAAACCTTGGTCGAAGGTGATGGAGACTCTTGATCCTCGTGAGTCAAAGTTAGGAAATAGAAGCCATATATAATATAGAAAATGGGAGGCATCAATTACGGAAGTGCTGAGAAGCCAAACAGAAAGAGATTAGCTACCGTCACCATTAGGGTTGGAGGGACACAGTAAGATGGCGATGTTACAGACCCCAGAAACAAGAACCCTCTAGCTAGGACCATGGCAGGGGCTGCCTGGCTGGAGCTATACAACTGCATAGGAGGGGCCGTTTGGGAGGAGCTAGAATCAAAAGAGACAGCCATGAGAGGAGCTAGGGTTTCACCGGAGGCAGGCAGGCAGACAGAGGGAGAAATACCCTGGTTTCTCTCCTTCACCATCTCTTCAGCCTTCCCCCAGTGCCTCTCATTGGCCCAAGCAGTTGGCAAAGGAGGCTGGGAAATGTAGGTCCCTGTACAGAGAGCAGAAATGGGGTACTTTGAGGGCAGGAAATGGGTCTGAGACTAGATAAATGACCAAGCCTGAGGTTATTTCACCTATGCTGACCTGTTGAGGAAAAACCAGGCCCTCCCTGATCTTTGATGACTGGCATCCATTTATGCAGACGTCCACTAAGATGTCCTTGGGCCACTTGTGGCCTCTTGTTATTGCTCTATAGACTCTTTTTTCCTTGTTCCCTCTCTAAGACCCCTTCAAATCCACTGGACCCCTTTCCACCCTTGTATGCCCATCTTAGAGGTTATGGCAAATTTGATAATTCATCACATTCTGGAGTGGGGGAGGATGGCACAGGAGATGGAAGGGACCACTCCAGCCTCGCTTTGTCTAGTTCTGTCCTGCCACCATGCCTAGTCCACTGTGTGAAACCCTGCTGGGGCAGCAGTCGTGGGGACAATCTCCCTAGCTTCCCTAAGAAAGTGAGGTATGGGTGTCCTTACCTCCCCAATTCTCCCAACCTTATTTTAAAAAATGATTTCTACTGCTTCCAGGGCTTGGTCTTGGGGGTGGAAGGAGAGGAAGAATGGTGTGGGTGAGGATGGGACTTCTGTCTCAGAGTACCCACCGATATCGAACACTGTCACTTCATTTCCAAGTCCTAAGGAACAGTAAGGAAAACAAAATTTAGCTAACACCTCACAATTTGATTTGGCCTCCTTTGTATGGATATGTATTAAAGGAACCTTAACTTACTTAACTACTCCCTTAGTGGGCGTTTGGGTGGTTTTCAGTGTTTTACTACTGGGTGTCTGTTTAAAAAGGGGGCAGCAGAAGCCCACGTGACCCTGTGCCTTTATTTCCTGCTGCCTCACATGCACCTTAAAGCCAGTACAAAAAGGAGCCTGGGGCACTTGAGCCCTGCTCATGGCAAAACGGTGAGATTTTTGATCCTTGGCTTCCATTTTGTACTTATTCTCCCCACTTCCTGGTCTTGGTCTTGGCTTCGTGCTAGATCCCTGCTAGAGATGTGGCATCTTCTTTTCAATGCTGGTCCTTGTCTCACACTGTCTTTTTGGGTTTTGCTCTCTGGTTATACCAGTCTTGGCCATCTTGGGACATATGAGGTGGACTTTAATTCCTGAGGACCATGTTCTAACCCCAAGCTACGGATAATACTTCCAAAGTTTATCTTTAAAATTATGTTTAGGGGCACCTGGGTGGCTCAGTCATTTAAATGTCCTGCTCTTGATTTTGGCTCAAGTCGTGACTTAGCAGGGAGTCTGCTTGAGGATTCTCTCTCCCTCTGCCCCTACCCCCACTCATATTCTTTCTCTCTCAAAATAAATAAGCAAATCTTTAATTATGTTAATTTTAAAGTTGTTTGTTTATTTTAGTACTTGCTCTACCCAACATGGGACTTGAACTCATGATCCCCAGATCAAGAGTCACATGCTCCATGGACTGAGCCAGCCATGCAACCCACTTTTAGGGTAATTTAAAAAGGAATATCTAATCAGCTTAGAAAACATGGAAAACACAGGGAAAGAAATGGGAAAATTAAAGTTACCCCCAATTCTACCATTCAGAGACAACCACACATTCCATAGGAGAAAGGACATTGCTAATCTTGTTTATTTCTGTAATGCCAAAGCCCAGGCACATTGTAAGTGCTCAGTAGATATTGCTAAATTAATAACATTTCACTTAATTTTTTCCATCCAGTTAATACAAATGGGATCCCACTCTACCAACTGTTTTGTAACCTACATCATTAACATTTTCCCAAATCCATACATATTCTTCAATATTATTTTAATAGTGGTAGGGTATTCAAATGTAAAAGTGATTGTAATTAATTTAATTAGCTTCTTTCTTTCTTTCTTTCTTTCTTTCTTTCTTTCTTTCTTTCTTTCTTTCTTTTTTAAGATATAATTTATTTATTTGACAGAGATCACAAGGAGGCAGAGAGAGAGGGGGAAGCAGGCTCCCTGCTGATCCCAATGCGGGGCTCAATCCCAGGACCCTGGGATCATGACCTGAGCTGAAGGCAGAGACTTTAACCCACGGAGCCACCCAGGCACCCCTAATTTAATTAGTTTCTTAATGTTAAGCATTTAAGGTTTTTTTCCTTAAAACTTCCAGACAACTTTATAATCTTGTACATATATGGGTACACAATTATCCACCCGAAAGGCATGGATACATGTTTTTTTAAGGCTTGGATGTATTCTGCATTCTAGGATGTGTGTGGATTTCTAGCACCATGAATTATACCAGAATGTACATTTCAGGAAGCAGGGAATTTGTCCATTTATGTACTATATACCACAGTGACTCTGGCCTAGAGCAATGCCTAGCACAGAGCAGGTTCTTAATAAATATTTGTTGACTTTGTTTCCCGATGCCCTCATCAACAGAGCTTACTGTGACTTTAACAAGTTTTTTTCCCAGCCTGATGGCAAACATAACAGTTCCCACCCTTATAAATCATTAACTCGTCCCACCTTCGATCCCCTGATGCTTAACCAGCCTGCTGGAGTTGGACCTAAATATTTAAAAACTGTGTTCAAAACTAAAGCTAGTCAGAAATAAGCTCTTCTAGAACTGGGATCTCTGGTTCCAGAGGTTCCCTGAAGTGCAAGGTGCCATGACCTGAACTTGCTTCCACTCACACACAGCCAGGCACCCCATCCCCATGGGAGATTGCTGCAAGACAATGAGATTCAGGACAGTGACACTTCATGGATCTATTTTTCCATGAAAGATACATCTTTGGTCCCACTCAGCCACCAAAGCTAACTTACTGACCCAGGAAGAAGAGGTTTTCTTTTTCCTTTTTCTTTGAGGATTTGGGATATGTAGGTTTCCATCAGGCAGTCCCAGGGGAGAAGACACGGCATAGACTGGTGGCATCACCAGGCTTTGAAGATGTCCTGAAGAAGGTCTTATGTGAGGGTGTGGGCCCTGGGGGCCCTGTGGTATGGTGCTCTGTGCACGCCTGTGTATGCGTGTGCACACAAGCACTAGTCAAGAGACAGCCAGGAAACCATCTCAAAAAAAGCCAAGTAGTGTTTTTCTTCTGTGTGTCCTTGCTCAGTCTGCTGGGCTTTGAGTAGTTAGACCACTGGACGCACTGGGAGAGGAAAGGAATTGGCCTTGATTTCCAGGCCATATTCACCTGATGCCACAGGACCAAAAAATAAAATATAATAAAATAAATTGACTAGGGCCCCCTCCCAGTGGAGAAACAAAATCTGGAAATGCAAATACTCCCAATGTGCTATGCAAAGTGGCCACACCAGAGGCCCCACACCTGCATTCCCAGGAAAGGTTGCCATCAGTCCACACACAGGAAGGGAGGGTGGGCCTTGTCATCAAAGCAAAGAACCTTACCTTTGAAGAATTGAGAGAAACAAAATATCAATGGAGAGTCACACACCCAAGAAACAAACACTATTCAGATATGAAGTACCTGTGAAACTTTTATTCAAAATACACACCCATTCTCTTCCATACAAGAGACTTGTTCTAGATTGGGAAGTCGTGGGCTCCCGGACTGCCATATTCTCTTGGCGACATGCCTAAATATTTCTCCCATCACCTGAGTCCCTATCCTCTCCCTCTCTCACTTGCATTGCTGTAACTGCCTCCTGTCTCTGTGTCTGCCGTCTTCTCTGATCTAGCCCATTCTCCACACTGGCCACCAGAGATGTCTTTATAAACAGCACATCTGACCCATATCTCCTCCTTCTCTTGCTAAAAATCCTTCAGTGTTTCCCTATGGTCTTTAGGAGGGAGCATGGCACTTGAGACTGCCCACTTCCGCACCAACTGGCTGTCCTCTCATCTTCAGTCCCCAGGCCTTTGAACACAAGGCTTTCTGGTGCTAGATGCCCTACACCCCTTCTTCCTCTAACTTGTTCTTGCTCTTTGCTTCCCTTAAGTCTCTTCATTTATCAAATGTGCCTTTCCCATGGGATCATAATGATTGTTTTACAAACTGTGAAACCACTGGGATAGATGTTCAATTATTAACTTTTTTTTTTTTAGATGAGAACCTGAGGCTCCAGGAAGTTAGAGTTCTTTACCCCGATGGTAGAAATAGTAAATGGAAGATCTGGAGCTGAAAGCAGGCAGTGCAATAAGTCTCCTCTGGGCTTCACTAGATAAAACATGATCATTAGCAGCCTCAGCAGCTGGGGCAACCTCTATTCCCATATTTTCAACATCCATGTTCAAGAACCCTTCTCGGTACAGTCTGAGATCTAAAGCTTAGAAAGGATGTCAGCAGAGGCCCAAGATCAGGACCTTTACAGCCAGACTACTTGAGTCTGAGCCTCAACTCCGCCCCTTACTAGCTGTGTGGTCTTGGAAAGGTCACTTGGCCTCTCTGTGCCTTTTTCCTTTTCTGCAAAAATAAGGATAATAATAGTTTTTATTTTATAGTATAGGTATGAAGATTAAATTAGGTATTGTATAAGGCCTGGAACAGTGTCTGGGATGATGGGTGATATGGAGGAGCTAGCTAAGATTACTGCTATGTCTACTAATTGTGGCCCACAGTACACAACACCTTTCAAGAGAGACTGACCCACGATAGCCCCTGGCTTTGGCACTCAGGTGGTCCCGCCTCCCCAGCCTGTCCTAGCGGTGAGCCCCCGACTCAGAGAGAGGAGGGTAACCCAGAGGATGACCTGGCATGAGGAGACAAGCTGGGTCGGTCAGATCCTCCTTCTGGCACTGGCACTGGGCTGATCCAACTGTCAGTGGGAAGTGAGGCTGGAGGGACTCTGGGTCTAGGTGAGACAGCAGGCAAGCTGAGGTCCCAGGGAACTCCCTGTGTCAATGGAGGAATCCCCCTGGGCAAAAAGGAGGGTGGAGCAGATGTTCAAAGAGAGACTAAAATCATGAGAGATTCTGTGGTGGTGTGGGTGGGTCTTCCCTAAAACTGTCGAGGCTCATGCTGACATTCCTGCTCACCCCCCACCCCCCTTGATGCCTCTCTTTCCAAAATATATTCTAAATCTGTCCTCTTATGTCCCTCACCACTCTAGGCTACTGCCGTGTCTTATCTGGTGACTTTGGTGGCCTTCTAACTGATGTCCCTGCTTCCTCTCTTATCCCTCATAATCTAGTCCCAATAGTACAGCCAAAGTGACCTTCTGAAAACGTGCTCCCTTGAAACCTTCCCATTGCACTGAGAACAGACAACTCTGGCCTAATTTCATAGCACTCTCCTCATCATTCCCCACTCTCTAGCCACACTTGTTTCTTAAATGCTTCAAACTCATAGTGGTCTCAGGGCCTTTGCACTTGCTGTTTGCTCTGTTGGTGAGGTTCTTCCCCAGGACCTGCATTTGGCTGGTTCCTTCTGGTCTAATTGGCATTGTTATCTCTTTGGAGAGGTCCTCCCTGGTCACCCTATGAAATACTGCTCTCCCCCACCTCAGTCGTTGTTTATCACATTGTGTTCTACTTCCTTTGTGAAAGTTGACCCTTTTCAAAAAATATCCAGATTATTTATTTGTTTCTCTGTTTAATGACTGACTCTGCTGCTCAGATATAAATTCCTTAAGGGAAGGAAACTTACCTGTCATGTTCACTGTGGTATTTCCAGCAGTGACAATAGCGTTGGAAAACACAACATAGTAGGCACTCAATAAACCATTGGGTTTGTTTTAAATTGTAGTTTTCACTCCATTTCTAGCCCACATATGTCCCCACTTTTCTTCCAGATATCTTGAAAATCAAATGAGCCTACTAAAATTAATAGTTTGGATCTTCTTATCCATTTTAACCTTGCTAGAATGTTCCACCCCAAGCCCCTTTCTCTACTTTCGCCTCCTCCAAAGCCCAACTGATGTGCTCATGTCACCCGTGGGAGGTTTTCAGCAGGCTTGTTTTTATAGTATCCTCCCATGCTTGTAGAGTGCTGGGGCTGGGAAACCAGAGCCAGCCCACCCCCTGCTTCCACCCCTTACCAGCTGATAATAAACTCCCTCCCAGCCACTGTCTAGTTTAGACAATGTGGCATTGTCTCAAGCCATTAGAGTGGGGTAAACAGTCTCCATATCTCCTCTAGCTACTCAGCTGTGGTGGTGCTAAGTAAGGGATGATGAGAGAAAAGTTTGGGAAGAACCCGCCAGAGGCAGGAGGGGAGAGAGGACTGGAATGTCCCAGCCCATCCATCGCTTTCCTCCCTGCCACTGCTTGTAACCATTCTGCAGAGGAGGATGCTGAAGTGACTTCTGTTAAGTCACTCTTCAGGGAAGTTGCAGAGGGTGGCAGCATGACAGAGGGGCACAGGCAGCCCGAGAAATGGGGACAGTATAGGTGGGGGAGGGCTTTTCTTCCTATGCAAAACCTCTAACTACTCTTATCTGGAACTTAGGTTTTCCAAGAACAAAACTTCAGCTCCTTCGTAAAGACTCAGAATAACAGGGCCCCTGGGTGGCGCAGTTGGTTGAGCGACTGCCTTCAGCTCAGGTCATGATCCCGGAGTCCACGGATCGAGTCCCACATCGGGCTCCCAGCTCCATGGGGAGTCCGCGTCTCACTCTGACCTTCTCCCTTCTCATGCTCTCTCTCACTCTCTCTCTTTCCTAATAAATAAATAAATAAATAAATAAATAAATAAATAAATAAAATCTTTAAAAAAAAAAGACTCAGAATAACAGTCATATTTAATAGGATCACAGCAAATTGATCCCCTCCCCCCCCTCCCAAATGTGGCAAGGATTTATCCATTCTTTGTTTGGCGCTATCCATTCTTTGTTTGGCACTATCCAGAGGACAGGGTCTTTGTCTGGCTTACTTTCTGATGTATCTCTAGATGCTAGCACAATTCCTGGGACAAATTTATTGGATGGAGGAGACTTGAGCCCCTACTCCGAGAACTTACTATATGCCCAGATCTATGCTAAGCGTTATGAGGAATAAAAAAGAAGAGGTAGATACTATCTATTCTCTCTGTCTTTTGATTTGGTCATAAAAGATCTGCTACTAACCAGCTTTGTGACCAAAGGCAAATTATTCAACCCCTCTGAGCCTGTTTCCTTCCCTTTCTTCCTTTAGAAAACAAAGATAATAACAGTAGCCATTTCATTGAGTTTTTGTGGGTCTTGAATGAAATCAAGTATTCAAAGCAATAGGCATATCTCAGACTTGCTCAATAAATTATAATTGATAATTCCATCAGTGTAAAATATTGGCTGTTCAGAATTTGAATCATTTTTGGCAGCTGAACTTTCCTGGTAGCCCTGACTTTGGTCTACTAAGTTCCATTTAGCCAATTTGTATGAAAAGCTTTCTAGGACACTAAAATCTTCCCTGTCTTATAAGACCTTTGTGGGTTCAAGCCTCCATTCTCATGAATGGAGAAGATGTGTAAGATTGATTGCCCATTCACTAAATGTTCCCAGATTGCCTGTACCTTTTGTTTTGTTTTTCATGGGTTTATTTGGCCTCCTTTCTTGATGACAGATTGTCTTCTCTGACTTCTTATACTTGTCAGTTTGCCAACTAGGGATAGATGCCTTCCTCTGATTTGCTGTGGGCTTGGAAAACTAAATAACCAGCCCCATTAAAAGTGTGAGTAAACCAAGAGCCCACAGGCTTCGAATGAGGATCTGGAAGACTGTATCTTTAATTGCAAACCTTTGTATACCCTTTTTTTTTTTACTTCTGAGAGATTTACTGATTCTTAGTGTGTTCTTATTATTGAGATCATACTGCACAGACCTGAAAGTTCTTGGCATATGCAGGCACTCAGTAAAATCTTATCAACTAAATGAAGGAGCAAGAAAACATAGTCCCATAGGTATACTATACTGTACATCTAAGGAGTCTGTGTGAAAGGAAAGGATGAGGTGAGAGAGCATAGAGGAAAGTTAATTTGAGGCACTTGAAGTTAAATTGAGGCATGTTCAAAGAGACAAATTGAGCTAAGTCTTAAAAGAAGGGAAAGATGGTGGGTGGCGATAAAGCTGGTATCCTGCAACGGTATAGAAAAGAGGAGGAGGAGGAGTGGATACTCCCCTGTCCCTGCTAGCTCCATTGGCTTGTTTTCCCCAGGCTAATCTGATCAAGGGGTTTGTAAAGCATCCATCCATCCATCCACGCATCCATCCATTCATAAGTTCACTAAGCATCCAATGTACTTGGTTCCTTCCCAGGTGCAGGGGATAGGAAGGGGAAGAGAAATAAGAGATGGTTCTTCTATTGAGAAGCTCTCTTTGTAACTCGAGTTAAAAAAAAAAACCAAACAAGACACAACAGGGAAGAGTTGATGTTGCAGTCTTGAGTCCAAAGACAAGTATGGAGGCAGAGTTTCTTCTTCCTTGGAGGACCTCAGCCTTTTCTCATTAGGCTTTGACTAACTGGATGAGGACCACCCACATTCACAGCAACATCTAGATGGTATTTGACCAAAAACTGGGAACCACAGCCTAGCCAAAATTAACCATCACAGCAGCAAACTGGATCTGTTGGCAAAAGCCCTTCACTGCAAGATACATTATTGCTTACAAAGCATTTGTGGCCACATCTGATCCACAGAACATCTCTGCCAGGAAGAATAGCAGCTTCTCTATTTTACAGATGAGGAAATTGAGGTTCAGAGATAGGAGTGTTGGGCTGATACATGACAGAGAGGAGATTTCAGCCCAAGCTGTTTGATTTAGTTCTGCGTTCTCACTATATCACACTTCCTACAGCTGGGCACATGGTGCCCCTCCCTACCATGCCCCATGCTGGTCTTCTTTTTTGCATGACCTCGGAGAGACTTGCAGGAATTGGCTAAGAAGGTGGCATGGTTTGCATTTTTCAGTTCTCCCCTCTAAGCATTAACCAGGCCTGACCGTGCTTACTTTCTGAGATCAGATAAGATTGGGTGTGTTCAGGGTGGTATGGCTGTAGACCATTTCCGGTTCCAAATGGGCCCCTCTGGGGCATGCCCCTGGTGTGTAATACATGTGTATGTGCTTGAGTGGGCATGAGCACAGGTGGCCTCCCAGCCCAGCTGGGCCCGATACTCTCAATAGAATGAGGCTCCAGCACCTTTCCTACCAGCACACCTGGGGGCAGTAGTTGGAGCTGGCACACATCTGGCTGAGTACTGTGTGGGTCTTGTCAATCCCTCCTCCTCTGATGGCAGGTAAGCCCCCCCCCCCCCCCAAGCAGCAGTAGAACTGGCCTTCTGTTTTGGTCTCTGCCCTGAGCCCCTTTCTGGAGAGCTGGTGGACAGATCCTGCTGCTTGGTGGCATCTGTAGGCTTTGGAAAGGGCAGGCCACTCTCTTGCCAGGACCCACAGGACTCCTAGTCCTGTCACCTCGCATACCCCATGTGATGGAGCAAGTTTTGATTGGAGGAGAAAATAGGAGGGAACTATGAAGTCTTCAGAGACAAAGGCGTTCACCCTAGCATCTCCCCTTTTACTCTGTTTGGAGAACTGGCCTCATTTAGGGGATGAGAGAATTTTTTTTCCAGTTTCAATCTTATTCGCAAATACTGCTGGGATCCTAAGATTCCTCCTGTCCAGACACTTGTATACTAGACCACCTCATGAAAGGGGAGTGCAGGGATACAACTGAGCCCAAACCTCTCTGATTTCAAAATGACCCTGAGGGAAAGACAAAAGATGAATGAAGAACTTTCCGAAGAAGAGTAACCAGGGGACAGTACACACCCTGCCTTCTGGTTTCTGAAGTCCTGACTGTTAGCTGGCCAAGAAACCTTGTTCTGTGTGTCCAAAAGAACAGAAGTGGACCTTGGCATGGAGGCAGGTTTCATTTCCGTCCTGGAAAGAACTTGTCCCCAGACAGAGCTCTGCAAGGGGGGAGGTACTAAGCATTGCCTTGCGAGATGGTGAGTGCTCCACCCAGGGAGGTGTTCATAGGCTGGACAGCTCCCTGATGGGAAGGTGTCCAAAGGATTTCTAGATTTAGTGGAAAACTGAACTATGTGCCCTGATGTGTTTTTTGACTCAGGTTCTCCAGGGATGCAAGTGTTCCTTAAAGTGTCAGGTCCAAGAGAAGGATGCTAAAAGGCAGGGCCAAATGACTCTCTCTACCCACCTCCTCCTACCCCCAGGGGCCTACCCTCGAGTAGCAGCAGCTCCAGAGAGACCCCTGCCTCTCTCTTCGGTCCTCTAGCCTGGGAAAGGGCTCGGGACCCTGCACCGGACCGGGATGGCGAGGTTGCCCATTGGCTGCGAGGCGCCATGTGAACGATGTTGGTTGGTTGACGGGAGGGAGGAGGAGGCGGTTTCCCGGGTAACGAAGGGGAAGGAGCGGCAGCAGCGGCGGCAGCAGCGGCCCCGGCTGAGGAGCGCTGGCCGGAGCGCGGTGCGAGACCGGCTGGAGGCGGCGGCGCCGCGAAGCCGCGTGGGCGCAGGTAGGAGCCCCCCTCCCCCAAGCCGCCTCCCAGACCTGGCCGGACTGCCCCGCGCCAGGAGCGGCCGGGGGGAAAGTTTGCCGTGCAATGGGACGAGCGCGGAGGAGAGGACTTGGGGATGCTCTGTGCTGGGCTCTGGGGCCGGCCAGGGCGGGGACTGCTGGTGGGGAGAGGGCAGTCTCTGCATCCACCCGCGCAGGGGCCACACGTCTGCTCCGGGACCGTGGCGGAGGGCCGGGGCCTCCTTGGCCCGCGCGGCCGCAGCACACAGACCCTGCGGGCGGGCGCACAGAGACCTGCGCACGCCACGGCCGGCGGGCCCTTGTCCAGCTGGGAAAGTCTTCCCCGGCTGATGCGGGCTGGGGCGTGCGGCATGCGGCGCGGGGCTGCTAGGCGGTGCTGCGAGCTCCCGGGGCGCACTTTCCCCGCCTCGGCTACAGCCGCACACGCCCCCAGCCAGAGTGGGTGTGCGTCCCTCTGGGTGAGCGTGCCTGAGGCTGGGTGGATCTCCTTGTGCGTGTTCCTGTGTTTCTGGGTGTCTTCTGTTTGTGTGTCTCTGTGCATTCCCCTCTGCGTGATTGTATCTCTGGGTTATCCTCACGTCTGGGTCCCTCTGTGTTTGCTGTTGGCGTGGGTGTCTGTGAACGCCCTCTCCGGGTGCTTGTGTCTGATTATCGCTGTCGATCCTTCTGCCGGCATTTCTATGTATTTTCGGTTTGTGTGTGTGTGTTTCTTCTGTGTGTGCTCATCTGTGTATGAGTGTGTGGGTGTGCACGCGTGTTTTCTGTCCGTGCCTCTCTTTTCTACCCACCTCTGAATGTAGACCTGGTACCTGTTTGCGTGTGATCCTCTCTAAGGGGATGTGCACCCTGGTGTGTAATCTCAGCTTAGGTAGGTATCTGGGCGTGCGGGTGGGTGTGTGTGCCTCTAAGTCTGCGTGTATGTCTGGATCTCTACGAGTGTCTACTATGCTTGTGTCAGTCTCTGAGGCTGTTCGCTGTGCCCGTATCCGTGTGTGTGTGTAGTGGATCCGAGCCCGGGGCAACTAGGCTGGGCCTCGAGTCTGGCTGGCGTTCTCTCTCCCACGCTTGCTTGGGGTGGCCGCAGGCGAAGGGGCGAGGGCGCGGGCGGGGAGGGGGCGCCCAAGCACCGGGAGCCGCGGTGCCTCCCGGTTGTGCGCTCCGCTGAGCCGGCTCCTTTCTTGCGGGCAAAGAGATCCCGGTGGCGGCAGCAGCCCGCGCTGCCCAGCTGGGGCCCTAGTGACTTATTTTTGTGTGCGATCCTTTCTTTTCTTCAGGGAAGAGGCGGGAGCACGCTCCGCTTGCTTGCCGTGCGCAAATAAAGGCGGGGGTTGCTGGCTGGGTCAGCCCTCCTCGCCGGCTCAGCAGAAGCGGCCGGCTCGGGTGGACGCCCTTTGGGAGCAAAAAAGCCCCCAAATCAAAAACCCAGCCTGGAAACCACCATGCCTCCTTGGCTCTCTTTCTTACATCTTATGTAACTTATTTATTGATTCATTAATGAAAGGCTACGTTTCCAAGAAGCTCCTCATTTCCCTTATTGGCACTGAAGACTAATTAAAAATGCTGTGTTAGTGACGAGTGTTAATTAGACCATTGGAAAGACGGATGCACCCTTGTTTCAGAAGGTTAACTCCAGTTATGAGATGAAACAGGTTAGGCTTTCCATTCTCACCAGCACCCCAAATCCCCTCCCCCAGTCTTTAATCCAGGCTTTAGACTGGAAACTTTAAAACAAGTTTCTCCAGTCTTGGAGCCACCTGGGGGAGGGAGGTTTGGTGGGACAGGAGGAGCTAGAGAGGGAGAGAGAGGTGAAGAGAAGGCCAAAGGGGCTTTGCCAAATTTTAAAAACTTTGGAGAATTTAAGAAGGAGATTTTACAAAAACATATAAAATGGGCTCACGATTCCAACACCTAGGCAGAAGGCAGAAGTACATTCTACCTGCGCTGGCCTGGCCCGTGACTGGTCTAGCACCTGGAGTCTCCAACTGGCATTTATCAAGGAATAGAGTTTTATTGCAGGAAGGAACCTCAGTGGACCTCCTGGAAGGATGCCTCTACATCGGAGACTAGATCTCTTCTGGATCCCTGTATTCTGGACTCTACCTCCAAACAAGTCTTTAAATTTTTTTTTTTTTTCCACTTGGGGATTACCCAGAAAGCAGGAAGGGATTTGAGTGAATGTGGAATGGGAAGTTGGAGAGTTTTCGGAGACTGTGTTTGGTCCAGGCAGGAGGAAGCCCCAGCAGTGTGTTCAGAATGTCTTAGTATGGCTAGATTTGTCTTCTGGACTTTAAGGGGCCGGCAGGGGCCTGCCCTCAATGTCCCATCCCCCCTCTTGCAGTGCAGTTGGGTCCCCCTTCCATGACAGTGGCTCCTGTCAGACTTAGGGCACAGAGAGAAGCTCGTGACATGTTGCTGCATTTAGGGACCATTCCAGCAAACATGTTGACTTTTCAGCAATCTGATTAAATGTTCTCTTAGTCCCACCTTTCAGGTTTTTGTTTTTTTTTTTTTTTTAAATACAAGTGCATTTAAACTTCCTGAGATTTTCTATGGGCAGTGAGAAACCAGAGCTTTTGCATCAGGACTTGCTCCAGTGAAGTCTGCCCTCCCCAGTCAAGAAACAGATTGGATACGCCAGCTAGCTAACAGCAGCATCCTTGCTTCCCCCCTTTCTCGGCTCCCCTGTATACTGCTCCCCTCCACCCCTACCATCCCCAGCACCAGAACAGTAATGGCCCCAGAACGGGAGGAGACTGGCTCCCAGAAAAAAAAAAAAACAAAAGGCTCCCAAGAGGTGTTGAGCATCCTCTCTCTCCCTGCTGGTGGGAAGGGACTTCTGCGGCGAGGACGTCTGTCCCCATGTGCACTTGGGGCGTGTGCGCCGGCTGGCATGATGGGATGTGACAGGGTTTCACCCGGGAGAGAGCTAGGGCCTGGTGCAGAGTGCAGAGCTACTCTCCTGTGTGGAAGGAGCCCAGAGCTGTGAATGAAGCAGTCCCTCTAGAGAAGGCCCTTCCAAGTAGGAGACCCTCTGGCACCTGTCCTTTTTCTTTTATTATTATTCATGAGGAGAGCCAGGAGCTGTAAGAAGTGTGGACTCTGGATTCAGGCTGCTTGTGAAAAGCCGCATAGCAGTGATCGGCCACAAGGGCAGGGATATGAGCAAGGGCCATGAAAGTCAGACCTGGGTTCAAGTTTCACCCCTACAGTTTACTGACTGTGTGACTTTAGGGAACTTACTTGACCTTTCTTATCCTCAGTTGTCTCACCTCTAACACAGGACTATGAGTCCCTAACTGAAGCAGGATCGCTGGCAACAAGTCCTGGGTAACGGTTTGTTGAATGAATGAATGCACGAATGTGTAAAACAGCAGACAGGGCGTGGCTAACAGTGGTTCGTGGTCTATCACCTACTCTGTGTCAGTAGGTGATCCACCTTCTCACTCTTGTGTGTTATCGTTATCCCCACTTTACAGATGAGACCACTGAGGCTCATAGAAGTTAAGTTACTTGCTCAAGGTCATACCATCAGTTAAGCTGCAGGGATTCAGACCTAGATCTGTCTGAGCCTCCTAGGGTGAAGTCTCAGTTTAGATTCAGAGAAGGGTACAATTTGAAGCCAGTTTGCCTGAGTTTATTTGCGTTGGGATCTGGAATGATGAAGGAATGGATCTGAGGTTTCACCTTTGTCAGGGATCCCGTGAGGGGACTTCGGGAAAGGTGGTGGTGGGCAACCAGAGGGCGTTTCTCTAGAAGCTCAAGTATTGCCTGGGCTAGCAGCAGGCTTCACTCATGCTGTCTTTTTTGGTTTTGTTTTGTTTTGAACTTTATTTATTTGAGAGAGGGGTGGGTGGGAGAGAGGAGAGTACGAGTGGGGGAGGAGCAGAGGGAGAGGGAAAAGCAGACATCGCCCTGATTGTGGAGCCCGTCATGGGGCTCCATCCCATGACCCTGAGATCATGACCTGAGCTGAAATCAAGCATCGGATGCTTAACCAACTGAGCCACCCAGGCGCCCTTCATGCTGCCTGGCATGTCAGTGCCCTTGGCTAGAGGAGGTGCCCCTCTTCTGGACATTCTGCTCTCATCAATTCTTGCCAAATTCAGAACATTTGTGACTTGGGAATTCATGTGCCAAAATGTGTCTGGCTGAGTGGTTTCTGCGGTTTAGAACAAGCCTTCAACCTCTCTGCCACTTCTCTCCCCAAGAGAAGCATTTCCCGTCTTCCTCCTCACAAGCCCTTTGTCGCCAAGGCTCTTGTCCCTGTTTTAACCTGCTTTGGCACTGAGCCGTGGTGCGGAAGCCCCTTTGTGGCAGGGGGGTGGCTTCGGCCTCCTTCCAAAGTGGCCACCGGTCAGGACAGCTGCAAGGGATGGTCTGAGGGCTTCTGTCTCGTGCCCGCTGCGGCCGGATCTGCCCACAGCTCTCCCGGAGGCTGGCGCGGCCTGAATTGTAGAACGGCCAGGGAGTTGATTAGAAACGCTGGCAAGAAGCTAGTGCCTTTTAGCGAAGGCCTCCCCCGCCCCCCCCCCATTTTTTCTTTCTTTCCTGGCGCTGCTGGTTCTATGTATGGGAAGAGGCATTCATAATTTATGTATGGGTACCTCTTCGTGGGAGTTCTCAGATACTGTTCCCCACCTCTCGGATGCGTCCACAGAAGGGCACACCCCACGTGAAATGTTTTTCTGGGTGGGGAGGTCCCTCCTCTCTCCTCCCTCCCTGTCCCTTCGAGCTGCTGTGACGTCAGCCGGGAGGTGACTGGGTGCCGCTCTGCCTGCAGGTTCCCAGGCAGGGGACGCAGCTCCGGAGCACACCCTGCCTTTCAGCCCACAGCCAGTCCAGGCTGCTCTTTTTCACCTCCCCCACGGCCCCCGGTGCCTCGCCTGCCACACGCTGCCTCCGCAGCTGTAATTGGGGGGGGGGGGCATGGAAATGTCGATGCCTTTTTGCTTCCTAGACCATTGGTTCCCTGTCTCATCATACCTGGGTGCCTTCCTCCTGGGATGATGGTGCACCCCACATGGGTTTGAAAGCTCACTGCTTTCTGGCTCTGGGGTGCTTATTTCAAGATTGGGGTCTTCTGCGTGCCCCTCACCGGGACGAGCGGGGAACCCATGAGGCCCCCCGGGTGCTTGCCCATGGATGTGCTGGGAGGACTGGGGGTCTTGGAGGAAGATCGCTGGCTGCTGTTTGGTTGGGGCTCCGGCTGGTGGGCGAGGCAGCTCACACCCGAGTTGTCCCCCCGAGCCACAGCTGACTGTTGAACGTTGTCTCCTCAGGTATGGGTCTGACTTGGTGAAGAAAGACGACAGCCCGGGAGGGGAGCCACCTCTGTGATGAACGCCTGCAGGACCCGTGAGGGGCAGCTTCTCGCACAGCATTTGTGGTGATTTATGGGAGTCCGGGGCTGCCAGAGAGGGATGTGGATGCCATCAGCGCGGTGGATTAAATGCCCATTTACATTGTTATTGACATATAAATTATCGGTGCCAAGGAGACAGCGAGGGGAAGGATTTCGGGGGCAGTAATGGGGCACATGCCCCAGGATATGGATTCGTCTTTGCCCAAATTTGTCCTCGGGGCTCTCAGGAAGCCAGTCTTAGAGCTGAAGTAAAGCCCCGATTCCCCGCTCTCGCCATGCCGGCAGCAGCCGCCCTCATTGCTGAGGCAGTGATGGCGAGTGAGGTCCCCGAGTGGATTTTAAGAAGTCGGGAAGACCTTTGAAGGGAGAGTGTGGATTTCCTCGGCTGGAGAGGGCCGTGACTGGCGGCGTGCATGCATCCCCTTTGCCTGGCTTGTTCTCTTCCTCCGTGGATTTGGAAGCCTCGCTGAAGGAGAGAGGGATTTTATTCCTGGGAGATGGAACCGGCCTCCGAGTCCAGCCAACAGCAGAAGAGAAAGCTGGTCACCCATGGACTGGAAGATCAGAAGAGGGTAAGTGGCAGAACTCTGTCGCCGGGCTTACGGCGCTGGAATCGCTAAGCAGCGCTCAGAGAACCTAGGTGGTCCTCAGGACAGGACAGTGTTGTCCTCGCTCCGTCTCTCTCTGGTGTCGCAGGCAGTGTGGTGGCTCCCGCTTTGCCAGGTCCTAGTGCTGGGCTTGGAGTGAACAGGGGCCCAGAGGAAGGAGACCCCCAATCCCGGGAGCCGGAAAGTCAAAGATTTTTAAGCTTTAGCTCCGGGAGTTAACAAAAAGTGTTGTGTTTTCGGAGTCCAATATGCGCGTCTTTGCACTGAAGCCCCCTTTGGGATTCCCACACTCTTAGCACCTTTTGGAAATGGCGCTCGTGACGGCAGTGGTCTTGTCTGAGTTATCCTCTGTGTGGTCTGCTGGCTCTTGTGTTTACAGATCAAAAACATATCCTACTCCAGTCTTTGGCCCCATCTGTGAGAATGTCACATCCATTTAAAAAGGCCTGTTGAGTGTGGGTCATTTGCTGTCATCGGTCTGAAAGCCGCAGTCACCCAGGACTTGTGTCTACCAGTTAAAGTTCAACTTGTCTTTAAAAGCCGGGCACATTCAGGAGTAGCACTGAGTGGCCGGCTGTCTAGAAAGGAAGCAGGAGCTGTGTCTCCTCACTTTGGGGGGCGGGCGGGGGGTGGGGGGGAGAATTGCTAGGACTGGGGTGAGGCAGGGGTTAAACCCGGCTCAAGCGGAACCAGGGTCTGTGTTAATCTGAAAATAATTTCTGATATTTCCTCTGAAATGTTGTGGATGGTAGAAGAACTTCTGGCATTCTCTCAGGGTGGAGTGGAGTATTCCCTCTCCTTCTGTGTCCCAAAGATCATTTCTTCCTGGTATGAAATCCACGCGTAGGTGAAAACTAGCCTTGCAACTTTCCCCTGTATTTTAGATGGCTCTGTGTGTGTACGTGCACGCGTGGGCACACACGTGCACGCGCGTGAGTGAAAAGGATTTTGTACGGGGTTTTGCTCTGACTTTCGAAGGATAAAAAGAAATGGAAACAAATTACATTTTATGAACGTAGAGACTGACTCCATTCCTAAAAGGAAAATAGCCCACTCCTGAGACTACACTTGCCATAATGCAGGAAGAATGCCCACGATCGTAGGTGCCTTGATAAGTAAATTTGTTTTGTGGTGTTTAACCTACTCAACGTATAACCTACTGAGTCTGTCTGCTCCTATTCCTGCAGGAGCTCTCAGAGAAAGGAGGAAAATCGAGGATCGTTGTGAGTAGGGCCTGGGATTGACTGCATTTTACGAAGTGTTAGCCAAGTTTGGTATCCAGACACTTGGCGGAGGAACATTTGGGACCTCTGACACTGTAGAACATTTTAATTGGGCTGGTACACCGAGATAATACGCAATTATGGCGGCCTCTCCCTGGCTAGGTGTAGATGTCTGCATTTCCCATCTGTTCTTGGCTCTGGCTGTGTTGGGTCCGCATGCACTATGGAGCCTCTGGAAGTTAGAATATAACCCAAGTGAGGCTCTGCGGCAGCTGGGGTAACATCAATTGGTCATGCTCAGCTGACATTCATTTTAACTTGAACTCTAGCCGTCATGGCGATTATTAAATTTATAATGATATATGTAAGATCCATTTTAATGACTCTCCATGCTTGAGTGACCTCTCACTTGTGCTGGCAAAATAAGGCTTAATAGAGTATTACATTTCATCTCCTACTGAATTTTCCAGGCTGTGGTTGAAACTTTGCTGAGGAGGAACGAGATCGTTTTTCCCCGAGAGGCGTCCTGATTCCGTCCTCTGTTGCTCGAGTACAGTTTTATTCGAGTATGGTTTCTGGGCTTCTAGAAATACTGCCGCGGCAGCAGCTTCTGTTGGTGTGTGCATGTGTGTGTGTGTGGGTAAACACACACCCCATTTGCGTCAAGTGTGAAGCTAAACAAGCCTCCCGGCGGCGTGCAGCCTGGAATGTCTTGTCCACGGAGCTGAAAGGCGACTCTCCAGGGTTCTGGCTCACATATCTCGGGTGAGCCGAGCACTCCTCGTCAGGGGGGATTGGCTGAAAATCCAACAAAGGCACAATCACGGCATCTGCTGGGGAGCTGGGAAGTCTCCACCAGCATGCTTAGGTTACCAAGCGTTCATTGGCAACAGACCCTTGTGGCATTGCTGTCAGTCTGTGTGTGTGTGTGTGTGTGTGTGTGTACACGCGCGCGCGCTCCCGGATGGAGGACAATTGTGGGGAGCTAGGGAAACAAGGCAGACGGAGAGTGGCTAGCTTCAATTTTGCTGTATTTCCTGCTGTCCGGAGCAGCAAAAGCCCGTTCTCTAGGGTTTAGTTGGTTTCATGCAACTCATTGTAGCTTGGTCCTTGCTTGGGGTTTCATAGAGTCAGCATGGCTAGTTCTGGGCTCCTCGGGGTAGTATTTGCCTGGGCTTTCTGCGGTGAAGAGTGCCGTGAGTGGTTGAACCTAGAAAGTTGGATTCAAATGCCTACTGTGTTACCTCCTAGCTGTGCAGCCCCAGGAAAGCCGCTGAACCTCTCTGATCTCTAGAGTCTACATTTTTAACAGAGGATGCTAGTATTTAATTACAGGGTTGTTAAGATTAAATGAAATAAAGCTGGTGAGGAATCTGGCACTTGGTAATTATTTAAGAAATGTTCTGTATATTCTTGGGACTGTTTGCAACATGGGATTTTCCCCCCTCTTTTTGTTCCTAGAGGGCTGCATGTAATTTTGTTTTAAATCTTAAAAAAAAAAAAACCCTCAAGTAATACATACTCATTACACATTCAAACATTACAGAAGAATACAGAGTGCAAATTTCTCTTCTCTCTAATTCTACCCAGCACTGACTGCTATTAAGAGTTTTGTATATATCATTCCCGACTAGTTTTTGTTTGTTTCCTAATAAAAATGGAATTGCACTGTACATATTTTTAAGAGACTTGCTTTTTCACTTATTATCCTGTAGATATCTGTCTGGGTCATTATATACACACCTTCCCCATGCCTTTTAATGACTGAGTAGAGTTCCATTATAGAATGTACCAAAATTTATTTAATTAATCCCTTAGAGAAGCACATTTAGGATGTTTCCCGGTTTTTGTTTTTGCTCTGCATTTTTTGGGGGGGGTGGTATTACTAAATTCCTTTATTCTTCCTTTCAACCAGTATAATAAGTGCCTTCCACGTACCAAGCACCGTCCTAGGCACTAGGCACAAACTAGACAGACAAGGCCTCTGACCTGAACCTTACATTTTAGACCAGCACTGTCCCATATAACTTCCTGCAGTGATGGAAATGTTCTATTCCTGCACCATACATAGTAGTAGCCTCTAGCCATCGCTGGCCACGGAGCAATTGAGATGTGGCTAGTGTGACTGAGGACCTTAATTTTAAATCTCATTTAGTTTATTTAAACTGAAATAAACACATGTGACTAGCGGCTACCACGTTGGGGAGCGCGTGCTTCTCTGAACAGGGAGCCACAGGCAAGTAACTCTGTCATTTATTTGTGGACAATGGCTTACGCTCTAAAGAAAATAAATAGGGCGTGGTGGCATAATGGGTGGAGGGAGGGGCACATTTCGTATTTATAATCGTTTTTAATTTCCTTTTTAATAGAGGTATGACTTACATCCAGTAAAATGCCTGCTCGGTGAATTTTTATACGTCTTATACACCTGCGTAGCTACCGTACAAATTGAGATGGAGAGAATTCCTTGCTCCCGTGAGGGTCGATTTGGCTGAGTGTAAGGGATGCCTCCCCGAGGGGGTTCTTTGAGCGGGGACCGCCCTGAGAAGAAGCAGCTGGCCGTGGTTAGATCCGACGGCAGATCTGAGGTGTGCAGGCACCCACACGCACCCCACCATTCAGATAGCTGCCCTTTAGAACCACCCCCCCACCCCCGGGGTGACTTCTCTCGGCGCTGCTTATAGACGGTAGGTCTCATGCGTCCCCAGCACTTGTCAAATTTAACTTCTGTGCTGAAGTCAGGAAAACCCTAGCCAGGCGCGGGGCTGCAAATTGCCAGGGAGAGGAAGTCAGTGAGGTAAGTATTGTTCGGTGCTGTAAGAACCCACTTAACCAGCACAGACGGGAGAAGTAAAATTTCCCTGACAGACCCCTATTGATCAGTCAAGGGAATGACTCTCTGATTGATTTTTCTCTACTCCTCCTTAAAAGTTTGTCCTTCACAGATAGAGCTTTCCCATAGAGGCCGAACATTGTAAAATAATAATTGTTCGGGGGTTTTTAAGATACTTGACGACTGAGTGGTGACAAAGATGGTTTAGTGCGAATTCTGGCTGTCAGCTTCTCGGTGTGAAAGCCTCCTCAAGATAGTTTTTAAAAAATGACTTTGGAGAGGGTGAACTCAGGCTTAGTGTAATTAAAATCTCCAAGGTTGGCCGAACTGCTCTAGAAGGGGAATATATTATCCCACTGCTCTATTGGCTTCTCCTCTTCGTTTTTATTCACAGGACACCCCCTACCGCCCCCCCCCCCCCCCACGCTTCCTTGTCACCTGTGGTTGCGGCTCAGGGTCATTTGACCTCCCTGGTCCACTACTTTGCCATGCCGGCATCAGCTGCCCTTGCTTCTATGTGGCCGTGTATGTGGCAGCTGTCTCTTGTCTCTGATCTTACTGCTGTAGTTTCAGATTCGGGAATTCTTGCCTGATTGGTGGCACAGCCTCCTGGCTGGCTGTCTTCTTTCTACCTCTCCTTTGGTCCGTCATCCCCTCCCGGCCAGATTACTCTTCCCAGAATCCAGGTATTATCACCGAGTTAATGATTTCCCCAAGGTGTCCTCAGGAGACACCGACCCTAGCCCCTGGCACTTTAGGCTGCACCCAGCTTCCGGGGTGTCACAGGTAAAAGCTTGAAACTCTCTGGAGTCTTAATTGACCTCAGCTGCAAACCTGGACAAGCTCTGTAACCCCGCAGAGCTGTGCTCCCCGGTGGTATTTACTCCTAGGTTGTAAGCTGCTCACTACCATGCCTGGCATGTGGGAAGTGATCAGTAAGTGGGGACTGAATGACTGTCATAGTCGCCCACTGTCTCTTAGCTGGTCTTCTGGCCAAACTCTGATTGCTGTTCCCTGAGCAACCGGTACCTTTTCCCCGACCCCTGAGTCTTTGCCTGTGACAGAGGGATGAGTCCAAGATGTTGTTAAGCTTTTGCACCTCGATGGCTGGATGGGTCTTGCAGGGGGTTTGAAGTCTTGACAGCTTCCGATTGCTTATGTACTCTTCATTTGGTTTGTGCCAATGGGAGCAAGCAGTTGTTGTTTATTTTCAAACAAAGAAGGAAATCAACACACATTTGAAGCTCGTTTTCCCAAGCACTAGATGTGACTAGATACAGTAAATTTTTCAGAAAGGATTAAGAAATTCGATTAAAAGGCTAAAGAAAGAGTAACACATCGAACAACTGCTTTGTGCCCGGGAGTGTACTTTTATCTCATTTAGATATTGATAGAGATGTTACCAACCCACTTTACAGATAAAAAGCTGGGATTAAGGGGTTTCTTCAAGGATCCACAGCTTGTTTTTTCTGCTAGACTCCTGCACCTCACTGTCATCTCACCTTGCCTTCAGGATTGTATCTCTAAAATGTTTAAACCAGGTTGTACACGAAAACTAGTTTCTTCTAACTTTCTTGCAGTCCTATACGTGTGTAGACGTGGACACACACACACACACACACACACACACACACCCCACAGCAGGATTGGACTTTGTGACATCTTACAGGTGTTTGTTCATTTGGGAACTGTGTCCGTATTCTTCATCACATCAGTGCTACAAGCCACCCCCTCCCCGAGGTCAGTCATAGGCCGTCCTGAGGTGAGCAGCAGCAGGGGAATTCTCCAACCCCCCTAGTGACCTCAGTGAGCTCTGAGGCACTGATGGTGTGGGCGGGGCCCTGGACCAATGGATGCAGCTCCATGCCCAGCTCCCGGAGTGCTTTCCTGCTGAGCTGAAACACTTCCTCCTTGGCCTGGGGGGGGCAGGTGGGTGGGGGGAGCGGCTGGGCCACTGTGCTGCTGCTGCCCCTTTGGAGCCCAAGGTAGCAGCAGTTGCAAGTTGATCTGCCTCCTGACAGTTCCCTCCTGGTTGGCCCGGCGTCCTCCTGGAATGAATGTGGGGGCTGCTAACCAAGTGCCCGGAGGAGGGACACTGCAGACCGACCACAGCACATTTCACATGTCACTGAAGGATGGAAAGACTGTAGGCAGATGTAACTCAGTTCAGTAGGTTCTGAGGCCCTATTCAGGTACAGGAGGAGGGGGGATAGGAAAGGGGTCAGGCCAATGCCCTGCCTTAATTCCAAGGCAAAGAAAGTGAGACAATACAAGATCAGTCCCATTCATTCATTCATTCGTTCATCCCATGTGTATTATTTATTATTATTGAGTACCTACTGTATGCTCATTCCCCACAGCACCCTGGGGTCACAATGAGGAACTTGGATAGTGTCTCTAATCTCTTGGCACTTTCAGGGCCTTGGAGGAGTCGGTTCTGCCGGCACTGCTGTGACATTAGGGAAGTGTCTGGTTGGGCGAGGTTGGGGGTGGGGGGAGGCTTCCATCCAGGCGTGGGGACTTGAGCTCTGTCTCTGTAGGACCTTGTGAGAGGCAGTCTGGAGGGAGGACTCCATAAGCAGCTCCCAGGGTGACTGAATTGTGCCCCCCACCCCCAAATTCATATGTGAAGCCCTAACCCCCACTGTGACTGTGTTTGGAGACAAGGCTCTGACTGGTGTCCTCATAAGAAGAGGAAGAGACACCAGCAATGTATGTGCACAGAGGAAAGTCTATGTGAGGACATAGCAAAGAAGCAGCTATCTGCAAGCCAAGTAGAGAGGTTCTAGGAGGAGCTAGACCTGCTGATACCTTGATCTTGGACTTCAAGCCTTCAAGCCTCAAGATCCTTGAGAAAATAAATTTCTGTTTAAGCTACCCAGTTAGTGGTATTTTGTTATGGTCGCTGTAGCAAAGAAATACTCTGGTGAACAGTGAAAGAGAGAGTTGGCGAAAGGTCTATTTCCTGCAACAACCCTAATGGTAAGCTCCCCAAGGGCAGATATTAGATCGGTCCCTTAGCATCTAATGCACTATCTCATGCCTGGTGCTGATTTTGTAAATATTTGTTTAGTGAGCAAGCGCATGAGGGAAAAGGGCGAGGAAGCAGAATGGAGAGATGGGACAACTCATGTGAACAGTTGGGATTTTGTGATAGAGGCACTGAGAAGTCACTGCAAGCCTCAGAATTAGGGACGGAGCCAAAGCAGTGCTTGGGAAGATTCTGGAATAAACTAGGGCAGATCTGAAGGAGTGAGGGTAGCCGCGTAGGTGAGAGAGCCCAGGATCAAAGAGAGCAGTTGGGAAGCCACAGTGGTGATGTCGGAGGCGCCTGGTGATAAACTTCCACTCTGGAGCTGAGGCAAAGGGAAGGGAAAAATGAGTGCAGCTACAAGGGGATAGAGTTGGAGGAATGGAATTTGGCCAGCAGCTGGATCTGGTTGACCCCTGTCCTAGGTGACATGGATCCCAAGGTGGAGAGCCTCCTCTCTGCGTCTGGAAGGGTGGTGTCCTATAGCCCAGGAGCACTTCGGATCCTGACTCTCTAATGCACCCTGGACGCGCTGAGATCTCCTGCCACCATCATAACAGCAGGGGATGCCACCCCTACTGATGGCTAAGGGAAGGGAGGCATGGACAGGCAAAGCCACCTGCCCAGGGTCACACACCAGCTGAGGTCGAGGATCCCTTGTGCTCTTCTCCTCCAATTGAGGGTCCTCTTCTCCAACTTAGGGTTACTTTCCAGGGGGGGAGAAAACCACCTTCATCAATCAGCAGAAACGAATGCTGATGTTCTGTTAGTTTTGCTTTCTTTTCAATGGGAAAAAAGACTTGGCATTTTTTTGGACTAATTTTTTTTTAACAT
>CM052815.1:32362287-32432987 GCA_028533885.1 Nasua narica | reverse complement strand
ATATTCGCAAATGACACTACAGACAAAGGTCTGATAGCTAAGATCTATAAAGAACTCCTCAAACTCAACACTCACAAAACAGATTATCACATCAAAAAATGGGCAGAAGACATGAACAGACACTTCTCCAAAGAAGACATACAAATGGCTAACAGACACATGAAAAATGTTCATCAGCTTTAGCCATCAGAGAGATTCAAATCAAAACCACACTGAGATACCACCTTACACCAGTTATAATGGCCAAAATCAACAAGACAGTAAAGAACAAATGCTGGAGAGGATGTGGAGAAAGGGGAACCCTCCTCCACTGTTGGTGGGAATGCAAGTTAGTGCAGCCACTTTAGACTCAATTTTAAAGATGCTGGAAAAGTTAGGTTATTTTTTTTGGAACTTTAGGTGCTAGAGTTTGAGCAGTAATGCAGGCACCTTGTAGGTGGCCATTCCCATTTACTGGAAAGATTCACATAGCCACCTTTCTGGCCGGGACCCTCTGTGGGTCTCTGGGGTTGGCATATTTGTGAAAACCCTTTGACTTACCCGATCTCTTTAAACTTCACTTTTTCTTGTTGGCCTATACTGTTTCCCATTCACACCTTAAACTTTCTAAACTCTGGTTTTAAACAGGAAGAAAGAAACGACAATGTTACCTAGGTTGTTTGGTATTGGTTAATAGCACACAACCTTGAGACATTACTACATTGGATAACGGACTTATCCTTTTAGCCTGTGTTTCTTCATCTTGAAAATTAGGGTGATGATAATAAAACCTTTGGTGAGGATTATGAGATATAACACACTTGAAGTATTTAACGCAGTACTTAGCACACATTTAAGTATTAAATGATAGCTATTCTAATTCTTCTCATATGTTTCTCTTAGCTCATTTGGCAAAATCCTTTAAGCGGCATATTTGGGGAATAAAGTGGGGGATGAGGGAGGATAGGTGACTGCTGCTAGTTCATTTGAGTTTACTTTTTTGGTTAACCGAAGATTATGTAACATTCCTTCTAGTTTAGACTTCTGTTACTGCACATCTTTCTAAAAGAAAGTCTGCTTTTCTGCTTTAGAGTGCAGTGAAAACAATGAAACCTTCCTTTGTGTATCAGTCTGTAGGAGCTACCTTGACCTCATCATTCCACACATTAAATTACAGTTTATAGGAATCTGGCATATGGGAATTGGCTAAAACCTTTGTGTGATTCCAAGCCCCCTTGCGCATCGCATTTTTACTTGAATATATTTTATGAATTTCATTTATTACACTTTGTGGCATCCTCTGAAACCTCAGCCCCAGGAAAAAAAAATCTGGTTACGTAGAGGTGAGTTCCAATTAATCAAGGTTTTGCAAATCCTGTCCTAGTTTACTTTGCTCCTAAAGCTTAGATCAGATTCTTCAATGCCTGCTGTTTGAATCACAATAATGACATCTCTGACTCCCCTCCTCAGGGCATTAATTTTTAATCTTCCTTCTCTTTGGGATAATTAGAGGGCTGTGCGGGTTGGGGAGAGAAAGGGGATGAGATGGCGGGTGGCAGAGCAGGAGTGGATGTTTGTGTAATGTAGCCTCTTCCAAGGAGGAGAGGGAGCAACTGAAGCTTTGTGTGTGTATTCCCAGTTTGCTTGATCGGGTGGGGGGGCGGGGAGCAGAGGCAAGGATCAGGAGGGGGCCAGGGGACTGATGGGGCCTGAGCAGGATTGTTCCAGACATAGGGTCATTTGGGGAATGAACAGAGCTGTATAACCATATGTATTAGGGAGGTCAAGAAATATATTTGGGTGTATGTGGATATTTTTCCCTTGGCTAAGCTGAGTAACTATAGACAGTGACCCAAAGCCTTGTCCATTGCCGACATCCACACTCTCTTGGATCTCTGGGATCACAGTGGGACTTGAGGGACAGGAGTCTGCAACTTGATTACAACTGGCAGTGTCCTACGTCTTTCATCTCTGTGAAGTTCTCCCAGAAGGACCATGCTGGACATATGGGAACATAGTGCCTTTATGTTCAGAATCCAGGCTTTTGCTAGTTTCTTTTTTTCCCCCCCAAATACGTTTTATTTTTTCGGTGTTACAAGATTGATTGTTCATGCACCACACGCAGTGCTCCATACAATACGTGCCCTTTCTTAGAGGTGAGTAGGATTCCTCCAGCAGCCCCCATGCCCACCAAAGGGTGGATTGTAGATGAGAAGCTCCCTTGAGGTAAGTGATTCTAAGTTAAAGTTAAAATATTTCTTTTTTTTCACTGATATAATTAAAAATGCAATAAGCAAAAATCCTCATTGACTTGGGAAAATCTTAATGAAAGCTAAAAAGTATAACGAAGAATTGTAATTCTTACATCTTATGCATCTCACTTGTGTAATCTTGCATTGAATCAATTGCATGAAGTCCTTCTTCCCTAGCCACTCGGTTTCATACTGGCGTTTTGATCTTGGGCCAGTTTCTTAATATCCCTGAGCCTCACTGCCTTTTCATTTCTAGATTCTTACCACATACTGCATTGTTTGGCACATGGTGGGTGATCAGTAAATAGTTGTGGAATGAAGGAAGGAAGGAAGGAAGGAGAACCAACATCCTGATTGGGTCGGGGGGACAGGTGAAAAGGGAAAGTGAGGGCTGACCGCTTGACCCTCTGCTGGATTCAGTGACAAAGAGCACAGCATGTTGGAAAGGAGAAGGCTTTCGTTGTCTTTGGTTTTGTGATGGGAGAAAAGGTGTCTGGAAGGTCTGCTTAGAGGTAAATATCCTGCATTTGTGCATCCTTATATATGTATAGTGTTTCTTAACTGTGAGAACTCAGGTCTATTATTGTGAATCCATTATCTACCCCCCACCGCCACCCCCCAGCAGAGATGTGCCTTTTTCCTTTGAGTTTCCATGGGGTTCATGATGACAGGTGACCTGGAAGGTCACTTCATTGATGTCTGCACGAGTTGCTCACTTAGAGGGTGAGATTAGAGGTGAGGACAGTGGTTGAGATGCACCCAAAAGGGGATGTACTGAATGCATCGGTGCAAAATATGCCCTTCCATATTGCAGCACACTGGGAGAAATTATGAGAGGGAGTAATGAGGAGTTAAGGAGGGAGACAGTATCCTGTTGAAACCCATGGGATTTTCTAAAATGGAGACTAATGATAGGGCCATTGAAAAGAAATACCTGGGCTTACATAGGCCCTTTTTAATCCAGAGGAGAGGGTGTAAACTGGTAGGTTTATGGTGTTATTCTTTCAGGTGATGCTTGCAGAGCAATGGGATGATATTCAAGAGGAATAGCTTCGTGTAAGAGACACTGGGGAAGGTTCGTCCTTTGAATGTCAGCCAGGGTGGTTTGATCCTAGTATGACCCAATGACCTCACTGATCCAAGTGCCACCATTGGACTGCATGGATTAGATGATTGTGGATTATATGATTACTCTCCAAATGGTCATTTCCCTCCTTATGAGAGGAGGATGATTTCCTGCCCCACCGATGTTGGACTTGGCCAGTGGTCTGCTTGACTAGTGGAGTGTGGATGGACTTTCAGTGGACTTTCAGTGTGCCAGCTCCAAGTGCAGGCCTCGAGGGTGTAACCGGTTTCCACTTGCCCTTCTGGGAGTTTTGGACGCTCTTGTGAGAAGAACATGTCTCAGCTAGCTGCTGCCATTCCATCGTGGACCTCAGAAACACGTGAACATACCTGAGGCAGAATGGCCCTAGAAAACGTGCAGACCTGTGAGGGAGAAATAAGTGCTTATTTTTGTACACAACTGAGATTTTTGTTGTTGTTGTTGTTTGTTATGCAGCAAAAGCTGACTAACACACCCTGGAATCACATAGACCTTTCCTGGGCAGAGCATGTTGTCATGTGTGATGGTTAGTAGTTACCTCAATGGATAAAATACAATAATAAAATTGACAAAAACTAATTAGATGCCAGGTTTGTTAAAGTTTGGTCCGGGAGCCTTTGCATGAGAATTACCTGAAAAAGCGGCTCTGACCCATAGAATATCTGGGGTTAGAGCCCAGGAAGCTGCATTTAAAAAATGTATTCCAATGATATGATCGGCACTGAAGTTCAAGAACTGCTCTCACAAATAGATTAAAACCTGTGACCACCTCCATTAACACCGAAATCAGACTCTACAGGAATAGCTTATACCCTGAGCCTATAATAGCTTATACCCTGAGCCTCACTACCTTTTGTACCTTTTCTACAAAAAGTGGATATTAACAGTTTCTACCTTGTTGGAGGAAAAGGATTTTTATGTAATTGTATGGGGTTTTACTTAAGTTCCTTAAGGGAAAAAAAGTAGTTTATTGTTTTTTGTTTGTATAAAGGACACATGGGCTTAGGAATCTAGAGAAATTTCAAGAACCAATCTTCAGGAAGGGCAGGAAATAAGGCAACTCCAGGTCCTGGCCATTCCTTCCTTCTTGGCTGTCATGTCACCTCTCTTGGTATATCCATTCTTTCTCTTCTTCCTGACACCCTTCCTCCATTGCTTTCCATAGTTTGTCTCGCTTCCATCTTAACTGCAAGACAGACTCTCCTCACCTCCACCCACCATCACAACCTGTCTCTCTCAATATCACTGTCCACCGAGAACTTCCCTCCATGTTCCTTAGTTCAGAGACATGAGATCATCTGACCAGCTCATCTCAACTTGTCCAGTGTAGAAGCAAGCCCAGAGAGGTAGATCATCCTCTGGATTGGCTACTCATGAGTTCTGTGTCTGTTCCTGGGCCAATAAGCTATGGCTTTGGCGAGGCAGGGTCACATGGTACATAGCCATGGAGGGTAGAGTCCTTCAGGAGCCATGCATGGATAGGCAGTGGTTCACATCTCTGCACTGTTGGATAGAATTTGATGGAGGAGGCTGGAGGGGAGCAGGCACTTTCTGGGGTGAACAGTCTGGGAGTGATGGAGTCATCTGTTGAGTGTTGGTCTTTCTGACTGGATTGTCCTTGCTTTCTCAAAGCTCAGAGCCCAATAGAGTAACCAGGCATTAAGTGAATAGTGAAGCAAATATCTATTTAGGTCCTGAAATTGACAAATGAGATATATCAAGGAAGATGGAACTTTCCACGGTGGAAAACGGGAAGCCAGATGGTACATTGGAAAGAACTTGGGGCAATTGGGAAAGCGCAATCTAGGTTTCAATCCTGGCCTTAGGAAGTACTGGTTTTTTGATTTTGGGCCAGTTTCTTAATATCCCTGAGCCTCACTACCTTTTCTACAAAAAGTGGATATTAACAGTTTCTACCTTGTAGGGTTATATTAAATGAGATAATGTGTGTAAAATACTTAGCATAGTACCTGGCATGTTGCATTGGTGTTGACCAAAGTGAGTTCTCCTTTATCTGTCTCTGAGCTCCTGCTAAGCTATGAGAAATTGCACTTTGTTATTGAGGTCTTAGGGGATCTGCTTTGGGACCACCATTCCTTGTCTACAGAAGTCTGAAGAAAAGCCACACTTTTGAGGAGAAGTCTTGGCTTCCAGTCCTGGCCCATTACCTGGCTTGATGGCTACGACTGGGCGAGTCCTGCCTTTCCCTGGGCCTCTATACCTGTTGCAATGGTGTGAGATTCTTTGTCTCTTTAGTCCAGCCTTTTGCTGGTCTTTGGTATGTGGGTCACTTTAGGGGGATCCTTCTGTTTGTAAGGCAGGGCAAATGTCCCAGCTGTAGAGTGTCTCCCTCCCTGGCCGCCTTCCACAATCCTGAGGCCATTTCACTAAGGCCAGGGAACCAACTCACTCTGCTGATTGAGATCAAGGGTGCTTGAAAATGGGAGTGCTGAATGCGTGCATTCTCTTTTCTCGTGGCCATCAATCACTGGCAGGGCCGGGGTAGCACTGTAAAGAGGGAACTGGCAAAAACACAGTTTGCATTACTAGAACAACATGAAGCACTTTACCTACGCCAATTGAAAAAAAAATCTAATTTCTGCCCATGTCCCTGGAGTATCTTCCCATTTAGATTCCTATGGATCTCCAAATTTTATTATCAACATAACTGAGGAGGCAGAAGGGGTTCATCCTCTGGAGTTGAGTTGTAAGGAGAATCCCTAAGCCTACAGAGTGGTGCCCAACGCTTGACGGTGGATCTCAGCTAGAGGATGAGGTAGAGGTGACGGGGATGTGAGTGAGGACAATGCAGATGAGAGAGTGGGGGCAATCTGGAGAGGCCATTGCTCTGAGGCCTTGGGGCAGGTGCTTTTAAGACACTGTTACTTGGAATCCTCACTTCAACAACACAGTTCTCCTGGTGCCACTGTACCTATTTTACAGATGGGAAAATAAAGGCTCAGAGAAGCTAGATAACTTCCCCATGGTCAGTAGCTGAGAGTGCTAGACCTGAGTTGAAGCCAGCGCTGTCTGCACGACTTCAAAGCCTGTTCCCCTTTCCATCAAATACCATTCATTATCAGACATTAATATGCCATCGACCTGATTTCTGCCATGTTATTATTATCTCCTGTCTTTAAATTGACTCACTGTAAAAAAATTTAGCCTTATTACAAGGATAATATCAATGAAATCCTGGATTTAATGGGCTATTTATTCTTTCTAATATCCATTAAAATAAAAGCATGGCTGGGGGTGCCTGGGTGGCTCAGTCAGTTAATCATCTGCCTTCAGCTCAGGTCATGATCTCGGGGTCCTGGTATTGAGCCCCACCTCTGGCTTCCTGCTCAGTTTAGTGGGAAGTCTGCTTCTCCCTCTGCCCCTCCCCCATACTCATGTGGATGCATTCTCTATCAAATAAATAAGTAAAATATTTTTTAAAAAATCATTGCCACAACATTTTAATTTTTCATTTTTATTCCTATTATTTTTAAAAATGTATTTATTTATTTGAGAGAGAGTGCATTGGGGAGGGGCAGAGGGAGAGAGAAACTCAAGCAGACTCCAGTCTCAGGACCCTGAGATCATGATCTGAGCTGAGACTAAGAGTTGGACACTCAACCAACTGAGCCACCCAGGTGCCCCATGGCCATGACATTTTAAAAAAGTAACCTTAGTTTGAGAAACACTGTCCTGCACGTAAATAACAATGTAACAACAATAACACTTCCCAGTTGTTGAACACTCACCATGTGTCCAGCACTGTGTACAGCATCCTATCCCAGTGGGGTAGAACACAAGCTCTGTAGTCAGACCTTAAATTTGACCCCTCCTTGATGCGGAACCTTCAGTGACCTAGTTAGCTTCTCTGTGGTTTAGTTTCCTCATCTGGAAGACGGGGATAATAACAACCTTCTAGAGCTGTTCTGAGGATTAAACTAGTTAATAACACTTAGAAAAGTGCCTCGCTCTTACCGAGTGCTGTGGAAGTATTAGCAATTATTCAATCATCCCGTCATCCAAACATTCGACAATTAATGTTTGAGCATATACACCAGAGACCATTCTCTGGCATAATCTTCTGGACAATCCGAGTGATGTGGGTATTATTATTGCTATCCTCCACATTTTATGGTTAAGAAAACATAGCTGGGGTAATTTCCCCCCGTTTCCCACAGCTCAGACCTAAGGAAGCAGAAAAGCAAACCCAGGTATATCTAAAACTCTGCCACCCACAGAATGCTTCTGACACCAACTGTGGGGTTTTTTGACACCAGATTGTTTTTTTCCTCCCATACCGTCCAATTCTCTGACACCAGCTGGATGTCCTACAATGCAACTGAATTCTGCCACTACCTACCTGGAGTTAGTGTCAGACCTCCCAAGATTCGGGGTCCCACAAGACTGCCCCGACTTCAGATGCCAGTTCCAAGTCCAGATCACTCATTCTTCTGGCCAACCAGTGTTAAATTGCCAGTTCCTGGGACTTTCTCCTTGGGTTCAAAAATTTGCCGGAATAGCTTGTGCAATTCAGGAGAACTGTTTACTATTACCAGTTAATCATAAAAGCTACAACAGCCAAATGGAAGAGATACCTAGGACAAGGTATGGGAAGGGGTGTGGGTCTTCCATGCCTTTTCTGGCTGAGCCACTCTCCGATGACCTCACTGTGCACAGCAACTCTGAAGCTCCCCTAACCCTCTTGTTTAGGGATTTTTATGGAGGTTCCATTGCATAGGCACAATCGATGACATCATTGACCATTGGAGATTAACTCAGTCTCCAACCTCTCGCCCCTTCCTGGAGATTGGAGGGGCAGGGGGTGAAAAGTTCCAGCCCTCTAATCACAGGGTTGGTTTCTCTGGCAGCAAGTCCCATCCTAAAGCTACCTAGGGGGTCCCCAAGAGGAGAGTCATCCCATTAGCATATCATTAGCTGATACCCAGGTATACCCAAGGACGATATGCTTCTCAGGAAATTCCAAGGGTTTTGAAACTGTGCCAGGAGCCAAGGAGGAAGACCAAATATGTATTTCTTATTATATCACAGTATCACAGAAGCCTGAGCTGCTTTTTTTTTTTTAATTTACTCTGCCATCTGCCATTACTGCCTCCCCATGAAGGGAAGCCCTGCTTCCTGAAAGAGGGAGGCCCACCCACTTATGTCTCAGATGCATGGCTAGACTTCATCCTCTTGGGCCAACCAAACCTCCTTGCCCAGTTTTCTGAAAGCAGCCCGCAGTACCCTGTCTCTCCTTGTCTTCCAGCTTTGAGTCCCACTGTGTGTGCGTGGGTCTATAGCGACCGTTGGCCCATCGTGGTCACAGCCTTTCTGTGTCCCCCACGGTGTGCACCGAGAGCCCTGGAGCCCCTGCTCACGCTGGGCTGCGGGCCGGGCCCAGTGCCCTGAAACGATGCTGCCAGAGCAGCAACAACAAAGCATTCGTACACACACGTCTTGCTCTCCAAGGGACAGGAGTTGAGGACCTGTTTTCCATTGTAGAAAATAGTGGTTTGCTTTACAGGAAACCATGTCATAGAGTTCTACTCAGAGACCTTTGGAAAGCTGTGGTCCCTTGTTACTTGAAATGAATTTGTTCAATATGCAAAGCGAGGTGTACCCACAACAGTATTTTGACTTCGGACCACCTTTCACAGGAAGATCTCTGGGCAAAATTTTATCATTGAGCATCTCCGAGCTTCCTCTTGAAGGCCAGAAATTCACCTCTCTCCCTTTTTTGGAAAGAATGAACTAGAGCCGATCCTACCTGAGGTACTTCTTCAGGTGTGCTTAGAGCACAGTTTCCAAGGCTGTGGATGACGTAGTACAAAGAGACAGAGCTTGTGTTTGAACTGTTGCGGAAGGGGCCAGCTTTCCTCATGGAAACAGAGGTGGGTTCTGCCCGCGTTCACCTTATCCCCTGCTTTTCTACCTGCCACCCGTAGTCGCTCTCCAGGATTCACCTCTTGTTTCTTTCCACTTGAAACTGTCCCTATCTCTTCTCTCTTGTTCTTTTTTTTTTTTTTCTTTAAGATTTTATTTTCTTGAGAGAGAGAGAGAGAGGGCAGGGAAGAAGCAGAGGGAGAGTCTTAAGCAGACTCCCCCGCTGAGCACAGAGCCTGACATGGGGCTCGATCCCAGGACCCCGAGATCAGGACCTGAGCCAAAACCAAGAGTTGGACGCTCAACCGACAGAGCTACCCAGGGGGCCCCTCTCTTGTTCTTTCTTCTCTGACTCTATTCAACTGTCTCTCTCTTTTTCTTACCTGATCCGTTATTTCATTGAGTCACATGTGGGTTAAGAGTTGTGGATTCGAACAATAAAAATCCCCGCTGTGTGGCCTTCCCAAAGTGACTTCACCGCTCTGCCTTAGCTTCCTTCTTTGTTCAGTGGGAAAAACAATGGTGGCCATATCCTGGCCCTATTATGGGGTATATTACAAATACAAATATTTAGCAGGTACCCGGTAGATGGTAACTATCCAGGAAATGCCGAGCAGGAATGGAGACAGTGGTAATGATGGGAATTATGGTCCCAATTAGAGTGTAAGATGCTGGAGAGCAGAGATTGAGTCTCGTATTTGTTTTTACCCCAGAGTTGATCATGGGTTACACTTGGGGCAGTGCTCCATAAATACCCAGTGGATTTAAAGAAGTTGTAAATGTCACGCTTTCCCTAATGTCTGCTGAACTAGAATTGTGTTTAAATAAATTTAGTGTTTGCCTGGTACTTGGACCCATTTTACAGAGGGCATGTGTCAGTAATTGAATACAAGTTCTATTCCTATGTGTTTATCTTCTTAGAAAAGCACCTGACCACCCTTGCTTCTGCTCTGGGCCAGCTCATGGAGGGTGTAAGCCCCAAGCGATAGCCACCCTTGGTCTTTTAGTGCGAAGTGGAGCAGGTCATATTCTCAAAGCAGCCAGATAATTAGGAGCAGCTCTGAGAAGGGGGAAGTCCTCTGGGAGACGTCGATAACCAAAATTATCTCTCATTTCGGCAGCCACTAAAAAGATCCCCACCTGGTTCCTTCCCCTGGGGGCTGACCTCTCCCCTGTGCCAGCAGGATGGGCCCAGAAGGGGTGAGGAGGGAGCAGTCATCAGGGGTCAGGTTACCAGGGGGCATGACGTCAGGAGGCTCTGGCTGCTCTCACGGAGAGGCAGCAGCTGTGCCTGAGGACCATGGATGGTCCGTGGAGCCCTTCTAGGGCTAAAGCTCTGGGTGGCCGGAGGAGGGGTGTAGATGGCCCCACCTCACTTGTAACCCGGGCTGCTGTGCCTGTTCAGTTCGCCCAGCAGCATTGCCTTTCTGCAGCTTTCTGCAGCTTTCCCCGTGAGGCCAGTTTGCAGAGAGGAGCCAGGAGCTCCTACATGGACAAGAATATGGGTATTGAGTTGAGGAAAGGCATCGGGTCCCTGGGATGGGCTTGCTCAAGCTGCCAGTGGTGGATGGGAGGCAGGAGGATAAACTGGGAAGAGCTGGATCTACAATCAAACAGACCCCAGATGAATCCCTGAATTCAGTCCTTAGGATAGGACCATGTGCGAATTGCATCTGAGCCTGTTTCCTCTTCTGTGAAACGGGAGAATAATGCTTTCCAGAGAACACTGAGACTAATGCATATCGAGAGCTTTCTGCATTGGCAGCTCATTGCTAGGCCCAACTCTATCCCACTACTCCCAGATATTAAACAGACAGCTAGCTAGAACTTAATAGCCACAGCTTAGTGGCTGCTAGACTGTTCGCACCATGACTCATGTCAGCTACGTGCTTTTGGTTTGAGGCACCATCTAGAGAAGGTTTCTAAGGTCTGGTTGGAGTCCCTCTCTGATATTTGTGTCTTTAAATCTAGAGTCATGATTGTGCAGATGACACCGAGGCCCAGAACTCTTATGCGTGACCCAGGACCAGGTCCCTCAATCCTTGTCACACAGCACCATTTGTAATTTCCTGACTGCTCAGGATCTTCTCACAGCCTCTGAGCACTTGCATATGCTGTTCCCTCCATCAGGAACAACCACCTGCTCACTGTGCTAGACTCTCCTTCTTGAAGATGCAGATCAGGAGTAAGTTCTGGGAAGCCTTTTCTGACCACCGTCTCCCTGGCTGGGTTGGGGTCCCTTCCCCTATGTCTCCAGGGCCCCTGGAGCTGACCTGTGTGGCGGACTTCTCACACTTGCTTATGGACAGCTATTTCCTTGACTGTCTCTCCTACTTAACAATGAGCTTTCCAAGGATTTAGGCCAAGTCTTACTTGTTCTTGTATTTCTGGCCTCGTGTCTGGCACGTTGTAGGTTCTCTGAGAACTTTTCATGCAGTGAATGTATTAGTGAATGAACAAATATCAAGGAGAGAGGGTATTGCTTATGGTGGTAGCTTTTTCAGAAAATCTCCCATAGGCTCTGTTAAATAAGGTGTCTGACCTCTAGCCCATCTTCCCTTGGATACTTCTCTGCCTCCTTCTGGGCTGGTGTTCCTCCTAGTGACACATCCTGCCTGAGCCGTATGTCCATCCTTGTTGGCCCTAAGGACTGGAAACCTTCCTGAAGCGAAGCCTGGAGAAGCCTTCATATTTAGGGTCTGTATTAAAGACAGCCCCTGCAGCTTTCTTATGGTTCTGTCCTTGGCTAACATCCTTACAGGGGCTGAGTTCCCAGAAGATGCAGTAATGGAGACATCACTCTATTGCACTCCAGAGCTTAGCATAAATAACTGGTGTGCATTCATTCATTCACTCGTGCATTCATTCAACGCATTTCTCGTTCCATTAAGACACATAATCACAGAGTGACTGCATATAACTTTATCACTCACATGGCTCCGGTGTCATTCAGAGTAGGCAATTAGATTTTTCCCAAAGGCCAGATTTAGGGGTCAAGAGGGCAGGCTGATGGAGCATTGACAAGCACTCTGATGTCAGCTTTGAAACATGCAGTAGAATCCTGAAGAAGTAATATCCGCCCCCCCGCCCCCCATGCACACGCTCCCAACCGCCAGTAGCAGGTTTGAGGATGCAACTTCTCTCTTCTTCCTTCCCCAGGGCAGGGAAACAAGCAGCCAGACCCAGAGGCCCTGCAGAATTTGAAGCCCTGGGAATGGCGGCCGTGATAATTCTGCCCTCCTACATTCACAAACAAGCAAGCGTGCTCCTTCCAGGCCAAGCCTCCTCCTTGTTCATTTCTGGGCAAAGCCAAGCAAACCGGCGGGACACTGAATGGGCCCCAGCTCCCACTGTGTACTTCAGCGGGATTGTGGGAAGCTGGACCTGGGGGGTTGTGTGGCCTTGGAAGAGTCATTTTACTACGGTGAGCCTCAGTTTTCTCATCTGTGTGATGAGAGGCTGGGTAATTCCAGGTTTTTCTCCCCTGATCCTGTTGTTTGGAGGATGAAATAAGGTCCTGTTTGTGAAAGTGAAAAGGATCCTAACAGCTGATGTTCCTTGCGTGTTTCTTCCATCCCACAGACTGTTATAGTTTCCATTGTGTAAATAAAGGATCTGAGACCTGGAGAAGGGAAGTGCTTTGCTCAAAGTCACATAGCAAATAAACAATAGTGTGTGGATTTGTAGTGTGTCTTACCCCACAGCCAAAACTTTTCATTGCTGTGCCGCGTATTGTTTCATGTTTGAGCTGTGTGACATTGGGCCTGCCACTTCCGTCTCTGGTCTTCAGTGGTGCCATCTGAAAATGAGAGACTTGGCCCGGATGAAAGCTAAGGTCCCTTTTAGCTTTAAATTCCTGCTTTCGTTTTAACCAAGCATGCATGCGCACACCACCCTACAACTCTTGCTTCTTCCCAGTTCGGTGTTTTAAGCATGGAAGGACTGACCATTTGTAGCCTCCAGCCAAGAAAGTGTGCTAGAGGAGCAGGCAGATTGCAACGCACATCTAAATAGCAGAGCCAAGCCTGCCTAAGTGGGAAATGGATGTTGTAATACAAAGGCAGTTAGCAGGGTCCTTGGAGGTTTCAGCAGGATGTAATTATGGTTCTTTAAAAAAAGGCTCGCATATGTTTTTGAGCAAACTTAACAGATGCCCGGATGTCATGTCTGTATTCTTTAGGGAGTCTAGGATGACTAATTTTCTACAGCAGGTTTGCACAGCACATTGGAACGACCCATTGCAAATCAATTCCTAGGGTGCAACTTAATGAAAGCTTTCATTGATGATTCAGATTAATAATCTAGAATGCTTTATAAAATGACCACAACTTCACTTCTGCCTGGTCTACTCTGTGTTTGATAAACTAGATGGATAATCCTCTCTGTAGTTATAGTTTAATGTGATTCCCTTTTCCATAGCCACACCTGTTTATAGGGATTGAGAGTTTTAATGCTGTGTGGTTCATTTCTGGTGCAACATCCTTTGCAAACTTTTGGGACTTCCTCAGAGATTTTCTTTGAGCCGTGCCCTGGGGAGATCTTCTAGATGGTTTGCTACCGTTTTATTGTAGAATTAAATGCACATCGATTCTAAAGAATCAATGCCCAGTTAAGGCAGTTTGGGGGCCATTTCCAGACCCCAGCATACTTTATCTGGAAAAGTCTTTTGGAAACCCTTGTCTCCCCAAGGCTATTGAGACTATGGAGCAGCTGCATCAGGAAATCGAAAGATAACAAGCCTAGTTTCCTTCAGTGGGCATCTTGACATCTTTTTCCTTGTTAGAGCTCTAGCCGGTCTGATACATTTCCAGTTGAATTTTTTGGCAGCGAGTGATTCCTGTTCCCAAGACCAGGTTGCAGCCTTCCAGGTTCACTTCTCTGGACTGGTTGCCTTGGAGCCAAGAAGTTTTCCCCATAATAATAATAAGCAGTTGAAAACAGTTGAAGATAGAAACCTTGCACATGTCCAGCTCGGGCAGAATGTCCGCCTTTCGGTTGCCTCCAACTATTCATAACCCTCCATAATTTCATTGCCATCGATTTCCCCTCCTCCCGACGCTCTCTCTCATTGGCCTGTTGCCCATATCCCGTAATTGTGCCAGCAAGCCCCCTGACCTTTCCTTTGCTGAGCCTGATTAATAATGTACTCGACACATTTCCCTGTTGCATCAAATACCAATTTGGGCTGAATGGGTGAAAGAATGGCTAATGAGGAAATGCTTAAGTCTTCTTATCGGACAAGTCTTTTCATTGAGCTGGTCTTGGGAGATGGGGGAAGAGAGGAAGCTGCACGATAACATTTTGTTCAGCAAGTTTTTCCCAAACTCTGCTGCAGAGTCTGATTCTAATTACCCAGATGCAGCTTTTGTGCAGGAGAGAGTATGTCATCTGTTATCAGGGGACTCTGAGCAGTAAAGGCCTCATGTGACATCGCTTTGTGGCAGGTGCTCGCCCGCTTCTCAAAAGTTTCTGCTAAATATTTTGGACCAAAAGGAGAGTAATTACAACATGGAGTAGAATATATATTTAGGAAGGAAGGGGGAGAACCGTGCTCTTTCCTCCGAGACTTTCTTTGTGTCCTGAAATGACCCAGGAATGTGCTAAGTCAGAGGATGGAGTTGGGTAACCACAGAGGAGAACATGGCGCCCGCGCTTGCTGACTCTCCATCCTGTGCGGATACATCATTTACAGTTGCTTCAAAGGCTGGGTGTGCAGACAGCTAACATTCAGGGGACGTGTGCCAAGCTGGGTAGCAGCTGCCGGCTGGGCTCTCCAACTCTGAGTTTTGGGTGGATCCCGCAGCTCCCTGGGAAGAGGCTTTGCCTTGAGAGAGCCATAGCCCCAGAGAATGCCAGTGGTGGAGGTTTTCTGAGATCCTTTAGCCCAAGCCCCCATTTTACAGATGGGAAAACGGGCGGCCTTGGCACATTGTCTTCTAAAATCCTTGTCATTGTTGGAAGCGAATTGCTGAAAACTGCATGAACCCAGTTGTATTGAGCACTTACTATGTTTTATTCTGTACTAAGAATTCCATATGCATGATTTCCTTTAATCTTCAGAAAAATCCCAGCTGGGAGGTACTGTTTCTCATCTTCACTCTACCCATGGGGCAGTGCGGTTTTAAAACCGTAACTTGCAGAGGAGCCCGCACTCAGGTCCTCGCCACCTGATGCCAGTCTTCATTCCGAATCACCACGTTCTTACCACCTTCTGACAGAGTTTACTTTAGCTTCCTCTCGTTTGACAGGTAAGGACAGCTGCAACTCAAAAAAGAAAAGCAACTTGCCCAAGGCCACTCAAAGAGTGGAAAATACTGTTATTGCTATTGAAAGTAGCTAACATTTATCGAGCACCTACAGCATGCCAGACATTGTTGTGTGTGCTTTCCATTTTCTTATTTTATTTTCACCATCATTCTAGAAGGAGGTAGGTACCATTAGGTGAGGTAACCAAGGGCTAGGGAAGTTAAAAGTAACTAGTCCAGTGATTGATAGTCAGGATTTCAGGGGAACCTCCAAAAATTCGGCTCTCCTCATTCTAGTTTGTGAGGCTTGGTGTCGCAGAATTCTACACATACCCATTTCCATATCTCATTGAATCCTCCTGGTAACCCTGCGGGCAAGGAAACAGGAAACCTGGAGAGGATCCTAGCTTTGCTATTAAATGTGTCATGTGCTATCAGGTAAGTGACTTCCTGGCTCCGGCTCCGTGTGTCTCAGTTTCCTTATTTGTAAAAGAGGGGCAGCGTCCTTATTTATGCCGCAGGAGCTCCTGAAGCCGTGAATGCGCATGCGCTTCCCCAGCTGACAAGTGCGCAACGGGGGATTATTTGGGTTCTTTCCATTAGGTCCCTTTATCCTTTGAGGTCTGGCAGCTTTCTCTGGTGCTCCGTCCGTTGAGATCACCACTGGAGGGCCCACATTTGTTGTGAGTTAGATGACAGCTGGGTTTGTATTTTCTTCGGATGGAGCGTGGCCTGGATCTTAAATGGCTGTCAGCGAGACGTCTTTTCTAGCTGCTCGAGGGACAACAGAGCCGGGCTGGCAGGGCTCCCTCCGGATGTCTGCGGATGCCTGCAGAGGGGAGCGAGGGGCCTCCAGCACCAAGGCCCCATGTCTTCGTGCTTGAAGGATAACGCTGGAAAAAGAATGGTTCCACACTGAGGCAGGCTGAACCCTGCCTCAGAATCCTGTCCACCGCCACGAGCAGGTGCAAGGACCAGGCCTGTGAGGTTTGGGTAGTAAGTCATGCTGAGAAATAGACTGCAGAAAGCAGGTTTTGGGGCCTCCTGGCTGTATCCACAGTGTATTGTAAGCATTTCACAACATTTGGCCATTTGGGCTATTGGGGTTTCTAGGAAAAATTCATTTTAACCTTAACCAGTCTTAAATTGTGTGTGTGTGTGTGTGTGTTTAAATCAGGATGGGGGATGTTGTTTCCTTCTCCAGTCTGCACTGATTTCTTCCTTATCTGAATCCTGTACCACCTGAGTCGATCTGGAACGAGGGGAGGCGAGTAACATTTTCGAGTTGTCTCCTCTCTTTGCTGGACACTATGCCAAAACTTTCACACATATTACCCTGTATCATTCCTGCAACACCCTATCTCCTTGCAATATGCACATTCTCTTGCTTTTCCTGCCATACTAAAGGTTTCACCTGCTTAGCCTCCTTCACTGGCTCTTTCTCTGAATGTCAAGTGCCGCTGGGCTTAGTCCTTAAGGACTTTAGTCCTTTAGGACTAAAAAAGTCCTTAGTCTTTTTTTTTTTTTCTTCTTGAGGACTTCGTGGATGTGATTGTCCAGCCCTTTTGGCTTTATCTTCCGTCTTTGTGCTGATCATGTCCAAGTTTACGTCTCCAGACCCAAGTGTGCACCTGTGCTCCAGACTCACACACCACACGTGAGAGTCTAAAACAAAGCTTGGCTTCTGCCTGTCTCTTCAACCTTTTCTTTTTTTTTTAATTTTTTATTAACATATAATGTATTATTTGCCCCAGGGTACATGTCTGTGAATCATCAGGCTTACACATTTCACAGCATTTGCCATAGCACATACCCTCCCCAATGTCCATATCCCTACCCCCCCACCTCCCAGCCACCCTTAGTTTGTTTCGTGAGTTTAGGAGTCTCTTACGGTTTGTCTCCTTCCCCATCCCATCTTGTTTCATTTCTCTTCCCCACCCTCCCACAACCCCCTGCCCTGCCTCTCACTCTTCAACCTTTTCTTTTCGCTTCTCCAATTGGCACAGTGACCTTTGTGCTGTTCCTTGAACCTGTCAATGAATTCCTACCTCAAGGTCTTTGCACCTGCTATTCTCTGTGCCTGGAAATGGTTCCCCCAGTGTTCACATCGCTGCCTCACTCTCCCTTCAGGGCACCTCCCCTGAAAGAGTTGCTCTGACCACATCATCCAAACCAGCCCCTCCTGCAGGACCCCACCTTCCACTCTGTGCCCTCATCCTGCCCTTGTTTTTTGGTTAGAGCCCTTATCCTATCTGAAATGGCATTGCATGCTTATTGGTGTGCTTGTTTGCTGATGATCCCTCCCTCCAAGGAGGTAAAATCTACAAAGGGGCAAATGCATTGTCTTGTTCAGTTCTGAAACACCAGCACCTGGGCCGTGGCTGCCCATGGCTAGGGACTGATGAATGTTCGTTAGATGTCGAATGAAAGAATAATAGGGGAAGTAGGTACCCAGTTTCATAGGCGAGCAAGTGGAGGCTGAAAGATAGAATATACCACATACCACAGGCTTTTATTTTCCCCTCAGAAGAGGTATAATGATTTTAATCAAGATCACCTACATGAATACACCACATTGAGTTATTTTGATAATAGTTTATAACTGAAACAAGGATAGATCTCTCTTTGCTGCCCAGACAGCAAAACTCAGTATGTACATTTCATAGCATTTATGGTAATGTATTATGACCATAATTTACCACACGTATGACCAATCTGTTTTTTCCCCTGAAACACATGCTTTCCTGACTTCACAAATAATCTCATTGTCTTATTATTTATTACATGTACAGTAATTGGCACTCATAACTTTTTGTCAGCTCCAGGAGATGACCATTTGTCTAGGAATCTAAATATCTGATGCATTCAAACAAAATTTTTCTTAAAAAGCTTTTAAAAATAGTTATCTGTTTACAAAACCCCTCATCACTGTCCTCGCTGAAGGACGATTTGTCACTGTGCCTGGTGCAGGATGATGGGGATGACCTCGGGTCAGACAGGATGGTCTCTGGTGGTCTCTATATTCTCTGGTGGCACATGGTCAGGCGATCCTCAGTCACTCCTGTGCTTCTGCAGAAGCCAGGTGTTCTGAACTTTTATGTTGCAATCATGCAAGTGTATTTTATGTATCCGTTCTTCCTCTGCACAATAGGGAGAAACAGCGAGAGACTCCAACCAGAAGCTGCTGAGCCGGGTCAACTCTTATTATTATTATTATTTTTAAATGGTCTCTCCTTTTGATTTTAAGGCTGAACTCTGGAAATACCATGAATCCAGGACAGTTCAGAATCTGGATATTCGAAGTATGCAACCTTCCCCAACCTCGTTCCCCAGCTGTTTGTCCTACCTGACACTTTGGTGTCCTTGATATCACTTAATTCTCCCTTGCAAGGCTTTTCCTTCTCTTTGGATTTGATGCTTATCCTGTCTCTGTATCAGGACCTTGCCCCACCTCCCTTCTGACTGGAGGCCTAAACTTTTATTGTTTCTGTCCCTTCTGGTTGGATGCTGCCTGGCTAACCCAGCCTTTGGATCAGGACTGGGACCCTGATGTCCTCCTCTCTAGTGACACCAAAAGCTCCTCCTGGATGACGACACTTGCAAGTGTTGGCCCAAGGCTGGCTACTTGGAGCCACTTGGTGGAGATTCATTTGTCTGACTTCTTGGTTGGTGGCAACCGGTTATGCCTTTCCAAATCTCCTCTGCACATCTGGGTAAAGACTCTTTGTAGGTGATGGCAGGAGATGCCTGCAGGAGCACCGTTTCCTTGCTGCAGCTGCTCAAAAGCAGATGTGTCTGAATTCATCCTAGAGGAGGGTGGGCACAGACCAGAGACCCACAGTGCATTGAGAAAGCAAGGCAATGCATTGATGCTCCCTTTTCTTCCATTCCAGCAAAATTCTGGGTAGTTCTTTTCCTAGTGCTTGCATTCTAACAGCGACTCCCTCCCCTCCAAGCTCAGCTCTTGCTCTGCATTAGTCTGAATTTCGTGTTCTCCCAGCCTTGCCTTCCTGTTAAATTAGGTACGAGAAGTTTCTGTCAGCCGAGGCTCTTCTGTGCATACAGTTGGCACTCTCTGTGCATGACCTCCTGGATGCCGTGGCTTGGGTGCCCCTGAATTTATGTACAGGATTACATGAGAGCCTGGTGCTTTCATCTGTGCGGCTGTTCAGGTCCTATCACACCTACCTAATAGGAAACTAAGCTCCCCTGGAAGGCCTCAACAAAAGAATCCCATGTTATTATCTCTTGGCATTCCTGTAGCTCTTTATTTTTTATCTTCTGGTGCTGATGGTAGGAGGGTATGTGTTTATGATTAATGTATTAGCCTTTTCTCACAAGATTCATTTTTATTAAATAACACAAGTATCGCTGTAAATATCTAGGCAGCGTGGCTGACAAGGATTTCAGGAGAGGCTAGGCAGAAGAATTGAATGTCTACAGGCATAACCTGTTGCTTAAACAAACAGCTACAAGGCAGCCATAGGCTTTTTTCTTAGAGGTAGCCATAGTCCGTTCTCATTCAGGTAGGGTGTGACCCCCCCCCACCAAGCTTGCTGCTTTAAAGCCAGACGTGTCACAGAGGGAAAGGCCAGTTTATGGAGATTATTTTAAGAAAATTCATGTTTTCTACTTTCTGTAGTTATTTCCTGCTCAGAATGTTTCCTAGTTGTGCTTCTCTGGTTATGTGGGCCAACACGTTTCCTTGTTTAAGCTAAGTTAAAATGGATTTTCTTTCGCTTGCTGTCTGAAGCATCCTGATTGGTAAATACGGGTAACACGTACACACAACACACGGTAGTTTACAAAGCACTTCCACATTGATGATCACATTCAAATCTCATGACAACCCGGAGATAGGGACATTCAGATTCCCCTACCACAGAAGAGGAGCCGGAGGTTCTGAGGGCTGGAAGCCTCATCCAAGGCCATATTGCCAATGAGTGGTCGAGCTGCACTTGGACCTTAGTCCTTTCATTTATGTTTCAAGTTCTTTCTACAATTTCACACTGTCTCACAAAGAAATAGGGTTGTTTGTCCATCCATCCATCCAAAACTATTAATTGAAGACCCACTCTATGCCAGATACTGTCTGGAATGCTCAGTTTGGTGGGGAAGACAGCTAGTGAGTAGATGGATAATTGTAGCAAAGTATGACAGGTGCTCAGGCATTAGCGTTAGGGTTCTGGAAAAATGAAGGAGGGACACCTGACCTGAACCAGTAGTCAGGGAAATCTTCCTGGGGGAAGTGATACTAAAGCAGTTTTGATATATATGTGCATTTAACGAGCATTTATTTCCCTGGGTGGTATGTTTCCTTTGCACCACTATTCTGCCCTCCCATTCTCACACTCTCAGCTGAGCTCGATTGTCAAGAAAGTGGTGGGATGGAGATAGTTCCAGATGAAAGAACATTCCCAATGAGGGGACTTTGAGTGAGAAGGTGGCCTGGAGAAGCCTGCAAACACATGGAGAAGGAGCACCAGACAGGAATTGGAAGATCTGGTTCTGATCCTGTCTTTTTTCCGGGTCTTGCTTTCTGATCAGTAGCACAAAGGAGCCAAGTCTGTACAAAGCTGAGAAGTGTTGGCTGCACAGCCCCAAGCAGGCAATAAGAACAGGACAAATAGGAATGTGGTCAGGGTGCTGCCCCATGCTTTCTCATAGCTTTGTGCCTTCGCACCGGCTCTTCCTTCTGCCTGGAAAGCCTTTGCCCATCTTGGCCATCCCTTAACCTCGAACTCCTCCCCTGCTCTGTTCTGCCTGTTCCCAGGCAGATACAGAGACCCTTCTCAGCTCCCGCAGAGCCCTGCACCACAACGTGTTTGTCCCACTCACCATGTTGGGATATTTGCATGCTTGACTCTCCGCTGGGCATGGGCTCCGTGGAGGAGGAACCACACCTCTTCTCTCCATGTTCTTAGCACATAGGCTGTGTGAACGAAAGATGGGGGGCTATGGACTTTGGTTTCATCAGAGACCTTCGAGATGGAAGGGGTTTCCAAAAATGACCTGGACATTCAGAATAAAAGGACTTTCGTGCCTTTTTCACGGACAAAACTCTCAAGGCCCAGCGAATTCAAGGACTTACTAAAAATGGCAAGCCAGGTCTCCTGCTTCCCAGGGCAGAGGTTTAGCCATTCCACCAAGATTCCCAGGATTTCAGTCTCACTTCCTTCCTTGGAGAAAAGAGAGGCGTTTTTTGCTGGTGGAAGTTAAAGGAGCCGGGAGCCGGGGTCTAACAGCTCGAGGAGAGGGACGATGGGAAGCGTGTGCAGGTTCATTTGGGTAACAGCCTTTTGAATAGATTAAGATGGGGAGGCAGGTGAAGGATCAGAGGAGGCAGCCCGTGACGAGGCGGAGCTGTCTGGGCCGGGAACAAACAGCTCATCTCTGGGGAGGGCGGAGAGGATCTCGCAGAGCGTGTGTAGGAAACAAGCTCCATGTGCGGTGAAGTGATGTGTACCACAAACACGTCTCTCCCCCCCCGCCTCGGCTGTCACAGACCTGGCCCTTCTGCACGTGTCATTTCTCTTTCCGCTTCCAAGTTGCAGTGGACTCTTTCAGAGCATCTGAAAGCAGGGTTTTTTTGGGGGGGGGCTCCCTGCTTCATTCTCATGCATTAGTGTTAGGGTTTGTTTTGGGGTTTTGTTTTGGTACTTGTTTCTCTACCCTTGACTTTATTCCTTGGCACCGTGCCTCTGGCTCTGTGAGGCCCCGGACTCGTCTTCCCAAGCTGCTGCTTGTCAAAACCCACTGAGAGGCACCTTATCAGTTCGCTGGCAGATGCGGGATGGCGGCGCCGTGTGCACGCACCGAATCGCTGATAGACGCCCCTTGCGGACTCGGCATGCACCTTTAATAAAGAGCGCTGTCTTGCTATTTGCCATGATAGGGGCTGGTTGTGATAAAAGCATCTCGTTCGGATTGGCTTTCGAAATGGCAGATGGAGAGCTGGATGGGGGTGGTCAGGGGGAGCCACCGGCAGAGGGAATGCTCCCTTTTGTAAAAAGCTGACTTTGTCTCTGCCAGATCCTCTAGGTGCCCAGCCCAGAACTGGTTGGATGCTACCTTTGATTGTGTTTTTCTGCTCTGAAACAATAGATGATCAATACGCACATTCCAGGCACTGCCCAGGGGGTTCTGGCAGGACGTTGGCCAGACTAGTCTCTGAGCTCCTTGAAGACAGGGGCCTTTGTTGTATTCTTCTGGTTCCTCCACTCAGACTCTGTGTCAGGTGCATGCATCGGGGGGTGCTCATGGGCCCGAATTCAGCCCTGGCTTCACTCCTTGTTAGCCGTGTGATCTTAGGCAAATTACTCAGCCTCTCTTGAATTCCTTTCCCAGTGTGTATAGGGATGGGGGGCAGAGATGTTTCCTGGAGATGCTGCTGCCCACACTGAGTCTTGATAAGAGGAGGCGGCGGTGGGGCGCTGTGGTGGGCAGGTGAGGTCAGCTCCATAGACTCATGTAGCTGGTAGTGAGGAGGACCGGGGACTTGCACTGTTGTTCAAGGTCAGGTGGGCTAGTTGGCGAGGCGGGGCGCAGGGAACAAGGACACTGAAGTCCTGGTGACGGGGCGGAGAAGCCAAGAGGGTTGGAGAGAGATCTATTTACGGAGTAAGAGCAAGGTCTCCCTGAGAGGAAGATGGGTAACTGGGATGGGGTGCTGTGAAGCCTTGACAGTGATAAGGGACATTCTAAGTGAGATCTGGAAGAAATCTGTGCCCGCACCTCACCCTCAATTCACTAGAAAATGTCCATCCTCTTTCCGTTTCCCAGTTATGTTCTGAAGCAGACTCCTGAGTGGCTGCCATGGAGGAAAGGGTAGAGATGGGACAGTGGCAACCGCCTCAAACCCCGACACCTGCTGGGGACAGAAGAGTCCCCCAGCATCACTCTGATCCGGTCATGTCCTTGGGGCACTGACCACATCCCCAGGTGTGCTTCTCAGAGGCTTTTTCTCCGTCACTTCAAACTGCCCACTTGGCCAGGTACTCCTCTGCGACCCACGTACCTTCCGTATGGCTTTGCTGTCTGCATACAGACCCTGGGGCAGCAGCTCCCCTCTCCCCTGTCTGCAGCGCTTTCCCAGGGGGCACTTCCTGCCTCCACCAGCACCAAGAACTGAACAAGCTCCTCCACGTCACCAACAGAGCATTTTAAAGGACCGATTTAATTAATATCTTGGGTAGCTATACCGTCTATAATTATAGCCACTTATAATAGAGTTCTATAATTAATATCTTGTACTATAGTTTCAGAAGGGATAAATACTGCTAGGACCGTTTTTACCTTCCAGACATCCTTTTTGTCTAATCCTCCTCACCCCCTGGTTGTTGTAATACTTGCAATTAGCCACATAAGTGGAATCTTTTTATGCAAACAAATAAAACTAATAAATAATAGAGTACATCTTCTCTTTGCTCTGGCAACAATTTACTTGGCCTTAATGAGACTCGAACCAACACAGCAATATTGATATCCATCAAGGTGGTTGTAGTGGGATTCTCTCCATATTGGATTTCCTTAGGCTACGGGTGTCTCCTTGCATTAGACATATGATTGCTGTGGCTCCTAAAGTCTGGAAGGCACTAGCTGGAAATTGTGCTGGTCTGGGAAAACCATGACATACTTGAACTGTCATCTAAGGGGCCGCTCATGAAGTGGAATGCTTCTCGGTACAGGTGTGCGAGAGGGAAGAACTTCCATCTCCCTCCATCCTCTGTGATGTCCTCTGTGACTGTGGGCTGGCAGGAAGTGGCAGAGCCTTCAGTTTCATGGCCGAGTCTTGGTGGTCAGTGTGCTCTGACATTACGATGCCGTGGTTGATGTCCCCCCTGTGCCTAACTGCAGAAGCAGTTGGAGTGGGTTTTCTACATGCATTGTAAATACAAATCCAATCATGTCTCGCCTGCTGATCATCCTCCATGGACTCCGGGCCACCTTTGCAAAATGGCCAAGCCCTTTAACTCGACAAAGAGCTCTCCCGCGAGAGTGACAAGCTGCCCCACTTTGCCTGAGATGGGGGGGGCGTGGTTCCTGGGATGTCAGCCTCTCAGTGCAGAAAAGGGAAAGTCAGGACAAACTGGGCTGAGTTGGCCGCCCCTGTAACCACAGCCTAGGCCCACCCCTCTGTAGCTCCAATTCCTACCCCTGTCAGTCTAGTGGTTCAAACCGGGCTGTAATGGTTCCTTGCTATTTCCTGCCTCTTTGCCTATACCGATGCTTTCTTGGCTGCCCTGAAGGCTGCCCTGCTCCCTCCACTGTTGGCCTAACCAATTCTCCTCTTCAAGACTCAGCTAGGGATAGCATCATCTGGGAAGCCTTTGCTGACCCCCTAAGCTGGGGCGTCTCTCCCCTCTGTGTGCCCCCACTGTCACAGTCACCGCTGTATCCCTTCATTATCTATTTCCTAGTCTCTCTCCCCCACCGAACTGGGAGCTTGGTGGGGGCAGGAATATGACCTGGGACTCCTGGCAGCTAGCACGGTGACTGGACAGAGGCATTCCTTAAATACTTAATTCAAAGATTTATTTAGCACTGTAAGTATTTAGGTGGATGGATAAATTAAAATACAGTTCAGGCTTCGGTGGACTTTCAAAGCTGTGCACCTGCCTTCTACTAACAAACACGTGGGGCAGGTCATGAGGGACAAGATGGCTCAGGACCACCAAACCTGTCCAAAGAAAATGGGGCTTGAGGTGGGGTGGGGATATGGGCTGAGGGTGGTGGCAGGCTGGGGCTCGGAAGCCGCCTGGGGTCCTGGGAGCTGGGGTGGGGGGAGAGGACATCCTGGGCCTAAGTGAACCAAATATAACATCAGGGCAAATGGAACATCATTGGTCATTTGGCTCTTTGGTGCCAAAGAGATATTCTTGTTTAGGATGGGTTAGGGGCCATTGAGAGAGAGAGAGAGGTGAGAGATCTAGGAAGGTGACCAGGACACAGAACTTAGGAAGTTCCTCTTAGAGAGGCCCTGTTGGGCTCCTCAGGGCAGAGTGGAGCTGTGAAGGCACCAAGCAGGATGTGTCACGGGCAGTGTGTCCTGCGCCAGCTGTGGGGGGGAGGTGGCCGAACTGGTCCACATGCTGCTTGGAGGCTCATCACCACCTGGCCCCCAGAAGGCACGCTGCCCGAAGAAGAAGTCTTCGGGGCTTTGGAGGGGGCTGCCGCATGCACTGGAGCTCTGGGTGCAGGGTGAATATGGCAGAAGGGCAGCTGGGAAAGGCAGAGCCTTTTTAATCTAAGCTGAATAGGAGCCTGAGGGGGGAAGGGCACGGCGTCCTCAGGAGTGGAATAATGTGCTTGCGACACCGTGTTCCCGTGTACAATGGGACGGGAGGGGAATGCGGGAGATGGCTTGGGTTATAGAATTCTTTTCCTCTCGGCTAATAGTGAAGGAGAGGCTGGAATTGTCAGCAGCGACCTTCGACGGCGGCACAGGATGGATGAGGCAATCGAGCCGCCCCTGGCGAATCGGAACCTGTCGGGGTGTCTAGCAGAGCCTGCCCTTGACGGAGTGGCTCACTCTGGCCCGGGGTGGGGCCGTGCTGTCCGACGAGAGCCTTGTGGCAGGAGGCGATCTCTCCTACTCCACGAGGAGAGAACTGTGGCCCGGAGAAGTATAATAACTTCAAAAGCACTTAGCAGAGCATCCCAACAACGGTGGCTACATTTTAGATAAGGTTTGATCTGTGCCGGCCATTGTCCTAAGTACTTTAGAGGGATAGCACGTTTAATCCTTAGGACCACCTGTGACAGAGGTGCCACTATTCACCCCATTTTCTGGATGAAGAACGTGAAGCACAGAGAGGTTAAGGAGCTTGCCCAAGGCCACACAGCTTGTAAGTAACAAAGTCAAATTTTGAATCTAGATAGTCTGACTCCAGAGTTGAAGTGCTCACCTGTTTACAATATTACCTCGTATACGGAGAATGCTCCATAACCATTAGCTTCTGTTACTGTTATCATGTGCCCCCAACCCCTGCCCTGGCAAAGCACACAGCTGGGCCGGTCAGAGCTGGGACCTAAAGCAGGATGTATGACTCTAAGATATCTGCACTGAACGTCTGTATTAGGCTGAGGGAGGGATTTGTGGATTTTGCCAATTAACCGGGGGTTAGTAAGAAAAGCCAGTTACTGTCAACGCTTTGGCAGATTCTGCTCGAGCTCAGTAGTATCTGTGGTTTTTTTTCTGGGCTCATGGCCCCATTACACATCCCTGCTTCCTTTGCAGGGAAGTAGGGTCATGCCAGTGAATGATAGCCAACAGAGTAGGACCAGAAGGGATGCGCTCTGCATGCTTGCCCCAGCCCAAGTAATCCACCCATCTGTGATCCTAGAGGACTTAAAGGAGGGTCACAGGAGGCAGGAGCCTGGGAGCCTGAATGACTACACTGAAAAACCCTCCCTGCCCCTCTCCTGCCCCCATTGGACTATGATGCAGGCAAAGGGCCACCTTTATTGGGTCAAGTCACTGAGATATTGATATTATTAGAGCAATCAGCTCCTCCCCCCCCAATAATATAGAGCTGTAAAAAAAAAAAAAAAAAAAAAGCCCTTGAGAAGGGCCTTAATCCACTTCTCCACCATAGTAAACAGAGGCCAAGAGAGTGGGGTTTCGAAACAGCACAGGCTTTGGGTCAGACCCAAGTGAGTTCGGATCCCAGCTTGTGCCTCAGCCTCCCTGAGCTGCACGGGCCTGCTCTGGGCGGTCAGGGCAGTACCTCCCGTGCTGGGTTGTGGTGAGTGAGACATCATGCAGCTAGAGCCTCGAAGCTTCAGAAATGTGAAAGGTTTTTCCCCTCTAGTGAGAGAGCCTTTGTCCGGGATGTGTCAAAACCTAAAACGTTTGCACGGCTGTTCACCGAGCGATTCTACTTCTGGGAATGTATTCTAAGAAAATAATCTTGGAGGCTCAAAGCCTTAGCTATTAAAATGTTTATCCCAGTGTTGCATTTAAGTGAAAAATTGGAAGCAAGCTAAATTTTCAGTGGTAGGAAATTGGTTAAATAAACCGTGGTGCACGTATTCGATCGAGAACCACCCAGCCATTAAACATTATGGAACAGGAGGAGCGTGCGAGGATGTGAAAAACATTCACCGTAAAAAAGTGGGCCAAGCAGACTAAAAAATGGGATGTATTCCATGAGCCCATTTTTAAACATAAAAATAAAAGCATATGTAAATATCTAGAGAAGAGACTAAAAGTTTATACCCAAAAATGCCAAAGTGCTTTTTTTGGGGGGAGTGGGGTTGTGAGTTTTTTTCTCTCCTTTGCTTATCTAGACTTCCTAGATTTCCTATCATAAATAGGCATTATGTTGATAGAAAAAAACCAAGTTATAAAAACTATATATTTTTTTGGCTTTGTCTGCATTAGCTGTGACATTCTTTATCACCATATGTGGATGTTGACTTAGTGTGAAAGACGAAGACAAAATATGAATTGGCACAGGGTATCTCTGGAAATATCTAGTATGGGGTTGCGTTGCTTTCTTTTGCAGTTTAGTTGGGTGCTGGTTGTTGGATGTTTAATGTCATGGGTATCGTTTGCATGGACATATGTGCACATGGATCTTTCCACGCCTCCCTTCGCCCAGAAAGTGTTGCTGCCGAGGTGAACCCTGTCCCGGATCCAAATGTCCGTGGGCCCTGAGACGCCATCCAGGTGCCCAGTGGATTTGAGCTCCTCTGAATGGACTGAGGACCGCAGATGAGAAGTGGAAACTCCCAGGCTTGATATCACAAGACATCCGGCATGGAAGCACATGGTAGAGCAGCATCCTCTGGGCTGATCCACTCACCACCGGCTTTCGTACCCCCCAAGCTGGGGACCGATGGTTGTATAGGAGTTTGATTCAAGCTCGTCAAAGACATGCTTTTGTGGGGATAAGTGAACCACAGACTGGGAGAAGATATCCACAATGCATACATCTGGCAAAGAACTCCCATCCAGAATAGATAAAGATTTCCTATAAATTGACAATAAAAACAACTCCCTAAAAATGGGCAAAAACTTGAATTAGCACATCAGAGAAGAACATACAGGAATGCCTTAATAAGCACATAAAAGCAGTTCCATGTCATTAGTAATCAGGAAAATGCAATTTTAAGCCATAGTGAGATACCATTTCCTACCCATTAGAATGGCTAAAATTAAAAAAAAAAAAAGTCCGATAATTCCCAAAGTTGGTAAGTATATGCAGTAACCGAGATCTCAGTTCAGCGGTGTTTGGAATCCGTTAAATTTCTGTTCATGTACATTCTGTTCAAAATCATTTGATTTGTGTGATAGGGTAGTTTCTGGATAAGTGCGCTTATTTGTTCACGCCCTTATATACGACAGTCCTGTGGAGTTCATGGTGGATAAAACGGAGTTCATGTCTTCGAGAAGCACGTAGGTAGTTTGCAAAGTGAAGCCTGGTTAAGTCAGCCACCGTACTGCTAGTGTTATTAACTATATTCTCTTGATTCTCAGATGTGTATATTAGTTTACAGCCGATTTCAAAATTAATCCGACAACTGGAAAGAAATGTGTTCTTGCACCAAAAATAAGAGTCGCCAGGTGCCTTTGTCTGCATGTCGTTTTCTCACACGTGGGCCTGGCTTCCTCAGGAAACAGAGTTTTCATCCTCTTGCCCTTTGCCTCCACATTTAAATTTTTTGAAAAGAAGTGCATGGGTATGCATGGCATTAATGATGGTATTGTTGCATCTGTTCACGCTTCCCCCCCACTCAGTCTCTTCTTAAATACAGCTGCGTTTGACCTCTCAGTCTAAGGAAATTAGATTAATACAGTCTTAAACCATAAGGTGGCGTGACTTTATTAATTTGCCCAAAGGCCTGAATACAAGGCAAAGGTTAAATCCAGTCAACAGCATTTTTTTGTGTGCCCAGCGTTGAGCTAGGTGCTGTGGAATGACGTAGGAGGAACAGCTCTGATAGGAGAAACTGGTATGACTTTATAATGAGAAGAGCTCTGAATTTAGGAATGTGGACTGGAGTATGGCCTGGCACTGTCTATCTATGTGATCTTGGGCAAGTCATTTTAATTTTCTGAGCCTCTGTTTTCTCCTGGGTGGAATGAGTATCATATACCCATCTCACATGGTTTAATGGATCCCGTGGAAAAAAAAAAAACACCTCTCACATGGTTTAATGGATCACGTGAAAAAAAAGTCCTGCCATGTGACGGGTGCTCCAGGAATGTATGTCAAATATGAACCTCAATAGAGACCTGAGATGTGCTTGAACAGATTCTCAGAGACAATAGGAGACTGTGTGAGCCTGTATTATGTCATTCAAGATTGGCATGGCATAGCTCTTATTTTTTCATTTGTATTTTTTTTAGAGAGGTTGGGGGGAGGCAGAGAGAGAGAGAGAGAGGGAGAGGGAGAATCTTAAGCAGATGCCCAGGTAGAGTAGGAGCAGAGCTGATGTGGGTCTCGATCTCATGACCCTGAGATCATGACCTGAACTGAAATCAAGAGTCAGATGCTTAACCAACTGAGCTGCCCAGGTGCCCCCTGCCCCTTTTTTGGGGGATGGCATAGCTTTTAGAGTAATATCCATCCAAGGATGTTTCAGCAGTTCAGTGAGCCGTAGGATAGCATCAGGAAATATGTCCACAACTTTGACCCTGGTCTTGTAGAGAAAAAAAGATGTCTTGGCAAAACTGAAGTGAGTTTTGAAACAAGCCCCATTTCTTGTCTTCTTGACTCAAAAGGACAGCAGGTAGAGGGTTAAAAAAAAAAAAAGGGTAATGGCAGGGTCACGATGCTTAGAAGTAATTTTCTGGAAAAAAATGAGGCACATGGGGTGCCTGGCTGGCTCAGTCAGTGGAACATGTGACTCTTGGGCTCAGGGTTATGAGTTCGAGCCCCAAGTTGGGTGTAGAGATTAACTTAAAAGTAAAATCTTAAAAAAGAAAAAAGGAATCAGGCATGAAAAGGGTTGATGGTAAAAATGGGGAGAGGGAAAGGTGAGTGGAGGCCTCCCTCCCAGTGGGAGGACAGCGAGCCTTCGTTTTGGCTGAGGTGTAGGCAGAGGTCTGTAGGGGTGGTGGGAGTGGGTTCCCAAGGTCACACAGGTGGTTACTACCTGATCCAGGATGAGAAACTCACATTTCATCCCCTAAATATCCTCTTTTGTCTCATTTCAAATTTTTCTTCAGTAACACTTTCTCAGTCTCTTATGTACATGCACGTGCGTGCACACACACACGCATACATTCTATACCACCCTGCATATACACGTACAAGTTGGCAAAGCCCTGTCTGTGGGGAAAAGCTTGGCTCATCAGTTCCGGTTTCTAGTTTGAAGTCTTCCTATCCTGCTGGAGGTGCTTTACACTTGTGTGACCCGGGCCAGCCAGGTGCTGCGGGATGTGGGGGCTGACGGAGGAGTTAACAAGGGGGAAAGTGCTGGCTGAGACCCAGGGCACCGAGAGTTTCCCTGAGCTCCAGTTAAGGATGGGCGAGGGCACCAGACTGCATGAAGAAAGAGTGGTGCTTAGGGTGGAAAGGCATTTCCAGGAGGAGGAACAGCAGGTGGGGCGGCCTGGGAACCCAGGAGTGTGGAAGGTGGAAGAAACTGCCGGTGACGGAGGCAGGAGTACAGACTGTGAGGTGGGACATGGGGGGCGCGGTGCAGAGAAGCTGCTGAGCCTCGCACAGCCTTTCCCTCATGGGACATTTCCTTTCCCTTGCCAGTTTTGCCAACCAAGTGGAGTAGAACAGTATTTTCTTCCTCTGGCGGAGTGCCAGCCAGGGCAGGCCCTGGCAGGCACTGGGTGTTGAGTGAGGTATGAAGCACGGGGGAGCTGGCTGTCCAGGGAAGGGTGGACGCTAGGACCCTGTCCCAAAGAGTCCCGGAGACTGGGAATAGAGGTTAGGGGTCTTGCTAATGTCAGGGAAGGTGGTGGAAGCTGGTTCAGAGTAACAACTGTGGGCAAGTCATTGATTTTCTTTAAATCTTGCTCTTTGCTGTAATTTGACTTAAATAGAGTTCTTTAATTTTCAAGCCTCCCTTAAGAGCTCTGTTCTTTTTTTTTTTTTTTTTTTTTTGGAGAGAGAGAGAGAGAGAGCACAAGTAGGGGAAGAGGCAGTGGGAGAGGGAGAAGTAGGCCCCCCACTGAGCAGGGAGCCCGATGCGGGATTTGATCCCAGGACCCTGAGATCATGACCTGAGCCGAAGGCAGACGCTCAACCGACTGAGCCACATAGGCGCCCCAAGGGGTCTGTTCTTAGGAGAAAGCTCAGCGAGAGGAAAAACGTGCTCACATTAGGCCCCCTCTGATGAACCCCAGGCATTAGGTAGGCATTTTTGCTCACACCTCCTCACTTCTCATGTGTGACCAGGAACAAGGGCATTGGCCAGGGGTACATTAGAAATGCAGAATCTTGGGTCCTGGGGGGCTCAGTTGATTTAGCATCTGTCTTCAGCTAGGTCATGATCCCAGAGTCCTGGGACCGAGCCCCATGTCAGGCTCTCTGCCCAGCAGGGAGCCTGCTTCTGCCTCTCTCTCTCTCTCTCTGCCTTCCACTCCCACTGCTTGTGCACGCTCGCTCTCTCTCTCTCTGTGTCAAGTGGATAGATAAATTAAAAAAAAAAAAAAGAAAATGCAGAGTCCCAGGCCCCTTCTAGGCTTACTGAATGAGACTATGCATTTTAACAGGAGCCTCAGGTGATTCGGATGCAAATGATAAGCATGTAAAAAAAAATTGATGGTGATGATGGAAGGCGTGGCGAACTTTCCAGGAGGTGAGCGAGACCTTGAGAACGCCACTTTTCAGGAGGGAACTTGAGAACGCCATACTGGAAACCTCACATTTTGCAATGGAAGGAAAGGGAGTTACGGGATTTTTAGCACAATGTGTGTAAATCTTTGTTTTGGAATACTTTATAGAACAGTGGATTATAAATTGCACGTTGGAGTTTCTCAGGATGACGGGACATGTGTGACTCCCCTTGCAAGCGCATCGCTCATCTCTGACAGACCTTGTGAGAGGATGGCTTTCCCCAGCTGTTCCCAATCCCGGAAAAACCAGCTTTCCACCCGATGTCCCGAGCCTGGCTTCCTCGAGGTTGAGCCTCCCTGGAGACGATGAGTTTGCCTGCCGATCCTTTTCCTCGTTTTGAAGATTTTAATTGCTGGGTATTAAAAACACCCATGTAATATATATTCCATCTGAGAATCTGTTTTTCCTACACGTCCTGTAATGTAATCTGTACAGAAGATTGAATTATAGATGAGCGTAGGCTTTGCTGCTGGGAGGAAGTCTGAGGAAGAGTGGGTGGCATCTGGGGGGATTTGGAGAAGGGCTGTGATTGAGCATAAAACAAACATTAACAGCGCTCCGAAAAAACAAAGTCTGCAAAATCTTATTCTGTCACTGGCATCACCCCTAAAATTCATCATCGCTCACGTTCATCAAACACCTCACCAAAAGTTACAGACTTGACGTACGTTATCGCCAACAACTGCACAAGGCAGGTGGCATTATCCCCGTTGAGAGGGGAGGAAGCCAGGGTCCCGCACAGTTAAATACCTTGTCTAACGCCACAGCACCAGCAGGGATGCTGGCCTTTGAATCCAGGCCCTTTTAACCCCAGAGCGACACTCTCTCTACTCTGCCCTCTTTGGTCCACTATGAGTCAGACTCAGTTTTGGCACCCCATGCCGCAGAAGCCACCAGCTTGCTTTCTCAATGGAGGGAAGCCAGTCTCAGGAACGTGTTCCTCCGTGAGCAGGTGGGGGAGGAACGGTGACACGGCCCGCTGGCCATCCTGTCCGCGAACGAGTCAGTCAGTCAGTTAGCTCCACCCACAGCCGGTCAGTAGCTACTCTGCCCAAGGCGGGGCACCGCGCCCCACGGAGAGGGGCCAGTTACGGAGCTGGGGAACTAAATCTGTTCCCCAGCACCTGCACACGCTGAGTAGCGTGGGCCACACGCTGAGCTTTTGCAAAGTATCTTCCGTTTCAGAGGCTGCGGGGACATAGCAGAAAGGGCCCAGAACTTGCTCTCACATCCACCAGATTTGTGATGCTGAACATATTCGTTTTCCTCTCGGAGTCTCAGGTTCCTTGTGTGGCTCATGAAGAACCAAGGACAGGCACCTCATAGAGTGGCTGTAATGCCATGATGTATGGGAACGAGCCAACACGGTGCTTGGCACACCGTCGTTGCTTTAAAAATATATATGGATTTCTGAGTAGTTTGTCTTGACTGTTTCCAGAGTTTTGCGGTTCCCAAACGTCTCATCTGTGCTTCTGGGGGCCAGACAGGTTGGTCTAAGCCTCCTGAACTTCCCTGAGTGCCTCCAGCCCAGCCCACAGACCTAAGCTTTAAGCAGAGAGGGACTGGCCATGTTCCTCCATCACCACTATGAGCTGGTCAGATCAAGAAAACTGTGGCCCAGGGTCCGAGGTAGAACCCCGTCTTCTATTCAGTGGCCCAGTCTGCTCTGTGTCCCTGGCCACATGGGATATTTTTATCCTTTGGCCAGAGTTTTGTAATCTGCACCATTTGTACAAACATTCCAGGAAACAATTGTTTGTACAAGCTCATAAATTTGTAGGACAGTTTACATATGGAGCCCAATTAAATGATAATCTTCTGGGGCTCAGGGCCCATTCCCGAGTCCTCCCTGTGGCTCTCCCTTTCTCCTGGGCCCAGCTGTGTGGGTCCTGACAGCCCAAAGCTGTAAGATTCTGCTTTGGCTCTCTTGACTCTTTCCCTCAACCCCTCTGTGGCCTTTCATGATGGCTGGTCCCTGACCCATGGTTTTCGGTCTCTCGAGTCTTCCCAAGCAAGAGCTCAGCGTCCCCCGTGCCTCAGCTTTCAGTCTTCAGCGGAGAACTCCCAGATCTGCCCCGAATGCTCCATCCTGCCTCCCTGCTTGCAAAACAATAATCAGTATGAATTCCATCCTTTCACAAACATTCACTGAGCTCTTACCATGTGCCGGTCCTGGGGATTCAGGGTGACTGTAATACGTAAAGTCCTGATGTAATAAACAAGTAAAATAAGGACAGAAATCCTAAAGTTTCAGTTGGGGGGGGTGGGTAGAAATGGAATGTCGGTCAGGTGAGCCGGGGTTGGTGCTCTGTCTCATAACCGGGAACAAATGACTTATGCCTCTGGTTTGCGGGCTCTGAGGAAAGTAATGCGAGTAAGAGCTTGGTATAGAGCACGGGGATATGGTGAGGGAAGGGTCCTCTAGGGACGGGCCCTCCCAGTAAGACCCTGCCTGCTTCGGAGCCAGAAGACCTGCGGGAAAGGCAGCGGCATGTACAGGAGGAGCTGAGGTGGGAGTGAGCACGGTGGATTTGAGGGAGAGCAACTCCTTATTGTGTGAGTAAGTGCCAGGCACTGGGGGTGGTTCTTAATCCATCCTATGAGTAGCGACATTATCCCTGCCAGTGGCTCAAGATGTGCGAGGGACTCTGGTCCCACTCCGGCTGTAAGGATGAAGAAGCTGGGAGGTGGAGAGGCTAAGTAACTTGTCCAGAGGTGTCCCAGACCAAGCACGTGGTAGGTCTGGCGTTTCACCAGGTTCTCCGTGGCCTTCGTCCTCTGCTGCTCACTGCCCCTCACTACCTCTCTCTGATGAAACATCACCTCCTGTCTTCACCGCGTGTGCCTCCCTCCCCACCTTCCTCATCAGAGCCCCCCTCCATGCCATCTCTGGCCTCTCCCCCCACGTTACCCCCAGTGCCAAGTCAGTTCTTTTTCCAGATTTCACCTCTGTCCCTTCCCAGTTGCATCTCACCTGTTCCCAATGCCCTCAGCCTGATTTCTACCTGTCCTGTCCCCTCACCTTTGCCAGAAGAATCATCCTGTGTGTGACTTCCTCACCATCCTTGAGTTAAACCTTCAGTGAGTTTGGGTGCTCTGAATTTCCGAGGAGATGGGGGTAGTTTAGACCTTATTAGTGACATTAAGGAGGAGGCCCCGAATTTGAGGAGGACACTGGAGCGAACAAGACATCCACTGTTAATGTGTGTCCTGGGAAGAGACCTGTGCCTTTAAGTAGCAGAAACAGTGGGTGATGATTTTGAGTTTGGGTGTTGCTAACGGTATCACAGTAAGAAAGTAATAGGGATTTTAACACCTATCAATGGGGTGTGGGGCAGCGGGGAGGAGCAAGAACGGGTAGAGGAGGGGGGTTTTATATGTGCATTGAAACTAACACTGGGGTCAGTCTTAACTAATTGTAACTTTTTAATCTATTTTATGAGTTTAGAATAATGAATGACAGATACTTAGCGCAGTGCTGTGCACGTATAAGGTGCTAATAGAATGTTAGTCCTTTCCTAACAACCCCACCCCCCACCCCCAAGCGTAGCCCATAGCAGATTAACCAGGTCTCCTGAATTTGTGTTTAGTTTGATGTTACTCTCCTGGAGAAAACGGTATTTGAATAAAGTTAAAAATTAAATAATGATTACAAACGTTGGCAAAGGAGGGAATACATTAAACTCTTGGCCAGAACCCCAAGGGAATGAAGAGTCTAGGTTAGTGCTTTCTGAAAACTGAGAATTGTTCAGACTCTCTCTGTTGAAACCTATGATGATTGGATGATGAAGAATCAGGCTGAGAAGATACCGTGAGGTGGATATGGGCATAAGCTAGCCAGCTGGGTTCAGGTCCTTCCAGTGACGATTGCTGGCTGTGTGAGGCAACTTCGTCTCTCTAAGCCTTAGTCTTCCTCATCTGTAAAATGGGTGTAATAATGATTTGTTCCAGGAATCTGTGGCTATGTAAAAAAAAAACCATCCCCAAAATAATTTAAAGTAATGACAGCATTTATCTTGCTCACAATCTGTGATTTGGACAGAATTCATCAGGGATGGTTTTCTTTGCTCCATTCAGCATCAGCTGGGATGGAAGCTAGAGTCATCCGAAGGTTCATTCACTCACTCGCATATTAGGTAGTTGATGCTGGCCATTAGCTTGGGGTTTAGCTGGGCTGCATGTGGCTTCTCTGTGTGGCCTGGGCTACCTCACTGCATGGTGGCTGGATCCAAAGGGGAACACCCTGAGAAAGAATTGGGGGGGGTGGCGGAGAGCAGATGGATCGCCTTTAATGACCTACCTCAGAATTCACCCATCATTTCTGCTACATTCTGTTCATCAGAAGTGAGTCTACAGTCTATTCATCAGAAGTCAGCAAGCAGCACAGACGTCACGGAGTCCGTCTGCTCACTGTGTTGTGTTGGAATCTGCTCTCCCTATATGGGAAAGAAGATCTGTGGGTCGAATGATCTAACCTTTGCAGCCTGAGGTCGTTCTTCCCCCTTCCCCAGAGCGTCCATCCTTCTGTCTTCTTTGAAAAGGGCCTTGGGGGTTGATTAGGTGGGGACTGCAATATGTTGTTTTACCCCGTGCACCCTGCTGAAGGAATGACACAGTAAGACCGTGAGTTCCACCTTTCTCAGGTGGCCGTCCAGAAGCCCCGACAGGCCTGTCTGTCCTATGCCTCCCACTGAGTCCAGTCCCCGTTGTACCTTAAGTGGCCTCTACGGTCTGCTTGCTTGCCTGAGAAGCTCCTGTTTTCCATATTTGCCCTGAACTCAGCTGGGCTGATCTGTATCTTTAAAAGGCTCCCCTTGCCATGTTCCAGTGATTTTGAGGGAGGGTGTGGATGGATCCCTTTGTTTAAAGGGCTTGTAAACTATGAGCTATTATCTGCAGTGTGGAATTATATGTGTCAATAAAATATTTTTTGAAAAAAATTGACAAAACGCATTTTAATTTTACAACAGGAATCATACCAGCTGTCAAATTAAAATTTATTACTCCTCCTTGAAATGGAAAGTACCTTTTGTAGACAAACTTGAGGGAGAAGACTGGGTAATTGGGCCACTACCTACAGGCTTTTTCATTTGGGTTGTCTTCCTCTTTCTCTCTCTTATATGTCTGGTTATTTTTCTCTCCTGGTAGCAATTTGTTTGTTTTAGAATTAAAATGAACTGCATTCAGAGCCGTTTTGCTCCATATTATTAGTTGTGTTTAAAAGGGGATTTATGACTTAAGGTTTTTTTTTTTTTAAAGTCAAATCTCACTTGGGAGACTGTGAGACTCACATAGATTCTTGTATTAGGAGCTTCTCTTTCCATGTGGACTGTGAACTCTTAGGTTTTTCAGAGGCAGCAATGCTGAAGACCTGGTTGGTGGGAGGCGGGGTGTGAAGTGGGAGATGGAAGGACAATCCTAGGTCTCTCCTGGGAATTAAAATCCAAACCACCCTGTCCCAGTGGTTCCTGTCCCAGTGACCATATCAGAGTCAGGGAAGCAGTTGGGTCCTCTTGGCCTTCACTTTGTGCAATGGCACTCCATGATTTTACTGTTTGGGGACAACTTTGGGTACTGAGAAAGAGGGTATATTCCACTTTCTATTTTTCTTTAAGGTGTAGATACCACTTTTATTAGGGGAAAGAAAACCTTTGGTTTTGGAACAAAACCACAATACATGAAAGATTACTGTGGGTAGCGACTGTTTCTAGGGCTGTTAGGCAGTTTTTCCTTTATTCCTCCAGCTGGTATTTTCTGAGGTATCTCCTCTGTTCTAGGCACTGTGTTACACTCTGGGAACTTAATGGTGAACCTAAGTAGCCGTGGCCCCTGTCCTTACAGAGTTTAGAGTCTGTACGGGTGACAATAGTAATCATAGGGTACCATTGGAGGGTAGGAAGGGGAGATTTGACCCAGGTGGGAAGGGAAGCTAAGGCTCCCCTGAGCTGAAATCTGTAGGCAGGATTGGAATTAGTGAGTGCAAGGGGAGAGATGAATGTCCCAGCCCAAAGAAACAGCATGGCTGAAAAGCCCAGCATCAAGAGGAAGGGGGAGACTTGAAGTCCTGAAAAAGGCTCGGTGTGGTTGGGATTGAGCCCTTGCACCCGGAGGTTAGGAGCGGTGGCGGGGACACTCTGCTCGGCACTGCAGACCACATGTGGGAAGGTCGTCTTTATCTGAGAAGGTAGCGAAGGGCCTGGGGCACCTTCTGTGTAGTGTGTAAATGAGCGGTCTGGAACCCTATCAGGGTGCAAATGCAGGAAGCTCCTAAGCCCCTCTTGTCAGCGGCAAGTCTTTCTCAGTGAAAGGGAAAGCACGACCTTTGGGTTCCCATGACCTTTGGGTGTGCGCAGCTGTCATGTCTTTGGGTTCACACAGTATCTAGAGATCTTCTGGTGCCGGGCTTTGGGATCAGTGAGGAGGAATGAAGCCCGAGAGCCTGTGCCCACGTGTCTGTCTGTGAGTCCCTGTCTACACCTGAGGGGGCACGGGCCTGACTGCCGACACAGAGCCATTCCTGGGAGGGGAGACGGAGCCCCCACCTAGGCCCACCTTCTGCTACCTTGGACAGCGCCCATGTTACTGTCCTTTGTTCATTCCTTGTGCGTTCATTCAGTGAGGGCCTCCTCTGGGCCAGGTGCCTGGAATGGAGAGAGGATCCTTGCCTCTGACAAAACTGCCCCAGAAGAACATCCAGGCAGGATTCAGGCCATGGCTCTGCAGAGGTGGCCGACTCCAGCTCCCCTTTGCTCAGAGGCAGGTGCGTCTGCCCAGCTGTGTTCTTGCTGAGGAGGCACTATCTTTGCAGGAGTGAGAAGGACCCTGTGACTCCTGGTGACTCCTGCGACAGTCCACCCTGTGCTCAGGGCAGGAGGGAGCCTCGAGGGAGAGCAGGGGCTGAGTCTGCCACAGATTTCTGGGGTTCTGGGTGTCATTTGGAGGCCGACCCAGCACACCATTGCTCTGGTTTTTCCTTCGGCCTCATCCTTGACACTGTCCCTCCTTGCCCTTTTCTCCTTTTGGTCTGTTTCTGTTGGCACACCTCCTCTGTCCCTTCACCCCATAGGGCTCCTGTAATGGACCTGAGTCTTATTCCCTCCCCAGTCCCAGCCCCGGTAGACTGACCCCGGCCTTGCAGTTCCCCACAAGGTTTTAAGTTGGGAGAATGTTCCACTGGCCTCAGTCAGGAATTGAGAGTGTCCCCATCTGTGCGATGGGTAAAAATACCCTCCTGCTGGGGTTTTGTGAGGATTAGCCAAGATGATGCATGGGAAGTGCCCAGAGCCGTGCCTGATGTGTCCCGAATAAATCCCTAATAAGTGACAGTGGTCATTATGAATAACCAACCTCAGCAGCTGCAAGGGTACAAGCGAGAGAGGGTGGCTTTTAGTCAGTGGAACTGGTATTTAGGCCCCTGCTCCCCCTACTAGCTGGCACTGAGCCCGAGTATGTGCCGGGGACTGACCAGAGCAGCCACTCTGTCTCCCCAGGCTCACACAGTGAGCAAGTGTGGAGACAGTCTTCAAACTCGGGCCATGGCCTATGGCATGGGTGGGAGGTGGGAGGGAAGGTGTGCGACATTCGGGACCAGGCCGTGGCCACAGGGATGTCTGTACGGGGTTGGCGTGTGGTACACAACCCCTAACGCACGGCCCGTGAGGATGTCTACGCACCATATCCTCCGTGAAGAGTTGCCCGCATTACTCAGCACGCCCTGTCCCCGCCATTCTTCTGATGTCCACGGCTCCCCCCGGCCACGGTGTGAGATCGATGGAGTCTGCAGGGGTTCCAGAAGGAAGCTAGTGCTCCTTCCTTCTAGGGGCACCTCACCTGGTGAGGGCGGCTCCGCCGTGTGCCGGTTCTTAGGCGCTCTGCCCGCGCTGCCCTTGTCAGCAGCCCCAGGTGAGGGGACGCGGCTGCCGTTGGGCTCCGGGGTGGCGTGTGGGGCCTGTGTTCTATGTCTGGAGTGAGGCCGTCTGTGGCAGTGTGGCTGGGGGAGGCAGCGGGCCCTCTCTTAGAGGAGGTCTTCACTTGCCAGAACAATTAAAGCCATCCGAGCAAATCCCCCTTCCGTAGTGGTCAGGCTGTTACATTTGGACTTAGGGACCCTGGATTCTCCAAAAGTGGGTCCCATGAGTCTTCCCTGGAGACTGCTGCCTTGTCTTAAGGGGAATATCGAGGGGTGAGGGGTAACAAACGTGCGTTTCTCCCTGCAGTTCTCTGTGTGGTCGGGGCGCTGGTGACGTCTGCGAGGACAGGTGATCCCTACCGCGTCCGGCAGGTGCCACAGACATAACCAGTGATGGTGCGCACGGTGAGGAAGACATGCAGAGAGCCCCCTTAAAAAGAGGAAGCAGTGTGTTTGGGGCTGTCAGATGGGCTGAACGAGGGCTGTGGATGGGCAAGGTTCGGTGAAAGGAGGCTGTCTCAGACTGTCAGAGTTATTGATCAGTGGATGGGATGCTTCCAGAGGCGCTGAGCTCTCTTAGTCCTGGAGGTGCACAGGCTAAGACGGAGTGACCACTCAGCAGGCCTGTTGTAGAGAGGATTGGACTCTCTGGGGGTGCGTGTGTGTGTGTGTTTGTGTGTGTGTTGGGGGGCTCTGTCCTCGTGCCTGTCTCCTGAAAGGGGCTGGAGACCCCTGACCCCTGATGTCTGAAACTGGTACAGTGGCTACTGGTGGCATGTGTGTTTGTGGAGGGGTGGGAGAGTTCGTCTTGTCGGTATTTAATTTTTATTTATGGATATTTAAGTTGAATTTATTATAATGAGCAAACATTGATTTTATAATAAAAATAGATTAAAATTGCACCCTGAATTAAAATGGCCTCTGAACTCCATGTCCCATAAGACAGATTGGTGGACTACAAGTCAGGAGACCTGGGGTCTGGCCTCAGCCTAGCTGCATCGTCTCCGTGTGACTGGGCAGGGTACAATTTCACTCTGGCCTCAGTTTGCTCATCAGTAGAAGGGGAGGATGGCACTGTACATGCTAAGCATGGGCTCACACAGCTCTGATACTCAGGTTGGCTGCAGTGGTAGTGGGGAGGTTGGAGAGGGACAAAGAAGGGAGGGCATTACCAGTATCTCGATATGATGGGCTAGTGACAGCAAAGGAACATGCGTCCTCGGACTGTGTGAAACTTTGTTCGTATTGCTCCATTCCCTGATCCTCCACAGTCTGGGAGATGTGTGGCGGGTGCTGGCACATCATCAGTGTCCGAAACTTTGGGATGTCTAGAGAAGCCAGCCTGGGAGATGACACTACTGGCTTCGCCTTTTGTTGGCCGGCTTCTGTCCCTTTAAACACAGCTGGCTTTCCTGTGCGTCGGGTTTCTGCCTCACAGGAGAAGCAGGGCAGCTAGCCTTACTTACACTCTGGCTTGTCGTTCCTGACTCCCCTCTGTGCTCCATCCAGCCCTCTGCTCTCCTTATCCCTGAACTTCTCACCCCTGCATCCATTCCCCCACCTACTGGAGGCCCTTCCTTTGCCACTGAATCTAGTTTCTCTTCGGACCCTCAGCCCTGTCCAGCGCCTCGATCCTGGCTAGACCCACACCTGGGGACTAGTCTCAGCCACGTGAAGCTGTCTCTCTTGAGCAGCAGGCTGCCCTAGCTCCCTCTGACATCCCACCCCTCCAGGCGAGAACGACCTGGGCCCTTTCCTTCACCCATAGACACGTGCATAGTTGGTGGGTGAGTAGCGTTCTTGGACACAGCATCAGCCCCTGGCAAACACCTTTGCTGAACTCTGGGTCACTATTGCTTAAGTCACAGCTGGATGCTGACTTCAGAGCGCATTGATTTCTCCCAGGGCTTTAATAACCCTGAGCTTCAGTTTGCCTATTGGCTCCTTTGTAATGTATCAGCCTCCTAAAATGGTCACTTTTGGTTAAAAGATCTTATTACTGCAAAAAGAGATGTTGAATCACACTTTCAAGGTCGCTGGTAAAATGTGATCTTTGAGACTCATTGGCCCTGGTCCAGGGCATGGGGAAGTGGATATTGAGAAGATAAATTAGAAGTCAAAACACAGTTCTGTTTTCCCCTGTGTGTTAGGCTGAGTGTCTGTGATGAATTTTGCAAGGAAAAAAAAAAAATCAGAACTCCCTCTCCCCACACTGCACTCCCTGCCACCTTCAGAAGTCAGATTCCAACCTGGAAAGGCCGTCAGCAGCTCTTTATTTCAGCCCCGACATTACCAGAATGGTAATTTCTCTGGGAAGTAACACGGGCGGCTCTCTTCTCTCCTACAAGCCTCCAAGGTTGTCTACCCCTCAGCCCAGGCACTTTCAATTCTGTGCAGTTCAGCAAGTCCTTGTTAATGTTCTTGCTCTGTGCAGGCACATCATGCATGGATAAGGGACACAGAGGAAATGACAGGGCCCCTGACCTCAGAGCCTGCAGGCCTCCGGTGGGGAGATAGGGAGATGTGGTCAGAGCCCCCTTCTGCCCTCAGGGTGCTGCTGGGATAGATGGCAGGCCCTGTGCTAAGTATTCTGTGTACATTGTGTTCCATCCTAAGCTCTCGGTACTAGGAGCAACTCCATATATGGTGAGGAAACTGAGTCACAGAGAGGTTCACATGCCCAGGGCCAGTGGTAGAGCTGAGGCTGGAACCAGATCTGCCTGCCTCCACAGTCGGCTAGCTCATGACCCCACGTATGGTACCGCCCCTCTCAGCACGCAGAGAAGCCCCAGCCCCAGTGGCCAGGTGTTAGAGAAGCATTTTTAATTTTGCAGCCAACCCCCTCCCCTCATTCACCCCAAGGCCATTTCCACTTCGATAAGCATCCTGTGAATGGGTCTCGGTAGCAGGTTAGTGCTCTCAAATAACAGACTCCTGCACCTGGATACGAGAGACCAGTCGACCTTGAGGCACCCTTTTAAGGTTAGGGCAAAAAGGGACCATGCTTGTTATCTAAAGGGTGTGTCTAGAGAAAATTGGGGTGAGTACTGGAGTGAGCCCAGGGACAGCTGGGGATTCAGAAGTCAGCCTTCAGGAGGATGGGGAAATATCCCAAAGAGCCACCTCTTCCGTATCCCTACCCCAGCCTCGCTTCCCTCTGTTTCTTACCCCTCATCCCCGCAGTAAACATGGAGGCCAACACCCACCCACGGATGCCATGGTGCCCCTAAGGCTGACTCACTCTTTGGTATGGCTGGCCTTTCTTATAGGGGGGAATAGCAGGGAAGTGGGGGGAAGAGGTTATTTCTTCTCCTCTTTGCTACTAAGTAAATTTTTGTGCCTCTAGGGTCATCTTTCATGGGTACAAGTATCCCCAAACGATGCACCATTATAGCATTTCACCTCTTTGCAAAAATAACTAGATGAGAGCCCTGTAATAAAAGTGGAGATTCCGCAGGGCAAACACTCTACCATCTAAGGACAACCTCCAGGGAAGGTGCCAGATCCTTCTTACTCATCCCTGGAGGAACACACAGCATGGACTGGGTCACCAATATGGCCTGGTGGGCATTTCTAAAGGTCGAGGACTACTTTGGATTGGGAGATAGTTTTGGTTATTTTCCCGAGCCTCCGAACATTTCTCCCTCTACCATTCGTTCTTTCGTTCACTGGAAAATGACTTTCTGCATTTCTATTTTTACCTGGGACTGGCCAAAGCACTAGGGGGATGTGCTGTGGACAAAAACGGATCAATCCTGTCCTTCTGGATGTATGTGAAAGAGGGGATAATGAATGATTAAGATAAGATGAATACAACATATAACACGTTAGATGGTTAGAAGCACCGTAAACAAAAATGAAGTCAGGTACAAAGATTAGGAACAGGTGACAGAATGCTGGTGGCACGTTACAGAATTTGGGCAGAGAAGGCCTCGCGGACATGGCCCACGATTCAGCAGAGTCCCCAGGGGACAGCCTGGGGCATGAGGGTGTCCAGAGAGGAGAGAGGAGCAAACACGAAGGGCTTGCAATGAGAACGTGCTTGGTGAGTCTCAAGGTTGGACAGGGAGCTGGTGCAGCTGGAGCCCAGGAGGAACCAAGGGAGAGCAGTGGGTGAGTGGGGCCTGCTAGGCAATAATGAGGACTTTGGTTTTTACACTGAGGGAAAGACAACGTCCGGCTTACTTTTCCAAGAAGTCCTTGGAGCTGCTGTGTGGACTGTGGCTGAAAGGGGCATGAGAGCACAAGGAGAGCGGTTAGAAGTAGGTGGTCTCAGTGATCCCCATGGGTTCAGCCGGGGGGACCTGAACTCTGGGCACAGCCATGGAGGTAGAGAGAAGTGGACAGATTCTGGATACGTTTTCATGTATGACAAACCATACTTGCTGACAGATGAGTTCTGGGTTGTGAGAGAAAGCAAGGAGTTAAGGAAGACTGAAATTTTTGGCCCAAGCCAGGGGAAAAATGGAGCTGTTATTTCACGCACGAGGGCATGCAGCTGAAGAAGCTGGGAGGTGTGGGGGGAAGAAGTGGGGAGAAGAAAATGTAGAAGGTTAAGTTCTGGACACACTAGGGGTAAGAGGTCTATTAGCCCTTCAAGCGGAAGTGTTGAGTAGGCAGTTGGGTACGAGTCTGAGGTTCAGAGAAGTCTGGTCCTCATATATGCGTTTGGAAGTCGTCAAGTCTGTTTAAGAGGTATTAAAAACCATGACACTGGGAATAAGTATAGATGGAAACGAGATCTTCGGACTGATCTTCGGATACTCACTCGGACATTAAAATGTCAGGAAGATGAAGGGCAACAGTGCAGGAGAAGGAAGGAACAGCCAATGCAATGAGAAGAGAAGCCAGAGATGTGTCCCGTTGTGACCAATATCGGAAAGATATGGTTCCTTGCCATTCTCTGCTTCTTCCATGCCCTGTGGGTCTCTAACTTTGAGTTTCTTCTGCGGAGGTAGCAGGGCTCGCTGTAAGACTACATCACAGCAGACTCAGAGATGCAGAGTCCTCATCCCATCATTTGTCCTGAGTGAGTTTCTAGGGAGATCCTTTGGTCTTTTGGCCAGGAGGAATCAGGACTACATTTCAGGTGGCAAGTGCCCCTAGACCATTCCAGTAGTAGGGTGGAGGAGGTTTGCTTGTGAATGGAAGAAGGGTGGAGACTCTTTAAATTTTGAATTACAAAGCAAGAACATACAGATATCCTTCAGTTTAAATTTGAATTGGAAGTCCGATCTTGGTAAAAAAAAAAAAAGAGACAATGAAACCTGGTGGCATTTCTGGGGAGTAATTATGAAACCACTCTCTGAGCAGCTGTTGCCTATTAGAAACTGAACTACTATGGACGCAACAGAAAATATTGGAAGGAAGAGACCATTATTTTACTGTGATCAGAAGATAGCCTGATGGGTCTTAGAAAGAAAAAGAGCCCTAATCTTGGTCCAAATTCCAGATCTGCTCCTGATTAGTCATCTGTCTGACTACTTAAGAACTTGGATCTCAGTTTTTCATCTATAAGATGGGCCTAATTGTTCCCTACTTGCAGACATTAGAAGAATTTAATGTGTGCATAGTGCCTTGTTTATTGTGGGGCTTAGTTAGGGTCAGATTATTTTATTTTATTTTACTTTATATTTATGCAGTTGCTTTTAAAATCAGTTAAGGGAAAAACGTATTTATTACTATATTTTATTTTTTTAAGTTTTTATTTAAATTCCAGTTAGTTGACATATAGTGTAATACTAGTTGCAGGAGGGTCAGTTGATTTTATTTGCTTTCCTCTAGTAAGGAAGGGCCAAGCCTTTTTAGGAAGGTTCAACAGCATACATCGTAGACATATGTATGTGCCTCCAACTCTGAAAATTGTCCTCTCTCAAGGACTCCTCAAATCCATTTGGAGACACAAAGCTGCTTGCATGAGAGCATACTGATGAGTCCTGCAGTGGGAGACAGTCTGAGGGGGGAGAGGAAGCTTCGAGCATGATCTGTGATCTGGGCTGAGCCAAGAAGGGTGGATAGAGAGTATGGATGGGTGAGGCAGTTCAGTGAAAACCTATTTAATTTGAACCCGTTCATTCATTCAACAGAAAATTGTCAGGAACTATGGCAGAGAAAATAACAGAAGTAGTTTTTGTCCTCAAGCGCTCCCAAGCCTGGAGGGTGTTTGAGGTGCCGGAGACACTCCTGATATGGTGTGGTCAGCTCTCTGATGACGGGCCAAGGGGCTGTGGCAGCACCGAAGGGAGGCCTCTCATAGGAGAGACAAACCTGATAAGCCAGGGTTCAATTCACGACGAGCTTTGGAGAACCTGATAGGTCATGAGTCAAGAAGAAAAAGAAGAGTCGTCTTCATCGAAGGAGTTCATTCTTCGTCCTGTTCCAGATGGGGGCTCTGGGGAGGTGCTTGGCTGGTTCCAGCTAACTATCTGCCTCACGGGGAAGCAAGCCCTGGCTTTCCCATCTCTTCCAGCAGGCAGCTCCCTTCACTCCCCCTGGAGTTGTGTTGGTCACCCCTACTGGCCAGCTTGTATGTTGTCCAGGGTAGTGCAGGGGAAACAAGATGGGATTTGGAGCCAGGGGACTGAGTTTGACTCTCAGCATCAGTCTTGGGAAGGTGGGGTGCTGCCTAAGTCCATTTCCCCAAATATAGAACCGCGGTAATGATCCCTCGATTGCTGGAGGATGACTAGCTTGTATAGTGCCTCTGTGGGAGCTAGAGTTAGGAAAAGCTCTCCCTTCCTTACGACACTTGGCTGTCATCTTCCAGCCTGTGATGGGAACAGTGCTCCCTAGACGGATGCAGAGTAACACATTATCCATTCTATAAGTGATAGCCGCTGCTACCATAATCATGATTATCACCCTGGTGGAAAGTAGCTCCAACTGAACCTTTTCATGGGTTAGTTGGATCAGCCTGCTGCCTGATGAATCAAACTTCATCACAGAAGAGCAGTACTCCTCTGACCAGCTAATACATAATCATGACAATAGGCAGGGGTGTGACAAGAGTGTGTCTTTTATTAGAGCTTCTGTAACATTCGGTGTCAAAAACTGAAGGTCATCGAAATGTTGGCCATCTCTAAATTATTGTGCTGCCAAAATAAGCCCTACCGCAGAGCAGACTGTCTCCAGCCATTGGAGATCAAAATAGAACCTAATGGATTTAGGAAGCAATCAGTGCTTCTAAAGACATTTGTGGGTTGTAGCCCATAAAATATTAATTCTCTCTGTTTGAGAATTTGAGAATATATTTTATATGTTAATGCATTATTGAAAGATGCTTATAATGTTAAGTGACTTAAGACCTGGACATTGAAGGACCAAATTTATTTTTCTCTGTGATATAAATGTCAAATGAAAAGACAAAACCCAAGCCCAGTAACCATGCTGTCAGCCATGAGTCGAAAGCTGTGGAATCCAGCTGTACCCTTGTACCATGAAGTTGTTTTATTTGCATTTGGATGGACAGATAAATAACTTATGTATGACATTTCCCACCTGATAAAATGTTTCACTGTCGGATTTACTAGGCATGTTTATGCAATCACAACTGTACAGCTCAGCTTTATTTGGCCTTAATGACATTAGAGCCAGGGAGATTTGTGTCTGGATCTTCAAGGTACAGAACATTGCAGTTAAAGGAGGAGTGATTGCAAATCAAAGGAAGTTAGGGCCATCCGGAAGAGGCAGGGCAAACTGTTGAAGACTGACCCAAATTCACTTTCTAGACAGAAAGTACTGTGGACATGTGGGTTCTTCTGTGAGTGGGCAGGGTGGGATCTATAGAAAAGTACACAAGGCATATTTCTTGGTATATTTCATGAAACACTACATTCTGGAAGAAATGACTTTCTGCACTATTTAGGGGGCCACAGAGCACTGGGAAAATTTGAACCGTAGTGCCGTACTTAAGAAACGTGGTTGAATCTACTTGCATACAAATTTCTTTGCTTGATTTCAGAGGGTCCTTTTTTCCCTTAGAGAAGATTCTTGGCTCCGATCAGGTCCACCAGTCCTGTTTTTCACTCCAGAATGCTGAAGCTCGAAGAAGTGGTGGCCTGGTGGCCTGCCCAGGGTCACACTGCCCCGGGTACCTTTTCCCAATACCACCTCTCTAGTTGGTAGACGAAAGTATCTATTTGGCATGGAGGAGTGTGGACTTTGGAATAAGACTGCATTGGTTCCTATGGTCGGTTTGCTACTTCTTTGTGGTTTGACCTTGAGCAAGTTATTTATCTCTCTGTGCCTCAAATTTCCTCATGTGTTAAAACAAAAATAATAATAGCACCCACTACACAGACTTGTTGGTGTGAACGATAAAGGGACTGATATCCGGAGAGTTTGGTGCTTGTAACATGGTAAGCACTTTGTACATACTGGTTTCTGTCATTGTGTATCAAGGCCCCTTGCTATGTGCTTCTATAGTTCTTTTTATGTTTTCTTCTCAGTCTGTTTTTTTCTCCTTCTTATGCCTATAATGTAATTGTTATATCTTTGAAATTATTTTGATTCTCTGTTTGCTTATTTACTTTTGGTCTGTTTTGGTGTAAGCAGGTACTGCTTCATCCCCAATACTTAGAATGGCTCCTGGCACATGGTAAGCCATCAATAGACATTGATTGCATGAATGAATGAATGAATGAATGGCTTTTATTATAATCTGTCCCCACGTACTCATGTGATTAAATAGCGTCTGTCTCCCTCCTACACTGGAAGCTCCATGAGAATATCGAAGAAGTTCTCTCCATCCCTCAGCGCTATGCCTGGAACATTGGGGGTTCTCAATAAGTATATGTTAATTGAATGTACAAATGCTTATATGGAGAGAGAAGAGACTGAGACTAACAAAAGGAGCATAGAGTGAAGAGGAAAGAGGAGAAAGGATAATATTTAAGGTCCAACATTTATGACAATTACCTGTTCATTCATTACTAAGTCAATAGGGAGTGTTGGCGAAAAGCCCAGAATCCAGAGCTGGTGTCACTTACACTGTATGAATATGGGGCAACTTGCTTAAGCTCACTGTGCCTCTGTTTCCCTACCTGAAATATGGGGTTATATTAGCACCTACTTTATAGGGTTACTGAAAGGATGGTAAGTTACCCTCTGCAAAGTGCTTAGGGCACCGACAGGCAAATAGTAAATGCTCGATAGATGACAGCTCTAATTGTCATGTATTCGCTAATTCAGCAAACATTTATAGACTATTTACTATCTGCCAGACCCTTGCTTGGTGCTCAGGATACACAGAACAAACAGTTCCCTCCCCCTCCGTAGGGAGCTCAGAATCTTCTCGGAGAGACAGAGAGGCACATCGACAGTTGTACCCTGGGGCAATAGATCCAGCTAGGAGGTAGAGCTGGCACCCTCGCCAGGCCTGGGTCTGCGGCACAGGGACATGGGAAGTTCCAGAAGAGGGGTGGGGTGGGGGTGAAGAAAAGCTGAGGTTAACCTAGTTAACAGAAATGGGAGGAAGGGCATTCCCCATAAAGGGACAGGCATGGAGTAGCACACTGTTTGGGAAGCAGCAGACAGAGCCGGATGCCGTTCAGCCATTTAATTCATCCTCTCCAGGTTCGCTGAGCTGCAACAATGTGCGTGCACTGAGGGTAGTGCGGAGAACAAAATGGGCTAAGTCCCTGGTGTCGTGAAGCCCCTATTCTAGCGTGGGAAGACACACGGTAAACCGACGTGGATATCCTGTGTCAGGTGGCTGTGGGGAAAAATCGAGCATCGTAAGGGCTGTGAAGCGTGTGGTTAGGGGAAGGGCTGCTATTTTTGATGGGGTGGTAGGGAAGGCCTCTTCGAGAGGAGACATTTGTACAGAGCCTGAAGGAAGCGAAGGAGGGAGCCAAGGGACTGTCCAAGTGCACACTGGTCTGAGGAGAGAGACAGCTGCTGAGGGAGGAGCTGGGTCGGTTTGGGAAACACCGAAGAAGCCAGTGTGGGGAGCGCGCAAGGGCAGAGGGAGAGGAGGTCAGGCAAGGGAGTGGCCGGACGCTGTTGGACCTCGGGATGTCACGGTGGAGACCCGGAGCACAGGGCGGGAAGGAAGACAGAGCCTTTGGGGTTCTGATGCGTGGGTCCCTGGTACTAGCTCTGCCACGTGACTGGATTTTCTTCATGAGAGCCAGGGGAACCATGGAAAGATTTTAATCATGAGCAACGGGACGATACTGTGTTTGACAATGATAGCTCTACATTGAGAGTTCCTCGGAGGGGATGGGAGTCAGGTGAGGTGCCCACAGGGTCACCCAGGTGAGGGCCGGAGGGAGGCCCGAACTTGGTTGGGGGAGGGGAGAAGAGCTGATTTCATGGGCATCTGTCTCCCTCACTCTTGGCAAGCTCCCTTCCCTCCACGGCCTCACCAGTGCCTCACTTGGAGTAAGCATTGCCTCCTGAATTGAATTGTGGGTGGGAAAGGCCAGAATTCAGCTGCGGAAGCCTAAGAGGCCAATAGTGAGACAGCACCTTGCAGCTCTCCCTGGATGCTTTCATAGATACACTTTCTGCAGCTCCGAGCCTAGGTTTACAACATGGAGACATTTTTATCCCACATGCTGCATTGCAAATCAGATTATTTTTTTTTAATTAATGTCATCTGTCATTAACAATTTTTTAAATGTGTCTTTGTCTCTGTTCTTGGAAAACATTCTTAATTTTTATGCTAAACTGATCACAACCCAAGAGCTCAGCGATTTTGCACTTTAAACATTTACTTCATGATTTATTTCCTTCCCATGAATTCATGATTAAATTTTAAACCCACACGCCTATTCAGCAGGGAATCACAGAAACAGAGGGTAAAGTGACTTTTTTCTTTCTTTTTCTATTTTTAAGTTTTAATGTGGAAGTGCTGTCTGTCTGGTCTTCAAAACCGCATTGCTGAACATCTGCCTTCTCCCTCTGCCCCGACCACCTGAATCTCCGGTTACACGAAGCAGTGGACAAGGGGCGAGCACCAAGGACAGAGGCAAAAGGTGGCTGACTTATCCATCCTAGATATTTTGTCCCTAGTGCCTGGAAGAGAGGAGTTGGTATTAACTGTCCTAGGAGAACTCAGAATCCCGATACCTCTGAACAAGAGAGAAGAACAAGAGAAGCACTCCTGGACATGATTGCTGAGGGTTGCTGGCTTCAGAGCACCAGGTCCCCCCAAAGAGATAGGGAAGCAGGTGTTTGGGAGGGAATTGCCAGGAAATTGATAGTTTTTCACCCCAATTATGACACTGGACTGACTCCCTCCCCTTCTCCTTTCCCACCTGGGTCTCCATCCCCCACCCCTCCATGTTAAATGGTCCCTTCCTTTCTCTAGGGGTTGCTTCCGTTCTCCACTGAGTTCTTTCTGCAGTCAGCGGTGTCTTTACACTTCTATGGAGGACTGATGTCCTTCAGGTTTGTTTGTCCCGAGAGCCCCTCCTGCTGCACCTTGCCAGCGGACCACCCCTGAACCACCCCACCCCCTACCCACCCACAGGTGCTTGAAAACCCCACTCCCTTGAAAGACAGCCTAACACAGGGGAATAAGCCACACTTGAGATTCATACAGGGCTAGGTTGGAAGTTTCACCCTGCTTCTTCTTAGCTGTGACCTTGGATGAGTTCTTGAATTTTTCCAGACCTCAGTCCCCTCATCTCACCCCAGTCAGATGGGGTTGGCAGTACTTGTTCTGTGACCTCCGTGTATGTCCCAGGGCAGAGCAGGGGGCCGGAGAACCGTGGTTGTGCTCATTTTCTCTGTTTTTACGAGGTCATCGGGGAAGACGTTGGGTCTCCAAACACAGCCCTGTAACACCGTAAAGGGGTTATTTAGGAGCAATGCTATATGATATTGTCACCCATAATCACCCTGTACGGACTGCTTATTAGATAGACAAGACGGGGCTGTGGTGAGAGGAGGAGAAAGAAGCATGGGATTGTGTGCGTGCGTGCATGCGTGCCTGTGTGCGTGTGTGTGTGTGTTAGAGGGGGAGATGGGGCAGATATGCAAACTAACTCTAGGTACGAAGAAATATCTGGGAAGAGCTGTTGGGTGCCTGTGAGGTAGGCACGGGTGGGACGGGTTTTGCCGACTTCGGTGGCTGGCTTGGCTTCTGTGCTCTCCCTGGCATCTTGGGCCACCTGGCAGCCTGCTGGGCTCGAGGGAGTGCACGATTTGGACTTGGTGGGTTTGAACCCGAGCGTGGCCACCGACTAGCTAGGTGAGCCTGGACAGGTGACTGTCTCTCTGATCCCCCGTTTTCTCGTCTGTGGAGAGAGGGACTTGCCTGTGAGGGTATGGGAAGAGTGAACGGTATCAATGAGGGAAGCCCCCTGAAGAATGACAGTGTGGGAAGCCGACCGTGGAAGGGGATGTTTTCCAGATGAGAAAAAGGGAACACAGAGACAGTAGGCAACTTGCTGAAAGCCACGCGCTCTTCTCCAGGCTGGCCTGCTCAGATGCTTCCTGAGGTCCCCCAGAGTTGTTCATTCCCTTGGGAGGGGCTCCTGTTCCTGGGAGTCTCCTCCTATTTCCCCTCACCAGGCTTCTTTTTTGCAATTAGCAAGCTCCTTTGTCCTTGGAATCCCTACCATCACCGGAATCCCTCCGGCCTCATTGCCGGAGCACCCTGTAGTCACGAGGGTCTCCTTTGCTCCCGGCCTTTAAAACACACCCGTAAAGGCAGCAGGTACTCATGACTGTTTGGGGGGAAATTCTCTGGAATCACCTTCTTCCCCATCTGCTCCTAATTCTCCGGCACCCGCTCTTATCTCTCTGGCCCCAGACTTCTGCTTTTACACGCCAAATACCATTATCTACTTCTCCCCTATTTTGGGGTAACTTCCAAGCTCCCTCCTAGAGATTTTGTTTCTGGTGTACTGTATGGCTTTCAGCTTTGTTAACGTATTTGATCTCTGCCTCCCAGTGCCAGACGAAACCTCATTTGGATGATGGCAGATGGAGGAGGGGGGGATCCTGACCTTACCTTGGCAGGACGTGTGGCCCATTTGGGATTGCTGCGTCCTGCCGGTGTGAAGGTTCTTTCTCTGCATATTTACTCATTCATTTTATGGACAGTGTCGAGCACTTACTGCGCGCCTGGCGTAGGGTAGGGGTACTGGAAGTGCGGCAAATAAGGTAGACCCTGCCCCAGTGGAGGAGACAGTCTAGGGAAAAGTCACATGGTGTCAACAATACAGCTGAGCAGGGTGGTGTTATGACAGGCCGACGGGGAGCACTGAATCCCACTTTCATGGTGGTCAGGGAAGACTTCCTGGAGGTAGCCAATCACGGATGAGACGTAAAGGACGATGAGGAGTTAGCCACATGAAAGAATGGAGAAGAGGGTATTGCAGGGCCCCACAGGCTTCTGAGTGAGTGAGGTGTGGTGGGAGTGTGGTCGAGGGAGGAGGGCTTTGAGTGATGCAGGCAGGGTCCAGAACGTGAAAGGGTGTGTGAGTGGGCTAAGGAGTCTGGACTTTCTCCTGTGGACGATGGGGAGCTGTGGGATGGTTGTAAACAACAGCTTTGCATCCTGGAGAGATCCCTGCTGCTGCTGGAGTCTAGTGGATTGGAGCCTGGGCTGCAGGGGTGATAGGTGACCTCAGCCCTTGGAACTGGTGTTCTTTAGAGAGTACCCACCCCCCACAGCCCCCAGGTGCCCCCTTCCAACTTACCACTTAAAAACGAAATGCCAGCCTTCCTTCCCCTCCGCACTTGGCGTTTAGTGTGTTCCGGGCTTTGTCCAATCAGCATCGGCTGGCTTAGTGCCGCTCTGTTCCCTGGCTGAGGCCTGATAATGCGTGTCTTCCTTTGTTTCATTGTTCAAATATGTGTCTGTGATGTGGTTGGGACTGATAAGTAAAGAAAATTGTGTAGCTTAACAGCAGACATTTCATGACCTCCGGAGTCCCCCAAGATGCACGCTCCCAGCAAATTGTCGGCAAGCCCATTTATCACTGCTCTGACCTGGGACTCGGTGCGCATTTCCCTATGAAAACAAGCCAGCGCCGTCAGTTCCCATCTGCCCCGATGCCACCATAATGAAGCGAGCTTTAACTAACCCCGGTGCTCACTGAGCGGTCCCATCACAAATGGCTTTTGGGATGCAGACACCTGCACCTAGAATGCATCATCTTCCTAATGGTGCATTCGTGTGGAAATCCAATACACCCTTGAAGCTTTATTTATTTTTGGCCTAGGTAATTGGATAGCGTTAATTATTTATATTTCATGTAGCAAGCGGGCAGAGAAAGGGCAGGCGGGGTGGGGGCAGAGGTTGGAAGACGGACTGCCCACCAACTGGGACCCTAGCAAGCAGCGAAAATATTCTAAACTTGATGATGTGTGGGTAATCGTGTGCCGTATTCTCAATAATTTTTGTTAGAAATTTTTTGACGTGGTTTCTCAGAAACTGGTGACTCATAAGGCAAAAATCACAATTTATCATTCTTTGAGAAGTCCCCTGTCAGTCTAGTTCCTGCTCCCCCAAATCTCACTGCACTCTACGGTCGTGACTTCAGTGATAAGAGCAAACTGCAAACCTTTATTGGGACATTTACCACGTGCCAGGGCCTGTGCTAAGTCACCACAGATGTTCGAACCTCACAATTCCGTGAATTAAGTTTAATTATTATCCCCATTTTACAGATGAATAAACTGAGGCCAGAGAGATTTAGTATCTCTCCCAGATCACAGCTAGTGAATGACAGAGCTAGGATTTGAACCTGGGGCTGGCCGACTCGGAGTCTTCAGCCTCTTTATTTCTGAGGATGTCAATACTCCCGACTGAAGACAGGCGCCCCTCAGAAACCGTGGGTCCTGCTGGGGGTTTAAGCTGCCTGGTAGGATCAGGACTGAGAAGTGGATAGAGCTCCCTCTTTTACACTTGGCTTTCTTTATGAGTTGTGAAGCCAAAGGTTACTCTGTTAATTAAATGGGGAAGAAAGGGGGCTTTTGGAAGATCAGTGGCAAAGTGACTCCAATTAAACCTTTAATGAGTATATTAAGCCATGTAAATCACATGCCTTTTTTTTCCCCTTTGGGAACATCAGCGTCCCTCAGTGAGCAAATCATTGGCCTATCCCATGTCAGCTGGGGCCTCCAGGAAGCTACCAACATGGTGTATCCTGCAAGTAAAAAAGCTGAATGGTGTTTGAGGGTTTAAGAAAGAGCAAGTAAGAAAGAATCCCCTTTCGATCACTGGTGTTTTACTAAATGTGACTTCCAGAGTTAACAAAGCATGGGAAGCAATTTAGGTGTTGCTTTTCCTAATCTTGCATGAACAGAACTTTTCTTTGAGACCCTGAGCCATTGCTGGCTGTCCCCTAAGCTCTCAGCCGTGTTCTTGGGTGGTGGATGGCATCTGGAAGCTCTCCTCTTGTTCCCATCTCTAGGTTGAAATCGCCTGGGGCTGCCTAGAGGGGGCTTGGCAAGGATAAAAGGAGAAGCGATTTGGTGCTAGGGTCTCCTCACTAAATGGAGTGGGGGAGGCCATGAGTCAGGGTCTAAGACTCTGGTCTGTGTGAGCGATCATTCATTCACTCATTCATTCAGCAAATCCTCATAGCACACCTAGGACAGTCCAGTGCACCCCCCAGGATTTACCATTGCTATTTAATTTAGTTTTCTCAAAAACCCTTGGAGATAGACTCTATGACTCCCACCCCCATTCTAAAGACAGGGACAGACTCAGAGAGGGTAGTTACTTACTCAAGGCCATACACACAAACTGTTGCAGAGTTGGGACTTGAACCAAAGTCTAATTGGTTCCGAAGTTTGGGATCTTTACTTGCCTTGGAGTTGGAGAGAAATGACTGAATGTCATAGGGTAGGGCAGGCAGGATTCAGGATTCTGTGGGAGAGGTGGGGGGGGGGAGCCCTGGGGCCAGATTGGGGGCCAAGAGCTGGACACAGGAGACCAGACCCTACAGAGAGAACCCAGGAGAGCATAGCCCTTCTGTGCCCCCGCATCCACAGCAGAGCTGCTTCTCTACCTTCCCACCAGTACCTCCTGCCCAGCTTCAGGGGCCCCGACAGAGGGGGCCCCTTCCTGAGGGATTGGAAACAGGTGGAGCAGTGTTATGGGATGTGATATAGAGGTGGGGAATATTTTGTATCAGACAGCTCTTGCACCGCTTTCCTGGGGCCCTTCCCTCGCTTTTATCTATCGTATGGAACTTTATTTTGACTCTCTGCTGGTTTTCATCTAATCCCTGCTTATATATGTATTCAACACGCACTTAAACAGTATTAAGTGTGCTGGGCACCATTCTAAGCACTCTTTATAAGCACTAACTAGTTTAATCTCCATAACTACTGAGCAGATATTATTTTTTAAAAGGATTTATTTCTTTATTTTAGAGGGGGGAGGGGCAGGGGAGAGGGAGAGAGAATCTTAAGTAGACTCCACGCTGAGCATAGAGCCCCATGCTGGGCTCGATCTCACAACCCTGAGGTCACAACCTGAGCCGAAACCAAGAGTTGCATGCTTAACCGACTGCACCACCCAGGCACCCCACTAAGTAAATATTATTATCCCTGTTTTAGAAATAAGGAAACCGAGACACGGAGAGGCTAAGGAACTTCTGCAAGACTACACAGTCAGGACACAGCTAAGCTGGAATTTAGACCCAGAAGACATGGCTCCAGCCTCTGGACTCTTGACTACAACGTTGTGCTGATGTTTCTGACCACTCTTTGGTGGGATAGTGTCATCCCAAAGAAAAATTTAGAAAAACAAAAATCCTTTGAGGTGTGAATAATGAAGGCTTAATGGACAGACTGCTGCATAATAAGGTCGATGTTTGGAGGCAGGACCTTGTGTGCCTTCCTTCCCATCACACTTCAGACTGGGGTGGGGGAGGCCAGACCTCCCTTAGGGCTGGGCTTCCTTGACATAAGAAGGGCTCTTCCCCTTAGTGCATCACTGAACAGATGTTTCCTGAGCACCTAGTATATACAAGCTGATGTGCTGGACGACGAGGACTGAAATGAAACCTCTTTCCTCGGGAATGTCATAGCAGAGTGTAGGGCACAGAGAAAGGGGCCGTGTGTGATAAGGCTTGGGGTGGAGGGTCGGCGGAGTTTAGTGGGTAAGAGGATAGGCTTTGGCACCATCTTTACCTCGATTCAGGCCGGCTCTACTGCAAACCAGCAGTGCCTCAGTTTTTTCATCTGTGAAGTGGGAATAACATTGTATTATTACCCAGCTCTCAGGTTTTTTTTTTTTTTTTTAAATCTGGCCCAGTTCATGAGAATTGAATGCTGCTGCTGCCTTTAGAAATGAACACCAATAGAATGTGATGATTTTCCAAAGACCCAAAGGGTGGGAGCTCAAGGCCAGATTTCTAGACGAGGGTTATATTCTTCAGTGGTGTGGCAGAGAGTAAGAAGAGGTGCCTTAGGGGCGCCTGGGTGGCGCAGTTGGTTGGGCGACTGCCTTCGGCTCAGGTCATGATCCTGGAGTCCCAGGATCGAGTCCCACATCGGGCTCCCAGCTCCATGGGGAGTCCGCGTCTCACTCTGACCTTCTCCCTTCTCATGCTCTCTCTCACTCTCTCTCTTTCCTAATAAATAAATAAAATAAAAATCTTTAAAAAAAAAAAAAAAAAAAAAAGAAGAGGTGCCTTAGCCCTGGCAGGCTCCATTTAATCGTGGTCCCGGGCATCTGGAGGTGCCTGCTTGGCTAGTCGTAAATTCTCCCAATACAATTGAGACGAACACCATTTGTCCAAAGAGGGCTTGGCTGTGCTTTTTGTCACCTACAATATTTAGAGCAGTAGCTCACTCTTTTGTTGAGAGCTGTTGGTCTTTTTTTTTTTTTGCTCCAAATTGCTCTTTAGAAATACGGCTCTGCCATCATTTGATCAGTTGCCCTTCATTACCCACCTGACCTCTGTTCCTTCTTTCAGAGCCAGTGTTGATGTGTCCTCTATAGAGAAGGCGTCCCTGCCTGGCTGAGGCACAGAGCTTTGTGCACAGCATGCTGTCCCTACCGCTGGGTAGGAGTGCTGCGATTGGCAGAGTCCCCGAGTAACCCCAGTAAGACGAAGCAAGCACGGGATCCAGCTTCGCAGCATTGTTGGACCCAAGGATTAACCATCAAAATTAAAATTTAAAAGTAATTAAATTCAAATTAAAAAGTAACTAAAATCCATTACTTACATGTCCTGGAGACACCGAAGATACTCAGAGCATCGTCTACCACAAGCCTTGGCAAAATTCCCTTTTCTCTCCTCTCCAGTTGCAGCCCACCCCTCTCTCTGCCTCAAACCCCAAATCTCATAACACTATGCTGTGAAAGAATTTTCTGCCTCTTTCTCCCCTCAGTAGGTTCTCTATTCCTTGTCTGTGGATTCAGTTTCTTTCCTAGCAAGCAAAAAAATCTTTTTTCTTGAAAAGGAGAAAGCCAGAAAACTAAGACAGTAATGCAGAATTTTCCTTAGTCGGTGGAGATAAATATAAACATGGAAACACTTAAAGCCCATCAATTTTTGTGCCATCGCTCATAGGCTCCAGTCCTCTCCACTGTGACAGCCTCTGGACTGAGCAGCCATTGAGCAAATCATCCCTGTAGCCTGCGTTTCCCCAGGTGATGGGGGAGGAATAAGGGCAGGAGGCATAAATATTCATTTGCTTGCTGAGCCCCTATATTCAGGGCTCTGGCTGAGTTCCAGGATCATTTTTTTTTTTTTTTTTTTTTGACAATGAAGAGAATCAAGGGCATGTGCACAGAGCAACTTGGTAGCAGGTCTGCCCCGAGCTAGTCCGTAATGCAGGGAACGGGTGTTGGTGGTGCTGGGGGCAGCTTCCCAGCCCTGTGGGAGCCTCCACGGCCTCTCCAGTGCTCCTTCGCGTTCCTCTGGCCAGTTAGCTCTGGTGCTCCCAACCCGGGTGTGTAGCAGAGTCACCTGGATGGGTCGGGTGCCCATCCCCGAGTTTCTGATTTCTTAGGGAGAAGGGAGTCCCGAGAACCTGAATTTTAACAAGTTCCCAAGAGCTGCTGCTGCTGCTGCCGCCCTCGGGTCTGTACTTTGAACACCACGGCATCAGCAGCAAGCGTACTTCCCTTCCAGACCATCTTGTGAACTCATTGGAACTCCCAAGGCAATTGAAAGCCCCTGGGTTATGGGACATTTAAAAGACTTTCTAGTAACTAGAATACACTTTCTACCCATAGGCCATCAATAGCATTTCCTTCCCCTTCCCAAATGTATCTAGAATCTTTCTCCTTCATTACAAGACTCCAGAGATGTGGATGACCAGGAGCTGGGTGTGTGTGTGTGTGTGTGTGTGTGTGTGTGTGTGTGTGTGTGTGTGTGTGTGTGTGTGGCTAGAGTGTCTTTATTCTGTCTCGTGGCAGTCTCTTCTGGCTTCCCTCCTCATTGTGTCCTATTTATTATTTATTAAGAGGCTTTTAGCCCAATCCCAAGGTGCCCTGGGAACGCACTAAGGGGTTGCTCATGGGAGAGGTGACGTGGCGACCATGCCCTTCCATCTGGCGAGAAGAGGACCAGAGCTAGAGCTTGGTCTGGGGCACAGCCCTGCCGCTGTGTCTGCCCTGCTTGGTGCGTCTTCACCTTGTGAAGCATCTTCACAGCTGCCATCCCCATTTTTTGGCACACCATCCAAAGAGAGGCAGAAAGGGCAGATATTACTATCCTGAACGTAAAGATGAAGAAATTAGGGCTTGGTGAGGTGGAATCATCTGCCCAAGGTAACATAGGTTGTGGCTATAGACCAGAGTTTGGAAAGAACCCCCAATGTCTTTAGAACAAGATCCTAAAGTCTTGTTTTGACTCTCTGACATCAGGCTTCATGCTTGCCATCAATGGGTCTGTCACTCAACCTCTCAGCCGACCCATGTTTACCGAGAGCCTCCTATCTGGGAGGCTGCCCATTAGGAACCAAGGGTCAGTAGTGGGGATCTTCCTACATGGTGTCTGCTTTCGGGGAGCCTACAGCCTAGGAGGGAGGCCAGGCAAGGAGAGAATGCCACCAAGATAAGCACAGCTGAGGGGATACCTACGGAACAGGGCGTACCCCTCACTTTGGGCTCTGATAAGGGCTTGCTGGCAAACTATTGTCCAGGCCGAAACTCGTATTCATGAATACTGGTGACTTAGGAGATGGGGCAGAGAAAAGGCATTCCAAGCAGAGACCAGCATATGTGAGGGTCAGCTGGTAGGAGAGAGTAGAGCATATTTAGGGAACTGAAAGACCTGTGGGTTTGGTGCAAAATCAGCCAAGGGAGGAGACTGAGATGAGGCTGGAAAGGGAGGCAGCAGCCGGATCATCAAAAGGATTTGGAATATTTTTCTAAGAGCTGTTCGGAGCCATTGGAGGTTCATGGCAGCCAAGTAATGTGATCAGATTCACATCTGTAATGTGACCGGAGGGCCAGAGTGGACGCAAGGAGGCCACTTAGGAGGGTCTTGTGGGAGGTAGGAGGAGGATGGTGGGCTGGCCCCAGGGGGTGGCAGTAAGTAGTGGAAGCAGGGGTGGATTCCAGCGATAGACGGTTTGGAGGATGCAGTGCTTAATGGTCTTTGGGATGCAAGGGAGGGGAGAAGGCAAGGGTAACACCCAGCTGCCGGATGCACATAACAGAAGTTCAGACAATGTTTATGGACCTAAACACATCTGATGGCAAACGCATGCCTTGAATGTGGGGTGCCGAGTCCTGGAGGTTTGGGGGGCAGTGGTACTGGAGGGCTGGCTCTGTGTTGGAGTAAGGAGTGCCTTTCTCTTTCTTCACAGCCCCTGCCTGCAGGCTGGCCATCTCCTCTGAATTATATTCTGCTCATCTTTGTTGTTGAAATGCTGTGTCTAGCAGTTATTTGCTTTTTAGAAAATACGTGGCTTTCCTGCTATCTTTAGAGAAAATGCACCGCAGGTGAGCCTTATCAAAACTCCTGTAGAAATCCGTCATGAGCCACTTAGAAAACTTGGGAAACAGGTCTGATATGGATGGGCCTCACAAATAAGATTCTCCAGAGAATATGGGGAGAACATGTTTCCCAGCAGTTTGCATCCTTCAGGACAGCTGAGGACGGATGTTGGTGCAACAATCCCGTGCTCCTTCCTTTCCTGCACTTTGGCTGGTATGAGGAAGGGACCACAGCAGGTGAAGCCTGAAGACCTGGCTCTTAGTCCAGTGAGAAGAAATGGGGAGTAAGAGAAAGGAATATTCCAATTTTTTTTTCAGAATTCTTCGGAATCAATAGTTCTCTCATTAATGGCATCTTAGTAATACCCTGTACCAGGCTTAGTAATAGAAGATTCAGGAATGACAGAGGTGAGGTAAAGCCCGTTCCTTCTAACAACCAACAGTATAGAGAAGTGGTTATAGGATGAGACATTTGCCCAGTTGCTTGAGAGCAGGAATGATTTCTGATTCATTTCTGTGATCTCTGAAATTAGTATGGGGACTGGGAAAGCAGGAGTTAAAAAAAATCCTTCTTGAATAGAAGGATGGATGAGGCACCTCAGTGGCTCATTCAGTCAAATGGCTTCCTTTCACTCAGGTCATGATCCTGGGGTCCTGGGATCAAGCCCCATGTTGGGCTCTCTGCTCAGTGGGGAGTCTGCCTACTCTCCCTCTGCTTCTCCCCCCTCAGGCTCTCTCTCTTGCTCAAATAAATAAATAAAATCTGTAAAAAGAAGGATGGAAGGATGGATGGTTGAGTGGATGGGTGGATCAATGGTTTATTGGTTGGACACATGGATGAATAGACAGTTGGATATTCTTCAGTTGCAGGAAATCCTGAAATAATAAAATGTGTGTACAGAATACATTTTGTCGTCTCATTGACCAAGCTGTAATCTATTCACTGAGTCTTGCTGACGCTCTGTCGTCTCCAACAGCTTAGTAGCCACAAAGATCTGCTTCATTTGGCATTTGAGTCATCAGATGAGTCTGGCTCGGTTTCCTCTCAGGATTGGCCAAGGATCTTCTACTTGTTTACATACTTAGTGAGTAAACCACTCAAACATTTAGAAACAATCAGTCCACCATATTTAAACTGGAAGGAACATCAGTGATCACGTAGTTCACTACCTTCTTCTTAGGAATGGGGCCTAAGAGAGTTGAGTCAATATAAACTCAGTGAAGGGAATCAGAAGAAAACAGGCCTGAATTTTGTGTCTGGCTCACTTCACAAGTTACATAATAAACTCCCTGCCTGCCTTCATCTGTTTGTTGTGAAGGTCAGATGAATGAGCCAGGGCTCGAGTAGGGGCTTTGTAAAGACCAGTGGCCTCTAGTTGGTAGCTGGAGAGCAGATAGTAAGGCTCAGTCTTCTGAGTCAGGGTCTAGGGACTCTGTGCCTGAGAAATGACATCAACCAATGGGCTTGTTGTGCATTTTGGACAAGACTGAAATATGGATGATTTATAAACCTACCAGAATGGCTGAAATTAAAAGGGTAAAAAATGCCATGTGTTGGTAAAGAACAACTAAAATGCTCACACACTACTGGTAGGAGTGGAAGTTGGTGCAACCACTTTGGAAAACTGTCATTAACCACTAAACCTGAACACATACACGTACCTTGACTGAGCTGTTCCATTCCAACGTATATGCCCAAGAGAACTGAAGGCAAATATTGTGCTAGAATGTTCAGAGCAACATTATTCATAACAGCCAAGACCTGAGTACTCTACAAATAGACAGTAAGAGTAGAATGAATAGACTGTAGTAGGCATAAGTAATGGACTATTAGCCCTCAATGAGAACAAACAGGCTAAAGCTCCATGCAACCAAAGGGTGTGTTCCACTGTGTGTGGGAGGGGACTTGCGGAGTCTTCCACCCCTTACCCCCCACCACCTCAGAATTAGACCCCTGAGGCTACTGCTGCCCCTGAAGGCACTGGCCAGTCGCTCACCTTAGCCTCACATCGTGGGAAGCCAGACCTCAGGTTTGATGTGTGTCTGGGGCCCGGCTCCTTTCCTGCTCTCCCCTTCTTCATGCTCCCCCATTTGTTGCCCCAGACCAGACCCTGCAGCCCTCTCTGTCTGCATCCCAGCTGGAAACCATGCTCTGGACTCTCAGAGATCAACTTCTGTCTCCTTTGCCTACCTGCCGCAGTCCCAGGTCCCATCACACAGCTGTCTCTGTGCCCACTGGGCATCCACCATGGTGAACCAGATCACATGACTGGGAAATGACACTGTTGCAAGTCACTCACACACACACACACACACACACACACACACACACCCATACAGGCAGGCAGGGGCAAACTCAGAGCAAGAGCTGAATGGAAGCTCAGGGGTCATTGAGTTCAGCATTTTCCTCAAACAAGCCCCCCTTGCCTGTGATGGCATGCTTCTAAGTGTTACTTGGAGTTTGTAATTATCAATTTATTTTGTTGTGTATTAGGAAAGAATATGATCAGTGCATTACAGTCTTTTTTTTTAAATGCATTATAGTCTTGATTCACGTATATCATTGCTTAGGATGATGTTAAAAAATTTAAAACACTTTGATTTAAAGACAAACAGTAAATATTAGCATATGCAACATGAAGATATGGTGAAAGTCATGAGGGTGGAAGATTGGGAAACATTAATCTAGTGTCTTTGGTTTACAGTGGAGAAACTGAGGCCTGATATGGGAGGAACAACATAATGATTCTGACTCCTAACATCGATCCTGTGACCGGTGCCTAAAGAGAGAGAGTTTCTTAAGAGAGAGATTTGCCTTAGCATGGGAGGTCTAGATGGTGACCGTCATCCCTTACCATAAATGAGGGAGCAGAGTTTCTGACGGGGCAGTGATGAGAACACAGGCTTCAAAGCCAGATCAACCTGGAGTCATATCCCAACTCCCCATTTTCTTGCTGTGTGACATTGTATGTGTCATTTAACTTGCAGGTTCCTTATTTGTAATGAAAATTCTTATATGCGCATCACAGTGTTGTTGTAAGGCTTAAAAGAGATGATCAAGTCCCAGGCCCACAGCCGGTCCATTTCTGTCCCTAGAGAGAGGAGGAATTCACCTAAGGCAATGTTCAGAGTCAGAGCCAGACCTGGAACCCAGGGCTCTTTGCTCTGAGGAACCATCACTCTAGTTCTGCAAGTCCTTGCCTCAGTGGCACAGGGCCAGCTAGGAGAAGAGCAACATCATGGTTTACCCTGATCTCCGGGGCTGGCCCACCTGCCATTGGTGGAAGCATCAGTGATTTTAAGAAGCCTAACTGAGTGAGCCTATGGAGCAGTGAGTTGCATCTCAGCAGCCACATGGGCTGCCTGCTGGAGGGGGAGGCCCCCACTGCTGCGCGGAGGAATCTAGGGCCCTCCCAAGAGAATTGAAGGCAAAAATTGTGCTAGAATGTTCAATATGCCCTTGCGATGCCAGCCCCAACAGAGGGTGGCCGCCTGTGTACTTCTGGGATGGGCATGCCCTGGAGGGGCCCATTCCCATCCAGCAGAAAACCATCCCCGTGGGCCCTCTGGGGCTAAGTGCAAACAAGAGGGCTGCCCTTGGGCGTGTTACTCACTAGCTGGACACTGCGGGTTCCGATACCGGCAGGTCCCCATGGCGATGGTTATGCAGGAGATTGAATGGGAATGACATGACCTTGTAGGAACTCTCCAGAAAATGAGAGGATTTGTGAGCCTCTTCCCTTTTCGCTTTTCCTCCTCTCTCTCTTCTACTTGTTCCTTTTCTCCTTCCCTCTTGTCTGCCATTCAGGGATTCACTTATTCAAGGGGCACAATAACACGTCAGGGGCGCTCACAGGGGGAGAGGCCCGAGCTTGAGTCCTGCCTTTCCCTTTCAGTATCCGGTCGATCTGTTGGAAATGGCCATTGTCGTAAGTCTAAAATGGTCAAGAACTATGGGCAAATTGCTGAACTCTTTTGAGCCTTAGTTTCCCCATCTGTAACTTCACTTGTCTCACAAGGTCATAACACTTAACTAAAATGTAGGCAGGGTGTTTAGCTCAGTGCCTGACACATAGTAAATACTACTTTTTTTTTTTAAAGGTGGGAGATAGGTCATTTCCTATGATTTATCTATTACTTAGGTAGTCTCTGCGAAGTTGTCGTGCCAAATCTCTTGGAGCTTTTGTATCCTTAACTGCAAAGCAGAGAGAGAATCTACCTCAGAGGGTTATTGTATAGATCAAATGAGCTAATGTGTGTAAAGTGCTGGCGGTCAGCACCCAATAGTGTCTGGCCATTCTTTTCCATTAATTGATTGATTGATTGATTGATTCTACAGACATTTCTCAGCTAACAACTATGCCAGACTCTGTGCAAGGTGCTGGAAACACAGACGAGTGAGACGTGGCTCTTTCCATTAAGGATTTGCTGTCCAGTAGACTTGACAGGCAAGAGGCTTGTGGATGTTTTACGTTGTGGGGAAAATAAGTGGAGACGGGGCGGCCAAACTGCTGGACCAAAAGTGTGGGTTTTGTCTGAAGTGGAAGGAGCATTTACTGAGCATCTGCTGTGTGTGGGTGCCGCACATGCGTTATCCCATTTAGCTTAGACCCGAGCCAACGAGGTAGGTATTACGTGAGGGTCTGTAGTTCAGAGCTACAGCTCGCTCGCTAATGTCTGTCTACCTCCAGATTCATCGTCTCTACTTCACGTGCCCTCCCCCCAGCCCAGGGAGCAGAGGTGGGGGAGGAGGGCAGGAGGGACTGAGGACCTGGACGTAGGAGTCAGCTTGGTCTGACTTGCTGTGGGTTTCCTTCCTCTGAATTACTCATGAGTCTGCAGAGATACCTGGGGTCAGGGGAGACTTCTAGCAGGTTTTCCCATCTGGCCTGGGATGGGCCATTTGTCGTTCAGAAATAACTGGGCACCTCCTTAGGGGTTGAAACTTGAGCTGGGGATCGTAAAACAGCATCAAGTCCATTTAGATCTAACTCCCCTGTGCAGAGATGCCACATTAAAGCAGACCCTCTGAAGCCCCAGAGCCCCCATTTCCTGTGAAAGGGGTGATCTGGAACGGAAGTTATATGCTGCTCTGTGATAAACTAATGCTCTTAGAATTGTAGCTATTCAGTATATGAGCTGCCTTGGCAGGGAAATTAGACACGCAAAATTTTAAGCTCTGGCCTTATTCATTTTTAATTAATTTTTGTGTAATAAGCTGTAAGCACATTAATATCAATGAGATACTTTCTGCAGTGTGGCTAATATACAGCTCTAAGGAGCCATGGGTATTGTTTCCCCCCCTATTTATGTTGAACAAAGATTACTGGTTCCCTCAGTATTTTTTTCCGGTTCTTGGGAGGTAAGGCTGCAAGAGAGGAATTAAATTTTCCCATCAGGCTCAAGCTGAAATGTTGTCATGGACATTTATTTGAGAACAATGAGAAGAACACTACACATGGCACTCATCAAAGGTTTCACTGTCAGGAATTAAAGGGTCTTCTACACTCAAAGAAGTGGTCAAATGTGGGACCCATAACTAAATAAGCCATAGAATTTTGAATGGGATTATTCTAGTATTTTTATAAGAAGATAAATTTTGAAATAAAAATATTTACTAAGGTTAAAGTGGAGTAATTTTGTTATGTTCAGACATAATGGGATTCTGTTCTTCCATTTGTTCATTCATTCATTCAGTCATTCTACAGTAATTTGAGATCCTATTATGCACAGGGCATTCTGCTCGGCATTAAGAGGTACACAAATCTGAAATCCAGCCTTGAGTCTAGGAGACTACAGTTTAATATGGACTATTTTGATGTAAGGCAAAGTGTTAAGTATCATCATTGAGGCAAATTACTGGTGGAACAGTTTATTGAAGAAATTATTTGTAGAAGAGAAAGTATGGACATGGCTTTTCAACTAGACCTTTAAGGATGCATAGAATTTAGGCATGTGCAAAAGAAAGGAAAAACTGTTCTTAGAGAAGGAATAGCCAATCTGTATCTGAGAAGAGTGGGGATGGGGTCACCAGATCCAAGGTAAATAACAACATGCTTTACCACTGACCTATTTTTAATTATGCTCTTCCCTTCTTCAAGAATGCTTTTCCTTTCTTCCAGCTGGGTAGGTCCCCTTCCCTCCCATCCAAGGTCAGCCTGTGCTAATTCAACTGGCTTGTCTTACACCAGGTAGGGAGGCTGTGAGCCAGAGAGTTAGAAGGACATGTAATTAGTTGGTTATAGTCTTGACTAGAACTGGATCCTTGTGGTTTAGTCTTCTGTGTATTCTATATAGTTCTGGTCCATTATGTCATGGAATAATGGTCAAGAAACATGCTTCTAGTCTCAGGAAATCACTGTGCTATGTCCATTAATTGCTAAACTTGGGGACAGGGATGGTTCTGGATAATAGAGGCTTATCCAGAAAACCCTTTTGTTCTCAACCCTTGTTAGTTCTGAGTTCTTTTTTATACTCTAGTAGATAGAGTATAAGGTTCATATCAAATACCCCCACTTGTTTTTTTTGGGGGGGGGGGAGGTGATTAAAGATGTTAAAGGATCCCAGGCCTATAATTCTGAGCATCAGTTCTTACAGCTCTTTGTTGTTGACATTAAGCCCAAGATAGCTTATAAAATTTACTGTGCAGGGGGCGCCTGGGTGGCTCAGTGGGTTAAAGCCTCTGCCTTCGGCTCAGGTCATGATCCCAGGGTTCTGGGATCGAGCCCCACATCAGGCTCTCTGCTCAGCAGGGAGCCTGCTTCCTCCTCTCTCTGCCTGCTTCTCTGCCTACTTGTGATCTCTCTTTCTCTCTGTCAAATAAATAAATAAAATCTTTAAAATTTACTGTGCAGAACCCTGCGGTGAGATCGTTTTCTTATATTTTTGCCTTTTTGTTTTCATGGCAGAGGTAAAGAGGGAAGGAGATTTAGCTTCTGAGTTACCGAGGACTCCGATACAGGAAGGTTTGATTAACTGAAGTTATGCTATTTCAGAGAAATGCGCTATTTGGACAACCCGGCTCAGTGATTTTGAGTAATGGTGAGAGGAAACACGAGTTTGGGTTTGGAGAGACTCTGGGAATGTGGTTTTCTGCAAAATTTGACAGCTTCCTGCCCACCCTCTCCCTTACTCTGTGGTTTTAATCAGTGTTCAGGGCATCCCACAAAGCAGTCTGCGTCCCAGCTCTAGATGCAAAGAGCTGTCTCTTCCCCGAAGAGGGACTGGGCTGGGTCACAGGGGAGGTTTCTGGGATAAGTGCTGCTGGCAGTCTGCGAAGGAACCAGCTTTCCCAGGGCCACCGAGTGGCTTCTTCCCCATCACTCTTCTCTGGGAATTTTTGCCATCACAACCTGATACTCCATGAAGGACTCCATGAAGAAATAAATCAGGGATGCTCCTTGATCACAGAAAAAATATTGGCCTTCCCACTCTAGTCGCTGGTTTCCAAAGATACTGTCTCGCCAAGGATAACAACGTCTACCCACAAATGGTTCCATTAACGAGGGGGGACCGGTCAGCAGGAATCCTGGTGTCTCTCATGGCGAACTTGCCAAGAAAGGAATATGAGTCGAGCCTTGGGGAGAGGGAAGCCAAATAGGCTGTAACCAGCGAGAACTTCTTTTCGGTCCCAGAGTGCAAAGTCGTATCATTTTTTACTTAACGAGTGGATGGACTCCTCCCCCAGGTGCTCTATTACAGTAGGAAAGCCGTGTCCCTCTTGAGGTGCCGTCCGACCGCCCACCCTGCCACATTGTCCAGGAACCTGATGATTTGTGTGGAGCAAAGGGTCAGTCATGCTTTCTGCTCTAATCGGAGGAAGCAGTGATGTTCGAGGATGTTCGAGGGGTTCACCCCTACTCTTTCCGTTACTCACAGCAGCCACCGAAGACTGGTCTTGGCGCCTCTCTCACTGAAGGAGGGGATTAAAGAAAAGCACAAATTAAATCCCTGGCACGGCACCCTGCCACAGCATGACTGAGACATCTCAGCAGCTGTCGAGGACACTCTTAGCTTCCGGATTTCCTCTCACTCATCCAACTGAAGCCACCCATATAAAAACAAGCCTCCCCTCCTCAGGGACCCAAGCTGTGGCTCCTTTGTTCACAACTCCCTCTATGCATCTGTCGAGGAAGATCAGGTCACATGGCTGCTCTGAATCCGTGTCCTCCCCAATAAAAAGAGGATGACCGTGCACTTGGCCTTGTTGTCGGGAAGAAATGAGATCACGCACGTGAAGGTCTGCTTGTCTCCTGGTGTACGGTGGGGCTTGCAAGTGTGCAAGACCTCTTCCTTCCCTCCTGCTGCTTCTCCCTTTCTTTCTCTTTTACTAAGAAACTGAAGAGCACGTACAGCTAGGATTATTGATGAAACTCATTTATTTATTTACTTATAAATTTGTGTATTTGAGTATAGCCGACACACAATGTTACATCAGTTTCAGGTGCACACATAGTAATTCAGCTTCTCTAAACATTACACTGTGCTCACCACAAGTGTAGCTACCCTCTGTCACCATGCACGGCGGTTACAATATCATTAATTATAGTCCCTATACTGTACCTTTCATCCCCATGACATACTCATTCCATAAGTGGAAACCTCATCTGCCAAGCCCCTTCACCCATTTCATCTATCCCCCCAACCCCCTTCCCTCTAGCAACCATCAATTTGTTCTCTATGTTTTTAGGTCTGACTCTGCTTTTTGTTTATTTATTCATTTATTTATTTCTTTTTTAGATTCTACGTGAGTGAAATCCTATGGTATTTTTCTCAGTTTGACTTCTTTCACTTAGCATAATACCTTCTAGGTCCATCCATGTTGTGGCAAATGGCAAGATCTTATCCTTTTTGTGGCTGTGTAATAGTCCATGGTGTGTGTGTGTGTGTGTGTGTGTGTGTTTGTGTGTGTGTGTGTGTGTATATACTACATCTTCTTTATCTATACATCTCTCGATGGATGCCTAGGTTGCTTCCATATCTTGGCTATTATTCCTAATGCTGTAGGAACTCTTAGTTTTAACCAGAACCTTTGCCTAAAAATAGGAGAGCAGCATGTGCAAATTAAAAGCAAACAGGATCCAAAGTTCTTGTTTCCATCTTTAGAATGCAGGTGTGAAACTCTGAAGGGCTTCTCATCATTGGCACACATGATTAAAAGTCAGGTGGTTTCTGGACTATGGGACAAAATAGTTGTTTTTGTTTAATTGTCTGGAGAGGGAGTGGAGCCCCCCACAGCTCTGCCAGCAGTGTGTATTATCAAGGGTTTGGACATTTGCCATTCCAACATGTGAAAAATGGCGTCTCAATGTAATTTAACTTTTTTTCTTTAAGTTATAAGCGGAGCTGAACATCTTTTGTATATTTTTAAGAGCCACTAGTCTATCATTACCTGTGATGTGTCCGTTTATATCCTTTGCTTATTTCTTACTGGGTGGTTGATATTTTACTTATTGATTTCTTGAAGCCTTTAGATATTAGAGAGCTTATACCTGTGGAATATGAGCTGCAATTTTCCCCCAATTTATCGTTTGTCTTTTTGACTTTGTTCACAGTGGTTTTGATTTTTATGTAGTCAAATTTATCAGTCATTTTTTTTTTTTAAATTACTTCTGGAAACTTTCCTTCGGAAATACTTCTTTATCCTGAGGTTA
>CM052815.1:32325918-32361787 GCA_028533885.1 Nasua narica | reverse complement strand
GAGTTCTCTCCCTGTGGAAGTTCGGAGTTTAAACCACAGAGAATATGCTGGGAAAGACCACAGGCTACACACAGGCAGGCGGGAGAAGCTGAGAGCCATCGTGGGTGCGAGAAGTTGTGAACCAGGAGTGAGCAGAGGGGAACAGACCCGAGGAGTCGAGGGTGAGGCGCTTGGTGGACAGGATCAGGTGACAAAGAAAGGCACGACAGGGTGCGGGAGTAGGCCCAGGGCCCCGGAGGAGCGCCTAAGGCATCCGTGCAGGTAGACCTGCGTCATCCCGAGTTACCCTATACTTTCAAAGCATCTCGTGGGGCTATTCCATTCCAGGGTTTTCATGAGCTCCAAGTTCTTCCTTCCTCATCTTCATTTTGATCTTCCCAGTAGAAGAAGACCTACTTCTTCTGGGGAGAGCCTTGCTGTCCGTTGAAGCCATCCGTACTCAGAGCCAGCTCACCCAGAACCACAATGTTCGATGTTCTGAATGCCTTGGATGGCACCCCCACTGCTCTCCTGTTAGGCTTGGGCTCTTGCCGGCACTGGTCCTCACAGGATATTGAGAAGCTGCGTTGAGTGTGTTCTGAGGAAGGGTCCTAGACATTGAGAAGAGAGGACTTTGGGCCAGAGATAAAGATAAGTGTTCAACTTTCAGTTCTGTCCTCAGATGCATGTAGAGTCAATATGTGGAGATGGGATTGCGTTTTTGAAGGGGGGTGCCTCTAAAGGGCAGATACGGAACTGAAGAATGGAATGGTGGTGGTCACTTCAGCTTTCTAATTACAGTGGTCTTCAGTGCTACAGCATGCTTCTTCTTTGAGTAGTGAGCTCCCTATCAATGAGGGCAAGCAAACACAGGTTGGCTGCTCCATCTGGAATGCTCTAGAGGGGATTTCTGCATTTGATTGGGCACTGAGACAAAACCCAAGAGTCCTCAAGAGTCTGAGATGCTTGTATTCTTTATTCCTGTGCTTTTTAATAGAAAGTAGAGGTCTGACCCTGCTGCCCTGCCTGAAGGGAGAGAATGGAGTATGTTGACTGCTGCTTTTTAAACTGAGTTCGGAAAAAAGCAAAACCAGATCTATTTTCAGAGCAGCAAAGGCCAGCACAATTTATATCAAAACACCCATCTGCTCAAGTGAAAGGCAGTGGTATGGACCGATTGTTCTGTGACCTGGCAGCACGCTTGCTTGTTGAGGATGTTAGCTACACAGGGGCTGCCTGATTAGGCCCCTGAATCTAGCTGGGAGCTTTATATTAACTCCTTGCTGTTGTGACTACCATTGGCAAATTGCATTTCCCCCAACTTGAAGGCAGATCATTGCTTTTCAAAAGGGAAACAACAACAACAATAACAACAACAAACTCAAATGCAATAGAAATGTTTAAGCACAAATAAAACACACAAATAGAATCCACATTTGAAAAAAGTTCTCAAAAAATAGAATTATGTTAGAGTAAATAGTGCTAGCTGCTGTAACAGATACAATCTGTTACAATTGTATCTGTTGTACAATTACACTCTGTTGTAATTGTATCTGTACAGCAGATACAATCTCAATAGTTTAACACAATAAAGGTGCATTTCTCACCCATGCCATGGTTTCAAGTGGCTCAGTAGGGAGCTGTGCTCCATATAAATATTCAAGGGCCCAGGCTTCTTCCAACTCAAGGCTCACCCACCACATACATCGCCCAGGGCCTGTTAGTACCTTCCATGCCATGAAACTATTGCTGACCTTACTGATCACTCTCTAGGGTAACCTACTAGATCTTTAGCATGTGGCCAATAGGCAGAAGAAGAGAAAGCATAAAGATTGGGCAGGCAATCTAGGTGCCAGGCCTGGAAGTGGTGTTAGTCACTTTGCCCATAATCCATTTGTATGAAAAAATAATCACAGGGTCTCCCTTGAGGAAAGAGGTCTGGGAAATAAGCCAAAGAAGAACGGATAATATGGATTTTGGTGAACACCAGCAGTCTCTCATATGATTTTTGATGTGTCTAAGAGATGGATGTTACAAATTTATCAGTGAAATTGGAGCCAGGCAGCTGATTTTACATACAGTTGGCAATCGGTGGCTGCTGATGATGTGGACATTCAAGATCATAAGGCATCTTGGTCCCTGAAGGAAGGAAGTGGCACTGGGGGTCATTTCTCTGCAATGTAGTAGTGATGAAGGAATGAAGCACTTTTCAGAGAAGAAATGATATGTCAGAATGGTCAATGTTTTATTATAAATAATTAGAAAAAGAAGAATTAAAAGCCAGGAGAGAAAAAAGAGAAGGGAGGAGTTTTGCAGTGCAGCCTTGGGAAGTAGGAAGGAGCTGAGTTGCCATTGGAAGCATAGAATGAGTGGGCAGCTACCCTCTTGGGCTTTGCATGAAGTTGCCATGAGTGGATCCCCCGTGGTTTATCTCCAGGTTTGGAGCTTATTTCTTCTTTTCCCTCCTCCTCCTCCTTCCTAACTTGTACTCATTTGTGTGTGTAAGTTCTATGTAAATTTTATCACCTGTTCTAAAACCACAAGGGCCCTTTTATTACATATTTCTTCTTTAGCTTCCTCAGAAGGCAAGTACTGTTTTAACAAGTCTCAGGGTGATTTCCTGTCTTGGTCAATCAGATTATTCTAGACCAGGAGGTGGAAGCTTGCACCTTGGTTTTGTTATAAATGAGTCTTCAAATATCAAAAAAGATGTTCATTGATGTATACACGGAAATATCAATTGTAATTTGAATCTCTCACACTTCTTCTTTTAAGAGAGGGAGAAAAAGGGTGGGGAGGGGCAGAGAAAGAGGGAGAGAGAGAGACTCTTAAGCAGGCTACACACCCAATGCAGAGCCCACCTTGGGGCTCGATCTCATGACCCTGAGATCATGATCTGAGTTGAAACCAATAGTCGGATGCTTAAAGAACTGAACCACCCAGATGCCCTAATTATCTCATACTTTTATGGTTAAAAGAAGTGCAGGGAAGAAACAAAAGTTTGGGGTGGGGGGGACTTTTGCCAAGGTTCTTTTCAGTGAAGGAAACAAGTTCTTCATGTTCCCCAAATCTGTTTTGACTTCTCAGCTGCCCCCAATTCTCCTAAGTCTTGATGGTGTCAGTCTGTCAATGGTGGAATGGAGTAAGTAGAGTGCCGGGGAGACAGGAGACTATTCTAGATCATGCTGTCCATCACAAAGAAGACAGTGACCACCCATGAGCTAAAGCTGCCACCATCCCTCAGCTCCAGTGTAGCTGCCATGTCCAAGGGTTATAGAATTCTGGTTATCTGAGGCTAACAAGGAAAATCTTCTGTTTCCAATCATTGCAAACTTGTCAATAACCCCAAATCCGTTTTCTTTTCTAAACATATGTGGTAAATACAATAGGATCTTTGCTTGAAACCTGAGGATTTCAAGTGTCTTGGGGTCAGTCTTCTAAATATTGATTCCTATCAGGATTGGTCCTGTATGTAGGTGATAATTCTATGGCATTTCCGACTAATACACCCTACACTCTGCCGCTCATCTTTCTTTTCTACCCCCTTCCTTCTCTCTTCTTATCTTTTTAGGCCCCTCATTTTCCAGTCGAATTAACTATAGGGGAATATTGGGTACATAAAGGAGAGCAGTCCTTTATACTTTAGGGTGAATTTCCAATTTTTGGCAGCTGAAACTCACAAATGGGTCATATAGCAAATGTCTGTGAGTTATTGAATTTCACCAAATCTCAAATGCCATTGGTTGTAAAATTCATAGCGATTTTATGTGCCACTCAGAAAAAAAAAATGACTGCCAATTATACTGTGACACGTTGCATTCTCCTCACTACGAATGTTTCTACTTACGGAAAGAGTTCTCTTATATTTAATTAGACATAGCTTTCTATCATAGCGCTCCTGCTCATGCATAAAAAAGACATAGGCAAGATAAATTGAGGAAGAGATTTCAAAAATGTCTCCAATTAGAGCCTGAGATTTCCGAATCACTTTTGAGCCATCTATGTGTGTGTTTTCCCACAGAGTATCGTTCTCTGCCAATGCCAGCATAAGCATTGGTAGTTTCATGTTTCTGAAATGAATTCTTAAAATCAAAACCCATTGATGGGAGGCCCTTCAGCTGCCTTGACAATGACACAGAGTGAGTCTACTGTGGACTCCTGTTTCCTGTGGCTTCTGATTCCTCCCATCCTTTATCTTCTAAGCCTTCAATTCATGGGGTTAAAAGAGTCCTTTGCTGAGGCCTCATCATTGGGCTTTAATGTACATCACTCCCTACATGGGTGATGTCATTGATCCCTAGAGCAACCTTGCGAGGAAGGTGGTATCATCATTCATCCCAGTGTATGGCTAAAGAAACTGAGGCTTCCAGAGGTTAGTATGTCTGAGACACAGTTAGCGGGGAGACAGGGTTTGAACCACATTTGCCTATGGGCTTGCACCCCTTGTGCTGTGTCAAGGTTGCTGACATGATGTTATTGACATACCACCTCAGCCATCACGTGTGCAAAGTCAGAGGGTCACGGGAGCCTCAGGTCTGGATGGTCATGCACACAGACCCAAACTCAAATGCTGTCTCCAGCCTTTATCAGTGGTGTGATCCTGGGAGATGATTCGATTTTTCTGAATCTGTTTGCCCAGTTTGGAAGTGATGGTGATAATGACCTCGCAGAGAGGTTTTGAGGTTTGAGTGGGGTAATCTGTGTAACTGGCCCAACATGCTGCCATGTTGACTTCCTGCCCCCCACATAGGCTCTCTCACATATTTGGCCCTGTCATTCAACACAGTACATGAACAAGAAATATAGTTTTGTGAATGAATACCACAACGGATGTAATTTCCTAGGTAACGGTGAGTTAATTAGAAATCCTCTTTTGTTCCAACCCTTGTTAGAAATACTTAGAAAATGTCAGAGCCCATTTTTCTTACGTGCAGTGAGCGCGATTTAATCTTAGATTCATTCTGAACATCAGTCCTCATTACCCAGGCCTGCAGGTATAGCCAAGAATGATGTAGGATATTGAGAATAATATGCAAATTGGTTAAAAAATTAATTCCAAATGTGGACTTTAAGACCTTCAGCCAAATGCCTATATATTTGAATTTATGTCATTGAAGGCAAGATATCAGAAGCGTTAGAAGCATGTCTTTATATGCAATTGCTACTCAGTATTTGTACAATTGTTCATTCAAAAAATTCACTCAGAGCCTACTACGTGTCCGGCAAAGGGATGGTGTACAAGATAGATGTGGTTGCTGTCTGTGCGATGTGGGGAAGACAGACAGTTGGTGGGGGATGTCCTGGGAGCTATGGGAAGCCATGTCAGGAGTTCCTACCTAGTCTGGGTTTAGTGACTGGTGAGGGGGAAGGTGGTGATGGTCAGGACAGGGAAGGCATTCCGAAGGAAGTGATGCTTAAGCAAGGGGAGCTGCAGGAGGATTTGGAGTTGGACAAAAGTAAGGTTTTCTATGTATGAGACACTGCCTGTGTCAGAGTGCACCTAGGGTTTTCCAGAGTGCTGGGGTCACTGTGGCCAAAATCCAAGGGGATTGAGAAAGGGTAGAGGAGAGGGACCAGGTTGTGCCCCTGACTGATTATCTAAGGGAGGCTCGTGCGGCTCCATTCATTCTTGCATTCTTTCAGTGGCCATTTACTTGGCAGCAGGAGGGCTGGAGGCACTGAGTGTGTTAGACACTGGGTGTGCCCAAGAAGCAGGTTATGACCCCTGGTGTCAGCGGGGAAGAGTCATGTCAGCATCGTCAAGCATGGTCGGGAGAAGAGATGGACACAGATCATAAAGGAAGGAGCAGTAACTCAACTTGGGAGGTGAAAGTACCAAGAATGACTCTGGAGGGGGCAGGACACGTGAACTGTGCCTGGTGCATGGTCCACGCCTAAGTCGTTAGCCACCGGATGCTGTGCGTGCAACCCACATCTCCCTGGCACCAAGCGCGCATTCAGCGAGCATGGGACTGACTGAACAAATGAGGGACCACCGAGACGATGTGACCCTCCCGACTCAGCTAGGCCAGGGGTTCTCCCTAGTCGGTGCTGCAAACACAGCTGGCAACACCTGTGCCTCATTGCCACGCAGGCCAGTCCTCCTGCACAGTGTTCTGGAAATCAGCAAACACAATTTGACCTTGCTTGCCATGGAGCTCCCAGTGCAATGAGCAAGACAGGCATTATTAACTAACCAAGCACACAAATAATTCTGTAATTAAAATGGTGACACACGATACAAAGATGTGCGGGATGATGTCAAGGTACATTAAAGGGCCAGGAAAGGCTCTCTTGGAAACTGCCGTTTGCCGGAGGCTCTGTAGGGTTGGAGCGAGGTGGGAAGAAGGTCTCGGGCAGAAGGAAGAGCAGATGCAGGGTCTCCAAGACAGGGCAGAGCGGAGTGTGTTCAAGGACACACAGAAGGCCCGTGTGGCTGGAGCCAGGGGGCATTAGCAGGAAGAGTGGCGGGGGGCAGGGCTGCAACATGGGGCAGAATCAAGGCCACCGGAGAGATTTTGATCTCTGGCCTCAGAGATCTAGGTGCCACGTACGCGTAGGGTTCTCAGCAGGGGAGAGACGTGGTCAATCACACAGCTGCCGTGAGGCCATCAGCTTGGAGGGGAGCTGGACACACACTCCCTCTGACACACTCGTATGTGCACACACACACACACTTGTTCTTGTACACTCACCTACATGCACAGACAGCCTCCAGCCTGTCTGACAGACTTAGGTACAGTCATCCGTAGGAACCCCAGATGGAGCTCTGATAAAGAGAGGCCCGAAATCGCCATATTTGTTCTTCCCGGTCTTTCTGAAGCCACTCACCCCCTCCGCCTGCATCGAAGCTGCCCCTAGAAAGAGGGCTGCTACTTGTTCTTTCATTTTTAACCAATTTTGTGAAACAACAGAGACAGCACTTCCTGTGCAGTCGCGACTCTCAGGGAGACCGTGTGGGTCACAGCGGATAATGTGCTTTTATCAGAGCCCATTTTCCCCCTCGGGGTGCGGGGAGGGCCCGGACCAGGGGTGCTAAAGTTGGACTGGAGTGGAATTCACCCCTGGGTCAGTGTTGGCCAGAAAGCAACCATTAGCACGTATTCAATTTGGTATAGGAGCTCCCCTTGGACACCGAACCTGGCCCTTATCTCACTTTTCCCGTTAATAATGAGCTGTTAAGTCACATTGCTCATGCCATTTGCCGAGATAGTGATGTGCTGGCCTAATTGTGGCGGCTCTGACGCCCCATCATCTTAATCCTCCTCCTAATGGCTCGGCTGGGGGAGCGGCGGCTCCAAACTACCAGTCTGGGCCTGCCTTCCCTTCGCTTCAGAGATCTCCAGGTTCAGAAGCAGGGACTATCACGGCCGAAGTGGAGTGGGGCTCTGAGGGCCAGGGCGCTGGGGAGGGGAGACTGCAGCCAGTCCCGTCTGTGCACCTCTGGCTCCCCTGTCTCCCCAGGGACCCTCTCAGGAATGCTAATGGGTTGAGGGAAGGGGGCCAGCATGGGGCCTGAGCGGCTGGCCTTGCACTCCCATTTCTCCTTTCTGGCTTCTTGCATTCCTTGCCTGAGCATTTCAAGTAGGCCTTCTGCTCCTGTCTGCGTTTTGCCGGCAGCACGGACAAGCTGCTGACTTCTTTGGGATGAGGCCAGCCGATAAACAGGGATAATTAGGTCTTTGGGTTTGGAATCCCTCAAAACCAAAGGTGAAATGATTCCCCTCAGAGGAGGGCTTTCCCCAAGGAAAATGACTCGTATCCTGTGGTAAGGTGTGGCGAGAAAGAAGTTATATCTCTCAAATGTGGGGAGATGACCATTCTTTGCTCTTGCTCAGGGGGTCCAGGCATTGGAGGGCTGGCCGAAATTAGGGTCAGGGCCATGGTAGTCTGTAGAAGCCTGCAGAGTTTAAGAGATGGTAGCCTCACAGAAAAGGCCCAGAGCGCTGGTCCCACCCTCTCACCAGTTGGCTGCATGAACTTAGACAAGATGCCCTTTGTTGCCTTGGTCTCAGAGCCCCAATCCTTACAATGAGTGTGACGATGGGTTCCATCAAAAGTATCATCCTCTCCCTCTCAACCCCCATTTTGAGATGTGTGGCTCATTCCCTTGACCCCAGAAGCCACCCAGGTAGACTGGCCTGTATTCCCAATGTGTGACCTCAGCTGGTCCTTCTATGATGGCGAGAAAGATGGTCTCTTACAGTGTGAGATTTGAGAGACAGTCCTGCCCAAAGAGGTCACCCCGTGTTCCCATCAAAGTACCTGAAATTCCCACATTCACATCTAATTTGAGAGAGGAGCCAAACACTGTAGCGGAGAGAGCATGCGCCTTGGTCGTGAGCCCTGAGGCCCGGGCATTTTCCAGAGTACTCACAGCACATCGGAGCTGGAGCTCTGGGCCAGCAGGTGCTCCCTGCCGTCTGTGCTGGCCCTTATCCTTCTGGAGCGGCTCCTGCCTGTGAGACATGGAAAGAACGCCACACTGCCTGTTAGAGTTTCCGGCTTCCTCCGTCCCTACCAAGGTGCTGAACGAGACCATGTGGAGGCCTAGTCAGGTCTCCACAGACTCGGGCCAATGGGAAGGAAGACACGCGGGGGAGATCCTCCTGGCTCTTCCTCCCTCCTACGACCACCCTGAGGCACAGTCTGTCCTCGCTGAGCAGACACACCCGCCACGTGACCTGCGTGGCTCGGAGCAGTGGCCCGCACGGCCAGCCCTCTTCTTGCATCCCTTTGCCTTTTCCCTACCCCCCTCTTTTCCTTCTTTCCACTCACTGTCCCGGCACAGCCCAAAGAGGGCTTGCGCTGGAATTCTTGTCAAAGCCCTGCTTTCCAGCGGGCCCGGACTAAGACAGCCGCTTTGGCTTTTGGCTCCGCCACTGGCCCGCAAATTCTCCACGTCTCCTTAAACGTCAGTTTTCTTGACTGCAGAACAGGAATAACAATGTCTCTCTTTTAGAGGGTGGAAAGCAGAGATAACATATACAAGTGCTTTGCACCGAGCCTGGTGTGTATGGCACAGTGAGTGCTCAGTTCAAGACGGCATCTTTCCATTGTTTTTATTATTGCCACTGTTGTCGTTTGTGACCGAAATGGCTAGCTGTCCACCAGAGAGACCCCTGCCACAATGAAGAGTTAGTGCTCGGAAGCCCTGTCCACCCAGGGACTTTATTTTCCAGCCTTCCTCGAATCTCGGGAAAGCCATGTCCCTAAGTTCTGGCTAGTGGGATGTCGGTAGAAGTGACGTAATGTGTCCTCCAGGCCTGGTCCATAAAATGGTCTTGCTACAGCTGAACCGTGTGCTGACGTCAGCAGAGTACCCATCACCCTGGAGCCCCGCGTGGCTGCAGAGCCGGGGTGGGGGGGGCCTCCTTCTTCCCAGCCCCTCACTCCAGCCTTGGATTTTTCATGAACAAGAAATGAGTTCCCTTTGTGTTGAGCTAGCGAGGGTTTGGCTCTTATCTGTTAATAGCAGGTCCTGTTACCTTAATAGTTCTATTGTTGTTGCTACTGTTGCTCTAATTTGTTATTACGCAGAGGAAGGCCTTTTCTGGGAGGCCCTGCGAAGGCTTCGCTGGTGGTCAGGCATGGGGTCTCCGGCATTAGAACCCCTGGAGGTGAACTCCAGCTTCATCGCTTTCGAGCTGTGCGACTTCTGTGCTAAATTGCTTTATAAGACGGGTCACAGGGTGCTGTGAGAGTGGGGTAAGGAAGCCAAATGAAGAACAGGATGGTGTCCGGCACACAATGAGGTCAGTGAGAAGTTAACCGCCACCACTGTCACCTTAGCACTATGTCATGACTTCTGTTCGTATGTGGATTTCACCCTAAGAGAATCCAAAATACATCGTCTACTTCTGATGAAAAGCTCCCAGGAAAATGTGAATGTTTGCTTTATGAAATTTCCCATGTGTAGAGCTAGGTATGAAGTAATTTTAGATCAAGAATTTCTTTTAGTTGAGTGAAATGGAGGAAAATCATGCATACATAGACACGTGTGAATGTGCTCCTCCTTATCCTCCAGTGTGTTTTCTAAATGTTCTTTGCTATAACCTGTACATACTTGTGTGTGGGGCTGACAGGAGCTGTGGGTTTGTTTCCACTGGGCCTGTTTGCGGGCTCCTTGAAGATGCAGCGTAGCAAGTTTTCTGTCATTGTATTGTTTCTTCCTAAGACTAATTTGTTGCAGTTCTTTTAGTGTGCATTCTCATAAATGGTGATCTTGTATGAAAATAGGGCATTTTCTTTCCTAATAAAAAAAAAATCACTTTTGTTTTCTGTAAAAATGATTTCTAAGTATAAATGCATTACTATTTCTTGCTAATGTCAACAGCCTCTTATAAAAGTAAAAGAGTTTTGGGTGGCTCAGTTGACTAAGCGTCTGCCTTCGGCTCAGGTCATAATTTCAGGGTCCTGGGATCGAGCCCCACATTAGGCTCCCTGCTTCTCCCTCTGCCCTTCCCCCTGCTCATGCTCTCTCTCCCTCTCTTTCTCTCAATCAGATAAATAAAATCTTGGAGTTTTAACCAAAAAAAAAAATACGTTTTCATTTGTCAGTGCAGGGTTGGGGGCTACGTGAATGGGAGGTGGGGCCGTGCTCTTTCTCTCAGGTTGAAACACAGTGCAGAGCTTTGAGAAAGGCATGGAGCGGCGGGAAGATGAGGCGATGTGGTTCTGAAGACAGATAGGGCCCACCTCACAATTCGGGGAGGAGCAGGTGACAGTCTTCTGGAAGAGGTCCTAATGGCCACTAAGCCTCTTCTGAGAGCATCCCGTGGGTGGAGCACTGCCCTAGGCGCTGTGAGGGATGCAGAGGAGAGGAGGAGGGCGTGAGGGAGGGCCCCGAGTACCCAGGGTGCACTAGGCATGGTTACTTCACCACAAACCTCGAGAAGTTGCTAGGATGCCCATTTTACAGATGAGGAAGCTGATGCACAGGACTCCATGGGACTTGCCCAGAATCACCCGGTAAATTGTAGAGCTGAGATTTGCATCTTCAACTGGGCAGAGACTCTATTGTCTCTTGAGCCACATCTATTCACCAGAGCAGAGTCAACGGAATTTTGAAATGTGGCTAGGAAAAGACAAGGAATGTCAGTAGCCAAGTACTTGCTTTATCTTTACCTGTAGCTGACGTTGTGCCATTTGGCAAGTCGTTTTATTGTCTCTGATGCATTTTTTTTTTTAATAAGAGGGAAAAGGCCATGAAGGAAAGCTGCGTGTGTCAGATGACTCACTGGATTCTTTCAGGACAACAATTAACTCAATATCTTTACAACAGTTTACAATGTAAGTGATATTATGGAAAAACTGAGATCCAAAGAGAGATTAAGTCACTTGTCCCAATCTCTGTGGCATAGCCAACCTCCTGGGCATGTGTGTCAACAATGTTTTGGTAGCCTAACATCCCAAATTATTGTGCCTACCCATTATTGGGTATCTTCAAGATTTCTTCCAGCTCTTAATTGACTCAGACTTCTTTTTCCTTAAAGATTTTATTTATATATTTGTCAGAGTGAGAGAGAGAGCGCAAGCAGGGGGAGCGGCAGGCAGAGGGAGAAGCAGACTCCCCACTGAACAAGGAGCCCGATGTGGGGCTCGATCCCAAGACCCTGGGATCATGACCTGAGCCGAAGGCACACATTTAACTGACGGAGCCACCCAGGTGCCCCAACTCAGTCTTCTTTTTGCAGAACTTCCTTAAGACAAGCAGCAACTTGAATAAGCCTAAGATAATGGAAATGGAGCCAGGTAGCTGCCTTTGAAGCAGAGGGTAAGGCATCTCTGTTCTTCTGGCTCTGAACCCCTCTCTTGCTGCTCCTGCCCTGCCCCCATCCTAGCTGTGGCTACCAAGCTTCCTCTATTTCTTTAAGGATGGGGAGGGACAATTTCATTGCTAATCTCCCATCCTTTTCCCGCAGATCTTCTACTGTGTGTTTTGTGTCATTGACCAAGGCCCACCCCGCACAAAGAGCAGGACCAGGGGCTGTTGGGGTTGAAAAGGAAGTGGACACAACTCGGGGTATATCCCTTCGATGGACAGCTCTCCAGGAAATGGAGTCATTTGGACTTGTGGAGAGAGTTTCTGCCTCTTAATGAGCAGCTTGCAGCCTGCCAGGTGGTAGCAGGGGGGCCAGCAATTGCTTTAGGGGATTTGATAACAAGAGTGAGGACTGCATCTCAGAGAGTGCCGCCCGCCCACCCGAGTCATCATTAATACAAAGAGCTGAACTGCCGAACTGCTCAAGGCTCTTGGGTGCATGGGAACGAGAGAGAGACCCGGGGCATTGGGAGGGTGCCCTTGGAGTATGCCCGTCCACCTCTACACACGGGGGCTCCCACAGCTGCCAGACGTGGATCTGTGTGGACGACTATTGGGACGCATGTTGACACATCTAGGCCCAGTGGAGAGAGACAGCCAGTATCAGCCCGGCCCCTCCAGTGTCCTAAGAGTCCTTCAGGCAGGTGTGATTCAATTTCTCACCAAAGAAAGGGAATCAATAGTGAGAAACAGAACACAGCATGAGCCAGTGAGGTTATGCTGCCGCCAATCAGGCCAGAAGGGAGTTCTGTGCATTCCCTTCTCTGAACCTGGGTGGTTTTGCCCCCACTCTTTGTACCCTTTGCGATACTGAGATTCACTCTTGTGCAGAAGACCTTTGGTAAGAGAGAGATCTCTCCCTTCTGATCCTCACCTGAAAGCCTTTTCCAAATGGACAAACCAGTTGGAAACAAGACCCTGGCAGTCTCTTTTTAACTTATTTGTGGCTTCCCTGAAACGGAGCAGGATGGTTCTTTTCAAAGCTTCACTGGTAGATTTTCCATCAGACTGTCCTGTGGAGACCTGAGCGACTGTTGGCATTTGTACCTTGCTTCATGGTTTTCAAAGCACTCCCACTTATCCTCGTTCGAGCAGCTTGTGTGGTGTGGAGGTTCAGAGCCTGGGTTCTGGAATCTGATGGAGTAGCTTCAGACCCCAGCTCTCCACTTCCTGGCTGGGACGCCAGCACCAACGTGCTCAGCCTCAGCTTCCGGATCAGCAAAGTAGAGATAGTAATTCCTATCTTGCAGAGGTTTGAGGGAAGATGAAATGAGATAATGCATTTAAAGCACTAAGCTCAGGGTTTAGCATTTATTTTGCTGCTATTATTAGCTCTATAAATAATTCTTACAATACTGTGAACTATGAGGTAATAATCTAGGAGTTATTAGGTGAAATAGTATGCATCCTTGACTTCAAATAGAAGTTTGCCTCATGGCCAGACACCCTATCTCCTTTCACTTAGTAGAGTAAGTCACAGGAGGTGGATTTGTGGATCAGCTATGAACTTGGGTTGACCTGTGAAGGTGTCCCAGAAAGAGTTCTGTCTTCTTATCCTCGGCGTTCCATGAACCCGTACATCTGCTGGACTCCTGCGGGGAGGCATGCCACCTTCCTTCTCTTTATTTTGACCAAACATCTCAGCACCCTGGGTTAGCCTGAGCTATTGCCCCTCGCAAGTGATGGGAAATGGTTAAAGGCGGTCAGTATGGCCCAGGTGCTTCTTCAGTGCCCCCGCAGGCCTGGCTGTCTCACTGCATGGATCTGAAGATAAGCAATCTGCTCAGAAGTGTCAGCCATGCCTCCCCCCCCCACCCCGCCCCCGAGAGCAAGATGGAAAGGGCACCTGGGGGTGGGACACCCTTGGGGTTCTATCTAGATCCCTACCCCACCCCAAGTCCATTTCATACTGGATCCCGGTACATGGTTCTCCCAAGGGAGGCCATTTGCCATTTAGTCGGACAATTTTTGCAGGGGGGCATGGTGTTTTGTTCTCTGGGCTATGAGTGTTAATGATGTGAACTTGAGTAAGTTGCCTAACCTTACTGATCCCCAGTTTCTTCATCTGTAAAATGAGACAACAATTCTTACTTCCTATTAAGGGCATTAAATGCATCATGTATGTACGCGTGCTGCATATTACCTAGCATATAGAAAGCACTCAATAGAGACTGTCTGTTTTCTGTTTTGCTTGTATAATGATTAGTTGTATAAATAAAACCTCTTTGGCAGTGAAATTAAAGTCTGTGAAGGAGAGAGAGAGAGGGCAGCCAGAGAGTCAATCTGCTAAGAGTGATAGCTAAGGAAATAGAGCTGTTTAGAGCGCAGTTATTTATTTGTAAAATAAACCACCCAGGATTGTACACAGTATGGGATTATTTTTTTTCAAACTGTGAAATGCAATTTGTATAACATGATCTATGGATTGTTAAATTCACTTAGCCTGGAGCAAGCCTGAAACTGAGTGATTATTTTCAGTCTCCCTACCCCCTCCTTCCCAGCCCCAGCCCCTGGGTCTGATAAGCCAGAGTGGACCTTGCCCCAAGTTTGGGGAGCTGGATCCAGCTAGGCGGGCTCTGTGCTGAGCAAAGACACACCCGTGGCTTTGTCCATGGTGGTATGTGTGGGGTGGGGGACTCCTGATACACTCCCTAGGGGAGTCTTCTGAGGAACGTGGTGTTATGCCCAAATTTTGAGATCCCCGAAGACCACCAGGGAGCCGAGTCCGATGCAAAAACAAAAGAGCCCTTTATTCAAGCTAGCTTGAGCTCAGTCTCTCACACTCACTGACGCAGCGGCGGTGTAGAGAAAGAGAGCGAGTTTCAAAAAGCGCAACAGTTTTAGAGGGGCCAGTGGCCAATGAGATTGTAACAGACAGAAAGTTACTTACTTAGTAACTGTTTGAACTAGCCTATCACCCTGGCCAGAATGGGCGCCCAAGTTTGGCAGGCAAAAGGCGGGGTTTATATTCTTTCCGGGTCAGGGGTTCTGCATTCCTATTGGCTAACCCAAACCAACCCACAGGCGGTCTGGGCCAATTAGCTCAAGGGAGGGCTGAGCCACACTCTGACCCTCCCAGAGGCAGGTTCTGTGGGGGCCACACACAAGAAGGCGGGTGTAAGCAAAAGGAGCCAGCCCTGCTCTGCTCTCTCAGTGGGTGCCTGGTTTGAGAAGTGGGAGTTGAGACATAACAGCCACAGGCAGAATGCGTTGGTCCTGAGCCTGCAGGGAGGGCTGCGAGCTTCGGGGATGCCTTTCGCTGCCCATGGAGACGGCTTCCATCTTTTCAGCTGGGACTTCCACCTCTCAGGGCTGATCCTCCTCCTTCTTCACTGAGGGCAAAGGGGAAGTTAAGGTGGAACGTGGGAGGGGCAGGGGAAGGAGCATGGGTTGGGGTGCCCTTCTATTATTATAGCTTGTGGCCATGTCTGCCTCCCCCGCCAGGCTGTGTGGTCCTTGAGGGCAGGGCTGGACCATGTGCCTTCTCTGTCCCTAGCACCCGGCACAGGGTCTGGCCCAGAGCAAGTCAGTGGCGGTGCTAAGAAAACAGTTGCGGGCTCCAGTGACCCCTCTTCCTTCTGCAGTCTTCTCTTGCATCCTGCCCTCGACCCTGAATTTGTGGCTTCATCCTGTTATGGTGAGAACTAACCAGACATCCAGAACAGAGGGCAGCAAGGAGCCTTATTTGCTTTGCGGGGGGGAAAGGCGTGACAGGCAGAGAGGCTGACCTGAAAATCATATCATTTTCAATTCACCACTGGGACTTCATAAAAAAAAGTAACTGCCTAAGTGCTTGGAATGGGGAGAAGAAGACCTTCTATGATGACAGTGAGGGTCTGGTCAAGGAACTTAGAAGTCCATTTGCTGCCACACACTGGAGATGCCCGGGGGAGCGGCAGCAGGGTGTGTATGAATTTTTAAAAGTCCCCTCTGAGGCCCATTGGAAGTCAAGCCGCAGCTAATTTCCCTGCACAGCTCCCAGTGATTCGACTTCCTGATGGCAGAGGGTCACTTTCAATCAGCAGCATTCAGAGCTGCAGGATCTTCTCATTTCTTTCTCTTTTCATTTCCTTCTTTATCAGTCAGTGTCCAAAGACCAGCTCTTCCGAGTTGCAAAGCCCTGGAGGAAAAAGCCCTGGTTGCAGGAAAATGGCTTGGTCTGTCATTTTTAGACCAGAGCTGGCCCAGGGAAATCAATGGTTCTAAGCCCTGAAGTTATTTGCTATGTCCTGTAGCATAATTAGCAAAAAAACAAACAAAAAAAACCCAACCAAAAAAACCCAACCAAACAAACAAAAAAACCAAAAACCAAAAAAAAAACAACCCTTTCCTAATCTGTTAATAACTTATTCAAAGCAGCACATAATTCAGAACCTTTGCTATTTCCCAACTGACAAAAATGCCCTATTAATAAAAATACTAGAAACTGTCACTTCCGTAGACTCCTTTCGACTTTTGAATGAAGGTCTGGTCTCCTGAGTGTTGAGTTAATAAGATTTGCGCATGTAACTTAATGCAACTTTGTCATTTGCAGCAAAATCCTGCTAGATTGGCTTAGTCGGTTTGGTTTGAGGTAGGAACATAGTCACGTACAGTTTCCACCAAGCGGCATTGATTCTTTTCTTTCAAGATAAGGTCATGTGTGTGACTGGCCTGTACTTGGTGTATCTGATACTTCCTGGTCTGGGCCACCCGAGCAATGTGGGTGCCAACTGGCGGGTGATTGCTTAGGTCTGCTGGGTGGGGTAGAGGTCTATAGCAATTTCGGAGTAAGGTGTGGGCTTAGGGTCAGAGAGGATAGAACGACTTGGAGGTTTCTGATGGGAGAGGCCATTTAGTAAATAGCCACATAGTAGGGACTCCTTCAGTTACTCTTCCAGAATATACAGATACAGAAGCTTTAGCTCACCCCACATGAACTCTGGAAGCACGGAAAGAGCTGCTAAGATAGGGGGGATCTAGTAGCTTTGTCTGGCCCTTGACTCAGCTGCAGCCCTCATCCTCTTGCTCCAGAAGGGAGTCCCAAGACTGCTGTGTATTGTCTCCCTCTCCTTGTTCCCTGCCCCTTCCCCACTCTCTTCTTTTTTGAATCCCACATATTTCTAGAGCTGTACCTCTGTCCCCCAAGCAGCACAGAACCTGTGACACCCCAGAAAGGGAAGGATATCCCTTTCAGATGGACTCATTGTCCATCCATACCTCTCCCTAAATGATACGTTCTGTCTTCCCCTTCCTACCTTCCCTCCTTTTCTTTCTCACTCCCTTCCTCCTTCCCACGTGCCTTCCTCCTGTCCAACAGTTTATCTAGTGAGGACCCGCTGCTGGTGTGCTCTGGGCTGGGCAGCAAGCACACAGCAGTGGAGCCTGCGACCTGGAGGTGGTGAGAGGTCACACAGTCAGTGAACCTTATAGGCGACATGAGGGCTGTGGAGAAGTGCAGGATGCCACAGCAGCCAGTGGCAGTGATTCCAAATGCGTGTGTGTGTGTGTGTGTGTGTGTGTGTGTGTGTGCGCGCGCACACACACATGAAGCCAAAGACCCCCTTCTCCTTATTTCCTTTCTATTCCTTTTAGAGAGTGAGTGGCCCTCCAAAAATCAGTCTAACTAAAGGCAAATTTAAGGAAATCTTTTAAAGGATTTAAGGCAAACTCATTTAAGATGCTAGTTATCCAGGGGCACCTGGGTGGCTCTGGGTTAAAGCCTTTGCCTTCAGCTCAGGTCATGATCTCAGGGTCCTGGGATCGAGCCCGCATCAGGCTCTCTGCTCAGCGGGGAGCCTGCTTCCCCCCCTTTCTGCCTGCCTCTCTGCCTACTTGTGATCTCTCTCTGTGTGTCAAATAAATAAATACAATCTTAAAAAAAAAAAAAAGATGCTAGTTATCCAGCACCTGCCACGTTCCCGGCCATGGCGGGCCCTGAGATACTGAGACCAATGAGGAAGACACAGCTCACAGGGTGGGGAAAGGACCACAGATGGAGAGGACCATAACAAAAGGCCCTATGCCCTCCTTCTCTTCCAAGAATGTTACCCACTCCCCCTGGAACCTGGTCCTTCCTCAGGCCCCTCCCCTGCCCCATCGGGATGTCAAATGCTCTCTTTCCCCACAGTCCTGTATTTCCGCTTGGACAGTTTCAACAGATTTCAAGCACTGACACAGTGGTTACTATCCTCAGAACAACCCTAAGTAAAGGCACTTGCTCTCCCCATTTTATAGACGTTGAAACCGAGGTGCAGAGCTATGAAGTAATTTGGTCAGTATCCTATAAACCGAAAGTCAGATGGCTGGTGAGTGACAGAGCTGGGGTTTGGCCCCAGGCAGTCTGCATCCAGAGGCTGGGGTCATAGCTGTGACACTACATTGCCTGTATTCAGAGTCTACTGCTGTGAATTCCCCTCCAAATGTTAACAGCAGACACAGCGTCTACTGTGTTCCCTCTAGATCCTTAGCACTTAGCCTTGTACCTGGTACATCACCGGTGCTCGAAAGAAACACGTGGAGACTTGCTAATTGCAGATAAAGGCAAAGGAAAATCCTGGTCCACAGACATGGGGACAAGGACAGAGCGAAGCTGTCAGGGCTGGAGGCCCAAGAGCAAGTCCTTAAGGAGGGCTTTGGTCCAGACTGACAAAGTTCTCTTGGCCGGAGATCTTTAGATCCGCTCGCGAAAACTGATACCTAATCTTTTGCTGGATATCAGAAGTATATCTGGAGGATCCCTGACCTTGCGAACACGTTTTGGTATGTGGGTGTCTCCTCTAGCTACCCTCCTCCGGAGACTCTCATAGGCTGCCCGGACGCACACACTGGGTGTCATCTCTGACACATGGCTTCTCCGCATGGCCTGGAGGCTCCGCCGTGCTGATCCCACCAGCCAGGCCCCCCAGCTTGGCCTGTCCACTGAGCCCTGTAGCTCCATCCAGAAGGCACCTCCTTCTGGCCCCTCGAGGGGCCGTCCTCACCTCCCTCAGAGTACCCTGAGGGCTCCAGCTTCCTCTCAATTTGCCACAGCCCTGTCTATGCAAAAGAACTTGCTCTGAAAACAGCTCCCGGTCATTTACAACCTCACTTAATTCTGTTCAGATTGGCTCGAGGAGCTCGGGGAGAGGGTGTCATGGTTTTGGCAGGGACCCCACTGGGCCACCAGCCCCTCCGTTTCTGCTGCTCCTGAGAGGCCCGGGTTCGGCCCAATCCTTGAGGCCCCTGCCGCTCTCTTCCTCCTGACCCCCTTCCAGCCAGGAGTCTGAACCTTTCACCCATAAACCCTTTCTTTTTTAAAATGACTCCTTTAAGGTTTTGTCTCCCGCTCAAGGCCAGAGTCAGCTCTTTAGAAAAGGGAAGAGAGAGCCCATCCGGAACCATTTGTCTGCCTCCCCGTCACTATTGTGACTTAATTGAACCCCTTTATGTGGGGCGAGGCCATTACGATCATTTCTCGTTATTAATTGCTCATCCGTTTATGCCTCTGAATAGCCTTCACTGGCAATTTTGGACACCATTCTCTGCCGCCGCCTCGGACACAGATTCTTCTCGTGCGGCGATGCAAGCTCGCACACAACCAGGGGCCTAGGACTGCAAGTCCACAGCTTAGAAGTCCACACTCCCTGCCCCTGGGGTTAGTGCCACTCAGAGTGCTGAGTGGGCCGAGGGCTCGGGTGGGATGGCAGGGCGTCCTCGGATGGGTCACCAGAGAAGCAGGAGGAAGGGCTCTGTCCCCCAGAGGTGATCCTGCAACAATGGGGGGGGGGTCAGCTTGGTTACACTGGAGGCTAGGGGCGTGTGCAGAGGGGAAGCCATCCGCCTGGCCTCGTGGTTGGGGGGGCAACACCAGCTGCACACAGCTGTCTTGGGGATGGCCAGGTCTCAAGGAGGGACACAGCCCCTCTGCGGCTCACCTTTAAGGATGGATCTCTCATTCAGGCCTGTCACCCTGAGGACTGGAGGTTGTCCATAACACTTGTCATTTCCTGGGGGCTAGGCCTTGTGCTTAGGGCCTTGCGTGGACTGCACTGGCACTGTCCCAGGCGGGAACGGCTCAGAGGGCAGGGATCCTGTCCTTTACTCATCCTGCATCGGCTTATTGACTGCTCATGGCTTGCCTGCCCTGTGCCGCGATGGCAGGCCGAGCAGAGCCAGCCCATCTGTTGGGGAGCCCATGGCAGAATGGGCGGTGAGCACGAGGGGGACAGACCAGCCCAGGAATTATAGGGCCGGCATAGCTGAAAGCCATAAAGGAGGCAGATGGCTGAAGAGAACATTTCTGAGGAAGTAGCAACTCCTAAGAGAAGGAGCGGCCAAGGGAGTGAGGGTGGGGAGGTGAGGGGACATAGGGGACAGCATGGACAGGTCCTGAGATGTCACGGACCTTAGTGCTTCAAGGAAGAAAATGAAGCCCAGTGGCTAAAGCAGCAACTCTCCAAGTGGACCTGGGGACCAGGCGCATCAGTGTCGCCTGAGAACAGGCTGGAAGTGCAAATCCTCAGGCCCACCTCAGACCTACTGAGTTGGGGACCCTGGGGTGGGGCCCAGCAAGCCCTCCGGGGGACTCCGACACACGTCAGATTTCAGGAAGCCCCTGGCTGGAGCACAGTAAGCGGTGAGCTCTGGGCACTTGCCCGAGAGCTGCAGAGCTGGGGAGAGCCGGGGGAGGAACCATAGCCTGTTTTGATGTTCAATTCTGTAGGAAGTCACCGAAGGATTTCCAGACTTGAGCGACATGACTTGATTTTTGATTTTAAAATCCTTCAGGCTGTGGCATGGAGAGGAGATGGATGGGGGGGCAGACACGGGGAGACCCGAGACCCGTCGGGAGGCCGTTGACCATTATCCCTAGCACCTAGAACCACAAGTGGTGCAGACGAGATAGATGTTCAGTAAATACCCACAGAATGAGCGCATTTTAGACCATCACATACTCTCAGAGCATTCTGGAAGTTTCGTTTCTAGCATTCGCCACATTTGGAAGTAAGTGACTTGTGCCTCATCATTGGTATGCCTCTGCGACCCTGCTATGATTTCTGTAAGGCCAGGACTGGGACCAGGCACCGGGCCCACCCCTTAGGGCCCCGAGGAATATTCGTTGAATGAATAATGGAATATCATCCCAGCCTCACGTTGAAGGGGGCACTATTATTATTCCCGTTTTGCAAGAGATGAAACATTACAAGGGGTAAATAAGTTGTCTTCCTCCCAGAGCCAGGAAGCCCAGGGGGCGGCCTCCGAACCGAAACCCTACAGCACTATGTTAACTCCTCCCTCCTTTGTCCTTTTACCTTTGTGCTGTTTCACAACAATCACCAGTAGAATTCCAGGGTAATGTCTGGCTGGCGAAACAGTCCTCTGAGAATGGTTCTCAGCCTTGAGCTACGATGTGGCAGAGCCACATCAAAAGGCCTGGGATATTTGGGGGCCTGCCGGGTTGCCATGGTGTTTGACTTATTGAAGGCAGAGGCATCCTCCAGGCTGTGGCGGAGGCCTGGGCGTGCATATTCATGGTGGGGCCGGCCTGCAGAGGGGGATGGGAGCAGGCCAAGCCAGGCAGCACCAGCAGCACCTGCTGCCCGGGGTCTGAGTCCTTGTAGGTGTGGTGGGGTCATCTCTGCAGCCTGGATCTCTCCTGTCGGCTCCGGCTCCTCCCAACCAGGTGAGGAACCGGCACTGGAGACCATGATCAGGAGGCTCTCCTCTTACAGGGAGAAAAAGGAAAGTAAAAGAACTTGCGTTTCAAGGGTACACGTGACGTACCAGGTGTACCTGGGGTATTCCGTAATGTGATCGATCGCAAGTCATATCTGCTAACTAAAACCGCATAGTGTGTCCCAGTTGCTATGATGGATGGGTCTACAGGCATTATTTCAACCCCTTCGAGAGATCCTGATGATTATTGATAAGAAACATCTATTGTGTGGGATAACGTGTAAGGTAGCTGTTATGCAGACAAAATGCCTGGGGCTGGAGAGCGGATGAAGAACTCGCCTGACCTCCCAGGGGGAAGTTTCGGAGAGGGACCTGAACCAGGTCTGTCTGACAGCGAGGACTCCCGCCCCGCCCCCTCCTCTGCTCGCCCCTTGGAGCAGTCCTCTGGGGTGGCTTGGTTGTCCCTCCCCAGCGCTAGATTCTGCTTTCCAGTGATCTCTCCTACCACAAGTGGCGATGGAGGGGAGGAGAACTGGAGATGATCCCGAGGCCTTTCAGTCTACAGCGCCTGTGGTCCCATCCTTGGACGCGCTCTTTCCCTTGTCACTTCTCCGGGACTCAGCTCTTCCGTCAAGCGTGATCCAGTCAGGGGGGATCAGGAGACTTAGGAGGTCCTTTCATTTATCAAAAACAGTTATGGAGCTTCTCTGTGTGCGGGACCCTGTTTAAGGCTCTGAACATGAAACAGGTAGCATCTCTACTCTCATGGGATTCCTATTCCTATGGGGGAGGACTGTAAGCAAAATTTAAATAAGATGGAAGAGAAGGAAAACAGTGCCACCACCCGTGTCATTTTGGGGAGTAATGCTAAATCCCGGGAGGAACCAAAGTCAGATGATGTGATAGACGAGGCTGCATGGGGTGGGGAGGCTGACTTTGGTTGAGTGGAGGGGAAGCGGGTCCCTAGGATGGTGACTTGGGGGCGAGAAGCACAGCACTGTGAAGACCTAGGGGCCAGGCAGAGGGAGAGCAGGTGCAGATGCTCTGAGGTCGGAAACGGTTGTCCTATGACTGGGAAGAGTGAGGGAAGAGACAGAGCCAGCTCCTAGAGGGCCTTGTTGGCTGTGGTGAGTTTAGGTTTCATTTTCATTAGGATGGGAGGCCATTTGAGAGGTTTAAGCAGCAGCAAATGACACCCTCTGATTTCCATTTTTAAAAGGTCACTGGGGCTGCCACAGGAAGGAGAAATTACAGGGGGTAGGAGTGGGGAGCAGGCAGGCCTGTCATCTCTGTAGGAGATACCCGGCCTGGGCTATCACAGGCGATGTGGAGAAAAGCAGACAGATCTCGTAGTAAGTTTTAGGGCAGGGCTGTCCTGGGCAGAGGGGGGAACGGAGAAGGCTGTGATGAAGCTCCTGCCCTAGAGGGCCTTCCAGACTTGTGTCTTATCCCCAAGAAACGATTATAGAGAACTGAAGAGAAAGCACCGCAGAAGTGGCACGGTTTACAGGTGCACAAGGAATTAGAGGAGGCAGGGAGCCGGGGGTCTCCCCTTCCAGGCCCACTTGCTCACTGTCCGCCTCCTTTCTGGCCCCACAAGCCCTGTCTGGTCTCTCATCTCATGGATGGCTTGGCGACAGGTATGGCACCTGTGGGCCAGGCGTCCTGCTCCCGCCCAGTCTGCAGGCCCAGCCCGATGAGAGCATCGGGGAGGCAGAAGCGTCATGGGAAGAGGAGGACCTGGAGAGGCCATTGGGCCTGGTGCCCATAGCTGTCACCCAAGGAGTGGCTTATGCCGTGCTCCTTAAAGCATGTGAACACGAGGTCATCCCAGTGACAATCACAGTGCAGCTGGGAGCAGAGGGTCTTGTGCTGGGGAGTCAAGGTGACCAGCTAGCCGTGCTGCTCCCAGAGCCCCTTCCCACGGATGTCTGGTCTGAGTGGAGAGGAAGCATTAGGTTAGGGAGCCTCCACTCGTGCCCAGAATTCACCAAGCCTTCCTGTGGCAAGCAGGCAAAGGCTAGCCCTGCACATGTCCCGGAAACCCGCCCGGGAACATTTCCTGGCTCCCTGTGTCCAACAGCCAAGACTTAGGTTACACTTAGTATGTGCTAAGCACCGTTCTAAGTGCTTTGTGTTTGCTAACTTATTTAATCCTTGCAATGACCCTTCAACGTAGAATCTATTATCACCACTGATGTATAGATCAGGAAACCAAGGCACAGAGAGATTAAGATGTTCAAGTCTCACAGCTAGTAAGAGGTGGAGTCAGGATTTAAATCCAAGAAGTCGGGCTCTTGAGCCCCATGTTTTACTAGTTCTCTATGCACAGTGAATGTAGAGCCCAGAGTCCTCTCTTGGCACTCTTTGCTCATGTTCTTCAAGCCACTTTCCAGACATATCTCCCATCTCTGAAAGGCAGTCATCTACACAACGAGTGGTTATGCATTCAAATGCTGAGATGTGTGGGTGCAGATTCAAATCCTGACCTAGACCTAGACCTAGACCTAGCCTCGACTAGCCCTGGCCTCGTGACCAGGGGCAAGTTCCTCAGGCTGAGAGCAGCTTGGCCCCTGGCAGGGAGGCTTGAGTGTGTGAGTACAGGTGACGGGTGCTGGGGTGGGGGAGCGGAAGTAATAGGCCATGAGCCTAGAAAGGTAGGCAGAGCTCCTACTGTTCAGGTCCTCAAGATCCCTCAGGGGACTGAATATCATGCCAAAGGCAGGGAAGAGCCCCATCAGTTTTAGCTCCCAGTTGTAAGGAGGCTACCAGTTCTAAGCTGTAAGAAAGTCCAACCCAAACTAGCTTCAGCCTAAAGGAAGTACCAGGGATAAAGGAGATTTGGGCCAGGCTAAATCCAGGGGTGACACACCATGTCATTAAGAGTGTGCATCTCCTTTCTGCAAGCTGCGTTCTCATATACAGTCTCCCCTGGGGCGGCCAGGGGGCTGTCAATGGCCTTGTTTGTACTTAAGACCCCCAGGAACAGAGCATGCCTTTGCCTGAGCCCAGTCCTGGCATTATCTCTGGGGCTGGGACTGGCTTGGTTTAGGTTACTTGCCCATACCTGAACCTATGAGTGCGGCTTGGGGGGTGTGGTGCTCTGATTGACCAGGCCTGATCTCAGGCTCACGCCAAGGTAGACTGAGTGGAGGACAGCCACCTCTATTACCAGGAGAAGGACAAAGATGGCGGCAAATGCAGCAGATATCTCCATAGAGCCATGCTCAAGCAAAGGAGTGATATAATCAATATTTTAGAAAGAACGCTTTGGTAGTGGCAGGAGGATGGACCAGGCCTGGGAGATGGTGGGGACAATGGTGGGGGGTAATCTTCTTGTGTTGGAAAGACTGTTTGGATCTAGAGTGAGGAGAGCCTAAAGCCAGGCTAAGGTTTTTAGACATTATACTCTAGGTACTTGGGAGCCGTAGAATGTTTTCGAGCAAGAGAACACCATAGCCTGAGTTGTGTTTTAGAATGATTATTACCATATAACCTATAGGGTGGGTTGGAAGTGGGAAGGAGAAAACCTTCCAAGATTCTGATCAGTGTGGTGTAGTGGAGAAAGCAAGAGATTTAGATTCAGAGAGTGGGATTGAAGTCTGCTTCCTCCACTTTTAAACTGTGCGACCCTGAGCAAGATATTCAACCTTTCTTTACTTCAATTTTCTTTTTTCTTTTTCTTTTTTTAAAGATCTTATTTATTTATTTGACAGAGAGAGACAGTGAAAGAGGGAACACAAGCAGGAGGAGTGGGAGAGGGAGAAGCAGGCTTCCTACCTAGCAGGGAGCCCAATGCGGGGCTCGATTCCAGGACCCTGGGATCATGACCTGAGCCGAAGGCAGATGCTTAACAACTAAGCCACCTAGTGCCCTTACTTCAATTTTCTTATCTGAAAGATGAGATAATAATCTTGGTCTGAACAGAGTATCATGATTTAGAAAATCTCTGTAAGCTTCTAGCATGGTGCATTGCATATTGCCAATACGCAGCAAATACTAGTTTCTTTTCTTTCCCCCTTCCTCTTCCTGTGGTCCATTAGGCTGAAGAGTTTCAGGAAGTAGGTACTGACTTGGGGTGTGTGTTTGGGCCTTGAAGCCAGACACCTGGATTAAATCCAAGCCTCCCTATTAACTATCTATGTGACCACGGACAATTAGTCAACGTCTCTGAGCCTCTGTTCTCATCCAAAAAATTTAATTTATAATCCTACTTTACCTAACAAAGAGAGCTCAGCATGTTGCCTACCTGACACATGGTGGGTGACTTCCAAATAGTAGTTATTGGAAATCATCAATCAAAACAGTTCCTGGGTAGGGAGAGCAAAGATGAACTTAGTAGGTATGTGAATATCTCACCTGGAGACCCTGCAGGAGAGACTCCCCCTTGCTTGATGGTAGAATTCTTGAAGCTCCTCATTTCCTTCCATGTGCAACAGAGGGATTTGAGACTTACAGCATGCTTCTGATGGGATTCATAATTTCAGGTCCTTAGAATTAAATTCGGGTCTGATTTTCCAGGAGGGGGCGATTAGCAACTGCAGCGACTTCCATCTGCAGAGTTCAGGTGCTGTGATTGTAATTTGTAACCACCACCTTCCCATTTGGCTCCTTTGCAGCCATCTGGTCCCTTTAGTGGAGATCTGTTTTGTTGGCATCTATCGTGCTGAGTAAATGCCACAGAAAAGTCGAAATTTATCCGTCAGAACTCAGGGCATCACAAAGATTCCCTTCTTAGTGACCTTGCCTCCCCCCTCACTGGTCCATTGCCAACACTCCTCCATGGGGGTTTTCTAGTTCTATGATTATTTTATTGCCAAGAAGCAGAGCAATTATAACTTTCGGAGGGATTTCCTAGGAAAAGATGCACTTAGATTGATGCATAAGCCCACGTGAAAGAAGAGGTTTGGGACTTGCGCATTTTATGTGGTTTTAGATGCAAATGCGAGTTTCATTTCACTTAAAATACTTCATAAGTGTCTACCTGGTGCATACTTCATTAATAATAATACCGATGATGATGATGATGAAAGCTACCGATAATTGAGAACCTATGCAACAGGCGATGTGCTAGATATTTTACAAACCTCTCTTCTGATCAGCGCAACTTGGAAGGGACTGCTTGGATCCTTGTTTCTTTTCAGGCCATAGCTGAAGATCCATTCATGGGTCATAAAATCAACTGAAAGAACTGGAACCAGCATTTTAAAATTGAAAATGATATGAAGTAGAAGAGCAAATAGCAGAAAGTCTTGCAAGTAGCAAGGGGAAGAATGTTGCCTGAAATGTGTGTCTCTGCGATGAATGTAATGTGTGAGTGTTGGAGTACTAGGTTATGATGAAAATTCCTATCTTACTATGGGTTGGGTGAGAAAAGTGTGAACACATTAGACCTCCTCCAGTGGTCTCGAGCTTTATGTACATCAGAACCATGGTGGGGTGGGGGAGTGGTGGCTCAGTCGTTAAGCGTTTGCCTTCGGCTCAGGTCATGGTCCCAGGGTCCTGGGATTGAGCCCCGCATTGGGCTTCCTGCTCGGCGGGAAGCCTGCTCCTCCTCCTCCCCCTCCCCCTGCTTGTGCTCCCTCTCTCGCTGTGTCTCTCTCTGTCAAATAAATAAATAAAATATATATATATATATATATATATTTTAAAAAGAACCACCTGGGGTCCTGGTACAGCAGCGTGCTCTACCCTATCCCTAGAGTTTCTGATTAAATAGGCCTGGGTAGGCCCTAAAATTTTGTTAACATGTTTCTAGGTGCTGATCCTGCTGTTATTCACAAACTACATTTGAAAATTACTGGCCTAACTATCTCCATCTCGTTGGTGAGGAGGCTGAGATTCAGAGAGGGGAAGTAACTCACCTACCACAGTCCGCAGTTGGTACAAGGAAGAGCTAGGATTCAGATCCAATCTGCCTGACTCCCAAACTGTATACTGTGCTGTCCTTACTTTGGTTTTGGAAATAATCTGTCTTCAGTGATTAGGATCTGACAGGAATTCCTCTCTGTATATTTTGTGCATGTTTGCATTTTCTAAGTCCCATATAAATAGCCTGAGATAGAAGAAACATGGCATTTGCAATTGCGGCTCCCTCATTATTTAGATGAGGGCCTAACACCCAGGATGGGGGAGTGATTTGAAGATCATGTCCCTTTTGAGTAGCACAGGCTGGATGAGAAGCCAGGCGGCATCCTTCGCTTACATCAAGCTTTGCAAAGGCACGCTAACTTACGCTGTTTATTCCTTCATGCCTGAGTCTTCACTGGAGTCTTGGCACATGTATTGCTTGGTTTCACGAAGACCCCGAGGCCAGGAGAAAGCCCTACTATTCAGGAATGTGCCCTATATCAACTCTGTTTCTAGAAGAGCCCTTGTAGAGGCCAAAATTTGGTACTTCTTAGGCTGGCACATTGAGTATAGTACTGAGAGTATAGTATTGAGAAGATACTCGAGCACAGTACTCAGAGTACTCTACTGAGTACAGTATGCAGAAGATACTTTTTCTTCTAAGTGTGGCTGAGTTGAAAAAGCAGCTCTCTCTGGGTTAAATCCTGGGGCTATTACTGTGTGATCCTGAGCCATCTACTGAATTTTCCCCAGGTTTCGATTTGTTATTTTATATACACGACTAAAAATACTTATAACCTCATAGGAATTCTTTCAAAATTAAATAACCTACAGAAACACTGAGCACGGCACTTGGTACTTAGTGGGCTGTCAATCGGTAGCAGGCGGTCTGGGCTTCATTCGTCCCCTCACAAATGTTTATTGGGCACCCGCTCTGTTTCATGCACTGTTCTATGTAAGCCAAAGCCACAGAGCTGGATACGGCCCCGGCCCTGGCTTCGAGCAGCTCCCCGTCTATTGCTACACTGGTGCGTCTACCTCCTCTCTCCGAATCCCTGACTGTTGTATCATTTCGCAGGGAGCTCCGTGTGCACCTTTAGCATCAGGCTGCCCGTGGCGATTTGGGCAGTGCCGCCCAGCAGACGGAGGGGGCACAAACCACCAACTTCTCTGCCTTCCCTAGATTACCGAGTGAGACCCAGAAACGGACAATTATGGGATGTGTGTAAATGTCACTAGGGGAAAACAGAGGTCCTCAGGAGCCATACGACGGTTGCTGAATTCCCTGAGGAGCGCATGATGTGTAAGGCTTCCAGAAGGAGCACAGTCTGGAAGGACAGACAGGAGTTAATGAGATTTAAGGGAGGGGTGGTGACCAGAGAGAAGGGAGGATGGCATCCGTGCATTCATGCACACAAGACAGATAGACAAGCAAGCAGATGGCCATCTCTCTATTCCTATCCCCGGTTCTGGAGGCAAGCAGGAACAGGGAGCATTTGGGGACCTGAAAGGAGGACAGAGTGTGAGGGAAGAGAGCTGTTGGGGCTGCCGTGGGAAGGAGGGGCCTCCCGGCCATGTTGATGCCTGTGGACCATCCATGCACCCCTGGACGCAGGCGGGTGAGTGGCCCCTGCTCGCCCCCGCCCCCGGGCCCTACGAGAGCAGAGCCACTGCTCTGCTACGTAGGAGGAAAAGCTGAACTGATGCAGATTAACCTGGAGAAAAGAAGCCAACAGGCAAGAAATGTTCCTGCTCTGTGTGAAAACCCTGAATCCAGCGAAAAGATTTAAGGGATAATGGAGGCATTTCTCTATTTCATATGGTAGTAATCCGGGTCCCTCAGGATCAAGCACGGAACCTGATTAGCGCTGGGCCAAAGCGGCCCAGAGCACCCGTTTCCATCACGAGCTGACTGCAGGCTACACTCTAATGGGATTGTTTGTTTAAAAAAAAAAACAACAAAAAAAAAACCCCATCCCTGCTTGAAAAGAATGTCCTTCTCCCGGAGCCCGAGCTCTGTTGCTACTGTGAGGGGACAGGGCTGGAAAATATATTTCAGGCCCCACTCTTGGGGGTGATTGCCTTTGAATTTTGGCTGCCAAGCTTTCTGGTTAATAAGCTTTAGAGTTGAGGGAGTAGAGCGGAAGTGAGTGGATGTAGGAAGTTATCCTCTGGCTAGAGCAGAGCGATGGATAGAGACAGCACTCCTCTCGGTCTGGCACTCGGACTCACACCTGCAGGGCCCTGCGTAAGACCCTTCCCCTCTCTGGGCCTCGGTTTCTCACCTGCAGGACAGAGAAGTTGGAATCCTACTGTCTACGTCTCCTACCATCTATAATGTTCCTTATTCCTTGTTCAGACGGCAACTGCCGGGAGCTTTGGTTCATAGGGAGTTGGGTCAGCAAAGTTTCCAGGCTCTGTCTGTTCTCATCCATCGGGGGATGCATACGGCTAACGCGCTTCATCCACATTTGCTGCTGTGATCAGAAGCAAACTGTGGGGTGCCAGAAAGTGAGCCATTGCTGGCAGGGCCCTGCTGAAATGTGTGCTGCATTCCTACAAGTGGTTTTTGGGTCTCTTGTGTCAAACTCAGAATGCACTTTCCAGGGAAGAGTCAATTTAGAGGTGACTTTCTTGGCCAACCTACCAAAAAAAACCCCAAAAAACAAAAAACCAAAACCCCAAAACCCCTGTTTAGCTCTTAGTGGAACTAACATATTCCTTTTATGGGACTGAGCTGATAATAAAACCATTCTTGCGGAGTAGCCTGGAGCCGGGCTCTTTCACGAGCTGGCCTGGAATAGTATGGTTTTGATGGGGCTTCTGTGGATTAGTCCCATTTCTTTGGATTGGTTTGGAACGGTGTTGATTTTGACCGGCTGACTTGGGATGAAACTATCTTACAGGTGGGCCCAGGAAAGCATCCGTGAGACAGCATTTTCTACTTCCCTTGGAGTAGGAGGACATGGGGGTGGGGGAGTGTGTGGGGAGGTTGTATATTTTCTCCTGCAGGTATGTCAACTCTGGTAGCAAGGTTTGCCCAAAGAGAAGGGAGCCCCCTGCTGGACGGAGGACTGTCCTGCCAGGGTAGCCACAAAGAAGTCAACATTTCTATTTCAGGATTTGTCTGGACCTACGGGTAGAGTAGAATCAAAGATCGTAATTGGTTTGAAAAGTAAAAACCTTTTTTTTTCCTGTTAAATAACCGTTATTTTTTCTAAAAGTTTTTAACTGTTATTAAATAAATTAACATTTCAGATTCGTGATGAAAGACTAAGAAGCTGGACTTTTCGTGTGTTGGAAAGTGGTGGAAAGGGGAACTTGAGAGAAAGGTCCCGTGAGTTGGGCTTTTGAGAAAGTGACTGAACAAGTTTGTAGCAGAACTCAAAGATCGGAAGATGGTATAGCATAAACCATACTCCTTTGAGGTTGTGCTGTGGGCCAGCCACAATTTACACTTAACATTTCACTCTTGCCTCAAAACCACTCTGTGATGTAGGAGTCTTATGGTTGGAGAAATTGAGGTTTAGCTCACTGGTGCTAGAGCTGCAGTTCAAACCCAGCTGTCCGATTCCTTTACTCTTTCTACTCTCTCAGAACTAGAAATGGTGGTTGTCCTAAGGAAGGAACCCGGAAGGTAATCAGTAGAGAGGAAATTGAACAGCTAATGCTCTCCATGAAAGAGCACCAACTGGTCCCTAGGACGTTTGATGCTTTCTGGAGAAACATGGGGGTCCAGAAATGCATGTGAATGTGAGCATCATTAAAATGCAGTTCACAGTGGAGAGTTCATTTAGCTGAATTTCTTGTTTCCGTGAGAGAGTGATGATGATGATAATATTGGTGCTGTGCGCGTTTGGTATTTTATTTAAATTTTTATAGCAACGTGCCAGATGGGAAGACAGGCAGCATTTATAAAAGCCTTGTTGCTGCCCTGGGTGATGGGCCAAAGTAATGAGTTAGAGGTTTCATTTTGTCTGTATTGGTGGGATTTCTCCCCCTGTGACCTCACTGGGGAATATACATTTGCACCTATCCACATTCCCTTGTTTCCCACACCAAGTGCCCCCATCGTGCCTGTCCCTGAGGTGGGCTGGTGGCGACACACGTGGGAGGGACTCTTTCCTGCTCGGGGGTGAATGGACTTGCCTGCAGCCCCTTCCAGCTTTTGTTCCTGAAAGTCTGGGAACAAGGGAAGAAGTGTGCAGGTGCCCGAACCAGCTGCTGCTCAGAGCAGGTGAGCCTTTCTTGGAAATAGTCCCAGGTGATGAATCGTTCATGCAATGCAGAGAGATTCACCGGAAAATTGTCCATTCACGATGCCCACTCTTTGACTCTTGAATGCACTGACGTGTACTTAGTCCCCAGCTCCACGTGGCTCAGGAATGAGCCACACACCTGGGCTCTGAATGAGCCAGGGGGGAACCCCATGTAATCTGCCAGTTGGAGCAGGGAGGGGAAAGGTTAGTGTCTGGGGACGTTTCACTGGGCAGAGATGCCACTCCCCTCCTTTCCCTCCAGTTATAAAATGCTGTAGAGAGCTCAGAAAATGCAGAAAGTTACAAAGAAGAAAAGAAATTCACTTCTAACCTGCTACTCAAAAGAAGAGGATTTTTTTAATGAATCTCCTTCTGTAAATCTGAGAAAATCTCTCTCTCCTTCACCCTTCTTATCCCCCATCTATCCATTTTTCTTTCTTTCTCTATCTTTCCTTCCTCTAGTCCAAATTGCGGTCATATTATATGTACAATTTTTTAGCTTATTTTTTTTTCACTCAACCTTACAGCATTCATGTCATCCCATGATTTAAATTTGCTTCAGAATTCACATTTTGAATACGCTGGGTTTGATACTATTTCAGAAGAATTTTTTAAATCAATAAGGCATAATATTCGATGAGTAGTATATCACAATTTAACCCATCACTTGCTGTCAGACATTTAGGCTGTTTTCAAAATAATAGTATTTTAATAAGCATCTTTGAACATGAATTTCAGTTGGCATTTCTGATCATTTTCTTAGAGACGATCTCTAGAAGTGGGTAAAAACTATACACTTAAAGCAGAAAACCACTTGTAATATTGGTGGCTAGCTTGCACTCCAGAAAGCTTGTACCATACATTTCTGTTAGAGTCGAAGAACTCGTTCCTTGGTACCCTGAGTGGACACAGATTTTTTTTCCTGGAGAAACAGCGTTGCATTTAGACTAAGTTGAAGGGAGAGACCTGATGTTCTGTGTTGCCCAAAACATATGGGAAGTATCTTGTTTCTCATGAGCACCTGCGAATCTCTCCGATCTTCGGACGGATCAGAAAGACCTCTTGCTGCCAGGCTCAGCATCCTGTCCCTGGATGGAACAGTCTAAGGGTGGATGGGCAGGTGCTCGCTGAGCCTGAACTTCCTGCCCTTAGCTCTGAGCAGAGCAGAGAAGACGTCCACCTGGTCCTGCCTGAAAGCTTTTGGTCTAATGACAGAGCCCAGGCTCACCCCGAACTGAAGAGGGCCCACCGAGGAGGACGACATAAAGACAGGTGCCACGTGGCCATGCATGCTGTACGGAAGCACGGGAACTCAGAGAAGGGAGAGGCCACGGGGGCCGCAACCGGAGAGCCAACAGGGAAGCCTTCCGAGGGGACGTGGGCCATGGAACCCAGGAGCCTCAGGGTGGGCAGCAGGTGCGTGGGAGGGAATTCGAAGGTGCTGAGCCTCTCCCGCGGGCAGGCTGCAGGCTTAGTGGCCCTGCACGGTGGCTCTGGAGTCAGACCCCCTCACATTCCAATCCCAGTCCACTACTCACTCTCCGGGTGATCTTGGGCACATTGGTTAACTCCTCTGAGCCTCTTCATTTTTCTTATCTGTAAAAAAAGGTGAAAAAAGTTGCCTGGGGTTGTACATTAGTTTCCCAGGACTGCTATCATGAAGTATGGTTATCTGGGTGACTTAAAACAACAGAAATTGATTGTCTCTCCGTTCTGGAGACTAGGGGTCCCAAACCAAGGTGTTGGCAGGGCCATACACCCTCTGAAGCCTCCGGGGGATGATCTTTCCTTGCCCCTTCCAGCTTCTGCTATTCCAGACTTTTCCTGGCCTGTGACAGCCTAACTCCAATCTACTTCTGCCTTCTTCCTGTGCATCTCTGTGTCTTCCCAGGTCCCTTTCCTCTCTGTGACTCTCTCCTCTTCCTAGAAGGCTACCATTCACCGAGGGCTCATCCTCCTCCAAGACGACCTCCTCTTAACTGATTACAGCTTCAATGACCCTATTTCCAAATGAAGTCATATTCTGAGAGACTGGAGATTAGGACTTGAGCGCATCTTTTGGGGAGACACAATTCAACCCATTACAGGTTGGTTAGGAGGATTGAATTGAAGTAAAACTCATAGTCCAGTGCCAGGCTGCAGTAAATCGAAAAAATTGGAAGCTATCACTGGAGGCTGTTATTATAGTTACCATGTAGCTAGGCCTCTCTCTGTTGTTATTGCATTTCGAGGCAGCTATTTAGCCCCCATTTTTTGAAGAGGAAATTGAGGTGCGAAGAGGTTATGTGAAATACGGATCCCATAATGGTTAGGTGCAGAGACTAGGGAGACGAAGAGCTGCGGTTTCCGTTCCCACATACCATGTCTGTGACCTTGGAGCTGCATATAGGGGATAATCACACTGACCTCATGGGATGGCCATGAGTTCTCGTGAGGCTCAAAGGAGAGAAGTTCATGCCAGGCTCCTGACCCAGTCCCCGGCAGGCGGCAAGTCCTCCAAAACTGGCAGTCATTTCGTTCACGTGGCAGAGCTGGGACTGCAAAGCCCAGACAAGGGCAGCATCCGTTTCACCCTTCCCAGGGTTGCACTGCCTCCCAAGGCCTGGTGGCTGTGCCCCTTGGCTCCAGTCCTGGTTCTGGCACCAAGAATGGCCATATGTGGATGTGAGTCAAGAAAAAGCAGAGGCAGCGCCCCCCGGGATGAGGCAGAAGTGGTGGGGAGGCCATCTCTCCAGACTATGGTCTGTGGCCTTTGCTATCAGCTATCAGGGTGAAAGATAGTCTGGGGTTTAAAAGATTGGCCTGGGGCTTCCAGAGGATGAAATGTTCTCTGCTATCCCTTCCAGACTGGGCAGGACAGACCCACCATTCCTAGAGCCCTGTCCCGCTGGCCTTGCTACTAAGGCCATCTTGTCCACCAGAGCCATGACTTCATGTGCCCAGGGGTGTTGGCCCCTACGGCCTCTCATCTCCAGCACAGTCCACGATGACCTCTCATCTCCCCTTCCCAGGTGCACTGTCACCTGCTTGCAGGATCCTGGCAGGCTTTTCCTTGGCACATTTGACAGGCATTAGAAAGAGGCGGTGAAAGAAAGAAGAAAACCGCTGAAGTCCCCAAGTTATTTTTCTGATCTGGCTACCTTTGTTTCTGGCTGTCCTGCATTTCAGCCTGTTCTATATCTTCTTCCCGGACCACTTTTAGTTAAATTTTTTTCTTGCTGCATTGAATTTTTCCACTAGGCAACTCTGGCCAGCCCTGCTAAAGCCCCCCTGAGGGGCTCTCACTTTGGTTCTCTGTCTCCATAGAAGGGAGCCAGAATGCAAACTAAGGCAGGCCTTGCGCCTTGTCTGTCATCTTGGTCTCTTTATTAACGCTAAGAGAGGAGGGTTGCCTGATGACTGGGAGGTAGCTTGACACTGAGCTTGCCTCTGGATGGAGGGTCAGCCCAGGCCATACCGTGCAGCCCTTACAGGGGCTCATGGGATTTCGTTTCTGCAGGGATTTCCTCTCTCCCTGGATTAGAGGTAGGGGCAAAAAACCCAGAGGGGCCAGTGAATCAGTGTTGGCTGAGCTCTGGGGCTTCCAAGAGCTGTTGGTTGCTGTGATGGAGGTTTCTGGATTGTCCCCTAGACAGTCTCCAGGAAAGTCAGAATGACTCCAGTAATGTTTCTGCACTATAAACTCCCTGCAATCTTAGAAGCTTCAAAGAGGGCTCCTGTAGGAAGTGGATGGCACACTGGGCAGGAGTGATTGGAGGGGGCTTGATTGAAGGGCTGTTCACAAAGGCCTAGGCAGGGGTACGGGAGCCAATAGGAACTAACAAAAGTAGGAGCTCTTCCACCCCCTAGGAGGGAGTCGAGGGGGCAGAGCTCTAGCCTTGGGCAGGGGCTGCCCCAGAGCATCCTTAGCTTTGGGCAGGAGAATGAGTCATCTTGGCAAGGAGGAAGCTGGACAGTAACTCCCTGGCCTCTTCTCATATGAGTACCTCTCACTGACGTAGAGGGCAAGGTAGGGTAAGTCTGCAGAGTCCCTTGTGCCACAGAACAGGGCAGAGAAGTGTGCAGACTGGATCTGGTGGGGCAAAAGGGGAAAATCAGCCACCACCACCTGCCCCAAAGTCTCTGGTTTTAATGAAGGTCATTTGCAATTGCTTTGAATTTTGCCTTCTGCCTCTCTTTCCCCATCTCCTTTTGCTGGATGACTTTCTTAGCACCCATGGCTGCCTCCTGATTTCGGCATCCTTTTTTTTTTCTCCCCAAATTTGTTTATTTTAATTTTTCAGTGTTACAAGATTGATTGTTCATGCACCACACCCAGTGC
>CM052815.1:32275619-32325418 GCA_028533885.1 Nasua narica | reverse complement strand
CTGTGGTTTTGATTTGTATTTCTCTGATGCCGAGTGATGTTGAGCATTTTTTCATGTGTCTGTTGGCCATTTGGATGTCCTCTTTACTAAAATGTAGAGACAGATAATTTAAAAAGAAAAGTGTAAGTTACATTTGTAATTTTCATTTTATTATTTATTTATTGAAAGCCGGCTCTGTGTAAGCACTCTGTCCAGAACTTTATTGTAATCTAATTATATTTCACAGTAACCCAGGAACTTACCATCATCTTGCCCATTTTACAGATGATGAAACTAAAGGCCTACTACATAGTCACTGGAAAGAGAATGACATCAAGTCCAGAATCAACTCCAAGATGAATTTCCTCTACAAACCCTCTGCTGTTTTGTGGTTAGCCTCCCAATTCTGTATTCAGCCTCCGGTAATGAGAATGTGCTGCCGAATTAGTAGCCTGTTGCCAGAGATGTCTCCATCTAAACTCTACTGCCCTGGATCAGAATGGAAGTCCCTCAGGACCCCTGGGTTGTTGTTGCCTGTGGAATAAGAAAGCAGGTGTCCGTGAGTCAGGCCACGGTCAAAGCAGTACTTCAAGATGCATATAAATTCACTGTAGATGGAGGCCACGTGTTGATGTCGATGACTGGGAAAGGTCAGGCCTTAGATGATGCGAGCCACTGACCACTCAGCCCTGTCCTCTCCAGCAGTCTTTGGAAGCCAGCACTATTGGCACAGGCTAGGCAAGGTCCTGAGAGGCTGAGAAGTCAGCCTGAGCTGGCCAGGTGGGCGGTGACCTGGGATCCCTGTTGGGACCACCAGAGCAATAGCCAGCATACCTTACTGTTGTTTGTCCCGGGGTAACGAGGTGCGATTAGCCTCTCCCTAAGTGTTCTGGGGAGTCACAGAGACTCCACAGTCACATGTGCACACACATGTGAATATGAGTGTGTGTGCCCACGGGCACGTGTGTTTGGGCTTTCTTGGGGAGGGGCTGGTGCAGGGGCAGCAGCTAACGTTCCCACCATGCCTCTCATTGCTACTGTGCACCGTTGCTTGGCCCCACACTCCCATCCTGACAGAAACACCAGCTTCCCTCTCCTGAGCCCAACTTCCTGTGTACCAGGCGTCATGCCAGCCTCTGAGCCTGCCCTCTGACTCAGTTGGACCCGGAACCCCTGTTGTAGCTGAGTGAGCACTGGGATTCAGCTTTCAGAAGGAAAGACAGGAGCGCAGGGGGGCGAAGCAACATGTCCGGGAAGTAGGAGAGCCAGCGTTCACACCAAAATGTCTCGATTCTGAAGCCCAAACTTTGGACTCAGCAGATCCTGGTCCAACCACCTCTATACCCCCCTGATCACAGGGAGGTCAGTGCCGGTTCCACCATTGCAAAGCCATGGCTGTTAGAAAGCATCTCTTCCTAGGGAACCATGATAGTGCCCTGGAAAACCCCGCCCCTGATGAGCAGTTTAGCCAGCCGGTGTTTTTCTATGTAAAGGAAGGGGGTACTCTAGCTCTTGATCCTGAGAAACCTTTGCTTAGACCCGTAAGTGTCTGTTCTTTTTGTCCCTGGGTTGTGATTGTTCCCTGTTCCCAAAGGTGGACCCCTTTTGGGGGAAGTCCAGTTTCTGGTCTTCTTTCTTTCCCAGGAGGAGGCAGCAATAGGCTTTGTCCATCCCGAGCCCAGCCCCCTCCCTCATCAGCCCGCCAGCCCACACCCTCGACAGCCCCACAGCTGCCGGCTTCTGGGGTCAGGCAGGCAAAGGGCTGATGGATGGGCCAGCAGGTGCAAGGAGGACCACTCAGTGTTGAGTCTCTGGCAGCTGGCACAGAGCCCAACTTTCATCTGCCTGCTCTCTGCCCGTGTTCCTGCCCCACCCAGTACCCATCCAGACAGGGCGGTGGGGTGATGGGAGAGTTCTCCGAAGGCCAGGAGAAATCCCTGCGTCTTGGAATGCCTTCAGTCCTCCCTGTGTACTAGAGGCTCAGACTGCAAACCCAGTTGTTGATTTCCCACTTCAGCTCTGCCATAGAACTTACCATAGGCAGCTCCCAGGGACCCCTTTGGAAATCACCACCGTGTGCTGGAGAAAGCAGAGGCCTGGGATTCCAGAATCCCAGGATCCTTGCTTGGCTATACACTTGCTGTGTGACTTTTCATAAGTCACTTCTCCAGCTTGGGTGCTGATCTTCCCATCCACAGAGGGCACGTGTGGATTTGTGGAGGAGTCTGGAGGCCAGGTGGCTATCCAAGGCTTTTTCTGGTCCTGACTTTTCATTGCCAGAACCCACTGACTTGAGGTTTCCCCTGGGCACCAAGTTCAAGTGGGAAGTGAGTAAGTAGAGTAAAAGAAGGCCAATTCATCTATCTCTGCCTTCTCTTCTGCCTGAGATTGGACTCCTGGAATGTTACCAGCAAACAGGGCTTCATTGGGGAGATATTGAAAAGCTCATCCACCTCCAATATCTTCTCCACCCCTGTTAATTTAACAACTATAGTCATTCTTTTCGGGACACATGGTATCCAGAAGTCACTTGTCAACATTTAAATATGGTTCTTGGGACGTGAATTGAATAAACTCATTCTCATCCATTAACTCCCAACAGATGGAATTTGTTTCCCATGAAGCAGACCCTTGAAGGACCACTTGGGTAAAATGAATTTTGATATGGGAGAATCTAAGGATTAGAAAGAAAGGAATTGGGGGAGGGGCAAGGAAGGAAGGGAGGGAGGGAAGAAGGGAGGGAGAGAGGGTATGGGCAGGCCAGGGGATGCCTTTAAACGTTAGGGCCCAGAGGGTGCAGGGGTGGGATGCTATGGCCTGGAGACGCTCTGGTTTCTAGTTACGCCAACAGGAGGCCCTGTGGCCTTGTGTGGTGCAGGGCAGGCCTGAGCCAGGCTGACAGGCTGGAGAAAGGAGCCCTGCCAAAGCCCCTTGCACCACATGCCTCAACCTGACCAGGCTGGGGAAGCTTGGCATTGCCCACTTCTCTGCCCTTCAGGAGTGGAGTAGAGCAAAAGCATGCCCCCCAGTAGCCCTGCCCAAGAGGCCCAACCTAACCTTCCTCTGATGTTTACACAATGTAGCCTTTGGGTAGAAGGCCCAACCAGGAAAAAGTGGGTGGTCTCAGAGTTGCTGGGTGTGGCTGCCAAGGAGCAGGGAGGCTTTACATGCATCCACTTATGAGCTCCCCCTGAACCCTGTGCCCCTGAAGCCACCGGCTGATGGGCTTCTCCACCATTCTTTCAATCCCCAGGCCTTGGGTCTTACAAGTTCTTCTGCCTCAGTTACCCTCCCTGCCTTTCATCCTGCAAGACTCAGCTCAGGCTCTTCTCTCTGAAGCCTCCTGCCAGTGAGTGAGTGAGGGGGTGAATGTGCAGAGTCCCTCAGATCTAGAACCGTCCTCAATGTATTGAAGCACTTTTGAGTATCCTTGAGTTTGTACTCGGCAGCCCCAAAGAGTCCTGGAGGCCCCACAGGTTGCCCAGGGAAAATTGCAATCAGTTAGTTGCAAGCTGTAAATTCTCTCCCAGCCCTGAGAGGGTGATTGGGAGTTGGGTGGATCCACCCGGCCCAGAGGGGCCCTGCGCTCAAAAACCAAAGGAGAAGGCTTAGGCACATTGCCTGGGTAAGTCACTTCCCCTTCTGGGTGCCTTTCTCTGGAAAATGCCTAGAAGACACGGGGACGCCTTCCAGCTGTAGCAAGGAGGGGCTGACTCAGTGGTTTTAAAATGCAAAGACGACACTTGCAAGGTCACCCCAGAAGCGATGCTTTGGATCAGTGCTGAAAGGCATTCCTGTTTAAAATCTTCCTCCTAAGGGAAAGAAACAGCTTCACAAAATGGGGGTTGGAGATGGCACTCTGCTCTAGATGGCCTCTGACATGTTCCCAGTGACCCCTGCCTTCTGGGATTCACTGCCTGTTGTGGGCCCCTCCCCTGGTGACTTGTTTCTAGGAAATAGAATATGGGATTGATGTAGAGATGTCACATTCACATCAGGTTACAAAAACCTGTGACTCTGTCTTGCTGGATTCCCTTTCTGCCTTCTCAGCGTTCTTGCTCTTTGGTGAAGCAAACCATGTTGGAAAGGTCCGGGTGGCAAGACCTGGGGGCAGCCTCTGGCCAACAGCCAGGGAGACACTAAGTCTCTTAGGCCAGCGGTGTTCAAGGAACCAAGTCAGGCCAATGGCCATGCGAGTGAGCTTGGAAGCACATCCCTCCCCCCTTGGCCTTTGCCATGGCAACAACGCAGCTGGTGCCTGGTTTGAAGCCTGTAATAGAGACCTCAATAGAGGACCCAGTTAAACTGTGCGTGGGTTACTGACCCACAGAAATTGTTGTTGTTTTAAGGCCACTAAGTTTTGGGGTAATTTGTTACATAATAGGTAACTAATACATGCTCCCAGAGTTTTAGGGTGCCATGAATGGTGGCCCTAAAAACGGGAGATAGCCTAAAAATTAGGAAGTTCCTTCTCTGACTTCAGAGAAGTAGAGAGAGAATCCTATGGTGTCACTAGTGATCGCAGCCATGGCACAGCCCCTCTCCTGCCTCAGTTTCTCCCTGTGTAAAAGAGGGGATTGGGTTAGCACGATGATCTTGGTAAATCATAACTTCAGCGGTTCAGAGAACATTGCCTTCCTCCACCTTAGTAATTTCGCTTCCTGTATCCATTGATTGAAAAGATACGAAATGACAAAAAAACCACTCTAAATGCCACGCTGCTGCTGACCAGCTTTAGTAAGTAGTCACAGTTGGATTTCCACACATTTGCAGATCTGTCCTCCCTTTTACTGATTCAGCCTGTGAGGCATTGCTGGGCAGGGAGCGACTATGGCTGGAGGAAGTTCTCACTGAGAACAGCGAAGACAGGCGTTCTGGGGCTCAATGGTACAAATATACAGGTGGCCAGTAAGGGTGAGGGTGGGGACACTGCACTCAGACAGCCTTGGGTTCGCATCCCAGGCCCACTCCTTCCAGGCCACGTGCCACATCTTCCGCTCTGAAGTCGGGATCATAACACTCGCCCCACAGTGTTGTGATAAGAATTAACTTGGACAATAAACAGAATGAACTTAGCAGCTGGTTAGTGCTAATAATTACTCAAATAAGTATTTACCTTTATGTCATTATTGACATACTAATGTACAAATAGCAGCCCTTTATTGAGCATTTACTATGTGCAAGGCCTGGGGCCAAACCCTTGGTGTAGTATTTCAGATGCCAGCTTACAGGACTCCCAGTCTGGAGGGAGGCCCTGTGTGTCTTCCTCTCTTTGGGGTCAAGCAGTTTTCTCCCCTGGGCTGCCTTGGATCACTTGGGCAGGCCACCCTCGAGGACATCGGGCGTCTGCTCTCAGGAGTCAGCCACACAGGTGATGTTTTCCTGGGCCCAGAATCCTGCATCGCTTCTGCTCTCCAAGGTCTGTTTCTCCTTGGACGGAGTGGGTCACATCCAGAAGCTTCCCCAGCCCCAACAGAGGTGATGAAACTGTCTCAGCTGAGGGTGGGGAGTGGTGATTCTGAGACTGTGAAGATCCAAGTCCTCTGTCCCTTCCCCAGAGATATGCACCTTAGGTGAAACTCTACCTGGAAATCACGGAAACCCTAAGACTCAACAGTAGTGTCTTAAGCCCCTGTAAGTGTGGGCAGGGAAGGACGGTATTCTACTGTCTGAAAATCATCGTGCCTTTCTCCTTTGGCTGTCATTTCTAATAATAGGTTTCTTTTAAAAGAAAGCAATACTCTGTATTATGACATGGAAAAGGCAGAGAATCTGGTTTCAAGCACAGTAGTGTTTAATTTTAGCTTCACCAGTCACAGGCTGTTTGAGTAACTTTTACCACTTTTGTAAATCTCAATGCTTCATCTGTGAATGGGAGTTCAGTCTCAGCCTTGTGGGGCAACACTTTGAGAGACGAAGCAGCAGCCTGGAGATCAGGAGTTAAAATGAGATGCACATAGTAGGTGTTCAGATGAGATAGAGAATCACCTGAGCCTGATTCTCAGCTTTGTCCTGGGAAATCAGAGATGACATGAGAACTCTCTTGGGGAGTATTGGGATATACTAGGTACCAGGTAAGTGTTAACTATGATGGTTCCAATGTTTCTTATGAAGATAGCTTTCCTCCCGCAATTCATGCCTGACTTTTAGGTCCATAATTTTCTCGCTGTCTCTTAAGAAGGACACTGCCATGGGATGTACAGGGAGGTTGCAAAATACATTATTTTTTCCCCACAATCCCAGAAATCCCATATTTAGCCAAGTGCGTATTGCCACCCTGTGAAAACACTATACTTCTGAGCTTCCATTGTAGCTAAACTGGACATGTTACTAAATTTACAAAGTTACGTATCAGCAGATGTTTAAAGAGATGGGCCACACTCCTCTTTGTCACTTCCCCAATCCAGCTCCCTGGAATTTGGATGTGATGGCTGTAGCTCTTGCAGCCACTTTGGACTATGAGGAAAAAATCCATATTCTGAGTGAGGGGCAGACAGTGAGGTGGAAGGAGACTGATTGCCTTATGTGCCAGCATACAATGTCTATCTTGAGACTTCTTTTTTTTTTTTTAAGATTTTATTTATTTATTTGACAGAGAGATCACAAGTAGGCAGAGAGGCAGGCAGGCAGGGAGAGAAGGGGAAGCAGGCTCCCTGCTGAGCAGAGAGCCTGATGCGGGGCTCAGTACCAGGACCCTGACATCATGACCCCAGCTGAAGGCAGAGGCTTTAACCCACTGAGCCACCCAGGTGCCCTGAGACTTCTTTATGTAAGAATAACCCCCTGCCTCATTTAAACCACTGCTATTTTTACTTTCTCTCTTATATTTAGCAAAACCTCATCCCCATGGGTACAGATAGAAAAGCCCTCTTTTCCAAAAGGGTTAAAAACCTTGTTTTCTAGGGGCACCTGTGTGACTCAGTCAGTTAAGCATCTGCCTTCAGCTTAGGTCATGATCCCAGGGTCCTGGGATTGAGCCCCACATTGCGATCCTTGCTCAGCAGGGAGCCTGCTTCTCCCTCTCCCTTTACTTCCCACCACCTGCTTGTGATCTCTCTTTCTCAAGTAAATAAGTAAAATCTTAAAACAAAACAAAACAAAAATCCCTTTGTCTTCCAGGAATTTATCCAAAGGGTATAATTAGATAATGCTTAAAATCATGTGGAAAAAGATATTCAGTCTAATTATTTTTTGTTATTGCAAAAGAAATGGATACAACCTACATTTCCAACAGTAGAGGAGAGGGTAGCTGGAACATGGTACATAACAGAGCAGTGGCTGAGAGTTAAGGACATGGAGTCTGGAGTTAGAGACCTGGGTCTGAGTCTCAGCTGGGCCCCTTACAGGCTCTGTGAATGCAGCCACTTCCACTTCACCTCTGTGAGTTTGCTTATCTGTGAAGCAGGCCAATAACAATAGTGTGAGTCTATACTGTTGTCAGGAGGATAAAATAAAATAAGGTACATACAGCACTTAACCAAGTGCCTAACTCAGTGTAAGGACAGGGTGGAAGCTAGTGGTCCTTCTCTCCTGTCCCTCCTCCATTTTCCTTCTCCCCCAGTGGGACACTATCCTGGAGTTAAAGGTCGTTGCACCACCAACACCACTACAACTAACACAATAAAGATGATCAAAAGATATTTTACTGGAAATTAGATGGCACACTGCACCCATACTGTACAGCATGATTCTAGAAGTTTGTATGTATCTGTAGAAAAGTCCAGAGGGAAACACACCAGCAGTGCTTATCTCTAAAGTGTGGATTTTAGTGATTTTACCCTGTTCCTTAAGCCTCTCTGTAATGTCTAATTAGACAGTGGAGATGAAATATTGTCATAATTTATCCTTAAACATAACTTATTATTTCCCTCTTGTAAAAAAGTGAGGCATCCCTGAGCTATCCCAAGCCTTGCAGGAGCTGGTTCTGTAGGGAGCTGGTGACTAGGAGGGTCCTAGGTAGCCGGCTCAGCCCTGTCTGGTGGATGGAGCCTTTGTGGTAGGGCAGGTGGCAGGAGGGGCTGGAGAGACAGGTCTCTAGGTAGAGCTGCCTGGGAGAACTGCTACCTTCCCTACCATCCCTCCCAAGCATTCCCTTCCAGCTTCTTCTCTCACCTGGAGGAAGGGCTCCTGCCCCTAACGAATGCCCTCCAGAGAGTGGAGTTCAATTCTCTGTTCTCTATGAGGAAGAAAAGTTACTTGCCTAAGAAAAGAAAAAAAAAAGGCAGGAAAGAAAGCAAGACATGAGCCCACTAGCTACATATGCTTAGTTAATGTGCTGTGTATTTTGCAAATCCTCTTAGTAGGGAATTGTTTTATCTCCCCTCTGGCTGGGTCTGGAGCTGCAGTGCTGACAGATGCTGGTCTGGCCCTTGCAGACCCAGCCGAAAGGCACAGAGGAGCGGCCTCTGGGACCCAGGCCCTTGGCGGAGGAGCGGCCGACCCGGGCGCCATGGGGTCTGAGGCCCTAGTATGAGTGCCCTGGAGAATAGAAGACAAGACAGCTGAGTGAGGTCGAAGCCGGGCCGTGGAGGGGCCCAGCTGGGTTGCTGAGGGCAGGAGGGCCCACCAGCTGGGCACCTGCTGTTATAAGTTGTCAGTCACTTAATTGTCCAGGGACTGGGGCCAGGCCCGCTGCGATCTCTGATCTCCTGGCTCGTAGGTGACAACAGTTTGGCTCATTGGTTCCTCTCCTTCCCAAACCTTTCTTCCTTGAGCTTCTGGGTACTGAGACTTAACCATACACTTAGTAAATATGTGTTCTTTACTAGGCAATGTCGATATGTCCTTTAATCCTCATACCTCCCTGTACAGTTGTCCCCATTTTACAGATGAGGAGCATAACGCTCCGAGAGTTAATACCACATGGATCATTCGTAGCTGAGCCAGGGTTTGAACCCAGGTGTGTCTGGTTGCAAAGCTTGTGCTCCAAAGGTGGTGGTCTCAGCCCGGGTCATGCACCAGAGTCACCGTGGGGCTTGTTCATTACAGTGATGGCAGGACCCCACCCCAGGTTTCCGAATCTCTGTTTGGCAGGCGATGCTGATGGTCAGCCCTGGCCAATGATCTCCAGCAGGCTCCAGGATCCTGAGTGCTTGCCCTGCATTTACTTGGTCCTCTGGGAGCCGGTGTGCTGAGCCCAAGAGCCCATGGTGTCTGGATTTGTGGAGTGTGGCTGGGCTGGTCTTCGGGGCCCTGCCATCCTCTTTCCGGTCCTTCCCACCCCACTCCTGGTTAGCCTCCTGTAGACCCCAGCTGACTGCTGGGCTAACAGTGGTGCTGGGGCTCCTGGCCAGGGCCACCGCACCCCATTTTCCCCTCTGCTTCTGCTGGGCCTCCTCTCTGTCCCTTAGAGGAGAGTTGTGGGAACAGACCTGGGGCTGCCTGCTAGGGAAAATTTATGTCGACTTCCTAGGGCCCTGGTCTCCAGAGGACCTGGGGGTTAACTTGATGGCTGGACAGTTGGGACGGGAACGCTTGTCCACCCCTCAGGTCACAGCATGAACCCAGCTGTCTGCTCAGCCCATGACAGCTGAATCCCCTTGCCTTCTGTTTGTTCTTTTCTTATCTCACCTTGGCTGTCTCCTTCATTCAGCAAGTGAGCTCCAGGCTCTTTGTTAAGGCAGCTGGAATGGAAGCAGGCTCAAGCCGGCGTGACAAACTATAAGCAGACCACTATGTGCTGTGCTTTCTGCTGTGAGAAATGGAAGCAAACTCGGCTGTAAGACCACAGAGGTGGGCTGCAGTTAAGACTGGCAAAGGGAAAGCTGCATGGAGGAGGTGTCACTGGCTAGTGATGTGCCGCTTATTAAATCTACTGAACAACATCTATGCTGCGGGACGTATAGGAGTACTTAAGCATAAACAAGCTGCCTTTTATTCCTTCAGCAAACATTTACAAAGGGAGTCATTAATCATGGGGTGGGAGGGAATGAATTTTGCTAACCAGGAGGTGAGCCTCCATGTTCTAAGAACCGTTTTAGGCATAACTGAGTCTCTGTCCTCATAAAGCTTAAATGCATGGATAAGATGCATTTGTATAGTGTGTGTGTGTGTGTGTGTGTGTGTGTGTGTGTGTGTGAGTGAGTGTGTGATGGTAATAAGACTTATAGGAAAAAAAAAGTAAATCCAGGAAGGAGAATAGGCAGTGCTGGGGGAGGGGCAGTTCCAGACGTTGCTGTCAAGGCTTCTCTGATAAAGTGATATTTAAGCAGGGGTGAGGGAGGGCCACTGAGACAGAGGGGAGGGGAGGGGTGAGAAGACAGAGAATGGAGGGGGCCGATCTACTATTGGATTTAGAGATTACATTGTCCCACCTCTCATCTAACACAGTGGATACAGCTCAGACCCAAAGGAGGGGGGCTTTAGGAATAGAAAAACTGAAAAGAGAGAATTTCTCCCCAGATCAGGGATGGAGAGAGACAGAGGGCTATAGCGTTGGGTGAAAATCAGAGTCACCATGTCATTGTTTTTTCCAAATAAAATATTGACACATTCTCAGAAATTTTCTTTTTTCCTTTTTTTTAAAAGATTTTATTTATTTATTTGACACAGAGAGAGAGCAAACGAGAAATCACAAGTAGGCAGAGAGGCAGGCAGAGAGAGAGGGGGAAGCAGGCTTTCCGCTGAGCAGAGCCCGATGTGGGGCTCGATCCCAGGACTCTGAGACCATGACCTGAGCCGAAGGCACAGGCTTTAACCCACTGAGCCACCCGGGCACCCTCAGAAATTTTCTGATTAAAAAAAAAAAAACTTTCAAAGGATTAAAAACTCATGTTTATTTTATTTTTTATTTATTTTTTTAAAGATTTATTTATTTATTTATTAAAGACAGAGACTGAGAATGAGAGGGGAGAAGGTCAGAGGGAGAAGCAGACTTTCCCGCAGAGCCGGGAGTCCGATATGGGACTCGATCCTGGGACTCCGGGATCATGACCTGAGCCGAAGGCAGTCGCTCAACCAACTGAGCCACCCAGGCGCCCAAAAACTCATGTTTAAATATGTGATTAGTTATCTGTTCCTGTGTAATAAATTGCCCTCAAATTCTGTGGCTTAAAATTATAAACATTTATTATCTCATGGTTTCTGAGGGTCAGGAACCTGGGAGCTGCCCAGCTGGGTGGTTCTGACTGAGGGTCTCTCAGGAGGCTGCAGTGAAGATGTTGGACAGGGCTGCATTCATCTGAAGGCTCAACCGGGGCCAGAGGCTCCACCTCTAAGATGACTCAGCCATACGCCTGACATGTTGGTGCTGATGGTTAGAGGGTCCTTCTCAGGTGGACCTCTCCAAAGGGCTGCTTGAGTGCCTGGACCTCATGGCAACTGACTTCATCCAAAGCGAGTGACTCAAGAAGGAACAAGGCAGAAACCCCAATGTGTTTTATGGTCTAGCCTTAGAATTCATGGAACATCAGGTCTGCAGCATCTTATTTGCTACACAGCTCCTGTTTAGTGTGGAAGAAAGCGACAGAAGGGTGTGACTACCAGGAGGCAAGGATCACTGGGGGCCATCTTGGAAACTGGTTTCCAAAATGGGCATCTAAAAAAATTCTGTTTTTAAAATGACACTCAATTTGTGTTATTCCAGGAAATTTTTGATACGTGATCACTTCAAAAAAAAACAAAAAACAAAAAACAAAAAAAACATTCTGCTTGACCAGTATTGCTTAAGGGCCAGGTAGGCTCCTAATGACAAAAGAGGGGGCACAGGCTTTGAGTTCATCCAAACTTCAGGTTAATTCAGAATTTCACTTGTTGTGCGTGGACATATTACTTAATCTTCCTGTGCTTCAGATTCCTCACTTGATAGAGTGGAGAGTAACCATAGCCCCCTTCCTGAGTGCTCTTAGGACTAACAGTGAATAGTACCCATCCCAGTAGGTGGAAGGTAAGGGGTTGAATCCTGGTGTTGCCGGATACAGGCTGTTTGACTCCGAGAAAGTTTCTTCACTTCTTTTTGCCACTCCACTTCTATAAAATGGCAATAATCATAGTCTCTGTTTCATGGGGTTGTTATGAAGATTGAATGAGCACTTTTTATAAAGTGCTTAGCACTGTCTAGCATATCCTAAGTGCTATATGAGTATTTGTGAGATAAAATGGTCTTAGTGCTTAGTAGGAGTTTAGTAATGGATAACTCTCTCCTCTCCATCTAGGCTTTTGCCCCGTGACAGAGACAGAAGGTGCCAGAACATACTGGGGGAAAAAAACCTTCATTGCCCTGGTTGAGTGGGCCCCTTTAGAATGGGGGGCGGGGTCCTCCCTGGAGTGGTCTAACATGTTGGCTATTCCTTGGCTTTTCATAGCCTCAGATCTCCCAGGCTCTTTTCCTGTTTTAAAATTTCGTCCTGACTTTTCCACAGTTAGACAAACAGCTGCAGCCCCAAGCCCCAGGGTCCACATGGCTCCGAGCATTAGGAGTCATTAATCACGGGGTGGGAGTGAATATTTTGCTAACAGGAGACGAGCCCACCACCTGAACTTGTGACCTGAAAGCCATAGAGAGAAAACGCAGTTCCCTTTCAGAATGTCTTGCTCTTAAACATCAGTTGGCAGAAGGTCCCCCATGAGTCCCTTTCTGCTCAGATGTTGCGCTGGGGGTTGTCAGGTTTGGAGCAGCAGGCAGCATAGAGGAGCTTGGAACAGCCGACTCTGAGAGAGCTTGCTAATATTCATGGCTTGCTTATTCTCAACCAGATGCCGTCAGAGCTCATTTTAGTGCTTACAGTTATCCTGAGGTCATTTTATCATTGTCCCAATTTTACAGGTAAGGAAATGGAGGCACCAAGAAGTTCAGTGGCTTGCATAAGAACATGCACTTGGGAAGTGATAGAGCCAGGATTCAAACACAGGCAGCCTGACTCCAGAGCCTGGACTCTGGGTGCTCTATATGCCACCCTGGGGGCTCCAGGCTCTCAGGGCCATCCCCACGCATCATAGGCCTCCTCCAGGGAAGAGGAAAACAGACCCAGGCAGCTCCCTGGTTCTTATTAGATACCGACCCACTGCTGGCTATGGGCAAATCATACCTCCCCCTGCCTCAGTTTCCTCAGCTACGAAACCAGATCCCCCAAAGTCCTCCCAGCTCTTGGTGAGAAGGACATAGGCTTTAGGAAACTGGCAGATTTAGGTTGGAACCTTGGCTTCTTTGGCCAGGTCCCCTAAGTAACCTCTCTGAGCCTCAGTGTCCTTTTCTATACACAGAGGACAATTAAGCCAACCCTAGAAGGGTGCAGTTAGAACTGAATGAGAAAATATATACATCATGTCGATATACAGAAGGTACTCAGTAAATGTTTTCTTCCCTTTCCCACCCAACCCCATAAATATTGTGAAACTCTTCTTTTAAAAAATCTCGAGCCCGTTTATTTATTTCACAAACATTTACTCCTACCAGTTCATCCCCAGATTTATCCTGTTACTTTCATTCATCTACCCATGTGCCTGTCCATCCTCCTCGTCTCCATCCACTCAATCCTCCGCACATTCATCCCTCAGATATTGATTGAGCTCTTGCTGTCTGCTGTCTTCCAATGATGGGAAAGCTAAGGTCCTTGCTCCCAAGTAGTTCATAGTCTGGGTTTGGTACCTGCTGTTGAGTGTCACGTTCATAATCGGATGTCCAAAGCCTTGCTCCGACAGGTTTAATTCACTAGGTTGACAGCTCTGTTATTAAAGTAGCTTCCCGCCCCCCCCAAGGTTTTACCTCACTTAGTATCAAGGTTCCATAGTTAAACCATTAGTTTAACCTGTCATCATGTTCAAATCTGTGTTGTTGAAATAAAACCACAGTTAATGTTTGTCTGTAGCTCGGTCATTTTTCTTGAACCATATAGCCTGGCCAACCTGCTCAGACCACCTCTGGGCCGTTACATATATGTTTCTTAGAGGGCAGAGCCAACACCCCAGGCAGGCACAAGTGCCCTTGCCCCTTGGGTAGTGTGATTTCTCCAGGAGTGCTCACCTCATCTAATGGGTCTGAATGGTGAGTAGTTAATGACATGGAACCTCTTTGAAGTCACTGTAAATAAAAGGCGGGGAACCTAAGATTGAGGTGAACCAGAGGTTGCAGTAATGATGATGAATTATTTCTCCTAGAAGGTTTTTGTTGTTGTATGTGTGTTTTTTTTTAAAGGAGCTTGTTAGCATCTCTCAACCATGATCACCCCACATCAGGGTAAAGATGGGAGAAGGTAGGGATTCTCTTTGCAATTGGTGATGTGTGATAGATGCTATGAGGGACAAGTGTCATGAGTCATTTAAATATCTGTTGGACCAATGAAAGGATGCTTTTCAGAGTGGAGTAGAATGAACCTGGGTTTCAGAATGAGACAGATGTAGCTCAGCATCTTGAACTTGGGCATGGACACAGCTTTACCCTGCTCAGCTTTGATTTCCCTGCCTATTAAATAACGATGAGCATAGTGATCACCTCTCAGAGCCACTGTGCAGAACCGGTGAGATAATGTAATGTCCACAGCTGTGTCCCCCATGACTGGCCTGCGCTGCATCTCCTTAAGCACTCATCATAGACATTCCCTGAGAATGGAAGTTCCCGCCATATAATAGGTCTTATCTCCAAGTCCTCTAGATGAGTTTCTGGCTCATCTAGTAGGTGCTTAATCTCAGTAGGTGCTTAATCTCAAAGGTAAGCCAGTTTGCTTTGCTTTTCTTCTCTGTGGTAGGTTAACTGTATCAGTGGCCCCAGTTGTTCACACACACACACACACACACACACACACACACACACCACCGTATCCATGCCCTTTGCCATGTGTCTGCATTTGCTTTCCATAAAGAACCACTTCCTTGGCTCTAAGACTGGACAGGTGACATGTTTCAGCCAGTGGGATGTCACATGTGATGAATACAGAGGCTCAAGGAGACATTGGCCCATCTCTGCTCTTGCTCATGCTCCAATTCTATTGTCATAGGAAGATGCTCAGGCTGGCCTGGTGGGGGGTGAGAGGCACCCTGAGAAGAACTGGGTCACCCAACAGCCATCTGACCGCCAGTCACGAGAGCGAGCGGGGCCACAGTCAGCACTGCCCGGCCACACCCAGCCTAAGTCACAGACCTGCAGGCTCAGGAATGAAGTAAATACTTTCTATTTTCAGCAACAGACTTTTTGGGTATTTTGTTACATAGCATTATTGTGACAATAGACAGCTGATACAACCCTTCCCAATTAATATCTGGGATGGATCTTAATAAGTGGCCAGGAGAAATTATGAAACATTTCTTGTCATTTTTTTTTAAATCACGCCTGGTAAAATATTTGGTCAGGAGGAAGCTGGCATTAATTGCTTAAATGATTTTTAATTAGGAAATCCCAGCCATCCCTGTAGGGCTGTCTATTGCATAGAGTATAGTCAGCTGGAATAGTAATATTAATGATATTAAAATCTTATCTCCACAATGCACTTTAAGATGTATAAAACCTTCCCTATTTCTGGTAGGTGAGGTGACTCAGACAGGGTCACATAGGTAATGAGCAGTAGAGAACTCTTGATACAAGGTGTGTTCATTTTCCATGGCTTAGTAACAAATTACCACAGACAGTGGCTTCAAAGAACACAAATTGATTATTTTGCTGTTCGTTGGGTCGGAAGTCTGATAGGGTCTCAAAATCAAGGTATCAGGAGGACTGTGTTTTGTTTTGTTTTGTCTTGTTTGCTGGAGGATCCAGAAGTAAGCCTGTTCCCTTGGTTTTTCTGGCCCCTAGAGACTGCCCGCATTTCTTGGTTCGTGCTCCCTTCCTCCATCCTCAAAGCCCCAGTGTTCGTCTCTCTGACCCTTCATGCATCGTTGTATCTCTCCAACTGACTATGGTCAAGAAAGTGCCTCCACTTCTAAGGAGTCACATGACTACATGAGGCTCACCTGGATAATCCAGAATTCTCTCCCAGTGTCAAGGTCCTGCACCTTAATCACACTGGCAAAGTCTCATCTGCAGATGAGGTGACAGAGTCACAGGCTCCGGCAGCTCAGATGGGGCCCCCTGCAGGACCTCTATTTCGCCTGCCCTACAAAGGGTCATTTCCTTTGACTCATCTCATCAGGCTTTGGCAGGTTATTGACCTCTCTCCCTTTCTTCTTCTTTTTTTCCCTCCTGGACAACCATAGTTTGTCAGCTCCACTGGTTATAAAATTTCAGTGTCTGGCCAAGTAGAGAGAAATGCTAAACACTTTCCCCCAAACAGATCTTGAGGCAGAGTTGAATTCGAGGACTTTGAGTCCAAGGTACTTTATATTCCTATAAAATCACTTATGGTTAGCTACAGACATGTTTCTGATTAAAACGGTCCAAAGGGTGTGTTCTTTCAGCATTTATCACTTACTCATCTCTCTTGGTGTAAAGAGACCAGATCTGTAGGAGAAACGGATTTATTTTATGGCGGGGTAGCAGCCACAGAAATTACTTCATGCAAATGAAGCTTGGCAGTGTGACTTCATGAATAAGAAATGAGCCGGTGTCTCCTCTCCCCACAGGCGATATTGCGCACTGGGAAATTAATTGTGGCATTCACTGGGTGGCCCTGGCTTCTCTGTCAGGGTTTCAGGCAGATACAAAGATGCTTCCCTTCACCCAACTGGATATAAAACATCCATGTCCTTTATAGCTTTGCTCCATATTGTAAGTGAACAATGGGTAGGTCTTAAGTCTAAAAGCGTCTGAAAACCTTTTAGGACTTGAGAGTTCGGGGTGGAAGCCAATATGGCACTGAGCCACACATAGTGGCCATGGATTCCGATCACCTCTGCCTTGACCTAAGGTGGCCTGGCTCTTTTGAATGACAGTATCCTCAGTGGTTAAGCACACGGCCCCAGGAGCACCAAGTATCTGGGTTCGAATCCCTACTCTGCTCTTCTCTGGCTACATGACCTTTGGCAAGCCACTTAATCATTCTGTGCCTCAGTTTCCCTAGCTACAGATTAGAGATTGTAATAACACCTCATAGGGTTGTTGTGAGGATTAAATAAGTAGGTGGGAACAGAGCATTTAGAACAAATCCAAAGAGCTCTACTGACTCCAGGCTATGAAAGTGCCAGAGAATGTTACTTCAGCTAAAATTATAATGAGTGGTGAGTACTCTTCGCTGATGATGGTCTTCGCATTCACAGGGTCATCAAGATGAAGTAGAAAAATAGGACTAAAAGTGAGAAGTCTTGGGTCTCAACCCCACTTGTCGGTGCCCAAATGTCTTAGTAATTTATTTACTTTACGCTGCTTCTGTTTCCTCATCTGTTGGATGGGATAATGATTGTTCCAGTTATATTAATATATATTAATATAATTAATATATAATATATGTCATTATATGTTATATATTGTATATTAAATATATTATATATAATATATATATAACACAAATCACCCCCAAATTTAGTACCTTAAAATAACAACTATTTTATTATAAGCTACAATTTTGTGGGTCAGGAATTTGGGCAGGGCTCTGCTGAGTGATGATTCTGTTCCACGTGGCATGGTACGGACTAAGGTCACTAGTGGAATTCAGGAAGTGATGAGCCGATCTGGAGGGTGCAGATGGTTTCACTCACGTGTCTGGTACCAGGCTAGAGAGAGGCCCAGACCGCTGGGCTCAGGTGGAACTCTCAGCTGGAGCACATACATGGGGCTCCGTCAGTGTGGTAGCTTTGGGTATGAAGTTCGATGCACCAAGAGACAGTGTTCCAAAGGACAGGGGACAGGAGCGGCCACCTTCACAAGGCTTGGCTTTGGAACCAGCACAATGTTACTTCTGCCACGTTCTGTTGGTCAGGGTGGAAATAGAGCGCACCCAGATTCAAGGGGATGATGGGACCTGGACGTCACTTCTGGAAGGGCAGCTTGTCAAAGAATTTGCAACCTTTAATCTTCGAGATGATTCTGATCTTATGATCGTGGTGTGTGGGCACAAAGTACTGGGTAAACATGGTGCTTGTTGTTGTTTCTGTTTTTTATGAGAGAGGGTGTGAGATAGAGAATGAACACAAGTAGGGGAAGGGTAGAGGGAGAAACAGACTCCCCGCTGAGTAGGGAACCTGTTGCAGGACTTGGTTTCAGGACCCTGAGATCATGACCTGAGTTGAAGGCAGGCACTTAACTGACTGAGCCACCCAGGTGCCCCACGGTGTTTGTTAAAGTGAACTATCTGTGGTCTTTTTCAAAGATCTCATCTAGGCTCATGATGGAGCTTCACAGAGGAGCTTCAAGGCTTTGATCCCACTGTGTTCTAGAAATCTGGAGCTTCCGACCTGTCAAAGATCCCAAGCCCGATGGAGGAGGCAAACGAAATGTTTTGTTCACATCACAGCCATGTAAACATGGCGTGTGCTGCCCTTGTGAGGGAGTCCCTTGTGAGGGACTTTTAGTCCCGTCACTAAAAGTACTAGGTCTGTGCTAAATGACCACTTCTTAAAGAGTTTCAAAGTGGTCCAATGTGAAAGGTGGAGCTATGTGACCTGTGAGGTACGTACTTCAGGAAAGTTTATGAATCTTTGATTTCTGGGGAAGGCCTCTAGGTCTGCTTTCTCAGTCCCGAGTGCTGCGGAATGAGGACAGTTTGGAGTGACTCACAGGGCTCTGTGACTACACCCCATGGGGCCGGGGGCAGAAGCACAACCTTCCTCTCTGGATAGTCCCCACTACCGACATGGAAGACGGGAGAGGGAATCAGCATTTTGAGCAGAGACTGAGCGGGGGGGAGCAGACTGGGCTAAAGCATGACCTCATTAGATCCTCACACCTGCCTTGACAGATGGTACCATCCCCCTGATTTCTTAGATGAAAAGACTGAGGCACAGAGAGGTTAAATTGCTTGCCATGGAGTTCAAGATTCATACTCAGGCCTGTAGGCCTCCAAAACCCAGGCTCTTCCCACTTTTGCCTTCCACGTCCCGCAGTGGGAATACACTGTGCTAACTGGGACTCATTTGGTTGCACGTTACAGAAACTCAGTTAGGATGGCATTGGGTAACAGGGGACATTTAATGGAAGGTACTAGAGAAGCACATAGAGCAAGTAAACCCCAAGGAGGATAAAAGAGCTGTTGAGCTTAAGGAACTCAGAAACTGTGTCTGGGACAGCCAGTCGGGCTCTTTCTGTAGCTTCTGCCTTGGCTTCTCTCTGCATGTGGGCGGAGTTCTTTCATGCTACAGACCGACCTTATCCAGGTGGCAGAACGCATGGCCACTAACCACTCCAAAGATTCCTTACATCCAGCTGTCGACACTGGAGGTGTGTATAAAGAAAAACAGACTGAATCACTTTCTCCCATGTTGAAAAATCCCAAGGAAAGGAGGAATTCATTGGTTTGGCTCGGATCAGGTGTCCCAGTGGATCGATTGACCACGGTTTGAAGTAGGTGGGAGGGTCCCTGTAAGACGAGGACAGAGTGGGGAGGGTGAGAAGACCAGTGCTGGTGAGCAAGGCTGTAAGTGACCACCGTCTCTCTTAGATGGGGGCCATTCCTATGGCTCATGGCAGGACCAAAGAGCCACAAATCACCTCTCACTTCCAAGTTCAGCCTGTAGGTGGCTCAGCCATACATAGGCTGAGTGAGAAGGCTATCTGCCTAGATGTGTCTTAGACCAGCTTCTCCAGAATGCAGAGCCTGAAGCAAAGATGAAGATCTGGCTGTTTCCTTTGGGGGGTGCAAACCCAGGCAACAAAGGTGAGACAAAGGGAAATGAGGTAAGAGTATGTGAAACAGTGCTAAGGGGTGTGTAACCTTGATGGCTACTATCTCACAAAGAGCCATGGAGAAACCCCGCAGGTCACTGCACAAGATTTCTTGGCATGGGACTTCCTTGCGTGGGCAGCAAGGAGAAGCTGTTGTGAAGTAGTCCATGGAGAGAGGAAGGGCGGACATTGGATGCCCAGCTCCCTCTCAACCACTTTTTCCCACTGGGCAGTGCGCCTAATGGCGAGTTAAGTCTCCTTCGTGATTGTGCACCCCCTCCCCGCTCCCGCCCAGTGCCATTAGCAGCCTCTGGGATGTGAGTTCTCACCCCAGATTGCAGAGTACTTCATCCAAGTCTGGAAGAGGTCAGAGGAGCCAGAAACTCTGTGGTTGGGCAGGGCCTGCAGCCCTAGAACTTACAAGAGGTGTGCCACGAATGGCAGACCTGCCTGGGCCCAAGTCAGGCATAGAAGCAGCCAAGGCAGAGTGAGCAGACCTTGAGAAGGCCCTTGGGAATGTTCATGAAATTTATGTCCCAAGTGCTGTGTGACTTCGGGAAGTTGCTGCACATCTCTGAGCCTCAGTGTCCTCAACTGTAAAATGGGTTTGATAGTCCCACCCATTTTCCAGATCAGAAATTGTATCAGTTCCCGTTGAGTGTGGTGTCACGCACGTAGCCAGCGGTAAGTACAGAACAACCATTATTTGTAGGGTTGAGAGCGGCTCATTTCTGGTGACATTAGCATGGCTGGATTCCCTGGGGGAAAACCACTGAGTTTTGGTAAAAACTCTTGAGCTAGAATATTGGGTGGATTAGCAGATCTGAGAGAGAGGTGAAAAGAGACAGAAAATGCCAGCCAGAAAGGAAATGCATAAAGTATCTATCCACTGCTCACTCCTCACGTGGTACCTGCTGCCTAATTTGTGGGATCACCGCAAAATGGATATGTGGGGCCCCTTGTTTAAAAATTGTTCAGAATTTGACGATGGTGTCAGCAGAGCATTAAACCAAGCACGGGGTCCTTCTGAATGCAGAGCTCCATCGACTGTATAGGTCACATGCCCACGGCACCAGCCCTGTCCCCGCACTTACAACGTTCACTGTCACAGTGAAGCATGTGCTGTTGCAGGCCAGAGCTTGACAATGATCCCTTCTCCCTAGCAACCTCTCTCCCTGCCTGTGCTGGCTTGATGGGGTCTTGGAAACAGCCCAGGATGGGGAAGGACTTTGGAGCTGATTGAAAATGCCTCTACCTGAGCCCTGATGGTGTCATTAGCAAGTCGATGCGTACCATAGTGTTTAAGGGCAAATATAGAACATATACATATATATAAATTCTTTCTGTTGTGTGCGGGTCTATGTACTTACAGGAGTGTTGCCATGGTGACTGGCAGGGCCAGCTGTTGTTTCATTTCCCCCAAAGAATTGTATGGTAATGATGGTCCCCTGGAGAGTTCTCCTAGGGCAAGGAATGATATTAAAAATCTGCAAATCAATGAACAGGTAGTGTGTAGAACCTCATTCTCATTAGTTGTAATTAACAGGGTTGTACAGCATGTTGAAGGGAAGCGGCCAATTTGGGATAGAAATGTAGAGAGTGGACTGTTTTTGGAGCCTGGGTTTGAATCCTCACTGTCACATAAGAATTGGGTCACTTAATTCCTCTGAGCCTCAGTTTCCCCATTTAGGAAATCAGGATCATTATACCAAACTGTGGAAGCATTCAAAATAAAGTATATGAAATGCTTAGCTCAGTTTCCGGAATATTGTAGACGTGTATTACATGGTTGCTATGATGAAATATTATGATGAAATATTCAGTCTTAATGAAATTAATAATAATAATGTTTCCATTTATTGAGGAGGTCCACTTATGTGTCCCAGTGTTTATCTGCATTATTTCATTTAATCTTTATTTCATGAAATTTTATAGCAAGCCTACCAAGTGAGTAAATTGTTATCTTCATTTTATAGATGAGGACACAGAGAAGTCAAGAGACTTGCCTTAAGTCACACAGCTTGTAAATGACAGTGTTAGGATTCAAACCCCTGCAGTCTAACCACAGAGCCCAAGCCCTTAAATGCTATATACAGTTCCCCTGGGATGGGGATTAATAAAGACATGAAACCGGAGAAAGTGCTGAGAGATAAGTACTCTTCTAAATTTCATGTTAGTTCTGGGAGATTGGTCCTTGAAGAAATAAGGAGTACACTTCTTCCTATAGCAAAGACAGTGGTGAGGCAAGAGTACAGGACAGGGGTGTTTGAATAGGTGTTTACTGGTAGGGGCCACTCTGTGGACCAGCGTTGCTCAGTCCCAGGGGTTCAAAGATCTCTTCCTGGGACTTTCCCACCGATTCCTCTGGAGTTGCAGAAACCCCTACCCTGACCTGAATTATGGTTAGGATCAGTCAAGATCATTGGCTTCCCCCTCCAATGGTCCTTCCTCCTCGGCTCTGGGGCTGCTGATCTTTGTCTTCCTCCAAATGAAACAAAACCATGGAAGTATTCAAGCACAAAACCAGCGTCTTGGACTTCTCTCCAATTCTGTTTCCTCAAATACGGCAGGTAACTACTCTCCCCAAGGTTTTACAACACGTTTCTCTTACTCGAGCTGCTTTTCCCAGCCTTTACTCCTTTCACTCCTAGCCCCACTCATTGTTAGGTAAATTCCCAATCATCCTTCATATCTGAGGAAGTCAGGAAGCCTTCCCTGACTACACCCTACCCCAGGCTCTGTTAAGTCCTCTTGTTATAACTACTATAGCCACCTGTCTGTCGTTTGTAGCATTTATCAAAATTTTAATTATGAGTATAATGATTTGATTAAGATCTGTCTCTCTCAATCGATCTTTTATTACTATTGTATCCCTGAATGCTTACAACAATGGCTGACTTGAATTTGCTGAATAAATAGATGAATGGATATAACCTCCAAAGTCCCACTATCCGCACTGGGGGGAAGCTTGTGCCTTGCCAGGTGAGAACATCACAGCTTTCCCAGCTTCCTCAATATCTGGTAGGCTGACTGTGGTCCTGCTAAGTGTTAAAGAGAAAACAAATAAGATAAAGCAAAATCATCACATAGCAGGTCATGTGGGAAGGAAGGAAAGAAGGTAAAATTACTAGGCATCTACTGCATTTCTGATTTCATCCTCATAACCCCTATGATACAGGGGAGATGATTTGCATTTGACAAATGAGGAAACAAAAAAGAGAACGGAGCATTCATTAGGGAAAGTTAGTCCTTCCTCTGGATTCCAGTGCCCTGTCTTATAAAATGAAAGTGGAATCGGGGGCTGAAACAACCCTTAAGATCCCTTCCAACGTGGTCCTTCTCTGACTGAGGTTTAGTCTCCTGATGTTCATCTGTGTGTGTGCATGTGTGCATAAGTCCACAGAGTCATCTGGGACAGGGGCACTGTCATTAGCATGAGCGCTGGGGCTGCAAGCTCTCAGAGTAGCACCCAGCCTTGGATAATTACATCCCAAAGTTCAGACGGGAGCATCCGTGTCCTGTGCACCCTGCGAAGGCTGGAATGTCTTGTGCAGCTTTTATACCATGCCATAGGGAGGACTATGACGGGATTAGATGCAAATGCATTGAAGATTTGGCTGAATCAGGCTTGTATTCCCAGCACTGATAGTTGAGATATTTATTCAATCCAGGATCATAGGATGCTTTTCCTAGCCTTTTCCTGCTGAGCTGTGTTAAATGATAATGCAATCAGCAGAGGCAAGATGGGAAGATAACTAGCTGCCCCACCTTCTTTTTGCTGGTTCTTTGGATTTCATCAATGTTTACCCCCTTAAGCCACTGATTTGCTGCCCCTAGAACTCTAAGGAAAAAATGAATTTTATTCTGGAGGCTGGATGGTTAAACCCTTGATATTTGCTGGAATTGCTTTAATCTTACCCCAAACCTCCAGCCGGAAATGTTATGAGCTAGATCTTACAGGCAGGGGCCCCATCTTGGGGAATGGGTCTGGAGGCCTTTTCTCCTTCTCAGGGGTGTTCTTCCTCTGGGCATTAGCATTTTCCAAGAGGAGTTATCTAACGGTTTTAGTTCCTTGACTTCTGTGGTGCAAACAGACGGTTAGAATGGAAAAACTGAGGCTATTTTACAAGTTGGGAAAATGCCAGAAGGATACTTTAAATGGAGAACAGGGACCAGGGGAAAGTATACAGGGAGAAAGTGGAAGGAAGATATCCAGGAGCTGTATTCGGTCTGGGAGGGAATGGGGAAGACCTCTTTAGGAAGTAATAGTAACTAATCCTTCCACAGCTCTAAGCACGTTGTGCGTGTGAACCCACTGTCCCTCACATTTACACTCTGAGTTTGATACCATATTGTGTCTATTTTATAATGAGGAAACTGAGGCATCAAGAGGTGGGAGCCAGTGCTCTTCACCGAATAGCTAGACTTACCCTCTGATAATGGCAGTAATAATTACAACCATGATAATACTAACAGCAGTGGCCACAATTTACTATTGACCTTGAGCTCGGCTCTCGGCTAAACCCTATCTCCGGTGATCCTAGCACACACCTCATAAGGATGGACCTATTTTTATTCCAAATCATACAGGTGAGGAAACAGGTGAGAGGAGGTTAATTTGGCTGCTAGAGGTGACAGCACAGAGCCAGCCCTTAGGGCCAGGACCGTCCCAGTCTAGAGTCCCCACTTTCAGTCACCGCATAGCACCTTTCGTGGGATGCCCAGCCCAGCTAGGACTGATCCTTTTGTTTTCTCACCAAAGAGAAATGGGCAGCTCTTCTTTTCTTCTCTTGAGTTCTCCTTGGCAGCTGTGTCCATGGCACCCAGAAGAATAAAGGTGGGCGCTGGGGGAGAGGACTCTGAATTACCAGTGTACGAAGACCAGCTCTTTACTTGTGTTTATTAATGCAAAAAGAGCTGGGATTGTGCTGAATTTTTTGACACGTGATGTGCTTTACGGTGTACGATGTGTGTGTTCACAGACCACATCTTGGTGGGTCCTCACCACAAGGCTATGGGGCACGTATGTATTAATCTTGCTTTGTGGCCAAGGGACAGGTCCAGGAGGCTTTGTCGGGGTCTCAGAGCCAGGAAAGAGCAAAGCCTGTCCCCCTGCCCATATTTCCTGATGAGTCTGTGGGTCTTTTCAGGCCATCACTCCAGGATGCTTAAACCATCCCCGGGGGCTTAAAAAACAAGGAAGGTCTAATTTCACTTACAACAAATGCCCAGGACATGCAAATGTAGAAACAAAAAGTAGGTTCATGGTCGCCCGGAGAGGGGGACGAGTGTGGGGGGGAAAGGAGTAACTGCTAAGGGATGTGGGGATGTGGGTTTTTTTGTTTTTGTTTTTTGGCGGGGGCGAAAATGTTCTAAAACTGGTGAACTGGTTGCATGACTCAGAATGTACTAAAGGCCACTGACTTGCACACTTTAATTGGATGACTTTGTATGAGTGTGATGTGTCCATAGAGCTGCTCTTACCTAAACAGACGTGGGGAAGGCATTTGGGGGTGTGGACCAGTGAGGGTCCATGCATGAGAAGTGCCAGGCTGGGAGTGGGAGCTCGTTCCGGCAGCCTTTCTGGTCTATAAAGCCTCCAGAAACAGACACTGTTGACTTCTCATCAAACAGTTGTTACTTCTCTGCCAGTCTCCATCACCCTTTGGTTCAGGCCTGGCAGGTAATGCTGGAGGGGCTCACTGCCTTCATCACCCAGGCCACAGTGCCCTGGGGACCACCCATGGGGCCTGTGCCCTTGCCGGGGCCCTGGCAAGCCCGGCAGCCTGTCCCCAGCCTCAGGCCTTGCCATCTGGCCCAGCCTTTCCCTTCTGACCCAGGGCACTTTGCACATCTAACCCAGACTGAAAAACAAAGTCCTATCCAAAAACTGCATTTGCCAAATAGGAGTGGATGTAGCCAGTAACAACACATTCTGGTGTCTGATGGCCAGAATTCTGCACACTGTCCTCTGGGGGCCCTGCCTAATGCCTTTTGTACCCCAGCCCAGTCTTCGACATTGCTCAGCCTGGACAGATTCCAAGGGAAATAGACAAACTCTGTTTTCCTTCCCATCAGGAAACCGCCCTGTTCCCTGGGGAGCTCTCTACCCGGGAGGTTCTGTTGGGACTCTTAGGTGCCCTTCCTCTGAGGGCGAGAGGGAGATGGGGGTGTCTGGTCCATGCTGAGAGCTGGGGGCCGTGGGGAGGCGGTGGGTGGTACTTTGCAGACTCCTCTGACTTTGTCTCCTGGGAAAATAGCCTCTTTCATTTGCTGTAACTGAAACCCATAGCTGGCAGCTTCCTCTCTTGGGCAGCCGCTGAGCATGGATGCTGGGACTTAATTAGAGAGGTAGGCGGGAGGGAAATCTGAGAGGGGAAGGAAGCTATGGGAAGTGGTACAGAGGTGCCAACAGCCAAGTGGTCCAAGTGTCTGGGAAGCCGGGAGGAGAGGCTTCATGGAGGGTGGGGGGAAGAAGGAAAGATCGAGTCCCATCCCCTGATGGTGGGCTAGCATCACAGGGTCACTGTCATGCATTCACATTGTATTTTAGTTTCTTAGGATGGGGCAAAATTGCTCATTGGAATTTGTAGATGACTCAGGCAGAAACCATTTTTCTGCTTCAAGCTTTGCAGGAAAAAAGTAACTTTGTCTCCTCCTTGTCAGTCCTGGATGGCTTTCCAGCACTGTGTCTCAGTACCCATGTCCTTCACATCCCTTCACAGGCACGCCCACCACATCTTGATCAGATCTCCAGGTAAAGCTGATTTTTGCAATGACAGAATACATTACGGTTTCCACTGGTTTGAGCATTGCTACAAAGAGGGAGTACAACCTGCTGTGGATAAAAAGCAGAAAGTTAGTTCTCACGATTGACTTGAAAGATGTGAGAACTTAGTTTGGAGAGTCCTTAGGAAAGCACTTAGAAAGGGCACTAAAAAGCTTCACCCACTCCACAGCGAGCCAGGTGGAGGGGCAGGGCGGCGTGGAGGCGTGGCCAGGACCACGTGATTTCCGTCCATGCTTTTTTAGCCCCTGTGTGGCAAGCGTGATAACGGGGCACTTTAATTTTTTTTTTTAATTTTTATTTTTTAATTTTAATTTTAAAAAATGATTTTAATTATTTGTTTGAGAGAGAGCAGAGCAAGAGAGAGAGCACACAAGCGGGGATGAGGGGCATAGGGAAAAGGGACCCCAACTCCAGGCTGGATCGCAGGACTCTGAGGTCACCTGAGGCAGATGTTTAACCCACTGAGCACCTTTACAGAAAGGGTGAGACTTGGTTCTGTTGCAGCAGCAACTATGTAATTATCGCCGACCCCATTCATGTTGCTTTGTGTCTTTTTGCCTCTTAGAGTGTATCATCCACAGCTTTTGAGTTTGAAGGGGTGTTACCCTCAACGGAAAAAAGTTGAGACCGGTAGTGCTGAAGAGCAGATGGGAGTTGTAATGACCCTAAGGATGTCGAGTGGCTGTTTGCACGGAAATTTGTGCGGTGGGAGCCAGTGTCCCTGAGGAAAGGCTTGCAGGGTGTCCAGTCAAATCCCAGAGTGGTGGCACCCTGATGTGACTGCCATGCTCAGGTCCCTGAGCAGCAGCAACAGGGTGTCTCCATGGCGGGCATGGATGGGCATGGGGGGGACAGGAACATGGTATGCACGCCCGGCCCTCAGGTTCCCATCACTTTGTTTCTTTTGTGGCCAATTTTTAGGGGTTGAATGGCATCCCCCCAAAAGATAGTTTGAAGTCCGAACTCTCACTACCTCAGAATGCAACCTTATTTGGAAGTTGGGTCCTTACAAGATGTGACTCATTAAAATAAGGTTGTTTTGGAATAAAAAAGGCCTTTGATCCAAGATGGCTTGTGTCCTTCTAAGAGGAAGAGAGAGAGCCACACAGGGAGCAGACGGCCACATGACGACAGAGGCAGAGACTGGAGTGGGGTCCCCCGCTGGGGAATGACGGGGATGGCTGGCCACCAGCAGAAGCCGGGAACAGGCAAGGACGGAGGCCACCCAGAGTCCCAGAGGGAGCGTAGCCTGCTGACAGCTTGCTTTTGGGTTTCTGGCCTCCAGAACTGTTAGGACAATAAATGTTGTTTTTAAGCCACCAGTCTGTGGACCTCGTTACGATAGCCCTGGAATAGGAATGCACCAGCTCCCGTCATGCCCCACCATCGCCGCTAACCTATAGTTTTTCTTTAATAATTCTAATACCTGCACGGAGGCCAGCACCCAGGCCCATAGGCCTACGGCCCATTCTTTCTTGTCAAGATGCTTTTGCAATGCTCTGTGCCTGTCCCTGCTGAGCTTGTAGGCAGCCTAGAGCAGGGAAATCTTCATGGGCCCCTTTCTAAGCTCCAGTGTGGGACTGTTGTCCTCAGAACTAGAACAATTTAGTTCCCCCAGGCTTTGATTTGCAGTTTCTTATCAGATCCTCTCAACAATGCCTTAACATTGCTGTTAACCTTACTTTTTGCAGACATTTCAGGTGAAATTACTGGTCACCCACCAGCCCAGTTCTCCCCTTCAGGCCACGAGAGTCCCTCAGGTATGGCTCACTCACACATAGCCTAGAAGCTGCTGATGGGACCAGAGTCTACTTTTTCCTCATCTCAGAGAGAGCAGCTCACTAGGCTTTTTATCCCTGGTGTTGGATATGAAGGTGTATTTGACCTCTCACTCTAGGAGATGCTCCTTAAATCAACTGAGCATTTACTGCCTGGGAGAGAATCACTGAAGAGAGGATTCTGGGTAGGAGGTCAGGCTGCCTGGGGCCAACTCCTGCCTCCTAGGCCGGTTGGCTTATTGCCTATCCTCAGCAGAGCTCCAGGCTCTCTGGAAGCCTTCCTTCCCTGCAGCAGCTGCTTTTATGAGGGAAAGCTTTGGACTCCAGAGCCTGACCAGAGGAGGCAGCGTGTCCCAGACAGGCCCCAGCTAGGCCCGGCTGCATGCCAGGCTGAGACCAGGCCCAGACGACAAGTGTTAAAGGGCCTCTGAGCACATTGACCTTCTGTTTTAAAATGGGACAAGCTGACTGGGAGTTTGGAAACAGGTTCTCTACTCCCACTAAACTTAGGACTTTGTAGAGTAAGAAAATAACAGTGAAGCCCATAGACTTTGGGTTTTGACCCCCAGATCTGAGCATGACCAGCCATGTGATTCTGGGCAGATTACATAATATCTGTAAGCCTTGGTTTCCTCGACAGTGGAATGAGGTGAGGTTGGGGGACGGGGACGGCGCCTTGCCTGGGACAGTGAGTGTGAAGGATACATGTCAGCGTATTTAGAAAGCTCGTGGCACAGTGTCCTGGCACCTAGGAGAATGAATTTGGATTGCTGAGAAAGTGACAGAAGGACTCATTGCTAATTCCCTTCTTCTGGCCCCGCGGTCCACTTTCTGCATTGCCAATGGTCGTTCGATGGTCATCTCAGAGCTCTATCTTGCAGAGATTCACACTCACCTAAGCACCAGCCTGGAGGGGCTCTGGGGTGCGAGGGGGGAGTCTTGGGAGGGGGACTCTTCTGTGGGATCTCTTCCCTGATTCGACACTTTCTGGTTCTGATCCTGAGCATGTCCTTGGGCCCATCACCAGATCTCCTCCAGTCTCAGTGTCTTCTTGTAAATTGCTGATCAGATGAAGTAAAGCGGTGCCCATGAATGGCCCCTCATTGCCTGGTGCTCAGTCTAGTATCATGTGCTCCAAATTTGCGTCTGTCTGGCCTGCCAATCAGTGATTATTTTTAACCCTTCAAGGAGGCAGTGGTTGGGCACCAAAGGCCTAGGAGTCATTCCAGAATTCCAGGTGAAGCCACAGAGCTGCATGAGGCTCTTGACTAGGCTTTTTCCAGAAGTTTGCACCCAGAACCAGTGACACCCCCAGCAGGTGGAGTGGCTAAAGGAGTGGTTCTCAACCAGGGTTCCATGGCCCCCACATGGTATGCCCAGCCGCCTTCATGGGTGAGGAAACCAATTAGAATCAATGGGCGAAAGTCATTTTGTTATAACTGCGTGGGAGAGCTAGGCTTTGAACTCTGACCATGTAGCTCTAGAAACTCCAGCAATGGCTAGCACACCCTGCTGCCTCCCACCACCTAAAATATAGTGACCTCTCCATAAGTATTTGCTCAATGAAGGAAGGAAAGCAAGGACACCCTCCTTCCAGTCCTGAGATCTGGGAAGGCTTTCCATCCAGCCCAGTGTGTTGGGGTGCTATATCATTCCTCCTGTCTGACCAGACCTGGTCAGGGAAGGCAAGTTCCTGGAGACCAGACCTGGAGGAGATGTCCTTCAGCAAATAGCTCTTTGGAGGAAATGAGGCAAACTGTGTGAACACCAGAGGACTTATGATTCCACAAACACTGGGAGGCCTCTTGGGGAGATGCTGTGCCTTCTCAGGGGATGCCGACACTGGAAGTGGGATGCCCTTTTGATAATGCAGCGTGAACCTGCTAATTAGGGCTGTGTTTGTTTTGTGCTACATAAGGCAGATTTGATGAACTGAGCCGAATAGAAGCATTTTGAAGGAATAACTCTTTCTCTCTGCGACTTCCTTTAACTCTCTTTGGGCCTGCGAGTCCTGAGGTCCTTTCTTTGCTGGACCTGAGAAGGCAGGTTTCTGGCAGGGCACCTGGAGCTGGGCTCTCCTGCTGCTCAGGCAGCCCTCGGCTTTAGGGACTACTGGGACGATGGCTGCCTCTAACCCTCTAATGTGCCAGGCACCTGTAAACAAACACACATGGCAGTTTTACCAGACTATGGCCCAGAAGCCAACACCATACCATTTCCAAGCAAGTATCACCATGTACAGATGAATTTTAAAAATTTTGCTGAAACCTAGAAAAGCATTAAAGGACTCGCTAGTGCAGAAGGGAACAAGCCATGGGATGCCTATGGAATGGCGAAACCCTCCCCATGGCCTGTGGGCTCCCCTGACTGCCTCCACCCAACACATCCACCCACACCACAAGCTTCCTGTTCCCCTGCCAGCTCCTTCCTGGCCCAGGGTCCTTGCAAACACTGCCCCTTCCTCTTCCTCACTTCCTCCTCCTCCTTTCTCCTCCTTTGGGGCTCCTCTCCCCTATGTCACTCTGTCTTTGGGGACCCTAAGGCCTCCTGCAGAGAACCCGAACTCCCCAGTAACATGAAAGATGGTCTGGATTTCTGGGAGGAAGGGCAGGAAAGCCCCGTGGTATGTGTCCGGGTATCTCTGGGTACCAGACACGCTGCTGGCTTCCGTCATGATCTGGTATTCGTAGGAGGCAGGGCTGTGGGCCTCAGGGGAGCAGAGGCCACTACCAGCTGCCACTGCCATTTCATTATTCATCTGCTAATTGTGGCAAATGGGGATTTTACAACTCCCCCGGCCCTCATTGGGAGCTGTGGCAGTGCTTTGATGGGGGTGGGGGGGTGGTTGTGGAAGGAAGGCCGGCCTGGGAATCTCTTCAAGAGGCCCGTGTGTCTGCCTGGCTATTTCATTTGCGTCCTGCAGGCCTGAGTCTGGGTCCTATAACCATTTGGTGATGAGGCAGGGAAGGTGGGAACCCACAGATTTCAGGCCAAATCCTGCTTCTCCCATGTCCTAGTGAAATCAGCAGCTTGGATCATTCACATCCGGTGGTCGGTGGTTCCCATCGGGCTCAAAAGAGTGACTGGGTCACATGTGGCTGCTGGGCTCAGCTTCGGAGAGTGGGGGGACCAAGGACAGAGAAGAGACTCCCTCCTGGAGACCGTGGGCCCAGGCCCTGGGTGGCCAGGAGGAGCCAGTGCAGCAGGGTATGGGGCTGGGAACAGCACAGTCTTGGGAGCCTGACAAGCAGGAGCTGGCTGGCTTCGAGTGTGACAGGTCTCTTAGCCTCCGAGTCTGTTTCTTCACCTGTAACATGGGAGAGGAATCCTCATCTCTCCGGGTTGTGGGGAAGATGAAATTAGATAGTGTGCCTAAGTGCTTAGAGGTAAAGAGCCAGTTGTCAGGGAGGGAGAAGATTCTTATGCCCTGCCCAGCGTACAGCTCCATTCTTGGCTTATCTTCCATGTTAGTGGGGCTGTTTGAGGAGCCCCCATCCTATCTGCAGCTCAGCACTAATAACCATTAATCAGAGCTGCCATTGGGGAGCACTCTTTGAAGGCCAGAGCTTGTATAACGTACCTCTGATTTTGACAAACACCCTGCAAGTAGGTCCTCTGAGACCCACTTTCCGGACGAGGATGCAGAAGTCAGGGAGGATGAATAACTTGCCCAGGGTCACTCAGGAAGCTGCAAGCCCAGGACTGTCCCTCTGCCTGGCTTAGAACCAGAGGGTCAGCTGGATCCTTCCTTTCTCTTTGGCCATGATCATTTGGTTCTTTTTCTGAAGAGCTCTAGCCAACTTTATCTGTCCACCCCATGCTCTGGTAGGTGGAATGCAGTGGGAGTGAACCCAGGGTTTCGAGTTCAGACAGATGGGGGTTTGGAACCAGCCCAGCTCTTACTAGCTGCATGGTTCAGACAAGTCATTTGCCCTCTTTGGATCACAATTCCCTGTTTGTAAAGTGAAGATAAGGTCTGCTTCACAGAGAGGTCACAGGGAGTGGAAGTGTTCAAAGATGAGCTAGGGCCCAGAGAGATGCCAGATTCCCTGTCCCCTTCCTCAGGGGCAGCTGTGCAGCTTGGAATTCTCCACAGAGCCATCATCTGCAGACCATCCAGAGGTTGCGGGAAGACTGGACATGAAGCCAGAGTGGGCCCCTCACAAAGGCCTGCCCTTCCTCAGCCATCTCCAAGCCAGGGGACCCAACACCTTATTCTTTTTAATAAGGAAAAGGGTGGTCCAGAGAGTACCTATTTCTATGGTTACAGGAGTGTGACCTCCAGAGGCTCCTGACTGGGTGATGAAAGGCCAAGGCGAGGCTACCTCCCACCTTCATAATCCTCACAGAGTTGGCTCAGGGGCCCACAGAGATCCTTCCTCCTTCTTCTCTTTCTCACCAGTTGGGGGTATCCGAGCTCCCCATCCCTGACCTCAGCAGGAGCCCCAGGAGCCTTTCACCCTGGGCTGTGGATGTGGTGTGCATCCAGGCGTCAGACAGTCACAATGCCCTCCACATGGCCTGCATTTGAGGTGTCAAAAGGGCCTTTCTTTACTGTGATGCGGTCTTTCCACGATGGAGAAAAATCATGAACTTCTAAAGCAGAGATTGCTGAGGCATCCTGCAGGAGAGGAGAAAATGCATTAGTACCCCTGTTGTTTCATGTCTGTGCTGAAAACTTTCCCCTGTGGTCTCCCATGTCAACGAGATCAAGACCACGTACCTGAGCTGGCGCTCAGCATTCTCCACGTACCTCGACCTACCTCTGGGGTTGTAGTGATAGTTATTATTATTATGGGGAATCACGATGACTGTTGATGAACATAATCAGTCATCCACATTTGAGCGCTCACAAGCTGAGAGGCAGTGTCCTAAGCACTTAACTTGCATTACCTCATTGAATGCTAATGACAACCATGGGAAGTACGGGTTAGGTCCCCATCTCCAGTGAGGAGACCGAGGCCAAGGGACGGTAAGTCTGGAGGCTGTTGGACTCCAAAGCTCAGGCCTGGGTCATTCTGTGAGACTGTCACCCATACATCCAAGGCCCCAAAGTTCTCTTCCTTCTCTTGACTGGTTGGTCTCCTGTGTGCCTTCCACCATCCTCCCTCAAGTCCCTTAAGCTTACTCATGCTCTTCCTCTACCAGGAAAGTCTTGGGAAGCAGCATGGTGTAATGGTGACTCTGGGCTCCCAAGCCAGGCACACTGGGGTTGGAATTCTTGCTGTACTACTTCGCAGCTGCCAAACTATTTAAGCTTCCTGGGCCTCAGTTTCCTCACCTGGAAAATGGGAGCATGGCATGGCATTGGTTGATTGTTGATTTGATGAGTCAACATATGCGTAGCATCTGGTTCGAAACACTGGCTCACCTGTCCACATTCTGCCTAAAACTGTAGACCCAGTTCCGGCAACCCCTATGTTGAGAATTTCTTTGACTAATGCGATCTATTGACTTTCTTCTTCCAAACCACTCTGTGCCACCACTAGGTTCCTTCCTTATCCTATCCCTTGAAGGCAGAGGCCGACATTGAGCTAGTCCTATCCCCTGTATAGTACAAGAGCTTGATCCAGATTTGTGGAGTAATTGCTGTTCAGGGTTCTTTACCATCTATACCTTGTCTCCCTCTCCAGCACTCACTCTGCACCCCGAGTGTCTTCGCCCTGTACTCCCCCATCACACCCCTGTGCCCCATCATGCCCAACTGCCTGCGCTTCCTCAGACGTCAGTGTTCTCTCCTACCTCCTAGTCCCTCTGTCTGTATTACCCTCCTCTGTTTTTACCGTGGGTAACTTCTCCTTTGAGATTTGGCTCAGACATTCTCTCCTGCTCCAGGAAGTCTTCCCTGATATTCCAGGCTGGTTAGATAGCCTTCATCTGTGTTCCCACAGCCCCTCTGCTGACCTCTCCTAGCACTTGTCACAATGTATTTGCTGTATTTGTCAAGTTATCTATCTCGACAGCTAGACTATGATCCCCTGGGGAAAAGGACTATGTCACGGACATCTTTGGAGCCCTGGCATTTAACACAGTGTTCACCATAAAGCCAGTGGTTGTTCAGTGGATAGAGGGATGAATGGATGGATGAGTGCCTTCTCAACACTGACTGTTTGAAGTATCTGCTGACTCGGTTGTACACTGTCTGTGCCCATGATGTGACTTGGCCACTTCTGCCTTTGCATCCTGGAGACTGCGCCAGGCTGTTAGGGGATAGGACCCAGAACTACGGAACTGTGTCTAAATCTGCATGTGCATTTCGTGCTTCCCATTCAAACCTTGTTCATTAGCACAGCAATTAACAGCAGTGCCTAATGACAGATGGTCCGGCTGCGTGCCTGAACCCCTGGCTCCACGGTGGGCTTGGAGTGGGGCAGACACGTCTGGCAAGGTTGATGTTTTCATTGATCTAGCAAGTCTGAGCTCCCAGGGCTGCCGGCTGTGGAGACAGTGAGCTGACGTCAGCAGCGGCATTGGTGGGGGCTGGGCCTAAAAGGGCCAGGCCTTAGAGCTAGCACTTGGAAAGGTTAGGGAGGGTGTCCTGCTTCCATTCTAATCCTAGGATTTTTTTTTTTTAAGATCTGAATTTCATACTGGGAAGCCCTATCTCACCGCCACAGAAGCTCTAGGGAATTCTCCAGGAGTTGGTGTCCCTTTCCTATTCCTTAGAAGCTTCTGGGCTTTCTACAATTATTAGGTAGAATTATAATGACCAGTCCCCTTGGCTTAAGCTAACAGACACTTGGAGTTCAGTATTTAGAGTCATGTAAGATCTATGTTTATGTAAACAACAATTATATTTAAGCCACTTCGGGGACAGAATTTTTTTTCTTCCTGTTAATCCCTGGTTTGAATTGTCTCTAGGGTTATTACCTTGTGAATGATATTCATTTCTCCATGAAAGAAATATCAAATTCACATTCAAATGGCTGCCTTGGTCATAAATTCAAGCAAGATCCCAACGTCCTAACCCAGAGTAGATTTCATGGACCTGGAATCCATTCCAGAGTTATCCTGCTATCCCAAGATATCGCTGGAAAGATCTTGTCTGACCCCCACACACAGGGCAACAAGCGTCCAGAGAGGTACATTGATTTGCCCAGGAACACACAGCAAGTTAGCGGCCCAGCTGGAACCTCTTCCCAACACCACATTTCAGATCTTCAGAAATGCTCAAGCTTTGCTCTGTGCCAACCCCAAACCACTCTAGCAGAAATTCTTCAATAGGTATGGGATAGGCCTCCTCCGTGGCCTGTCCACGAACTCTGAGTGAAGGAGAAGGGAGGGCGTGGACCAATGAAGGCTGTGGTCTGTTGTTAGTCATGCAGAAACCACACATCTTGTTTTGAGAGGTGTTGACAGGGAGCCCCACTGGAGGAGAAGATTAGCTAAGGTTGAGAATTGCCCTGGTACGAAGCCTTTGCGATGTGGCCCTTTTCTTGGGTAGGGGATGGGGAGCAGAACTGGAGGAATAGCCTGGTTCCCCTAAGTGCCAGTGGGAGAAATACACATGGTATAACAACTTGTCCTCAACCTGCAACTTCTTATCCAGTGGACAGGCTTCCTTGAGAGAACCTTCGTGTGCTCTGTTCATTACAAGAGGTCTCACCTTCATCCATCACTGATCTGTAATCCTAGGTGTCTATCTGATGACATGCTGAGGTCACCATGAGGGGGAATCGTGGTCCTCCTGGGTCTCCGGGCTCATGGGCAGCTTGTCACCAGGAGAGAGAAGAGATTCCTGGGACAAATGCCTCAGAGCTAAGGTCCAGGTGTTCTCGGTGATCCATGGACAGGTCCCACCTCACCTGATAACGTTCCCCATCTCCCTGCAGGGGATGCCAAGGTTTAGGTGGGCATTGTAAAATGTTGGCCTGGAAGAAGGGATTATTCTCTCTCAGTCATGTTGAGTGTGTCCATGCCCCTATTCCCTATTGCTGCTGGGGCAGACTTGTCCTCTCTGTCTTTGTCTTTTTATTTATTTATTTATTTTTAGGATTTGTTTTGTTTTGTTTTGTTTTGAAGTAATCTCTATACCCAACATGGGGCTCGAACTCACAATCCCGAGTCATATGTCATACGCTTTATGAACTGAGCGAGCCAGACACCCCTGTCTTTGCCTTTTTATTTTAATTTTTAATTTTTTTTTTTTTTTGGTCTTTGTCTTTTTAAAAATTTGTCCTGGGGCCCTATAGCAGAAGGAGGGTTCAGGCACACATTCCTCTCTTAGGATACAAAGACATGATCAAAATTTATCCAGTCTTGGGGACATTTTTTTTTTTTCTTATGGGGAGACAGTTTTTTAATCAAAATATAAAGGTAACAAGAGGAACTTTTGATGGGAAAAGTATTTCTCCTATAACCCCATCGTCTTATCATCACAATTTGCTCTTCTAATCTTTGTATGGGCATATATATTTCACATAATTCTAACTTTAATAGAAACATAACCTTTTTTGTATTTTTAAAATTTAGAAAATGCGTTTACTGACTGTGTTAGGACCCAGAATAAACTTGTGTTACTTTGTTTAACAAAGAAACTCTAGAACCAATGGTTTGAACAACACAGACGTTTATTTCTCTTTGCTGTGAGAGCTTGCTTTTACAATGAGCACCGGTAGTAGTGGTCTATTACTACGCCCCTTTGTTTCAGCGTGTCCCCTGTGGCCAGCATTTCTGGAGAAGTCCCGGGTCCCTGAGGTTTGCGCGCCCTTAACCACTGCTGGGGAATGAGAGTTAATTAGTGCTCCTGCAACAGCATCTGTCTCTCTCGCTGCTCACGACCATGCTGCCTTGCGTTTAATTTTCTCAGATGGCCTGTATCAGGCACCAGCCCAAGAGCCTCCAGTCTCCAGTGGGCATACACTCTCCTGCACATTAAAACCGCTTCCCCAAAGCTGGAGGTGGTAGGTCCCTCAAGGTAGCTCCCTATTCCTCCCCCAGAAGCTCTCTCCAAATCCAGGACTCTCTTGAATTTATCAGACACTGACCATGAACTTCTGCACCTTCGGCTTCACTGCACTATGCAAAATATACACTTTTTGTCTGTCCTAGGGTCTTGGCCGAAATGTACTTTAGTCCTGATTCAAAGGCTGGGCTGGTCCCTTCCAAGTGGTGGGGCCTGTCTCCTACCAGAACTCCTGCAGTGGGGAATCCCTCAGGCTCCCCGAGTCTCCTCCTCTTCCCCAGTTCTGAGGATTAGGCTACAATTGTCCATCTTAACAAATGGTTGGGGCGTGGTAGGGGGATTCTCCAGGAGCTTTGTGGAAGTGAACCATGCTCATCCGCTGCTCTGTGATTTGGTGGCGGTCATGAAGGATTAATAACTTTTGCATCAAGGAAACATAGCACCCTCTTAGTGCCTGCCCCCGACCCCAGCCGCACTTTTCTAATCTTGGAGAAGAGCAGGGAGTGGCAAAGGGGATGAAAAACAACGATAGAATGAGAAAACAAGAAGGAGATGGATTCAAGGAAGACCTTCGGCATGAGCTACTATAAATCTGCCACAGCAGACTCTGGGCACTTCCCCCTCCCCTGCAATTTGTAACAATAATGAGTATTTTGCAATGTAGGGGCGCTGCTGAATTCAGGGCACAGGGTCACATCTTTTATTCTGTCCTTTGCTCAGCCTGCTGAGGACTGTGTTTCTCACAGGCACGGTCTGCCTTCCCGAGACCTGAACCCCCGTCGCCCCAGCCCCAAACCAGGGACGATACCGACAGGCGCGCAGAGGCCCTCCAGGAGCATTTACCATCGCCTTCCAGGACGGAGCCCGTTTCCTTTAACCTCGAGGCTGCCAAGTAGAAAGGCGAGGAAAACAGTGGTTCTCATGTCTTTGGATTTTACAGACCAATAAAATTTTTTAAGAATGGGAAGAAACTTATTTTGCCAAGTAAGGACATTGAAGGAAAAAGAAACTTAAAAAATGAACATTTCCTAGCCCCATCATTTCATTAAAAAAAAGGGCATCTGTACACACACACATGCACACACGCATGCACTCACACACCAAGTAGGAAGGACACTAATCTCAGCGTAAACAACAGCTCTTTGTGCTAAATGGATTCAGATTATTGTATGAAAAGTCCCAATATTGTCCTTACTTTTCTCATTTTGTTGGCAACACGTTAAGACTTCACGGTAGCCTGTTCCTTGGATTAAGGCTTAGAAAGTGCAAGCTGACGTCACTGAATTAGTCACAAGGTTAAGTGCACTGAGGTGTGCAGACAGCTGTATCTCACTGCATTCGCCGTTGTCAATGTTTAAGATACGGGCTTGGATCTCTGAGTTCTCCCTGGGCACTGGATTCATGTGGGGATACTTGTGGCTCCCTGACCTCAAGGGAGTGTGCGCTTAAGTGAGGGATATATGAGGGATATGGAAATGTCACCTCCTCAGGGAGGTCCTCCCAGACCACCCCATCCAGAGTGGCAGCTGAGACCTTAACCCCTCACCAGCTCCAGTAATTCTCTAACACGTCACCTTTTTCCTTTTTTTTTCTTAAGATTTTATTTATTTATTTATTTATTTGAGAAAGGGAGAACATGAGAGGGGAGAGGTCAGAGGGAGAAGCAGACTCTCCACCGAGCAGGAAGCCCCATGCGGGACTCGATCCTGAGACTCCAGGATCATGACCTGAGCCAAAGGCAGTTGATTAACCAACTGAGCCGCCCAGATCTTTTTTCTTTTTCTTCAGAGCTCTTGCCTTTATGGAAATTTGCTTGTTTATGTCTTGTATCTTCCTTTACGGCCCATCTCTGCTCTCTAGAATGTAAGCCCCAGGAGTGCAGGAACATTTCCTGCCTGATTCCCTCCTGGAGCTCCCACGCAGGGGAACGAACAGGGCTTCCCTAGGGTGGTGGCTGGGGTACGGTGGGATCCTGGGGTTGGGGCATGGGAGTGGGATGCAGTGCCCCCTTGCCCTGGGTTTCTCCCACTGTGTCTAACCTCCTGAAATCACTCAGGGGTCAGCGGAGAAGATTGGGGGATACTCTGCTTTGAATGGCTGATTTGGCTTCTGAGTTACTGGAGATCCAGTGAGGAAAATAATTTAGAATGGAACAGTAGTGTTTCTTGAGAGAAAGGGAAGAAAGATCTGTTTTCTACCATTTAGCTCCCTTGCTGAGTATGTAGAGGTTGCTGGAAGGTCATGTGGAATATATAGAATGGAAAACTCAAGAGGTTCCCCACTGCCCTTCCTCCAGCGGAAGTCGGCGAGCCCAGCAAAGCATGTTGGTGGCAGCAAGAGGATCACCCTCACCAGGTTGCTGCTGGAAATGGTCTCAGGCAGGAGGACCGGAGCCCAGCATTAGCATTTGGCCACCTTGGCAAGGAGGCAGGTCTGGGGACTGCCTCGGTGTAGGGTGGGGCTCATGTGTAGTTGTCTCTCGGGGGATTGTCGTAGTTACAGGAAAGTGACTGCAAGCTCCTTCCAGCGTGTGGAGCTGCAGGAAGGCAGGCTGAGCTGAAGCTCAGAGCCCCGCCCCCGGGCATCAGGGCCCAGGGAGTGAGCATTGCGTTTGTGGGAGAAGCTGGTTCGATGGTAATAATGTGAGTTAATATTTGCTTAGAAGTTGCCATGTGCCGTGTGCGTGCGCCAGAAATGCTCATAACAATCGTAGAAAATAAATGCAATCGTTATCTTCTCTTCACGCGTGAGAACACCGCAGCTCAGAGGGGTGAGATAGCTCCCCCGAGGTCGCGCTGCTGATGTATGACATCTCAGGGACCGGAATCCCGGCCTGCCCTCCCTCCCCCTGAGCGCACGCACACAGCTGAGCTCGCCTCCGACTAACCCGTGCCCAGCTTTGGGGGCAAGCCCCAGAGCTGCTCTAGCTCTAGAGGTTGGAACAACAATAGTAATTAATACTAGAAATAAAAGACAAGGGACCTACTGAGTTGTGAACATTCGCTCATGAAACCTCACGTCAGCCCGAGAGGTAGTGTTCTGACCCCCATCACACGCCTGAGAGACAGGCTCAGGCAGCCTGAATGAATCTCCCAAGTCTCACAGCCACGAGGCAGTAGATTCAGAATTCGAACCCAGGTTGGTCTGACTTCAGTGCTCCCTCAAAAGCAGCATCCTGTGGGAAAGAATTCATTCAAGCAAGATTTATGGAGTACCTACTGCATGCCAGGCACTGGTCCAGAGGGTAGGGTCTAGGCACTAAACAGGAGAGACAAAAATCCATGCTTTCGCGGGGCTCACATTCTGGTGGGGAAAATAGATGATATAGGTAGAAAGTAGTAACTATGTACAATTTCAGCTGATTGTAAGTTAATTTAAAAAATTAAGCAGAGTCATGAGCCAGGGGTCAGGGTGACACGGAGCTGGGGAGGTCGGGGGGGGGGTGGCCCGTCTTAACCACAGGCCCCCTCTGGCTGCTCCCTGAGCGGGGACCCCAGGCGTGCAGGGCAGGACGGGGACCCAGGTGGGGGGCGATTGCTAGAACCCAGGTAAGGGACAGGCGTGACTTGGATCAGGGCGGTGGTGGTGGATCAGGGGGAGGTGGGTGGATTCGGAATTTATTCTGAAGTGACTCAGTGAGACTTGTTGATAGATTGGAGGTAGATTGGGAGAGAAAGTGGGCAGCTCAAGGGTGACTCCCGGATTTTGGCCTGAATGACCACAGGGTTGGAATTGCCAGTTGCTGAGATGGGGCAGGCCAGAAGGTCAGGAATTCAATTTTATGATTTGTGTTGGAGGTGTTTATTCCCCATCCCAAGGGGAGATGTTGAAAAGCCACTGTGATTTATGAGTCTGGAATTCAGAGGGTGTATTGTGGTAAATATGTACCATATTTCACCAAATATAAGACGCCACCGACTGGGAGATCACCGTTATTGTAGGTACTAGTAGGAAAAAACTCCACCAGTTAAACTAGGGCACGTCCCAACTTCAAAGATACTAAAATGTGTCTTGGAATCAACAGGATATAGTCCCTTTGGGAGTTTCCATTGTAGAGGTGGTACTAAAGGTGGTGGGAGGGAACGAAGTCACCAGGGGAGTGATGGAACCCAGAGAGACGAGAAAAGGAAGTATAAAGACTCTGCGCACCGGGGAGTGATGTTTCAATCAGGTGCACGGGTGTCCCCATTCCTGCCAAATGCAAAGTCAAGCAGGTAAAGCTCTTCTTCACAGGCAGATGCCGTTGAGACCATCCCGGGGTGAGGCTTCTGTCTGAGGATGTGGAGCTCAGAGTCAGGGCTGGGGTACAACACATGACATCCCCCATCACCTGCTGCTCGGTGCCATCCAGGAAGGCTCACCTGGGGTTAGGCCTGGCCTCAGTGTCCTCATCAGCAATACGTGTCCATGTTGTCTGCTCTACCCTCCTCAAACCCAGATAACAAGCCAGTCTCTTCTTTTTCTGGGCCTCTGTTCCTGCATCTACAATCAAAGATTGGACAGAGGAACCCCTGGGTCCCTTTCCCGTTCCGGCATTGTGAAATTAACACTAGCTGCCACACTTTGAGCGTCTGCAAGGTGATTTATATGAGTGTTAATCATCATAAACAATGATTTGGTCATCTTGGGGAAGGTCAGAGGGCCCAGAACCTGAGCATTCAGCTCAGGTCATGATCCCAGGGTCATGAGATCAAGCCCCACATAGTGTTCCCCCCTCAGTTGGTGGGACTGAATCTGCTTTTCTCTCTCAAATAAGTAAAGAGTCTTAAAAAAGAAAAAAGAATGAAACCAGGTGCTATAGATTCCACCAAGCCCCCTGCCTCCCTGCTGGCCCTGATGTGTGACACCGACGTGTAATTCTCGAACACCGTGGTCAGAGCCCATGGACAACCCCTTCCCATAATATGACAAATGAACTTCAGGGTGTTGCCCTGCAGAAATGAGGAAGTTAATTTGTTTCAGGGTCTCCCATGCTCTTATGGGAAATGGAGGGGCTCCTGGAAAGGTCGATAGAGAGAGAGACAGCTGACAGTGGGTGTGAAGGTAACTCACACACAATCCTGTGGACTCAGAGTCCAGTGCTCTCTTAGACCACATTTTTGCATGTCGAGGGCTGGCATCCACATGGAATGGTGCCGAATGGCATTCCCTTGATCAGAGAGGGGTTGACAAAGGTTGCTTGGTGTTCTGTTGCCAGGAGAAGGTTTCTTGAGCAGGAGGTGGGAGGGAAAAAGATTGGAGTGGGTCTGAGTGAGGGGACAGAGCTGGCTGTTGGCCTAGGCCTAGTCACAGAGCTGGCCAGAGTCAGTTGCTGTCAGCCTTTCGGTGAGGGTTGTAGTGCAAATCTTGGCACTGGGGGACGGGGACCGTCCTGGGCATCGCAAGATGTTCTGCAGCACCCCTCAGCTCTACCCACTAGATGCTGGTAGTACCCCACCCCACCCCAGATGAGACAACAAAAAATATCTTCAGACATTGCCAAATGTTCCCCGAGGAGCAAAACTGCACCAGCCACTTCTCCAGGGTTAAGAACCACTGGCGTGAACAATTTCCTCACCCTCCTGAAAAGATCATCAGCTGCCTGCTTGCTTGCCTGTCCTGGGGACTTCCTGAGAATCCTCCATGTGGTGTGTGACCACAGGGCTGGGTGAAAGCTGGGCTGCAGTATAACCGGCTTCTCCCTGTCCTTTTAATAATTGTTCCCTGGAGCCACTTCATCGTGAAACCTTCTCTGGGACTCATGCTTTCTCTCACGCCTCTCCATCCCTGCCAGGTACCTTCTTCTTATCGTCCGGTGCACCAGATGTGTTCCCACCTCAGGACATTTGAACTTGTCGATCCCCCTGGCTGTGCGTCTCCTTCTCATCATTCATGTCTCTGCTCACGTTGCACCATCTTGTGGGCCCTCCTTGATTGTCATTCCTGTTACAACTTACTGTAGCTCTCTGGTTGAGTTCCTTTAGAGCATTTTCCACCCTCTGGTATCATCTCGTTTGTTAATTTGTTAATTTGCTTTCTTGCCTTCCTCCCCCACTGGACTGTAGGCTTCCCAAGGACAGAGACCTGAGCTAGTCTGGTCCTTGCTGTGTCCACAGTGCCAGCTGCAGTGCATGGCTAATTGTGGGTTGAACAGTCTGGGTGAGCACTTACTGAGCATCTCCTCTGTGTCGGGCACTGTGCTAGGGGCTGAGGATGTCAAGGTGAAGAGCACAGTGCCTGCCTCCTGGGAACTCAGTGCCTCTCGGAGGTGGATAGGGAAGTATGGAGGCATGGAAAGGGAACAACGGGTTAACCTGCCTAGCAGGTGAGGGAAGATCGCTGGGGAGGTAGTTAGAGGGAAAGGGGGAATGCACAGCACCCACAGTCATGGGGATACAGGCATTCATGGATGACGCCCAGGGGATAGAAAAGGAGGGTAGCCTAAATCTCCATGCTGCAAGAGTACCAGTGTGATGCCTGGCAAGGCGGGAGGTGAGGGGATGGAGTACTTGAGGCCAACTCCGAGAGGCCTGGACTCCCATACCAGGAAATTGTGACCTTACCCTGTAGCAAAAAGGAGCCACCGAGGCAGCATAGGCTAATGGTTAAGAAAGTAGGCTTTGAATTTCATCTCAGACCCTGGTTCAAATCCTTATTCTGACATGACTGAATTGTGTGACAGAAATGTCACATCTTTTAACCTCCATTTTCTCATTTTTGAAGCAGGATTCACATTCATCTCGTTGGGTTGTTGTGAAAGTAAAATGAGTGCCTAGTACCGTGCCTGGTGCACAGTCAGGATTCAGGAACTCCTTGTTATTCCTACTGGAGAGGTTAACAAGGAGATATTGGAGGTTTTCCAAACACACAAGGGACATGATAGATTAGCATTTTAGCAGGATCGATCAGGCAGCGATGGGAACTGCAGGTGAGATGGGACCCAAGAACTGTTAGGAGGTTGCTAGAAGGAAAAGGGAGGTGGGGAGGGGAGGAGTTGTGTGTGTCCTAGGTCCTGGAGCATCTGCTGTGGCAGGAGATGTGGCCATACTTCACCCCTCCAAGGAAGGGCCCAGGGCATAGATGAGGAGCCCCCACATCTGACAGGTAATAGACACCTAGGCTGGACCAGAGGGGTCCTAGCAGGTGCTCGGGGTGCCTAACCCAAGCAGATGACAGCCTCTGCCCCACCCCCGCCCCGAAGATGCAGCCAGTTCTGCATTTCAGATAGCCTGTGCCCCCCAGAGAAGGGGTGGCTTGCCATTTGCATGGGTGATATACTTTTAATTAAAATGGTAATCATTTGAGCATTCCTTAAAGTTTTACTTTGGGAATTTGCCTTCTTGCAAGCTCTGCCCTAATTAACATTCTCTTTATCTCTTATTAATAAATTATATCTCGGCAGTTTCATCCACCTTCTTTGATCACCGAGGCTCATCATTTCTGAGCCAAACTCCATTCCATATTGACATTTAGGGTACAACGGGCCCAAACCAGGGGTTTGAGAATTAGGGATCTCAACTCCCAACAGCATGGAGATCCCTCTTCTTGCTGCTCCACTGGGCCCCAGGCAAGCACACAACATATGTGCCTCTGAGGTCAAGAGTGTGGACCCCTGGGTGCTCACTTTGAGGAAGTACCCAGATTAGGCAGATAGGCCCGAGGCAGAGGTCGCAGATATATTAGGACCCAGGGCCATAACTAGGAAAACAGAAGCAGAAAAGCTGGTCGGGTGGCTCACAGGCTTCAACCCCAGTCCAAGAAAGGTCAGGTAACCTGATTCCGGTCTCAAATGCCAGTAATCGAAGGTTAGGGAATCAGTAGACTAACATTTTCTGGGCATCTACTATGTGTCTCCTATGTTAGGGGCTGTATGTGCATGGTCCCTGGTACTATATCAAGCCGTCTAATGAGGCATAGACAGTTTCGTCTCCAGTCTCCCAAAGAGAAAACCAAGTCTTGGTGAAATTAACCAACTTCCCTAATGTGACCCAGCTGGCAAGAGGTCCACTGGTATTAAAGTCAAGGTCTGTCCAATGTCAAAGCCCTCTTTCTGTTCACTGCACCATGCTGGCTGCATTAGAACCAGGATCTCCTAGATCGAACTCCTCTGACCTGTCTTTTAAGGCTCCCTCTGGCGAGTGTGTTAGACCCTTGCTACTCCAGCTGTTGTCCAGCACCACCAGCTTACTTGGGTGCATGCGACACATGCAGAATCTATCCCTAGCCCACACATGGAAAGAATCTGCATTTTGACAAGATCCTCAGGTTGTCCTAATACTCACTAAAGTTTGGGAAACAACTTAGAGATTTGGTATTTGTTCAGAACCTACTACTAACCCTTCTGTTCCTTCCAAGGTCAGTGTTCCTCCAACTGAACAAAAAAGGAAAAGTTAAGGGATGTCTCCTAGGTCTTACATGGAGTTAAAAGCTAGTGGCAGAATCTAGATGTGATCCCTAGCCTTGGCCCTGACCTGGATTCTAGAGGTTGAGGTCTAAGATTATCCCATATTTTTGGGTTGGTGTCCTTGGGCTTCAGGATGATGGCAGTGGCTACTGGGAGCCATTTTTAGCATTCCCCAAAGCCCAACTGGTATCTTCTACTTCATTCCAGTTAGATTGTAGGGACATGAACTTGGGCACAAATGTCTTTGCTTTTGACAAGAATTATAACTGGTGGGGTGGGCGAGCCTGGTGGTGGGTATTGAGAAGGGCACGTATTGCATGGAGCACTGGGTGTGGTGCATGAGCAATCAGTCTTGTAACACTGAAAAATTAAAATAAACATATTTGGGGAGAAAAAATATATACTTGATTATAAAACACTGAAAAAAAAAAAAAGAATTATAACTGACCAGCATGGAAACTGATTATTTCCTGGCAAGCAGGAGTTTGGATTGGCAATCATACATAGCTGTGATTAATGAAAAATGGAAACATTAATTAATTACCTTTCAAAAGTTGACTTGTTATAGGAGACAATGGCTTTCAAATTGCAAGGTTCATAGTGGGAAAGAGATTTTAAATGAAGTCCCTGGGGGTCTAGTAACAACTTCTCATTTGTGTTGAAGGAAAAAGCCAGTGGACCAACATCACTAACCATCAGGGAAATGCAAATCAAAACCACAGTGAGCTATCACCTCACACCTGTTAAAATGGCTATTATCAAAAAGACAAGAGATAATGAGCGCTGGTGAGGATATGGAGAAAAGGGAACACTTTGCACAGTTGGTGGGGATGTAAATTGGTGCAGCCACTTGGAAAGCAGTATGGAAGTCCCTCAAAAAAATTAGAAATAGAGCTAACAAGTGATTGAATGACCCCACTCTTGGGTATTTCTCCAAAGGGAGTGAAGAAACAAACCTGAAAAGATATCTGCACTCCCATGTTCACTGCAGTATTGTTTACAATATGGAAAAAACCTAAGTGTTTATTGATGGATGAATGGGTAAAGAAAATATGGTACACACACACACACACACACACACACACACACACAAAGGAAAATCATTCGGCCATAAAAAAGAAAGAAATCCTGTCATTTATAACACCATGGATGGACCTTGAGAGCATTATGCTAAGTAAAATAAGACAGACAAAGACAAGTACTGTATGATTTCACTTATATGTGGGATCTGAAGAAACCAAACTCATAGAGATTGAGAACAGACTGGTGGTTACCAGAAGTGGGGAGTGGGGGTGGGAAATGGGGGGAAATGAGTGAGTGAAGGGGGTCAAAGGCACAAATGTCCAGTTCTAAAATGAGAAAGTCCTGGGGACGTAATCGGCAGGGTGGTGACTACAGTTAACAATGTGCTATTGTATATTAGATAGCTGCTAAGAGAGCAGATCTTACCACACACACATGCAAATGTAACCATGTGAGATGAAAGAGAGGCTAACTAGACTTACCCGGGCAATCATGTGGCAATACACAGATACCAAGTAATTACATTGTACTCCTTAAACTTATACAATGATATATGTCCATTTTAGCTCAATAAGGGTGGAAAAATAAAACAAAAATTTCCAAGTTAAAGCAAAAAAAGAGTAAGCCTGTAGAACCTCAGGGGAATACTGGTGTGGGTGCTGCCTCATGCGGTATTTATTTAATTCTCACCGACCTGATAATAACAGCAACAATAATGACAACATATAATATTAATAGTAATAAGGGCTTCCAATGAGGAAACTGTCCAGTCTGTGGCAGCTGATGTTCTAAGCCAACCTCCTAAAACTTCATGAGGTGGGTCAATAATTAGGTCTATTTATCACCCCCATTTTACAGATGAGGACAGGGGGACTCAGGGAGAGCCAGTGACTCACCCAAGGCACTCAACCTGATAAATCGTGGAGCCTGGATTCAGACCCATCTCCCAAATGCCCTTTCTTTCCAGGCACCCTGCCCCTCCTGCTGCTTGGCTTCAGTTGGCGATGCCATCGAGGCTGACTGTTACAGTTCGGTGTGTCAGGGATGGGGCTTTAGGACGGGCCACGTGTCAGCAGCTACCAAGTGGACTCCTTCTTTTCCTCCTGCTCTTCAGTGAATTCTGGGCAGGGTCCCCTTTACTATTCATCTCCAGCCAGGCTGTCTTGAGCTCTGGACACGAACTCCCAGCTCTATCACATCTAGTCCAGGTGCCTTTTTCAAGTCAAACAGAGCTGGGTTCAAATCCTGACTTTGCCATTTTTTTGTGTGTGTGGCCTTGGCAAATTACTTCTATGTCTGCGGAAATATGGGAATAATGATAGCCCCTCCCTCGGGGAGTGCTGTGAGGATTGAGAGGGAAAATGTATGTGAAAGCCTGGAGGTTGCATTTTGTAGGGAAGGCACCTGAGTTCCAGAGGAGTGAGCAACTTGGTGAAGTTTCGAGGCTTCTCAGGGGAGCGGCCAGAAGTCAGACCTGGGTCCCTTACCTTACTGCCCCTTCTGCAACACTTGTGCTCAGCAGTAGGTTTGATGAGAAAATGCTGCATGGATAGCTGCTCAGCCCATTGAAGAATCCCACTTTGCTTTTTGGTTACCATATCTTTAAATATCATTGACCCTGGAAGGTCTCAGGTGAGCAGTAACCCAGCCAAGCTGTGACTTCCCTAGAATGGCCTGGCCCACACGGTGCACGGCTATCTTTCAGTGTGACCCTGACCTTTTCTGCATGGTCTCTCCTGGTCAATCAAGCTTTGGAAGCTCACTGTTCATATCCTAGTGCAGTCCTCGGTTTTATTTTCAAATTACAGCATTCTTATTTATACTTGTGCTTCACATGATAGTGTATGTTGGTTTGTGTTTTATTTATTTAATATCTACCATTTTCTAATTAAACTTTTTATTTTGAAATAATTCACATGTTGCTGTAAGAAATAATAGAGGGAGCTCTTGTTTACCCTTTATCCAGTTTCCTCCAAGTGTCAAAACTTGCAAAACTATAGTATCAAATCACCACTAAGATACTGACATTGTGCATCTTTTTTTAAAAAAATGTATCTTTCTGGGGCACCTGGGTGACACAGTTGATTAAGCATCTGACTCTTGGTTTCAGCTCAGGTTGTGATCTCAGTGTATTGAGATCGAGCCCCACATAGGGAGGGAGATTCTCTCTCCCTCTCCCTCTGCCCCTCCTGCTTGTGTGCTCTCTCTCTCTCTCTCTCAAATAAATAAATCTTTCTTAAAAATTTCTTTCCACTAGAAATTAAGGCCATTATATCAGTGACTTTGTCTTGTTCAAAACAAAATATTCTCAACTTCTAGAACAGTGCCTGACAGATAGAAGGGTATTAGTAAATATTTGCTAAATATATGAATAAAATGTAATATAGAGCCCGGTGTCATTTTTCATTCATTTCCTCTCTCCCGCCCAGTCTTTAAGTGTCTCTGTGATACCCAGGCAGTCTTACCTCTGAAAAGTCACATGTTTCTCCAAGTTCTGTGTACTGAGTCTCATTGAGATAGTTAACCTTCGGGCTGGGGTGAAGATTTTCCAGGGCTAAGTATGCATGCATAGTTTGGAGGGCATCCATTTTCAGATACTCAGCTTGTTTTTCTACTCTCCCAAGACTGATCTGCCCAAGAAGGAGAGCTATCTAGAAGGGTTCACAGAGGCTCTTCTCCCATTTGACAAAAAGTAGATCCTCTCATCCCAAATCTTACTAGGATATTTTGCCCTTGGAATTCAAACCACCTGAGGTGTCAAAAGGATAAGTTGAAATATTAGTTTGAAGTAAGTCACGTTTATTTTTATTTTTTTAAAAGATTTTGTTTATTTGATAGAGAGACAGCAAGAGAGGGAACACAAGCAGGAGAGTGGAGAGGGGGAAACAGGCTCCTTGCTGAGCAGGGAGCCCAATGTGGGGCTTAAACCCAGAACCCTGGGATCATGACCAGAGCCAAAGGCAGATGCCTAATGACTGAGCCACCCAGGCACCCCAAGAATAAGTCATCTTTAATGATTAACTAGGGTGCCTTAAACACAGAGCTTCCTGTCTTTCCCTGAATTGTGCATATTCCTATTATAGGCAAAGCATAGTGCTGGAAATAAAGTTGTTGAGCTTGTGTTGAGAGGCCTTGAATTCAGAACACAAAGCAGTATAGGTTGGTGATATTGATCTTCTCAAGGTACTTGGATGCTTTCCAAGACTACCATTTTCTTTCAAGCTATGTTCGTAAAATCCATGGGTAAAACTTTTTTTTTT
>CM052815.1:32120196-32275119 GCA_028533885.1 Nasua narica | reverse complement strand
TAGGAGGGTTCCCCTTTCTCCGCATCCTCGCCAACATCTGTCGTTCCCTGACTTGCTAATTTTAGCCATTCTGACTGGTGTGAGGTGGTATCTCACTGTGGTTTTGATTTGTATTTCTCTGATGCCGAGTGATGTTGAGCATTTTTTCATGTGTCTGTTGGCCATTTGGATGTCCTCTTTACTGAAATGTCTGTTCATACCTTCTGCCCATTTCTTGATTGGATTATTTGTTCTTTGAGTGTTGAGTTTGAGAAGTTCTTTATAGATTTTGGATACTAACCCTTTATCTGATATGTCATTTGTGAATATCTTCTCCCCATGGGTAAAACTTTTATGTGCTCTCTTTCCTATTTGATGTGGTTTATTCTATGAAGGTCATTCAAACTTATTTTTTTTAAATCACAACCTGAAATATTTATTCCAATTATGCCTATTTCTATTTTGTCTTACAAAACATATACGGTTTTCTCCTCTCCGTTAACACAAAGTAAACTGTGTACATGCATGATGACAACTTCTAGATAATCTAACAATTCACAAATGTTTTTAAAACATTCTTGTCTGGGGGACGGGAGCAAAAAGACTGAAGACTATGGACACAACACAGCCATTTGGGAAGCCATTATCAGCTGCCATTTTGATTCAAGATTTAGTGTCATTGGCATTTTGAAGCCTTTTTACTGCATCCCAAATTTGATGCAATTAGTCTACTCCCTGAAAAGTTATCAAGAAGCAGCCAGGCTACACATGCTCAGGGTTGAATAGTTCTCTTGAAAGAGGCCTTACTGTGTTCAGCTGATAATCAAACGAATGGCTACATTCGTTAGGTCGCCAAGGGGGACCCACTGCACCCCCATCCCTTATCCAAGCTTAGGCTCTGTTTCTTGCCCGATAGGAACGCATAATCCCATCAGCGCCAATGGGAGTTATGTGCCTGTGTTACTGGAGACAATAGGCCATCTGAGAGGGACAATTGTTCCCAGCAACTGAGGGGGTAAACGCGATTGGCTATTCCCAGCCACCATCCATGAAGGGCCTGGCTGAGCCCCCAAAGCCCTTTCTTTGTTAGGCTGCAGAGCTGGAGGGCAGAGGACACAGCCTCCTTCTTCTTCCGTGGCTGCCTTCCTCCACCTCCAGGGGCAGCCTGTCTCTGGGGCATCTCCTGAAGTCACAGCCAAGACTGGTGGCCGGAGGTCTTCCCACCTGCTCTCCTCCTTGCTCCTCAGTCTTTCTAGAGACAAACCCAAAGACCTTTTCCTAGTTTATCCTTCACAATGAAATCATAACAGTATCAACGATAAGAATTGTAAGCATTTATTGAGCACTTATTACTAGCCCCGGCACTCAGCGTTTTGTATACATTGAGGCATTTAGCTACAAATGCTCCTGGTAATTCTGCAGGGTAAATATAATTGTTCCTGTTAAACAAAGTAAAAACAGAGCCTCAAGTAAGTCAGGCTTCTGGTAAGTTGTAGGACAGTTTCAGACCCCCAGGGCTGCTTGGGGCCCAAATGCCACTCTCCAAGTTCTGCTGGTGTTTCCCTCCAGACGCTCTGAGATATGGTCTGAGAATGTGCAATACACCTGCTCACTCCACCCCCTTCCCTTTCTTGGAGATTCCCAATGCATTTTAATTTTTAAAATTTCTGGAAATCCTGCAAGAAGGAAACTTGTAGCTCAGTACATTGCAAGTATGGATCCATTTTTGCACAGCCCAGATGCCACTTTGTTAAGTGCTGGCCCACATTGTATGGAAGCAGGGAGGCTAGCTAGACGAAGTCCTAACTGGGTCCCACTCTTGCACTCACAGCCCCTAAGCCAGCAGTAGAGATAGAGCTCCTGATTGCTGTTTTGGGTTTGGGGGATGGACGAGGGGGGCACGTCCTCTCATAGTGTTCCAGCAGCAGCACAAAGCTCCACCTTCCAGCGGCTACTGTCCCACCTTCTACACCAAACATGTGACCTGCTTTCCCATAACAAGGGAAAAAGACACATTGCTCCAGGATACAGAGAAGGGGAGCTAGCGGGCTGTATTGAGACTTTACTGCCCACAGATGGAGCTGAAGTTCAGCGGGGCTGGAGTTTTCATATAGATGAAAGCGTTGGGCCCCATGGTCCACCTCTGGGCTGGCAGTCCCTCGCAGGGTCCCCAGGTGACTTTGGCTGTCCGTGGGGACCCTGCTGTCTCTACAGCAGCAGGCTGAGGCCAGGACTCCTTCGCTGCGCCCGGGGGTTCCTCCTCTACACTGGGATGCACTCACAGCTGAGGCCCATCATCTCTCGGTCCCACTGGAGGGAAGGGACGGAGCCTCAGGCGTCAGGCAGAGCATGAGGTCCAGGCTGACGTGGGACATGCCAAAATGACATGTCATGGGGATTTGTGGGCCTCACTGGAGCCATTTCCTCCAGGGGGTCATTTTATTTAGTTCCAATTGGACCCCGTGATTGGTCTCAGCCCTGGGCCACCTGGTGTCCTGGCTCCATATGGCAGTGGCTAGGAAGATGCCATTTTTCAATTGAAATATGCTTCTGCCTTACTGCGGATCAGTCTGTAATTGCCTTTGGCTGAAAAGGGGCTTTGATTTTTAAAACTAAGCCGGGAAGTAATTTCTCCACTTTTGATGTGTCGGACTGATGGGTCAATGTCTTCTCTATTAATTCAAACCAAGAGTCACAGCATGGGAGTGATAGGCAGGGTTTTAGAGGTCAGCAAGGCCCGCCATTGACCTCGTATGGGAATCCCCTCCACCTACCCTTGACAGATGGTCTGTAGCCTCTGGCCGAGCCCTGCCACAGACGGGGAGCTCACTCCCTCACCACACAGACCTACCTGCTGTTGGCCGGCTCTTAGTAACTTTGACCCCATTTGGAGCTAATAATGTGTGCTCTTTGCGGGAACGCTCGCCACCTGCCACGCAATTTGAGCTATTTCGTATGCATGTCTTATTTAATCTTCACAATGACCCTCTACGGTAGATACTCTCATTCTCCCCATTTTGAAGAGTGAGGAAAACAAGTCACAGAGGGTTAAGGAAATTGTTCGGGGTCCCACAGGCGGTAAGGGATGGAGCTGGTACATTCAGGAAGGATCATTCCAGAGCTCTCAAACCCTTTGCTTCCTGCCTCGGGTAAGAACAGCTGACGTTCACTGTGTAGGAGCTGGGCTCTGTGCTGAGACGGTCCATATAGATGGTCTCGTTTCCTTGTAACAAGCTCTGGAGTAGTTCTTACTGTGCCCATTTTAGAAATAGGGACTGAAGTGCCTGGAGAGCGTGATTTAACTAAGGTCACCAGCAGAGCCACGCTTGTCAAAAGCTGTAGTGCTGCCATTCTAGAACCTGAGACTCCAGAAATTCGGAAGCTTGCCTAAAGTTTGAGCTTAGAGTGGCAGAGCCAGAAGGTGGCCTGATGTGGACCACAAGCTCTTCCTCGGCCTCCTGCTCACCTCCAACAGTGTGCCTCTCCTGCTGCCTGGGTCCTCTGAGGAAAGGCTAACTCACCTCCCTGTCTTCTCCAGTAGCTTTTACACACTTTTCCTGCAGCTGCTTAAGTACAGATCTAATTGCCCAAGTTTGAGAACCACCTGACTAGAGGGAGAATTCTAAGAATTCCTTCAACCGTCCTTGGTCATCTTCAGAAGAGGGTCATGTAAAGCTACGGAAATTTGAAAGTCAGAAAGTTATGAGTTCAAATCCCGGCTCCTCAGTTTCCTCTCTGTGTGATCAAAAGCAAACTGAATAACCTTCCAGAGGCGCAGTTTCCTTGTCTAGAGAATGGAGGTAAAAATGACCGCCTCGTAGGTAGTCAAGTCTATTCTTTTGGAAGAGAGACTTTCTCCTGGAAGTACTTTCTAAATGTATCTCTCTGACATTCCAGGAAACATGGCTGAGCTGCTGCTGATGTGTATCACCAGCCAACATGGCGGCAACCACAGCCATTGTCGAGGAGATTCGCTGTGCATGCTGTTTCCTTGCACGCTCCCACATCTCTTTGTGCTCCCTGTATCCTTGTGACAACCCCCACCTAATCCCACTGGCATAGTCTCTCCAACTTGGGCTCCTCTTTTAAGAAAGGTTCAGTCCGCTGTAGAAGTTAAAATCCATGGGCTTGGGGCCCCTGGTGACTCAGTCGTTAAGCGTCTGCCTTTGACTCAGGTCATGATCTCGGGGTTCTGGGATCGAGACCCGCGTCAGACTCTCTGCTCAGCGGGGAGCCTGCTTCTCCATCTCCCTCTCCCTCTCTGCTCTCTCTGCTCTCCCCCCCCTCTCAAATAAATAAATAAAATCTTAAAAAAAAAAAAACCCATGGGCTTTGGAGTCAAGTTATTGCCATTTTGGGCTGCGTGATCTTATACAAGTCAGTTGATCTAGCTGAGCCTGCCTCCCCAAACTAGAGTCATTCAGGCTTAAAGACATATTCATATTTCTCTTTCTATGCCTTGCCCTCTGCCTTCTTCCTTTGGCCGGCTCAGAGGCTGAGCTCTCTGCAGCACTAAATCCTATTTGGCACTGCCTCCTTCACTTGGGTTTCCAGGCTCATGCTCTCAGTTGAGCTGAAGGATAAACTAACATGTATGATAATGGATACGAGTGTACTTCATCATCTCATAAAAAGTATGGTTCTAATGTAAACCACTTCTTTTCCCCTTCCAGGCCAAATCTTGTGAATGAAATACATTAGTATAACAATATGATTTGCATTATATGCATTCACTCAGATAAGATTTCTCGAGTGTCTTGTAGGTCTGTAGTGATTAGTACCATGCCTGATAGATGGTAAGTGCTTGATAAATGTCTGGTTCCTGAATAAATGACGGAATAAATGAATGAGTGAATGGATTACAGCTTCCTCAAGGTAGCAGTGACATGGGCAGAGCAGGCTGCCATCTAAACCAAGTGACTTAAGGGGCGTGAGAAGGAGAAAGACTTTGGTTTCAGACCCTCTAACTCTTAAGTTCTTTCTACTGTGAGTTTCCAGTATGAGCAAAATGGGATCTGTGATGTAAGCCAGCCACAGGTTTCAGGGGTAACAGTGTAGACGGAGGTCACTATAAGGCTGCCATCCCCAACACTTACTCTTTCTGGGGCCCTAGTTAGGCAGATTTGGAAACCCAGTGTTTTGAGTGACCGTCAAGGCTTGGGCTGGGTTCGGTCTCCAGGGGGTCCCCATTCCACACATGGGAAGTCGAAGCCAGTCAGGAGTTGGGTGGCCGTATTTTACTGGAGGCACTTGTCTATGCTGATGGTTGGAGTTGGAGAGAGAATCCGCTCTGTGGAAGAAAGGGGGTTTACTCTGCAGCTTCCCAGTTCCTCACTCCCTGGCTTCCCAGTTCCCAGCACCCCCTGGATGCTTAGTGGGCCACCTTGTCCTCCTGGACACAGTGAGAGGAAAGCCTGGGAAGCCGAGGTGGGGAACTGAGTGTAAGGATGAGCCCTGGCTTTGGAGCCACACACAGCTGGCGTGAGCCTGGCGCTACACGGCCCCAGCCAATCTCCCCACCGCTCCCTCAGCCTGAATCCTTGCCAACTTCGTAAAGCAAAGGGATGGGAATGGGAATCCTAACACGGGCCTCATGAAAAGGCTTCAAGGACGACTTGGATCCACATGTGCAGAGCACCTAGCCCCTGCCTAGACAACAGTCAATGCTAGCTAGGTTCTCCACCTCTCCACCCTGCTTTCAGCACAGGAGGCCGTGATGCCAATTCGGGACGAAGAGGTCGCCATGTTTGGACCCCTTCCCCCAAGTGAAGCTGCTCTGAGCCTTGTGATTCTCATCCATCATTTATTTTCTCGAGTGCGTTCTACACACTGGAGCCCTCCTAGCCCGGGTGGGCATTTATAACTGGGAGCTCTCACGAGGGCCACGTTGCGACCCAGCCCTAAGTGGCAACTGCTGCAGGGTTTCATGAGGTGGGCAGATGTGAGTCTCAGCACTGCCTCTGGGGACCTTGGTTTGGTCACAGCAGCCCACAGAGTTATTTGCTACTTGTGTGCTCTTCGTCTCTTTCCCTGGGAGACCCTCGTGTGGCTGAAAGACTGGCATTTGCGGCGGGTGCAGCCTCCAGGGACCCTCTAAACCAAGTGACTTAAGGGGCGTGAGAAGGAGTTCCTTCCTGTCGGATATCTGACCCACCATGTGGGTGATCCAAGGAACAAAGTCCTGGCAGGTGGTGTCGCCTTTGCAGTGGGGCTCCTGTCTGGAGGGCCCACTCATTTGAGGGGCCGGCGCTGAAGAGGTAGGAGTCAGTTTCTTGTCAGTTTAGCTTAGAATGACTAGGTCAAAGCACCTTTATTTTTCCCTGAAGGTACTAAACATTTGGGGAGATGATCTAATAGTTGCCAACTTTCTTAGGCAGAAGAACTCTTCTGTTGTTTGCCTCCAAATAAAGTTGTGCACAGTTATTGGATACAAATCCGTGCTTCGTTGTAAGGAGAGCAGCTCGGAGTGGGTCGGGCTTCTCCCCCCACGGAGGAGGTTTCTAACAGGGAAACCTAGAAGCCCAGGGAGCTCTGTTTCAAAACCAAGGAAAGATCTTCTCTAGGAAACCCCACCAAACTGTGTTCAAGCAGGCATGGAAACAAGTAGATGTTTCCTTGAAAAGAGATCGCATCCCCTTTTGGTCTTAATTTGGAGTCTCTAACAAGGGCCCGATGGGTTTCTGAAGAGCGGATGACCGTGGAGTCTGGGCCCCCAGCTTGGAGACTTCCTCCTCTTCCAAGTCTGGCTGTTTCCTAACTGAGGCCATACTGAGGGCGTGACTGATGGACTGATGGACGAACCAGTGGGGGTCCGGCTGCCGTGACTGATGCCAGCCCTGTGGCGGCCCCTGCTGGGGGCCCTGGGCACGGGGCCTGGGTGGCAAAGGCTGAGCCACTGGGAGCAGGTAGGAGGACAGCCTGGCAGCTGGGCAGTGGAGCCGGCTGGACTGCCTCTGCTTAGAATCCCAGGCTCTCCAAGGCCACCTGCAGGGTGGGCTGACTTGGAGGAGAATGGGGGGGAGGGAGGATGCACTGAAGGAGGGGCTGGTTCCCCTGGTAACCACCCTCTGTTTAACAAACTCCCAGTGTTAATCACCCTGGGCTATTTGGAGGTGTTGTCTATTATTTAAATTGCCTTCGGGGAACCTAGAAAAGGTTTTCTTTCCCAGGTTTTGAGCTAGGGCGTGCTCGCTCGTGAGCGCTCGCTCGCGCGCGCTCTCTCTCTCTCAAGTTCTCCCAAAGTAAATGTAACCATTTTAGACTCCCTTTTTCTCCATTTTTGTCCTTGAGATGGGAAGCTCCAGTCCTAACACATCTCACTTTCTAACCCCCAGGTACAAATATCTCCCCATCTATACAGTGAAGAGACTCTGGGCTCCCTCTGTTCATACAACCTCTGACTCATTTCTCCATCAGGGTCTGGGAAATCAGTTGAAATTGAAGCCATGGTTACTACCTGGATTCTAGAAGCTTAGCTTAGCCTCTGTGCCTTGCTTCTGAATGGCGGGTAAAGAATCAGGGGTGGGTGTCCTGCATGCTGCCCTGGGGTCCCAGATATTGACATAGGGGGTGTCCCTGTCACCCCCTTCCAACAGGGGCCTTCCAGCCCTGCACTGGGGTGTGAGGCTGCCCTGGGGGGTTGTGATCCTCCTGTGGCTTCGGAGGCCAACTCTCAGGTGGGAGAATGGTTGTTAATGAAGGTAGCCAAAGCCCGAGAAGCCATCTGTGGAGCCCAGCGGAGTGCCAAAAGCAGGCCCAGCAGATGGGAGGCTCAAAAGAGGCTGGAAACACTCGAGCCCCCTCACCCACCCCCCACCAAACGTAATGCCAAATAAAAAAAAAAAAGTACTTCATCATGAAACATACAACTGGGACATGAAGAGAGCGTCCTTCTGCTTTTCCTGACTGCAGACTCTTGGTAAATTCTGGAAGCTGGTTCCCCCGCCTTTTTCCTTCTCCCACCACTGCTCTCCCAGTCCCCCCCTGGTGGCCGTGTGTTCTAGCTCTGCATGCGGCCAGGCAGTCAGGCGTGGACAGGACGCTGCTGGCTCCCAGCCACAGTTCCTGTCTTCTCTCCCTTTCTGTGGTCTCCCAGGTGTTTCTTTCTTCTTCCCTTCCCTGGGGGCCCTTTCCTAAGGAAAAGTGGGGGCTGAGAGGCTGGAGGAGAAGGAGAACTCTGCTCTGCACGTTCTGCTTTGCTCTGAGGCTTGCTCATCCTTGCTCCTGGACGAGTCGTGAGAGTGATAATGATGATGGTAATAGAAATAGGACAGGGCGTGAGAACTCACTTTCACTACAGGATCGGGCTGGTTTTCTGAGAGGTTTCTGGGCTCTGATTCCTTGCTAATTAAAACAAAGCAAAGTGCAGCCTGGAGAGTAAAATTTCAGTGTCTGCAACTTGGTGGGTCTGTAAGAAATGTTTGAGATCCGGGGAGCCTCACTCTGGGGCCGTTGATCTTCTCTGAGCATCTCCGTTCACAGGGTGAGTCTGTTGCTGGACATTTTCATGGCTGGCTGTAATGAGTATCTCCAAGGAGCGGTTCACCAGGAACAAAAAGGAAAGAAACTTAAAGAAAGGGCATAACAATATAATGAAATCCTGAAACAACAAACATTGGCAATCAGAGGGAAGGCAGATGAAGGGGAAAGTCAGTTACTGGCTTTCACTTCCGCCAGCAAACATCCCCGCGGCACGCACACGGGGGGCCATGTCTAATTCTGAGTGACGTGTCCCAGGAGGTGGGACCCGTTCTTGTCTCCATCTTGCAGGTGCACTGACGGAGGCAGAGAGATGTCGAGGCATTGTCCCAAGGCCACACTGATAGTGGAAGAGTGGGACTTCATGGACCCATATTGTCTAGGGCTGCCATTTGCCTCTGTAACCAAAGAGGGCGCCCTTTGCCAATTACCTGCCAACCCTGAGAATAGAACATTTAAAAACATTCTAAAGGAGAGTGTTGAAACATGTGTGAGCTCCTCAACGATGAGATCATTTGTGTTAAGTAGAGGTGACTGCTTTCCTCCATGCCCTCCTTCCTGTCTGAGCTGGGGATATAGAGGAGAGACAAGACCGCACCTCTTTCCAATTACTGATTCCCCAAGCCAGAAGGGTGCAGAAATCATCTGGTCCCCCAAGCAGATGAATGTCTCAGCTTTTGGGACCCAGAGTCATTCTTCTCTCTATGAACAAGACGGGATACTAAGAGGGCATTTCTTAATAGGCTTGGAGGTTTGTGGCTCCAAAGCTGAGGCCAGGTGTCCACACTTTGTAAAGCAGGGGCCGAGCTGTCCACACTGGACCAGCTAAGAGGTGACTGGCACCATCCCTGTGGCTCCTACTTCCGGGGTGAAGAAAGGCAGCCGGGGTGAGTCCTAAGGAAGATCATCTGGAACCATTCAGAGAGGTTGAGGTTGTCTTCAAGAAGGGAGACTGGCATCTTATTCCCAGCCAGGTGTCTACTAGGACTCATGGAAATGCATAGTGTCCTCTCTCCATCTGTGCTGTCTCTTGGGGTTGAAGGACATGTGTTCCCAAGAGCCTGGGGGTTCACCTGAGAAGAGATACCCCTGCCTTCAGAGCAAGGAGGGCAGGAACCATGAGAGAGTGTAACCTTTCCTCAGTAGTGTGGCAAGTGGCCCGTGAGTGGTAGCCAGGCTGAGCTATTTTTCAGGACCTCGCTGTGGAGGGAGGGCTGCCCTCCAGGGAGACGGGACTCCAGCAGCAGGATTCCATGGGAATGCTGGAGGGCAGGCTCCCAGGAGGGGTGAGAGGCCACCCACAGGATGTGGGACCCAAACGGAGCCCATGTGCACTAGGTCACCTGCCGTCCAGGGCTCCCTAAGCCAGATGGCAGTGACATTACTCATACTCCTGAGGCAGAGTCTGCCCTTTCATGGTAGTCTCCCACCTCCCACGGGAAACGATGGCCCCGCCCAGTTCTGAAGGGGCCAGAAACAGGAAGGCGAGTGGAGGGGAGGGTAGACAGGACAAGGAAAGCAACTAGACCCCTCATCCTGCCTTCTTCTGCTATCTGTGTCCACAGCTCAAACCTCCGACAGGGACAGAGGACACACATGGAGATGGGAAAGAGCCCCATCTTGATCTAGATTGTGCTTTTTATTACCCGAAGATGAGATTGTTCAGATACCCAAAGGCAACCAGAAAAACTCGGGGACCCGCTTGAGATACTGTCTAGGGACGAGGAAGGGAAGTTTGACAGGGCCATGTCGGAAGGGAGAGAAGAAAGCTCTTCCTGATGTTCATTTAATAAACTGACCATGCGAAGGAAATCAATGGCCGAAAAACTCCCAATTTCCTTCCAGAGCCCCTCAATGCCCCTACCTTGTCATAGGAGGGGGGGGGGGGAGGAGGTTGCACATTCATTAACCAATTGCTGAATGCAGTCACTCTGCCTCTTCCCTGAAACATCATTAAATCCTCCCAACAGGGGCACCTGGGTAAGTCAGTGGGTTAAGCCTCTGCCTTCAGCTCGGGTCGTGGTCTTGGGGTCCTGGGATCAGCCCCGCATCAGGCTCTCTGCTCAGCGAGGAGCCTGCTTCCTCCTCTCTCTTCCTACTTGTAATCTCTTTCTCTCTGTCAGATAAATAAATAAAATCTTTTTTAAAAAATTAAAAAAAGTAAATCCTCTCAATAATCCATGGTTTGGGATGAACAGTTCACAATCTCTATTTCATAGATAAGGAAACTGAGACCCAGGGGTCAGGCGACTTGCCTGAGGGTAGGTGCATAGGGCCTCTGCAGCCCAGATTAGTATTTATAAGACTCATGGGCAGCAGCCCTGTTTGTGTGCTCACTGCTCTGTCTTTAGGGCCGGCACTTAATGGGTGCTTGGTAAACATTTGCTTAATCAAAGCCTGCCTAGCAGGGGCTTACATCAGCTCACCCCTCTCTTTCTTCTGCAACTTAAACACAAGACTGTGCTAGTAGCAGGTTATTTGTACTGGGGATTGGGCTCCAGACTATATAGTGCTGTAGGGGGACAGACCACGTGCTCTCCTCCGAGGGGGGACCCCTTAACGTTACCCCCTGAGGAGGGGCCTCAGAGAGGTCGCAGGACCCAGCCCTCCCCATCCGTGGCCAGTCCTCCTTGCGACTGGCGAGGCCCCAGGTGGCTGCTGGGGGGGGGGGCTGGCCCCCCAAGGTGTTCCTCGCCCGCCAGGCCCCGCCCCCGCCCCGCCAGGCCGCTGCCAGGTGTGCGAGCAGTCAGCTTCCTCGGCGCTGTGTTGCGGAACATTGGAATTGGCAGGGCTGACGCAGCTCCACACCGCGTGGCTCAGACTAGTAGCTTAAGCAGATGTCTTGTCAAAACAGAGTAAGAAACTGTGAAGAAATAGTCTGTGAAACCCAGCCATGTCCTGCTTCCTCTCATTTCTGGGGTAAAATAGCAGTGGGGGGAAAATACTTTTTAGTTCTGTCCGACTGGTGCCTTTCAGGCATGCAGCGTGCACAACTTCAAGAATTGTTATTCGAGGTCAGATTGATTCTCCTGCCTTTCCTCGCCCTTGCCTTCCTCCTCCCCTGCGGCCCCCCCTCCTCTCCTGGCCCTCCCCTCCTCTGCTCTCCTCTGGAGAGGACTTCAGCCGCCTGAATCCACAGCCCTGGGTTCCAGGGGCTTCTGAAGCCAGCACATTCCCCTTCCCTTTGTCTGAGGAGCAGAGGGGAGGCTGGTGAATAATTGATAAGGCGCTGCTCTCTATGGAGGCCCGGGGCTGAGACTGGGGTGCCTCTGGCCCCTGGAGAGGGCCCAAGACTGGTCTGTTTGGGAGGCTGTGGGGTGCAGAGGGCAGGGGCTCGGCGGGGGAAGAGTGCTCATCACCTATGGTTTCCTCTTTGCCCTGCCTGGGACCCCCGGGGGTCCCAGGGACAGAGGCAACGAGGAGAGGGGAGGGGTGTAAGTGACGAATCTACGGAGAATTCACTGTTTACAGCCACTGGGTGTCCAACCTCCTCACCCTGCCCCTCTTCTGCTTCTCTGCATCAATTCTTAGAAACCCAGGGGCAGCGCCATCACAGCGAGGGGGCCTGGAAGCCCAAGGCCCCCTGTGTTGGGCTCTGGGCTGCATAGCTCAGGAGCCAGCCCCGCCCCCCCCCCTCCTCCCATCCCACCCAGGGCAGGGCAGAATCTCCCCAGCCAGAATCCGTTTGGGTCAAAGAACCAAGAAGAGGCTCCATTTGTCACAAGGCTGGGGAACGACATTAAGTGGAACCACTTTGTGGCATGAAGGACAGGCAGAACCGTAAATTATTCAGTCTTGCAGATATTGGAGGCATTTTGGAGAGAAATCGGACAAAAAAAGATTATTTCAGCGCTGTAGTCTGAACGGGCTGAACCGCGTTCACTGGCCAGCATGCTGTGAGGATTTTCTGCCTTAATGTAGCTTTCTCTGCAGAGCTGTCTCCTGGGCAGCAGTTCTACCCAAGGAAGAATTTGCTTACTCCTCTAGCATTAATGTTGCATCGTGAGTGTGTGCGTGCATGTGTGTGTGTGTGTTCTACTCAAGATGGTGAAATGAATGCGTAAGCAGAAATTCTTCTTGTCCACTGCATCCGTGGAGTGATAAAGAAGGCAAATTCCAGCCGCCCTCTCTGCCCTCAGCAAGGCCATGTTGACGCTCTCCGTGGACACATTGTACAGGAAAATGTCACTAGGGTGAGGGGAGGCTGTCCCTGTCCCTTGAAAGAGACCTGCCCGGGTGGATTTTTGAGAGGGGCAGCACTCTGGATGCATGGTCCTGGCCCAGCCCAAGAGGCCCCTCAGCCAGAGCCTCTTTCTAGAAGAACCCCCAAACCTTTCCCCTGTCTCTAGAATCTGAGCTACAGGAAGGCAGCATGCCCTCACAGCCCAGCTCTGGGCTTCTCACTTGTTCCTTGCACTGTCTTGAGCAGGTCCCTCATCCGTCAGGGGGAATGTGAGGACTCTGCTCCTCAGTTTGTCCAAATTCCCTGTGGAAGGAGGAAGAGAGGGCTGGGGGCACCCCTGCTTCACTCCAGGTTCCCTCCTGGTGCCTTCCATTCAGGGCACATGGCCTCCAGAGCATCAAGATACTCAGACGAAGACAAAGTGTGCGCGCGCACACACACACGCACACACACTTTGTCTCTCCCTCTCTCCCTCCCCCGCCCCCTAGAGTGGCCAAGCATAGTCTTTGGCCACTAGGTTGTCAAATGCCCGAGAATCGGTGAGCTGGGGTTGCTGGTGGCCTCAGCCTAGTCTGAATCCACCGCCAGGCTGCATTGTTTGTAACAAATGGACGTGTTTAACAGAAGAGCACGTTCAAGCACGCTTTGGCGTGGCAAATTGAATCCAGCCTTGGCTGCTGCAGAGCTGAAGGTCTCGACATTCTGTTTTTGGGGAGAGACGCCACAGCTGCTGGGCTCCATGGAAAGAGGTTCGGAGGCTGGACCCAGCTCTCTCTGGGAGTCTGGGAAGTAATCAGATGGTGGAGGCCCTGCATGGGCCGCAGATCCTCTGGGCTTTAAGCAGAGTGGTGCTGCCCTCTGCTGGCCAGTCTGAGCTAAGTCGCTGCCCAGGCAGTGCAGATTCTCAGAATTCAGGGTGTCTGATGTCAGTGCCCACAGGAGGACCCCCTTACAGGTTAGGATTTCTCTCGACGTTGGAGTGAGGGCAGGGGAGATTCCCGATCCTTCAGGGGAGACACCAGGCTTCATGGAATAGACTAGTGGATCATTTTGAACAAAGCTCGTGAGAGGCAGCCTTGTGGGCCAGAAACCCTGTCAGTCTGGCTTTGGGTTCTAGCTCTGATGTTCATAGCCCGTGTGACTTTCAAGTCACTTGTCTTCTGGGATTCTGTTTTCTCATCTATAAAACTAGGAGGTAGGTGAGAACTGGAATTAGATGCTGTTGTTTTAACCAGCAAGGATCTTTCTAAAAATGATTTTCAATCTCGGGCGCCTGGGTGGCTCAGTCGGTTAAGCGTCTGATTCATGATTTCAGCTCAGGTCATGATCTCAGGGTCATGGGATCGAGCCCTACCTTGGGCTCCATGCTCAGCATGGAGTCTGCTTGAGCTTCTCTCTCTCCCTCTCTCTCTGCCCCTCCACCCCCCCCCCACTTTCTCTGTCAAAAAAAAAAAGATTTTCTCATTTTTTTCTCATGGACACCATGTTTTGAAAGAATCGTATCCACCACCATGTGTTGTAATAATTTATTCCTCCTCTTAATTGATTAAATAGAGATCTGTAGCTGTCTTAGATAGGCTTCCCAGTGAATGCAGGAAGCCAGGGCTTGCTGTGACAGAGTAAGAGACAGTGGGAGCAGGGGGAAGAGAGGTTGGAAATGCCTGTCACACAAAGGCCTCAGCCCATCCCCCAGGGCGCGCTGAGGAGGGGCGGCACAGCTGTCTCCACTGGGCGAGGGGGAGGCCTGCGGACCCGACATCCATCAGGCAAGAGCCGCGAGCTTGGTCAGGCAGCTCCCTTCAGGCCAACGCCGTTCCTGGGGAGGGACTGAGCTGTCAGCAGCAGCTGACACTCCCAGAGCTGGGGACATGCAGGCCTCTGTCCTGAATCGGGGTCTAGGCTGGGCCACACAGCACAAGATCCACTATACCTGCGTGTTCTTAAGCAGCAAGACACAGCATGACCTTCAACCGAGAGAAGATGTACGCATAAGGCCTCATTGAGGGTCAGTGTTAATTTTTATGAGATGCTTTAGAAATGAAACATGCTCCCGGGCCCACATTTTTCCTTTCCCAGATACGATAGGCCCAAGGACCCCAGGTTGAAAATGTGGTTCCTCCTTTCTAGCATTCTCTGAGGGTATGGTTTTTATATCCCAGAAATCCCAAGGAGATGCCACCCCCAGGGAGCAATGGTGGATTCCTCCAGGAGGCCTACTTCTGTTCCCATGGTCCCTTTGGGAGAACATGCCTTCCTCTGGGGGGCCAGGCCCAGCCACGGTGCACAGCTTGTAGCAGAGACTGAGCTCAGCCCAGGCTTATCACCTGGGTCAGACGCCCTTGATCAGGGCACAGCCTGCACACCTGTCCATGGCGGCCCTGTCCTCTCATTTGTCTTTCTGGCTCGACAGCTTCCTTTTCCTTCCCCTTTCAAAACCTCCTCTCTTTTCCCTCCCTCCTGTCAGTGCATTCTGCTCCCTGGGAGCCAGGGAGGATGTCCATGCTCTGAAAATGCTCACTTTGCCACTACCGGGAATCTTGCCCAAGGAAACAATCTAAAATGTGGAAGATCTTTTATGCAGGAAGATGCTCTCCCTGATGTCATTTGTAAAAGCGACAGATTCAAACGCTCCTAATGGCAGCAAACTAGAGGGGAATGGTATACTATGGTGCATCAGCAAAATGGACTATTCTGCCACCGTTAAAAACTATATGGCAAGAAATATCATGAAAACATGTTTATGGTTAACAATGCAGGCAACAGAATTATATGACTCAAGCACAACAATATGAAATAAGGAACTGGTTAGAGACTGGGAGGGGAATCTGAACTATTCTTGGGCTTGGGGGGTAGACACCACGACAGGTGGGTCTTAACTCTTTATGTGCAGCAAAAACTCCTTTGGCTGCTTGGAGAGCCTGTGGGTCCCTCTCAGCATGTTTTTAAATGCATGCAATATAAAACATAGGATCTCAAAGAACACCAATGATATTAAAAGATGAGTATCAAAATATTAAAACAAATTTGCAATTTAGTAATGCACGTGCTTCTTTTTGCTACTGTGAATAATAAGGATTATCTAGCAGGAGGTCAGCTAGCTACCATATATATGAAGGAGCGAGGAAGGCAATAGGATTTCAGAATACCTGCAAAGATGAAAATGTGGCATAAAAATGCCTAACATTTCTATTATTGATGGTGCAGCTCGTACAGCTAAGACTCACTGTGATTTGATTTGATACTTGTATTCATAATGGATGGAAATGCTGCATTCAAGTTAGAGGCTGATGAAAGAAATTAGTCACTTTTCCCATCCAAGTTCACGTACCTCTGCATGAACCCTGATTTAAAAACCAATGCATCAGAATCTTTCTTCCCCTTTCCTTCTTTTCTTCCTTTCCTTTCGCTTTCTTCCTTCCTACTTTCCTTTCCTTTCCTTTCCTTTCCTTCCCTTCCCTACCCTTCCCTTCCCTGCCCTTTCCTTTTCTTGTCTTTTCTTTTCCTTTCTTCTTTTCTTTCTATTTCCAAATTTTATGTAATAAATATGCATTACTTCTATAATATAAACTAATTGGGGGAAATTAAGACTAAATAAGAAATGAACAAAGAAAATATGATTCAGACTTCGCAACCACTTGTGTTCTCGGGTGTCATCTCATCTACTCCCAGGTTACCTCTGTGAGAGATGCTGTCCATATAGCTATTTGGTGGATGAAGTCTTTGAAGCCAAGGGAGGTTAAGGGGACTTGTCCAAGGTCGAACAAGCAATAAATGATGGAATGAGAACCGGAACCCCGGTCTGTCTTTCGAGAGCCCAGACTTTTACCTGTTACTCTACTGATTCTTACAGTCTGTGGCTAATGATGAGTAAGTTGAACATTGTTTGCGTGTTTGATTTATCGTAGCTGCTGTAAAGTAATTTCAGTGCAAACATCTCCCTTTAATTGAATGCTGTCTTTGTAATTCTTGGACAGTTGACAGTATGTTGGGCTTGGAAAAAAAAGAAAAAAAAAAAGAAAACTAAGAGTTTCTGGAGGCTTCAGGTTTGTTGATGGTTTGAAGAGGGGCTTTCTCTTTCCCCAAATGCTTTATCAGTTCTGTAGGAGCCTCGAGGCACCTCAGTTTGAGCTTCACATGGGGTGCAGTGAACATGACAAGCCCTGGCTAAAGCAAGATCCAGAAAGAACAGACGGGAGCTGCAACTCCAGCTGGGAAGGATGGGGTGGGGTCAAGAAGTTTCCTGAAGGAATGACAGATTCCCCAACTGCCTTTTTTAGCTTGCGGCTATGTATAGGCCAATAGAAGGTTATTAACAGTCGGTGGCCACTGGAGGGCAGCATTGAGTCAGGATTACAGGGGGGCTCTTGGTCTGGTTCATATGTGAGCCCACGGGGAGCTGCTTCTTAGAGGAGGGGATGTCCCCGTAGGACCACACTCTGGAGGGACCGTCTCTTTAATGACTCTGAGAGGCATGTCCTTTTACAAAGAGGCAGTATAACGTGGTGCTTACAAACGTGGACGATGGAGTTAGCCTGCCCTGGTTTAAATACAGTTTTGCCATTTATTGGGTGTGTAACTTTGGGACAGTTATTTAAACATTCTGTGCCTCAGTTTCTCCATGGGGTAGATATGAAGACAGATGAATTCATACAAATTAGGCACTGTTTTATTTGTCTACTTTTGCAAAACAAATCACCCTAAACAACCATGTATTTGCCCACGATTCCTGCTATAAAGGCAGAGCTCCACAGGGCCACAGCCTCTCCACCATGCAGTGTTGGCCGGGACAGCTCCACTGGGGCTGGCTGATCCCAGAGGTCTTCCCCAAATGTGAGTCACCTTAGCTAGGGGCTTGCTGGGCCTCTCTTACCAGCACGTCAGTCAGAATATTTTTACATGGTGGCTCAGGACTCCAAGAGAACTGAGTAACAGAGCTGCCACTGTCTTCAGGCCGAGACAAGGAACCAGCGCAGAGAAACTTGCACCACATTCTGGAAATCAAAGTAAGCTATAGGTCAGCCCAGACTCAAGGAGAAGAGAAAGGAGCTCCATTTTTGGCTGGGAGCAGTGACTTGCCATTCAGCGATGGGAGGAAATGTGGGTGGTCCTCTCTGCAAACCATCCAGCCCAGATACTTAGAACAGTGCCTGGCCCAGGGGAAACTCTCCGTGAATGGTGGCCGTGGGGGCCGCGGAGCCGACCATGGCTGAGAGACACTATGGAGGTTCTCCCAAGCTCACACAGCTGGGAGGGGAGAGCTGGCATTTAAAGGCAGATCTTTCTGAATCCAAAGTACATTCACTTACACATCGTCCATATAAGCTGTGTGCCTTTGGCAAAGGCATATAACCTCTCTGAGCCTTTTTTTTCCTCATGTGATGTCAGATAGACAGCTACCTCAAACAATTATCATGTAGACCAAAGAAGGAGATGCCCAAGAAAGCATCGTATAAGCTATGAAGCATTGTGGGACCATGCATTATTTTGAGATATTACTTTGAACCTCATTCATCGTAGTTTGTCTCTTGCTGGTAGGATCTGGATTCCTGTTTACCTTCTTTGACACTAGCAGTGAAACTAGGGTAATTGGGGTGCCTGGGTGGCTCTGTCATTAAACGTCTGCCTTCGGCTCAGGTCATGATTCCGTGGTCCTGGGATGGAGCCCCGTGTCAGACTCCCTGCTTGGCGGGAAGCCTGCTTTTCCCTCTCCCCTCCCCGCTGTTTGTATTTCCTCTCTCATGTCTCTCTCTCTCTCTCTCTGTCAAAAAATTTAATTAATTAGTTATAAGCCCCTCTTATCTGTTTGGTGAGGAAGTTCCCAAGAACCTCTTTATATGAAAGATGAGTCTGGAGACAGGAAGTTGCCTTCTTGTGCAGCCTCTGGCCTCTTCTCTTTCCCAAGGCCGGCCTGGTTCTTGTATTGTGTTCCCTGGCGAGTCTCCAGAGCCTCCTTCTCAGTAGACCACTCTGTGCCCTGGGCCCTTCTGCTCTTTGGAGGGTGGAGAGACAGACGACCCTCCACCCCTGCCTGACCTACCTGGAGTCTCCGCTTCTTGAATGGCCTCTCTGTTGGCCATTCCCCTCACGTGCCTGCTCTCTTGGAGCTGCGGGGACCAGAAGCTGTGCTTTTATTAAATTTCATCCTCATCAAAATTGCATTTGGTGTTTTTCCAAGTTATGACTTCCTAATTAGCTCTTTGCTGAAGCTATTTCTCATTGCTTCACTCAGAATCAGTGGTAAAATAGCCCCCATTTTCCTGATGGTTTGGCCCTCCTTTGATTATGTCCCTCGCTTAAAAAGAGTAAAAGAGCGAGGCTCTGCTTCCTAAGACATCCGATCACTAATCACAGCTTCGGAAAACCCCTGATGTTCCCAGGCTATCAGCAGGGCAGACATCTGCTTGCCGCATGCAGGAAAACAACCCTTGCTCGGCCTGGGGGTGCTGGCAGTGGGCTTTACAAACCATCTGGGTTCAAACCTTAGTTCTGCTATCTCCCGGCTGTGTGATCTCGGGCTCATTAATCAGGTTCTCTGGGCCTCAGGGTCTCAGGGTCTCTGGGTCTCTGTGTAGCTTGACTATAGTCCTATCTAGAAAAATCCTGCCCTGGAGAACGTTCTCAACAACACTGACAACTCTTACTATGTTCTGAGTATAAAATGAGATACCGTGAAGGAATAACATGAGGGCGTAGGAAACCCGAAAGCGCTACACAAATCCTGCTTTTATTGCCAGTAAGAATAACTAGCTGTGTGATCCTGGGTAGCTCACTTTAGCTTTCTGGATTTTGGGACTAGATAATGGGCTACAAACTCTGTTGCCTTCGACATGCAAGATGTACTGGAAATGAGGTAAGTGGAACTGATGGGAGAAATGCTATGTCAGTAGATATCACTATTTTAAAAAAAGTGCGTGGGAGAAAAAGTTCCAAAGTTAAATAAGTTTGGGAAACTGAGTGAAGCAAAATTGAATAGATGTCTTTACACAGGGCTCCTCTGAACCTTGAACGTGCGCACCTGCACCGTGCGTAAGGGAAGGAGAGCACATGCGGGTCTTCCAAACTTCTCTGACCACAGACTCGTTTTCCCACTAAGACTAGGGTTCCACTGAATGCACCGGGCAGGTTCCCTGCCTGATCTCAACCATCCCTTCCAATTCTGACGTTCAGCCAGCCCTCAGTTTTGCTTGAGTCTGTGTGGTCAGGAAGAGGAATGTCTCATCGATGATAAAAGACAGGAAGTGTAGTTTTTCCTTTTACTGTTGGTTTTCACCAAGAGTACAATACAGCATAGCTTGGTGTGGCCAGCTATCAGTGAAACAGAGGTCTGCGTGGAGATGATCCTAACCAAGCTTCCATCAGAACATCAGGGGAAAGTGGTGTGGGAGGCCAGGGAAGGGACACCGTGCTGGGGCCCATCTGTTATTCAGGGAAAACCAGGAATCATCTGGACTTACTATGTGCTGGGCTCAATCTTGGTATAATAAGAGTGAGGTTCAGAAATCCAAGGCCTGCACAAAAGGCCATTTGAGGCTGGTTTTTGCTTTTCTTGCACTAATACTTTGACTGAATGTCTCCTCTTTAGTGAAAGAGGAAAAGTAAACCAGTGAACAACTTATGAGCTCCCACTCTTACCACGCATCCGGAAGTTACTTAATCATTTTCATCAGCTTGTCTAATTCAGATATACAGTAGGGAGTCCCTGGGATCTCAGTTCAATTGCTGTGAACTCCAAATTCCATAGCCTACATGTAACTAAAGCCCCCCCTAAGATTTCTGCTTCTTATACCTCTTGGACACCAAGTGCCTTGGGTGGGACTTCTGGCCTGCACCCCCTTGACCAAGATCCCACAGCCTGTAAGTCTGGCCGAGTCAGGTGTGGCACCTAGCCCTCCCTAACCCAGAGATCCTTCTCCACTGCCCCAGGCTGCCATCCCTGGGGGAGGAGGAATGGGGCGTGGATGGGGGTCTCCTGGAGATGTGAGCTGAGGTCTCTGACATGCCTTCACTCAATCTTCCCTTCCTTCCTGCCCTCACCCTGGGCCTGGGTGCCAGCCATCCAGAGATGCAGGCATCGAGCCTCCAAAGGGGTGGCCTCATGCCTTCATACTTTATTTCACTTAATCCTCCAACCATTTCCCTAACAGTGCTAATATAGGTTTCCCCTGCTATCCCCAAGTAAAGGATTCCTGGGAGACCTTTCTGAAGTCGAAATGGGGTAAAACAAAGAAGCAATTACCATTAATTTATATAGAAAAATTTCTCAGCATTCCCAGACTCCCTCCCCAAATAGCCTCTCTTAGGTTTTTCTGATACCTTAGGACACATCTTGGTAACAACTGCACAAAATCAATCCAGACAGAGCCCAGATGCTCAAAGACAGTTCCAAGCTTGATGGGGCTTGATGCTGAGATGCTGGGTGTAGTTCCCAGGGGAGGCACGTGGTGGCGCCACTCTTGCTCTTGGAGCACCCAATGCTCTGTAAGGGCTGCCTGCAAAGTACACACTGAACTCTGTTTTTGCTTTTTGTCTTTTTTCATAAAAGCAACAGTCCACCACGGATGTCTTTCCGTTAGCCAGAGGAGGCACTGATGGAAAGCTTTTGGAAAAGCAAAGCAGTGTAAAGCAAACTTTCGAGAAGCAGGGGATACCTGTATTTATTGTGTAATATCCATTGTACCAGATATCCTGATGCAGGTTAACTAGTAAAAATAACAAAATACCACAACAGCTGACATGTACGGAGCTCTGGCTGGGTACCAAATGTTACCTATATTGTCTCATTTATCGTCATGTCCCTTTATAGCAAATACAGCACCTCTTAGTGAGCAGATTAAGAATGACAGTGACCAAATTAGGTCCCAGTCCCCACACTTTGGGGCCAGATCTCTTCTTGGACAGTGGCTAGCCTGTAGACAATCGGAGTAACCCCCAGGGGTTCTGCACAAGCTTTTGGGACATCTCAGGGACGTCAGGTGTCCTTTAGGGAAACACAAAGCCTTTACAGTAACCACCCTGCTTATGAGACATGGGCTAAATCTTCATTTAACCTCTTTGACCCCTGTTGGTTTGAGGGTTTTCCCTCCTCCCCATTTTTTCAATTTCAGGTTTTGGTGGCCCTGGAGCTTGAATGGGGCTTGGGACTAAATCAGCGACAGGATAGAATTCTAAGATGTTTGAGTAGGGATTAGGTCTGCGTAGAACTGGCTGAGAGAGTCGATCTCAGAACTCAGGTTCTGAGACAGGCAGGAAGGGACCATGGAGAACAAAGTCCCATGCCTCATTTACAAAGAAGGGAAGGGAAGCCCAGACTCGATAGGGATTCACTGGGCACCGTAGCAGTAGGTCTGGACTGGAGCCCGGGCTGTCTGTCTCCGGCTCTGCTGATCTCCCGCACTCAGAGCCAGCAGGCCAAGGCTGCTTCATAACCAAGTTTCCACTGAAAGCCAACCATATGCCTTGGTGGCGTGATTGGTGGCATATCAAGGAATCACTGGCCATCCCTCCATTCCCCGGCCCATTCCCTGGCCACCGATCTCATCTAGTGAGTTCGCCCTGGGTCCTGAAATAACATTACCCTTCAAACTTGGAGGAGGCCCTGCTTAGATGCCTTACCTGCCCGGGAAAAGTTTTAACAGCAAAGTCCTAATTGACTTAACATGTGGACCCATCAGAAAGCACAAACTGAGACATTGGACAGCCCAGTTTGATTGCTCCAAGAGCCGGCAGGAAGCCAAAAGAAATACAAAGGCTGGGAATATGGGCACATCGAATTTTCAAAGCTTAGAGATCTCAAGTCCGCTCATTGCTTAGATGGATAAACCAAGACCGGGAGAAGTGGCTTTTCCAATACTTCCCAGTTGTTGGGGCAGCCCTCCAACCCCCGCCCCAGCTCTCTACTACTTTCTCAGCCTCTCCTCTCATTGGCCACCCTTCTGGTGGATCATAGAGCATGGGCCAGGACTCTACTGTCAGAGTCCCAGCACGGTCTGGGTAGATTTTATAGATAAACTTGGAGACTGGGGGTTGAATTTACTTATTGTCCCCCTTTAACACAGAGGGACCATTATAGGCCATAGTCCATTTCTCTGCCTGTAAGAACTGTAAATTAAAATGACCACTTTGGACGCCTGGGTGGCTCAGTGAGTTAAAGCCTCTGCCTTCGGCTTGGGTCGTGATCTCAGGGTCCTGGGATTGAGCCCCGCATCGGGCTCTCTGCTCAGCAGGAAGCCTGCTTCCCCGCCCCCCGCCTGCCTCTCTGCCTGCTTGTGATGTCTCTCTCTCTGTCAGATAAATAAAATCTTTTAAAATATATATATATAAATAAATAAAATGACCACCTTGGTTGCTATTTGAGCCCTTGGATAGTGAGGCAGCCCTCTGGCCTGCAGTAGATCCTGAAGTAGGATCTGGGAATCAGTGACCTAGAATTCACCAATGTACTTGTTAAAATGCAGACTCCCGGGCTTTCTCCAAGATTCTCTGAATCCAGGCCTATGGGAACGAGGTCCTGGAACTGGCATTTTGACATGCACGCCAAGGGATTCCCATACACCCTGAAGTTGGAGACCCACCACTAATGGTAGAACACAAGCGCTGGAGTCAGTCTGCCCGGGGTTCTAACCCCAGCTCTGCCTGTTATCAAATGTATGGCCTTTAGCACCCTTGAGCTTTGGATTCCTCATCTGTAACATGTGCAGACAGTAACCATGATGATCTCATAGGGTGACTGAGAGAGTTTAGGGAGCTAAACCAGGTAAAGTTCTTGGCATCTACAAAGTGCTTAATAAATACTAGCTGCTACTAATGGCATTATTCTTTAGAGATAGTCCCTGTTTTCAGCTGTGCACATAGAAGCCACATGGAGGTCCTGGGGGTCCCAGGAGCCAGTCCTTCACTCTATCTCACTCCACACTTCACAGGGGGGGGGATTTGCTAGTGTAAGAAGTCTGCTCCCCCCCCCCGCCACCAATCCCACTCTGTGGCAAGGGTCTTGGTGGGCACAGTGACAATGACCACCTGCAGGGGGAGCCATGCACACACATTTCAGCTAAGAAATTGTGGGAATCCCTGAGGAAGAAGGCTCTCAATGGGGAATGGGTTGAGGCTGGGATAAGCATGTTTTCTCGAATCTTCCTTCCACTTCCTTCCACTTCCTTCCATTGGGGATATTCACTAGACAGGTGCAGCTTTTCCTTTTGTTGCTCAAAAAGTGAGACCTTGAGCTGGCTTGATGCTGGGTCTCTCCCCTGAGGCCTCAGAAAGCACCTCGTGGTTAGCTGTTGATTTTATTTTCACCACCCAGTCTGGTCCTGGCAAGCCCTTCGCAGAGTGCTGGCTGCGGTGTCCTTCTAAGGAGACTCTTGGCAGAGCTGTGATCTGGGCCTCGTGTTCTTTTTTTCCATCTGAAGGAGCCCAACTGCGTGGGGTGGCTCATCACACTTAGCCAACTGCCTTCACCTCAGGGTGGGGGTGAAGAGTGGCGTGGGGGTGTGAGGGGGCACAGACCTGCCCTCTGATCCCAAGCTAAGTCAGCTCCCGTGCTGCTATCCCCTAGGGAACAAGGCGTGAAGAAGCCAATCACCATGGTTGGAGCACCTACTGTGTCCTCTTCTGTACCTCATGAGCATTTTACTGAGGTAGAACCTGAGGCTCAGAGAGGTCTGGTGACTTGCCCAGGGCCACACAGCTAGTAAGCAAAGATAATAATGCCGTGAACCACTAACTGAGAGCCTCACAGATGGGTGGGCTGAGCGGCAACCGTATTGCATATGCTCAGTCTTCCAACAGCCAAGTTTGTAAAGCCGGGTGTCTATGAACCCTAAAGCTGTCTTCTGCCCTTGCCTCCACACTGCCCCCAAATCCTTCAATGAGGTGTTCTCCTATTTCCCCAATCTTTCGAATTACTAAATTTCCCATTTGTTCCACAATTAAAAGTCCCCTCTTCCCTCTTATCCAAGGGTACTTTGGTGAGAGTGGCAAGAGCGTTTCCAGCATAGTCCCAATTTTTGATTTGCCCCACATTCCTAGTCTTGAATGTACCAATTCTGTGCTCAGCTCTGCTCCTAGAAGGCCACAGGTCAGAGCATCTGGAGTAGGGGTGACTGCATCCCTGGAGAAGCCCACTCCCTTGTGCACCCCTTTCGTGGCTATCTGGCATGGGCTCCGGGTGGATTGCATTACAAGGATAGATTGACAGCCCTCCTTTTTGTCATAGGAGTGGATGCCAGCAACGTGACTGCCTCAGTCCACTCGCTGCCTTGAGCCTGTAAAATACACCAGGTCTGCATGCAAACACGTTTACGTTTGTGAGCGCCCGCTGAGATGGGCTTTACAAAGGTGCTGCGGCAAAGGAGCCTCGGGCCGTCTCTGTTTTCTGCCCTGCTGTCTCTCCGTCCTCGTCCTCGGGGAATGGCAGCTGTGGCCTGATGCGGACCCGCACCTGGATGGACAGAACTGTAGTTTCACGTTTCTCCTCCTGGAGCGCTGGGCTTCCTCCAGTTCAGGGGGGAGAACTCTTGAGGTCGGTCCACGGCCGCTACTGCCAGACAGACCCGAGGATAGCACCCTGCATCCCTGCCACAGGGCTAAGCAAGGGGGTCATTTTCATTTACAGCTGTTCACAGGCAGCAAAACAGACTCTGGTCCGTAGTGAAGGGCCTCTCTGAATCCAAAGGGGACGGGGGCTGAGTTCACCTCAAGTTTATCTGTGAACCGTAAGCCTTAAGTTTATCTGTGAATTTGAGTTCTAGGAACACCATTTGGCTCAGTTATGAGATTCTTTCCGTCACCGTGACAGCCAGCCCTATGCCAGAGAGATGGGGAGCCTGGGCAGCTGGGGGCCAGTGGCCTCATCTTGGTACTGCCTGGGGACATAGGCATTTCTGGGCTGCTGGTCAGCTAGGAAGTTCATGTGGCAGAGAGGACGAAGAGCACCCGAAGACGATTTACCGTGGGAGCCCCATCCTTGTAGTCCCATCATGACGATATTTGTAAACTCCGTCTAGGTATCAGAGCCAGGGAAACTGAGGCCTGCGGAGGAAAGGTTGCTAGTCTGTGGTCACCCAAGTAGCACAGAAATGTTCTAGGAGCAAATTGAGGCAGGGCTAACTCAAATCCATGCGTTTTCGCTATTGCCTGTGAGATGGAATTTCCCAAGTTTCACGGAGGTATCTTTACGTGGTTTATGGAAAGGGGCCCATGCTTTCCGCGGCTGTCGTTTCTGCCGGCAGTGGGAACGCCGTCCTGGTGAGGGACGATCGACGTCAGACCAGAGACTGGACGACGGAAGGTTGTTTCTGAAATATTTATCCCCGCAAAGTAAATATTTCTGTCTCCGTCAGTCCAGAATTTCCCAGCTGACAGCTTCCTAGATACTTCTTTTTCTTTTCTCTTGAGCATTTAGCCATTGCTGGCAACTGCACGGGCAGGCACAACCGGTTCTTTTCACTTTTGACCGTGGACCTCTGGCAGCCGAAGGAAGAAAGGCAGGCGAGTGACCCAGCTGGGACAGGGACTGGAGGGCCAGGACTGTGGAGGAGAGGCGCTGCGGGGGGAGGGCAGGGGGAGCGTCCCACGTGGTAATCTTGGAGGAACACTCAGCTACCGGAGAACCAAGCTGGGGCTTTCCGTGCGGCTTTGGGTCAAGATCTCCGGTTCTCGGCAGTCATCTTGCAGACTTACTGCCATAATGTTCTCACATCCGTTCCCTCCTCTCCTCTCTCATGAGCCCCTCGGAGAGAGTTCGGTAACTAGCCCAAGGCCACACAACTAGTAAGTTCTGGCGTTCTGTCTCCCCGGGGATGGCCTTGCCCATTGCTCTGTAATCAGAAGGCCCTTCATGAGCTGAGCCTGCATTTGTCACCAGGCACATCCTTGGGCCTCTCACCGTGGCCCTCTCTGTACCGGCCACGCGGCCTGTCAGTCCCTCAGCTTTCTTCCCAGACCTGGCGCACGGGCCGCTCCTGCTGCCTGGGACTCTCTTTTTCGCATTATTCTCTCTTAAAAAAAAAAAAAAAAAGGCCCTCACGGAACCTTCTTTCAGTCCTGCTTAGCTTACAGTTCTGCTCTCCTGGGGGCTGTCCTCTCACCGATCTACCGGCTCACCTACATACACACACCCCGCCCCCGGCCTCACCCCTGGGTAGGGGTCCCCTGCACACACACACACACACACACGCACACACACACACCCGTCCTAACGTTGATCACACTAGTGTGAGTTCTCATTTCGTTTTCTGATTCGCCCGGACTGCGAGCTCCCTGAGGGCAGGGCCTTCCTCACGGCTGCAACCCCAGCAGCTGTCGCCGGGCCTGCCTCAGAGTGGGTGCGCAGGAAACGTCGAGTGGATGAACGTGTGAGCGGGCGAGCGAGAGTGAGTCCCTGTACTGTTGGCCCCGTGGCTCCCTTGGCCTTGGCACGCCGTGCTCCAGGCTTCATTCACACCTGCAGTCTGTGTGAGTCTGGTTAAGGGGCTCATCGCTCCGTGCCTCGGTTTCCTCCTCGGCCAAGTGGAACTAGTAACGGTGTAGGCAGAAGCTGCCAGCCTTGGGCCCGGAGCACGGTAAGGGCTTCATAAATGGCGGCGATTTCGTTCTAAGTCTTCTGCTGATATTCATTGGTATCATCAGCTGGGGAAACCTGTGTTAGGTGCTGAACCTTGCCAAGGACCGTTTCCTTCCCAGAAACTGCCAACTGCCCAACCAACAGGGGACAACATTGTCCCTTTTGAAAAGCTGGCCTCAAATGGTGTTGTACACAATCTCATTTTCCCCTGGACTTTTTGCTTGGGAAATGCTTGGTCTCTGAAACCCAGGGAGGACTCTGCCTTGGTGCTTGAGCTCAGGAGGCCGACAGGCCCCTTTCTTTCAGGCGTGCACCTGCTGCCTCCACTGTCTCCGACGTACTCTCCCCTCCCCCGAAGCCCAAGGGCCACCTTCCTCGCCGCCTGCGCTTCTCAGAAGTCACCTTCTCGGCGCGCCGTCCCTGGATACCCTCTCTGACATTCCAGCAGCCTCTGCCCTACATCCTGTCCGGCCTCTCAGCTGTAGGTTTTCCTTCTTAGCACGTTACCTTACAGACTGTATTATCTATTTCTTTATCTCGCGGATTGTCCCCCAGCCTTCCCCAGCCCCCTAACTAGGTAGGTGGTAAGAGCTTTGAAGCCAAGGGGTTTTGACCATTTTGCTCATTGCCTTTTCTCTGGTGCCCAGAACACGCCAGAAACATCCGTGGGTTCCATGCATGTTTGTTGCGGGTTTGAGTATACAGCTAGGAAGGAGGATTTGCTGGCAGATTCTGGATTTAGATCTCATCTGGTACAGGTCTGTGCTTAGTAGAGAAAAACAGTCTTTGCTGAGCTGTCTCTCTGGGCCAGCCTTGGGCAGTGCGTGGCATATGCCATTTCAGTCCATCTTCCCAGGAGCCTTACAGAGGAGAAAGTTGGGACTTGGAGAGATTCAGAGACTTCTCTGTCACTGGGCAGCAGAGCCTAGGGACTGCACCCTTCCATCCTGGACAGAAAGCAATGCCTTAGCCCTCCCCTGCACCCCAGCCCGTCAGGGAGGCCGCCCTGGGTGGTCCCTGAGCTGGCGGCTTTGCAGGGCCAGAAGGCCCATCCCTCCTCACCTGTCTGTGTGCGTGGGCGCCCTTGGCATACGTGCTGAGTCAGGTGGCCCAAGCAGCTTTCAGCAGTTGGAGGTGGCAGGCTAATTATCATCCCCGGGACGAGCCGGGGATTGTCTGAGAAGTCTGGTGAGAACCATGGCCTGGAATAGCACTGCCCTCCACCACCTTTCCTGGGAGAATGGGGTGCAGGGCCGGGCCAGGAATGGCAGCATGAGAGTGTGGAGGGTGGTTTCTGCCACAGGAAGACACCAGACCAGGGTTAGAAAGACCTGGGTTCTGACCTTGGCTCTGCTGCTGCCTAGTTGTGTGAAATTGACTGTGTTTACTGAATATCCCTGTGTGCCCCAGTCATACAATCTCAGGGGTAATCCCCGCGTGCCTCCCAAACTTGTCTGATCCATGAGACGACATAGGTAGCATGCTTACTTACCCCACGTGCAAAATAAATGGTAGCTCTTTTGTGTTTATTCCTTGCAAGCTACAGCCTCCTCCCCTATAAAATACAAAATGAAAGGTTTCATTCAGCAAAACAGGCCTGGTGCATGGTAGGTGCCGGATAAAGCTCAGTCCCCTCCATCTGCCCCTTCCTATCCTGCACCAGCTTCCAGACCTGTATTGTCTCTGGGGATGAGACACCCTGGCCCTGCCCTGGAGGTTTGCTGTGGGCTCATGCTTAATGGGCTGTCTCCTCAGGGCAGGGGGGCTGGGGGCTGGGATGGTCATTTGGAACTCTTGTGTTAGAAGCTGCCTCCCTTCTTCCCTTTTTTCTCTCTCCTCCCTTTCTTCCCTCTTTGTCTCCTTTCTTCCTCCTTCTCAATTCATTTTGACTGAGTACCTACGAAGTGTCAGGCACCGTGCTAGACACTGTGAAGCAAGACAAGATCCCTACTATCATAGATCTTCCGTCTACTTGGAATCCAGCAAGGGAGGAGAAAATAAACAAATGCACAAGAAAATAAAATAAGCATTATGAAAGCAGAAAGTTGAATCCTACTAGGAACTGATAGAGAGGGGAAGCAAAGCTACTTTAAATGTGGAGCCAGTGGGGCGCCTGGGTGGCTCAGTGGGTTAAAGTCTCTGCCTTCAGCTCAGGTCATGATCTCAGGGTCCTGGGATCGAGCCCCGCATCGGGCTCTCTGCTCAGCGGGGAGCCTGCTTTCCCCTCTCTCTCTGCCTGACTCTCTGCCTACTTGTGATCTCTCTCTCTGTCAAATAAATAAATAAAATTTAAAAAAAAAAATGTGGAGCCAGGAAGGTGTGACTAAGGAAGCACTATTTGAACCCAGACTTGAAAGAGTAGGTTGGCCGACTGTGCTCAGCATCGGGGGGAGGGGTTTCAGGCTGCGAGAGTGGCATACGCAAAGGCCCTGGGGAGGGATGCTCTCTTTCATGGGCATAGTGGGCCCCGAAAGGAAGCCACAACTCTGCTCCTGCAGCTCAGGCAAGGCAGGCAGGCTTCATCTCTAAGTGTCGGCCCCACTTAAGATCCTGCTCCCAGGATGTGCTTTCTGCAGTTAATTTGTTGCAACTGGCAGAGGTTAATCATGTTCATGTTGCTCAGGACCCGTGCCAAGGCCGGCCCTACTCACAGATGCTGGTTTAAATTAGAGGGGTTGTTTGCTCAAGACCAGATTCCAAGCTGGTCCTGTTTCTCTGCCTTCTTGATGAGCGGGCCAAAGAATGTTGGCCAAAGCTGGCATCATCGAGCACAGGTGGGAGATGCCTGATCCTGCCAGTCCAGTGAGAAGCAGCTTACCCCCCATCAGCCCCCCACCCCCAAACCTGTCTGGCTCCCTGCTGCAGCCAGAATGCCAGCCAGACCTGCCGATCTCCCATCTGAGGTGCTCCACGCTCGCCCCCCACCTTGCTCCTGCCTCTTCCTCCCTGCACACACCTGCCTGCCTCTGGGCCTCTGCCCACCTTGCCTTCTGTCCCCACAGGGGAAGTTCTACTCATTTTTCCAGGCTCTGCTCAAATTCTGCCTCCTGTGTAAGGACTTCACAGACACCCTCCCCCCCCACTGGGGGAATCCTCTTCTCCTTTATTCTCCTGATTTCTCTTATGCTCTTTAAGGCATCGGCCATAGTGTCGATCGAGTTGGGGAGACTGAGTCCCACCCATAGCGTGAGCGCCTGGAGGGCAGGGGCTGTAATTCTGCCATTCAGGGACCTCGCCCAGGCTCACGGGTCAGTCGTTCAGTTGTTCATTCAGCAAATGCTTATGGAGGGTCTACTCCCTACCAGGCGCCAGGAGAGGCAAAGGGGAAAGAGCTGTGGGTAAGGCCTGCTCCTTGCTCTTCAGTGGCTCCTAGCTTCGTACAGGGGAAGGCCACGAGGAGATCATCGTAATGCAGAGGGCTAAGCAGATCGGGGTGCATGTTCTCACAAGGGGGTGCCCAGGAAGGCTTCTCAGAGGAAGTGACAACTAAGACACGGAGCCTGAGGGCAGTGAGGGGCAGCGGCAGGGTCGCTGGCCCCAGGCCTCCCATCTAGCACGTGGCAGAGTGAGCCCCCAAACCGGGGTCTATGTCCACACCAATGGGTTCCCCTCCTTCTCTACACCCCCATGTTAGCACACTCCTTTCTGATCCTGCTCCACAGATTAAGAAGGAAAACCATCAGACCCACTTGCCCCCGGCCTGGGCAGCCTTGCCACATTCCGCTGCCAAACCTTCTATTTCCAACTATTTCCAAGCTACTTCAGACTTTTGATGACTCCCCCGGTCCTCAGAGTTGCAGAAACTGTCAGCAGAATCTGAGGCCAGGGAACAGATTTCCCACCACAGGGGATTGTGGGACAGCTTTCTTCTTACTCATGGTTCTTTTTCTTTTCTTTTTTTTTCCCCGTTTCAAAATAATGCCTACTAATTGTAGAACATTTGAGGAGAAAATATAAATCACCCATAGTTCCGCTGCCCAGAAATAACCATTGTTAATGCTTTGATGTATTGAAATAGTTATTTTGGGATTTTATTTAGAAGTTGCTACAATGTATAATTACCACTTATTAATTTATGCAAAGACATGAATATGATTAACTTGTATATATCGAGCTTGTTGTAAAGATTGGCACACTCTAGTGCCTGGAAAGCTCAAAGAAAGAGAGAGGGAAAGAACTAGGTCTTACCACATGGCTGGAACTAATACTCTTCATGTGGAAAAGGCAAGATCCAAAGCCCTGTGATCGAACAGACCATCTCTCGCGTATCCTGATGGTGACCCATCAGATGGTTATTGTTCTTATTTCCATTTTATGGATTAAAAATAGAAAAATAGATAAAATCAACAAGGCGAGACCAGTAAGCCCCATAACTGAGAGCACAGGGCTGGGTTGCCAGGGGTCTGAGATTGAACTCAAGGTCTGTCCTGCTTTCTAAGTGCACGTTCCTTCTTCCTATCACACGGTCTCCGTGGCCTTACCAGAAGCCTCAGAGAGCACATGCGTGTTGCCCTGAGAGGTGGCCAAGGAGAAGTGACTAATGGCCGTCTGCTGGGGGTTACCCTCATTCCTTTATCAAGCCCTCTGTTGGACCAGCCTGCGGGGGACTCACAAGGAGTGGGCATATCCCTGTATTCTGGATGCTCCTCCGGTCGCTGTGAGATCTCAGCCTTCGGAGGAGGGAAAGGGCCGCAGAGGATCAGCTAGCTAAGAGCTGTGACGGTCATTGCATTTGAAAGAAAGAAATAGGGTTTGAGTTTGTGGAGTCCACAGGAGATAGCCCTGTTGGCTGTCGGCCGGAAGGCCTCCCAAAATAGATCTCTTGTCATGATTACAGCGGCCTTGGCCTGACCCTCAGCCTGTAGGCTCCGAGTGACTCATACCAGCCACCTCCCCCAGACCAGTCCATACTCCAGACGTAAGGGCACTGATCTGCGGGGCGTCGCAGGCTGGATTCTGCAGGCTGAGATGGGATGAGAGTTGTAAATGGTGTCCCAGGGGGCGACACCTGGAGAGGGACAAGGCAGAAAGCGTGCTTGTGCAGGGGGGGCCTGGATGGTGCTGCAGACAGGACAGAACCCCCCGCTGGCTCAGGACGAGCAAGTGCCCAAGCAGAGACAGCCGCCGGAGGGCTCCCGCATCGGACAACGGCGGCTGGGCCCTTGTCTCCCTGCCTTGCTCGGTTACTGGTCGGGGCTGCCCAGAGGAAGGCACACGGCCCTCCCTGCCGCTGGCTGTCAGGTCCTTTTTTGCAGGAGGATTTGAGGCATGCATCTCTGTGTCTGTCACACGGGGAGAAATCTAACCATTGCAAGGGCTGGAAAGCTCCAGTTGGTTTCATCAGTGAATTCACACCACATAGAACAGCAATGTGAGAAGCTAAATATATTCAGAAGACTGCTGGCTGGGCCTGGAATCAGACCATAGGAATTATAAAATCAAAATTCTTTCTTTTTTTAAGATTTTATTTATTTATTTATTTGACAGAGAGCAAGAGAGAGCCAGAGCACAAGTGGGGGTAACAGCAGAGGGAGAGGGAGAAGCACAGGGAGCCCAATATGGGGCTCGACCCCAGGACCCTGAGATCATGACCTGAACTAAAGTCAGATGCTTAACCAACTGACCCACGCAAGGTGCCTAAAATTGAAATTCTTAACGGCATCAGGCTAAGGTAGTCTGACAAGGTGACAAGCCGACTACTCTTGCTTTAGGCTTTTATTGTCACTTGTATTAATGTGCAAGGGCTGCCATAACAAAATACCAGAGATCGAATGGCTTAAACAACAAAAATTTGTTTTGTCTCCATTCTGGAGGCTGGAAGTCTTAGATGAAGGTGCTGGTACACTTGGTTTTCCCCGGGGTCCTCTCTCCTTGGCTCATAGATAGCTGACCTCTCACTCCCTCTTCACAGGGTGCCCCTGCTGTCTCCCTGTATGTCCTAATTTCCTCTTCTTATAAGGACATGCTTCAGATTGGTGAGTTTCTAAGAGACATAATTCAGCCCATAACAACCCCTAGCCCTTCTTTGGGCGGACAAAGTCAGCCTGATGTAACTGACGCAGACACAAGTCTTGCCTTGATGAGTCCATCCCGCTTCTACAGGGCGGGGGTGGTTGACATGGGATAAACTTTAAAGAGGTACCTGGCCATCAAGGGCCTTGGATGGCAGACTAAGGAAGTTGTATTTTCTTCTGAAAATCAGGGGGAAGGAACTCTTGGGGGCAGTGGCATGATCAGATGCCTATTTTTGGAAGATCTCCTTGCCCATCCCTTGGTGCGTGGGTCGAAGGAGGCAGGACAGGGAGGCGGAAGGCTCGCAGCAAAGAGATAATTGTGCTAGTCCAGAGAAGAGATGATGTGGCCTGAACTGGGGAGGTTGCCATGGGAATGAAGAAGAAAGAATGACTTTCAGAACTTTTTAAGATCTATCCTGCCACAGCATGGTGGCAAAGGCCGAGGGAGGCCATTCAGGTGTCCAATCTGCTCATCAAAGAACAGAAACTATGTTGCATGAGTCATCCATTTAACATCAAAATGCTTCCCCTTTTTAACATCAAAATCTTGAATGGGAGATCCACATATAAACAGGATATATATATCGAGGTTTATATTTTGTTTTGGCAAAAGTTATGGTAGGCCTCCCAAATCTCTGCCCATTGGGGTGCCCCATTATCTCCCAGTAGGTTCTGGGGATCCTGTACCCATCCTTAGGGTTCCTCTCTCTCCACTCCTTCCTCCATTTGGGGGCAGACATTTAGCTGGTACCTACTGCTGTAACCACATCTTAACCAATCGGTGATATCATCTGCCCTGAGCCCTCTACAGGCCTCCCTGCCCAGCGTCCTCCAACCATACAACCCTTGCCACAGCTCCCTAGACCTCTCAACAGTCCAGCAGCCGATGGGGCAGATCCAGGCACATGGAGGGGCTCTAGGACCCTGTTCTCCAGTCCCGTGGCCAGCATCTGTTGACAGGTTGGTCTCTTGCCGTGGCAATTAGCAAATGTCTTGAGTATCACCAGTCCTTGTGTCTTGCACACCAGCCATTTCCAGCTACAGACATTGTTCTCAGAAACTCTGTGCTCTTTGTTCCTTCTTATGAGAATGCCTTCCTCTCCTTTCTGCCAGGCCAGCTCCTGCACATCCTTCAAGACTTGGCCCATGTCACCTCCTCCAGGAGGCCTTCCTTGCTGCTCCCAGGGCAGTGTTCACGATTCTCTCTTAAACCTAATATGATCCTTTTTGTGCCCAATATGACATGTACCTACTTACCTGCTGTTTCAAAAGGGCAGACTGAGCCGATTATTCTTTCTCCAAAACATAATGCATACTCGGTACATAGAGTTGGAAGGAATGTCTCTGTGCTTCCAGGAAGGTGTTTTGGGGCTCTTCATTTCACTATTCCGGGGCAAGCAGCGCTGGCTCTATATTCCAAAGGGAGGGCTCTGCCTTCTCTGCTGTGTCCCCTAAGGAACTGAAAAATCTTACAGCAGGACTGGATCTTCCTCATTCAAGTGTCCCGGGTTCCCAGGACAGTGCCTGGCACACAGAACGTCCTCAGTCCATGTTTGTAAAAGGCCAAATTACCACGGTGCTGCTGCTCTGCTAATGAGAACGCAGGTATGACCAGCACAGCCCTCTGACTCAGGCCTAACACTCTTTATTACCACACGAGGACACCGAGGCTCAGAAGTCGCTGGTTTGTCCACAGTCAGTGTATTACTAAGCAATGGAACTCCAAGTTCTTAGTTAGCCTCTCCCCTGTACTGCAGCTGCTTCCCCAGCGGGGCTGCATTTCAGACCCTCATCCTCCAGGATCCATCCTACAGCAAGGAAACTGCCCACTCGCCCCCTTTCCCAGCCTTGAGGGGGGTGACACAGCACAGGCTAGGGAACAGTGAGGGAGAGAGAAGACCGGCTGGCTGCCGGGGCCTGGCCGTCCGTGGGGCCGTGCTGACCTCCGGGCTCCGTCCCTTGCTCCTCCTGCCTTCCCCATACTGTCACGGCCAGCCCTGTTTCTTCCTCTGTGTCCTTCGCCCCCTATCTTTTTCACAGCTCTGTTTCCCCTCTTGTCAACAGATCTCTCAACGAAATGTTTTCCATCATGGCAGGCTATTTTTAGCCCTTTATCAGAGTTCTTTCCTGCGGTATCGAGCTCCCTGGCACGGGGCGGGCAGCCCGGCTCAGGCGCCCGCAAGCACGGCACAGGCAGGAGGCGCGGGGCCGTGGGCATCTGGAGAAGGGAGGAGCGGAGCGACCCGGGCTGGGCTGGGCCGGGCCTGGGGGGCTGGGGGTTGTATTCCGCTGCGATGGTGATGGCAATGGCGGCAGCGGGGGTGGCGGCAGCAAGAGGCCCATTCATTCCCCATTCCAGTTTGTTCAGACCGTTCTCTGAGAAGGCGGTGTGTGCCGAGGGCCTCGGAAGCAGACAATCAGTGACAGGCGCCCAAAATAGCCTCGGAATCAGCACGTTTTGTTTTGCTCCAGGCTTTTCATGCCTTCGAGGGGAGGAAAGAAAGGATCCAGAGCATTTTCGGCGTCCAAACACACATCTCTTCTACAATAAGACAAATGACTCGTATTCCTGCGTATTAAATCCAGCAGCGTCCCCTCCCCACCAACCGCCCCTTCTCCGAAGACCTCGCCAACATTTCCTTTTGTGGCCACGAGAGAGGAGAGCAGCAGCTCAGGAGGGCTCCAGGGCAGCGAGCCCCGAGCTCCTTGGGCTCCGCCTGTGCTCAACTTTCACAACCCGGGGTTTTAATAAATTAACACCAGTGCACGTGCTGCTGCGGCGGCTGGGACGGCTCTCCAGAAGGTGCTGTGAGGGCCAGGCCCTGCCGGAGAGACAGAAGCCAGCCGCTGGCCAGTGGAAGCCCCGCGGCCCCAGTCCCCCGTTACACCAGCCTTTGCAGAAACCTCATGCTATTCTCTGGGGCCAACCCGAGGTCCCCCTGCCCTCACTGAGCTTGCAGGACCAGCCTCCACTTCTGCAGGAGACTCCCCGATGGCCAGGGTGGCCCCGTGTGCCAGGAGGAGTCCCCAGGGGAGAGCAGGAGACCCGGACCCCAGTCTCAGCCCTGGGCTGATGCACAGAGTGACCTTGTCCAAGCTGCTTCCCACCTTGAGACCAGTTGCCAGGGAATACGCTCTCAGAGCATGGTGCTCCCTCTCCTTTGGAGCACTTACTTGTGGGACCCTTGCCCACTTAGATCATGGGTCTGCATACCTTTTGGGCCCCTGAGCTAGCTCTGGTCTTACGCACATAACATCTGTATGGTCTATGGCTGCTTTCACAATACAATGCCAGAGCTGAGTGGGGGCCACACAGAGGTTGGCTGGACCCTAAAACCTAAAATATTGACTCTTTGGCTCTTTCAAGGATAAATTGGCCAACCTCTGGTTTAGCTAGTGAATCCCATGAAAGGTTTAGGGGCACTCTCGAGATTACTCAGCCAGAAGTGGCTTTAAAGTAAATACGAATGTGCAAGCCTCAATATCCTGGACCATTGGGGATGTTCTCCATTAAATGTGCACAAGTAGAGTTGGAATTTGCTAAAAAAAAAAAAAAAAAGAAAGAAAGAAAGAAAAGAAAAGAAAAGAAAGAAAAGAAATCCCTCCCAGAAATAAAAGCTGCTTGATGCATAGGTGGGTAAACCCAGTGTCCAGCGTAACCTTCCTGACAAGGTCTCTATGCAGGCAGATGCTCTACCACATCCTAGACGTGTGGCTTCAGGAAAAGTTCTTCACTCCTCTGAGTCTGACTTGTAAGATGGGTCTCATAATACTTCTTTTGTAGGGCCACGATGAGGGGTTAGTGGGATAATCTAAGTAAAGTGCTAGGACAGTGCCTGGCAAATATTGGGGGCTCTCTCCAGTCCTGGCTCCCCCTCACTGGTCCCACTTTCCAACCAGGTTCCTGCTGGTAATGGCATGTCACACCCTGGCCTCTCTCTGAATGTCTGTCCTGAGCAGCCAACGTGGCCAGACAGAGGGAGCAGGGTCCTGGGATCTTGAGCGGCAACAGGACGTAGAGGTTCAAGTTCTTTAGAATCACTAGTTCAGCTCTTGGCCTTGCTACTCACTGAGCCACAGGACCTTGAGCGTGCCAGTTGACCTCTCTGAGCCTCGCTTTCTTTATCTGAAAGCTGGAGGAAACAATAGACCCTTCCTTGCAGGGCAGTAATGCAGACTCATGGCAATGATGTGTGCTGTATGTTCCGAACAGGACCTGGCCCTCGGCAGTGGTCAACAGTAAGCACGTAGCTGTTCCCCTCCCGGATGAGCTGGTTCAGGGCCATTCCAGCTTTTCCTGAGTTCTCCCAGGAACGGGGGCTATGGGTGTCTCTAGGCCCCTCGTGGACGGCACCTCAAGGGTGGGAAGCTCTGAGAAGTCCTCTGTTTTGTCTCACCCAAGTGGAAAGTTCTATAAAACCCAGGGGTACTCACGCCAAACCAGCCCACTACGCTCCTGGCACGGGGACCAAGCAGTGACTTTGAAAATGTGTATTTTCCTGGATAAAACCTCTAATGGGACAATTGTAGGTCTTCTGGCTGTATGTAGACTTTATGACTTCGAAAGCTCTTAAGCTGGGGTGAGAGAAAATTTATGAATGGGATTTCTTTATTTCTGTAGCACTCTGACTCATGCTGTTGATTCAGTTATAGGGCCGGGCTTCTGTTACTCGCTAATTTCTCTTGGCCAGGTGGTCCTTACTCCGCCTGCTGCCTCAGTGAGCAGTGGGGGCCTCAGCCAGTGCAGCCGGAGACCCAGAAAAGGGTTTCTGGCTGCTTAAGAAATTGTCCTGGACCCAGATGGATTACCCAGGCAAAGGAATATGGTGCTTGGGAATTTCTCAGGGAAGCTTTACACTTTTCTCTTAAATTTTGAAAGCTTGTTTTTACCAGGCTGTTTAAGCCCCTTGCATAGAAAACCCTCATAATCTGTGTTAAAGGCATTGGTCTTAGAGGAAGGGCCGATTCCTGGCTGAGGGACATTTTCTTTGGGTGCCTGCTATCTTGAGACTTTTTTTTTAAAGATTTTATTTATTTATTTATTTATTTGACAGAGAGAGAGATCACAAGTAGGCAGAGAGGCAGGCAGAGAGAGAGGGGGAAGGGGGCTCCCCACCAAGCGGAGAGCCCAGTGCGGGGCTTGATCCCAGGACCCTGAGACCATGACCTGAGCCAAAGGCAGAGGCTTTAAACTCCTGAGCCACCCAGGTGCCCCAGAGGCTATAAAAGATTAAATACAGACAGGATGCCATTGGGTCTAGCCCCTGGCCAACAATGAGGACTATAACTTTGTGAATCCCCATCCCTTAGAGCAATGCCAAGCATATAGAATGTGCTCAGTAAATGAATGTGAAAGGAATAAGTGAGTGGATGAATATCCTACCAGTTCTATTCCTTTGTTCCCTGGCTTGGGCCATCTAACAGAAAGATCAGATTCCTGGTCAACTGGCTGCACTGAGGATGTACCTCTTGAGCCCAGAGTCCGAGGGCTGGTCAAATATTTCCTCCAAAAGAATCCAGACACTCATCATTACGTATTCAGTACTTTATAAGTTGCTTCTACTGAAGAGAGTAAAAATCATATAAATTTGGGTCTCTCCCAAACAGTAGTATATGGATGTTGTACCCAAGGATCCACAGGATTTCTGAGTAGAAGTTCCCTTCAAGGACATCGAAGTCCGTAACTGCTAATGTGGCCCAACTCACAAGCTAACGCACTTGGCCCTGGCTGGCTGGCCTTAGGTTCTGCAGGAAAATGTGCTGTGATTGACTAGTGACGGGTACCACAGGCAGGGCACAGGACAATGGTAAGCTAAGTTTTTGAAAAATCCTATCAAGTCTAAGATCCCCATAGTTTACATATCTCTGGGTGAAACTCAGAGAGGAGAAGTGGCAGGCAGCTGCCTTTGAAGATTTCTGTTGGAGGGCCTGGATGAGGAGGTAATTAGAGCCAGAAACTCAATAGATAACAGAGATCAGAAGAAAGGATGCTGAAGAATTCTCTTGGAAATTCAGGGAAGCCAAGGATAAGGGACTGGTCTACCTTCGAGAGAGAAAAGTGGAGACAGAGCACAAGCTGAGGTGCAGCTTGGACTTTGCAACTGGCATGCTTCCTACTGAGCTTGATCAACCTTAGGGGGTGTCATGATCTAAATTGTATCCCCACAACATTCACATGTTGAAGTCCTACCACCTAGTACCTTAGAACATGACTGTATTCCAAGAGAGGGGCTTTGAAGAAGTAATTAAGTTAAAATGAGGTCATTGGGGTTAGAGTCTAGTCTAATGTGATGGGTGTCCTTACAAGAAGAGGAAAGTAGGACACAGATACTTGACCAGTGGTGAGACCATGTGAAGGCACAGGGAGTAGAAGGCCATTGACGAGCCAAGGAAAGACACCTCAGAAGAAGCTAACTCTGCTGACACCTTGGTCTTAGATTTCTAGCTCTAGAATCATGAGATAGTACGTTTCTATTGCTCAAGCCACCAAGTCTGTGGTACTTCGTTATGGCAGCCCTAGCAAACACGAGGGGGAGATGACGCCGGCTGTTCTTGCCTGTGTTTCTCTCTAGCACATGTGCTGTAGGCAGCTGCATGAACAGGATGGGCAATGGGCAGAGGGCTGGAGTTTGAAGCACTGAAGGCATCCTGTGCTGACCTGGACACACAGGCACCGTCCAACCCATGAGCGCCACAACTCACCGCCAATTGGTCCTGCCTCTGTCCCTCCCTGTGCTACCTGCTGCGGGTCCAGGTACGCAAGTGTCATGGCCCCAACCCGGGTCAGCTCAGTCTGGAGGGAGAAAGAGAAGTCCTGTGTTTCCTGGGTCCTAAGATGGCAATAATTACAAAATACTTCATCAATTCAGGAACAGTGTTTCAGGAGACAAGAAATACTCTCAAATTAATGAGAAGCATAGGTTATCCGAACCATCCTGACTTTAGTAAAGTAAAAATGGAACCACCTGCATGTCTTGGAATCAAGGAAGTGGAGTCAGTCAATGATTAGAGTACCAGGTGACAGGTGCTGTTACAGGGAGAGTGTCGGAGAGTTTGTGATTGTTTCTGCCTTGGCAGGAGGTCAGGACCCTAGAGAGGGGACATCTAAGGAGGGGTATGCCAGGCCAACAAGTCGGGAAGGGTATTCTCAGCAGAGGGAATGGCACCGGCAAAGGGGGAAGGGCATATACTTATCTGCAACAGCTACAGTGTGTCCAGAGGAGCAAACAGAGGTGAGTGGATAGAGAGCAGCCTGTCAAGTGCCTGGAATCCCTTGCCCAAAGCCCACTTCATCTAGAGCAGAGGGTGAGGAATGAAGCCACAGGCCAAGACAGAGAGAGCCCCAGCTCCATTCAGAACAGGGGTTCCTTAAGCAGACTAGCTATTGTAACTCCTTTCTGTCAGCTGCTCCCAGAATGGGAGCACAGATGCATGGCAACCAAGAGACGGTCTATTTAAAGCCACTGGTGAGTTAGTTCTAGAAGGCATGCTGAGAATGAAGAGGGAGAAAGGGAAGGAGTAGGTCAGGAAGAAGAGGCTCTGAGAGGGAATGGCTCTGCCCTTGCTGGGCACACTGTGGGGTTTGGGACAAGTCCCTGCTTCTCTGTCGGCCCCACCTTCTTCAGTACCTGGTAATGGAAAACCATGTCAGTGCAAGAGCTAGTCACTTGGGTTCAAAACTGGGCTCCATTGCTTATGATCTGTGTCCTTTGGCCAAATTACATAACCCTTGGATCTAAGTCTTTTCTATGTAAAATGGGATGATAATGGTACCTACCTTTTAGAGTTGCTGTGAGGATTATGAGATAATACATGCAAAGAACTTTTAACAGCATCTGACACGTGCAAAACACTCCAAATCAGCTATTGTGAGAAATGGTGGTGGTAGTGGTGGTGGTGGTGGTGAGTATGGTGATGTTGACGATGATGATGAAGGTGGTGATGGTGATGATGAGGATGATGATGATGATGATGAAGGTGGTGGTGGTGATGATGATGATGAAGGTGGTGGTGGTGATGATGAGGATGATGAAGGTGGTGGTGGTGATGATGATGATGATGAAGGTGGTGGTGGTGATGATGAGGATGATGAAGGTGGTGGTGGTGATGATGATGATGATGAAGGTGGTGGTGGTGATGATAGTGATGATGATGGTGAAGCTGGTGGTGCTGGTGGTGATGATGATGGCGATGATGATGGTGATGGCTGTGTAGGACTAGCTTAGTGGGTTTTGAACCTTTAAACCGTGGAAGTTTTCTTCCAACCTATTTGGAACGTCAATGTGCAAGAAAGTTTCCATTGAGCTCTTTCGGTGGAGGCAGGAGCCCCTGAGCCCAGGCCCTCAGCATCCCCTTCCCTGGAGCTGTCTCCCTGCCCACCTGGAATCCCAAGGCTCCAGAAAATCAAGGTTGAAAGCAGTTGTCCCAGGGGATCTTTGAGGTCCCTCTCAGCCGCTCCTTTTTATCTAATTCTTCCTCGGTAGCTGAGCGTACATCTCGAAAAGCTATCTGTACAGCTCAAAATCGTTTTCCCAGAGCATCAGCTGAGCCAGGCCCCAGGAATAGTCCAGTAAAGGCAAAGCACAGTAGACATTTGAGCAACAATCCTAACTGCAAATGCCCACAGACAACGAGATACCAGCTCCACTATTTCTTAAGTCAAAAAAAAATTTTTTTTAGTCAATAAATTTTTATTTAATCAATTTTACATGTTATAATTCATTCCACTACGCAGCAAAGTCACCTTAGTTCCTGCAAAGTCTGAGTCAACTTATCTTCAAGATAGGCCTTTTTGAAAGATCTCATGTCTCCCCTCCCCTCCCCCATTGTCTGTCAGTCAGCCTTGTCACGGTTCTCTTAGCTAAGCTCCTTTTCTCTTCACTTGAATATGGAAATAGTGATGTCCATATCACTATGGATATGGTGATATGGACGTCATCCATCATCCATAGTGATGGCGTACTTCATCAATTTCCCACCTAGCATCTTTGGACTCTAGTTTCTTCAAATGATTTGCCTTAGAAGCTCTGGAAGTCAGATTGCAGAATGTCCATTGCTGTTTTGGCTAATGATCTAAAATGTATTATTTCTTAATACATTTCTAATATGGAATTCACGTTACTTCCAATTTTCACTCATGACCTTAGCAAAAAAAAAAAAAAATTACAGGTCTCATCGCATCCCCATTGCAATACATTCACTGAGACAGCAGCATAATCTCTGTCTCAGTTTAGCTGTGTTAAGAATTTCTAGACACCACAACGAGCAGTCTCCATTCTCATGGAGAATGAGGCTTCACCTCCACATTTTTAAAGAGAAGTTACGCAGATGTGACTGTCTCTATGGGTCACAGTCTGGGTAGTTTCCCATCCCTTTGCCTCTAGACCATTGGCACAGCCACTGTGCGGTGTGTGGTACACCATGGTTGTCTCTTCTCTACTGAGGGACTATGATTTGTTCCCAAGCACAGGGTCTGCATTTAGCAGGTATCTGAGAGATGAACACTGGATCGACTGAATGGAATTGAATCTGGACATCTCTATGAGGTCAACTCCAAGCTGGGTTCAACGATGACTCAGACATTCTTGGATCCTGAACCCAAAGAAGTTATTGTCAGAGAAGGAAGATAGATAAGTACAAGTGTGATAGGGTTCCTAACTTACTGTTAAGAAATAAAACTCTAAAGCCCAGGATAACCATTGTGGAACCCTAGGACACACGAGAGGCAGAGGTCACCTTCAGGATCTGCTGGGGCTAGGCCTTGGAAGGACGCTGGAAAACTTTTTCTGGAGGTCCTAAAATGGACCTCAAGAGCCTCTTCACCTCCTGGGAGCCCAGAACCCCCTGTGTAGCTCTGCATGACTATTTCAACGTAAACAGAGGGCTGGCCCCTTGTTGTATACATTGTTTTCATTGTACATGTACTATAGACATTGCTTCTTTCAACGCAGACTTTGGAGGTTACAGTGAACCAAAGCTGGGAGAACAAGCCCAATCCCTAGCCTGTCATTTCAAGCCAGTCATCTTTGACTGCTCACTGTGTTTCCTTCATCTGCATCTGCTTCAGGTGACGTACCAGCTGCTTTAGCTACCTTGGACTTGTTGCTCTGCTCCAAGCACTTCCACCCCTAACGACCAGGTTCCTTCTGCCTGACATGCCTTTTCCTGCACCTCTACTCCTTCCACATCGACTGAGCTTCTACTCATTTTTCAAAACAATCCCCAAATGCCACCTTCTCCAGGCAGCCTTCCTAGATCTCTTCAGTTGGAATTCTTTTACTCCTCCGTCTTCTGTACTCCCACAGACCTCATACCGCATGTATGAAATTCTGCTTGGGTTTGAGTTATATTTCTTACTTCAGTCATTGTGCTATAAGCTTGACTAGAGCAGAGATTTTTATCTTACTGGCCTTTGTACCCACATGTATATGGGAGGTCTGTGGATTTGGGCTTCAATGGCTAGGTCTTTCTGGGTATGTGAACTTAGACAAGTTATCTAATGTGCTTAAGTTTTAGTATTCCGGTCCATAAAATGGGAGTAAAAACAGTCTTCCTCATAAATTTATTGTGAGCATTAAATGAAATGCCTTGTATACAGTAATAATGAAAATGATATAATAATAATGAGAGCTAATATGGATTAAGTACTTAGGCACTGATTAAAACTCTTTACCACTCATTTAAAACATAGATTTGCAGGGCACACGAGTGGCTCAGTCAGCTGTGCATCTGCCTTCAGCTCCGGTCATGATCTTGGGGTCCTGGGATGGAGTCCCACATCCAGCTTCCTGCTCAGCAGGAAGTCTCTTTGTCCCTCTGCCACTCACCCCCGACCCCCGTTTGTGCTCTCTTTCTCGCTCTCTCTCTCTCAAATAAATAAATAAATAAAATCTTTAAAAAAAAGCATAGAGGTATCCCTCATACCCTTCCCCTAGTTTTCTCCAGTGGTTACATCTTACAATTGTAGCACGTTACCACAATTAGGAAACTGACCTTGTTATGGTGATGGGTATGTAGGTATGTGCAGTTTCATCACTCATGTGGATTTGTGTCACCACCACCACAAACAAGACCCAGATCTACTCTATCTCAACAAAGACCTCCCGTATGCTACCCCTTTGTAAACATACCAGCCTTTTCCCTTCTACCACCCTTAACTCCTGGCAACCATTGTAGATTCTCCATCTGCAGAATTTTCTCATTTCCACAGTGTTATCTGAATGGAATGATACAGTATGTAACCTTGTAAGATGGGCTTTTTTTCACTCAGCATAATCTAGCCAAGTTATTGTGTGTATCAATAGTTCATTCCTTTGTTGTCATGGAGTAATATTTCATAGTATGGATGTACCATAGTTTAACTCTTGAAAGACATCTGGGTTGTTTCCCATTTGGGGCTCTTACAAATAAAGCGGCCGTAGCATTCATGTATAGGTGTTATTTGAGCATAAGTCTTCATTTCTCAGGGATAAATGCCCAGGAGTACAGTTCTTGGGTTGTATGGCAAGTATACGTTTAGTTTTTTGAGAGAGTCAACTGTTTCCCAGAGTGGTTGTACCATTTTACATTTCCACCAACAATGTGTGAGTGATTCAGTTTCTTCACATCTTCACCAGCATTTGTTGTTACCACTATTTTTTTTTTAATTTTTGCTGTTCTAATAGGTGTCTAGTGGCATCTCATCATGGTCTTACTTTGCATTCCCCTAGTAGTTAGTGATGTTGCATACCTTTTCACATGCTTGTTTTCCAACTATATATCCTCTTTGGTAAAATGGCTTGTTTGTGTCATTTGCTCAATTTCTAATTGAATTGTTTGTTTTTTTAATGTGGAGTATTGGGAGTCCTTACATATGCTAGGTAAGGGTCCTTTGGTAGATATGTGGTTTGTACAATTTGCTCAAGTAATTCTCATAACGTTCCCATGAAGAGGATACTAGATTATTTCAGTTTATTAGGAGAGGCGGTTGAGAACCAAGAGGTTAGCATGATGCCCAGCACACAGCAGATATTTAGTGAATAATCACATGGATTATGCAAATGGAGCTCAGACTGAAGGCACATGCAACTCCTGGTACTCTGGAGGAAGTGGTGGGGCCGCTGGAGATAAGGATGCGAAGATGCAAGTTGAAGCCAGCCGTGTGTAGGGCCCTTAATACCTGGCCATCAGCCCCATTTGACAGGCTGAAGAGTTGAGGTACAAGCATGAGAACAGACTTCACTCTGTCTGGAATTCCTGGTAAATCTGCTGAGACTCTTCCTTCTTTTCATGTGCATCTTACCTCTCTCTTGGGCTGCAAGTTTAATGGGCAGCTGGCCAGTTTCCACCTCGGGGTCTTGTTTATAAGGCAGGGGATTTCTCCTTGCCTGCCCTTCCCAGGGTGCTGGGAGACAGCCTGCTGTCATGGGAAGCACAGGGCCAGGAGTCAGAATGCCCGGTGCTGGCCCCAGCCTGGCAGTGGCTAGTGTGGGAACCGAGTGTTTAACTTCCCCGAACTTTCCATCTGTACATCTCTCAAATGGGAGAAGCGACAGGCATTAATGGGCAGCGTGGTTGTGCAGATTAAATAGAGGGCAGAGGTTGAGAACAAGGGTTTTGTTAACACATATGGGTTCAGAATGGAGCCCTCCCCTTTCTGTGGATTTCTATGTAACCTTGATCAAGGAGCTTAAGTTTTCTGAGCCTTGGTCTCCTTAACTGGAAAATGGGGACAATCACAGTTCCTACCTTAGAAGGTTTGGGGGAAGATTAAATGAGATGATGCATATCAAATATTGACACAGATCCTCTCTCAAGATGAACATGATTCACATAGACTAATATTTATTGAGCACTTACTTTGTGCCAGATCTGCTTGTCTTAAGTTGAGTTCATCCAAAATAAGATTAGGCACCAGACAAGGATACAGATGTAGGAAGTTGATTTGGGAGGGGACCCCAGGAAGCGGAGTGAGAGAGGGGCAGGGAGATGAGGAAGGCAGCGCTGCTGTAGGCCACTGGGGGAGGCGGATACTCAGAATCATTGCCCGGGGGTAGGTGCTTCTCCACCAGCTCCTGGTCCTCAGAGGCTGAGTGTTGCTCCTAGGCTAGTCCCTTGACCACAGTTTACCTGCCCCGTGCCTGAGCTGAGTGTATTCCCGCAGTCAGAGAGTACCCTCGAGACAGAGACTCAGGATGCTGTGGGCGTGTACGTGGAAACCGGACCATCTCCAAGGGCACAGGAGTGGGGCTGGCAGCCTCTGTTCCTTAACCACTTACAATAATATCATTCTATCCCTACAACAATTCCATGAAATGGGCATGATTTCTATCCCCCTTACAACACAGTTTCCAAATACACTCCCAGTAAAGAAATGCAGCTTCCAGAAGATAATGCTAATCCATACCCTGTGCTGTGCGCTCTGAAATTTTCTGGTTTTTCTTTTTCCTTTTTTTTAATCATGTTATTTTTAAAATGCTACTTGTGAGAGCACCTGAGTGGCTCAGTCGCTAAGCGTCTGCCTTTGGCTCAGGTCATGATCCCAGGGTCCTGGGATCAAGCCCCACATCGGGCTCCCTGCTCCATGGGAAACCTGCTTCTCCCTCTCTGATTTCCCGTGCTTGTGTTCCCTCTCTCACTGTGTCTCTCTCTGTCAAATAAATAAAATCTTAAAAAAAAAGAAAAAAATAAAATGCTACTTGTCACCCACTAAACTGTTTTCATAACCTAGTAATGGGCTGCAATCCACCGTTTTGGAAAAGATGGTGCCCTCACATTCTATTTAATAGGACGATGTGGAAGGCCGTGATGATGTCATAAGGCTGGCCTCGGGCCTGGTGCCCAGAAGGTGCCCAGAGAATGTTGGTTTCCTTGCTTGCCTTCCTGGCAAACCAGACCCCGGCTTGCAGACAGAGGCTTGGGCTGGCCCCAGTGTGTCTCCTCCTCTGACCCGGACTTGCCCCTGGGGGATCTGCGCAGCCTCCTCCCTGGAGATGGCACCCTCTTGGGCTGTGACCTTCAAGTCACCAGCTCCCCAGAAGCCAGCCCCTCCTTGGGAGGCAAGGTTATGCCCTGTCCCCACGACGCTGTCACTTCCTTCCCCTGAGTCTTTCTGAGTGAAGATTGTTCCCCTAATCAGGATGGAGACGCAGCTCATTACAAGCTGGTGAGGCAACGGCTCTGTGCGCCTGGCCCGAGACAGGCTGTCTGGGAGCTTGGCCAGCTTCCCGCTGCCCCGAACGCCAGGGCAGTGGCTTCAGAGCAGAGCCAGCCCTCTGGGTTTGCTTGCCCCCTTCCCAAGAGACAGAGGTAGACAGACACTCTACCTCCGTGACTTCCACAGTTGTAAAAGCCCAACACTCCGTGCTGCTGCCGAGAGCACCGGCCCAGCACCCGTAATATCAGCTAGCATTTCCTGAACATTTGTCACCCACTGAACATTGTGCTGACTGCTTTCTATGCAGCATGTTGTGTAGTCTATACTCAAACCCACTAGAGAGGCATGATTATCCCCACTTCACAGATGCAGAAACTAAGGCATGGAATGTTTGGGTAACGTGACAAGCCCACCAGGCAGCTAGAAGGTGGCCACGCCCAGCTGTCCCCTGGATTCTACGCCTGCTCACATCACCATGTTGCTTGCAGGGATGTTCCCCTTCCTTCTGGGTTCCGACCTTGGCATCCCTCTGTGTAGTGGCCAGGTGAGTTCCCACGGGTGGCATCGCCTCTCTGAGCCCAGTGCGCTCCTTTACAAAGCAGTTCCTGATGGCACCTCTTTCCTAAGGCAGTTAGGAGGAGTAAATGAAGTGATGTTATAATGCATCTCTTGGAGCTCCTGATAGGTTAGAGGTACTCAGTAAATCTATTTATACAAGAGCCAATTCAGCTTTTTTCCCACTGACTTGACAGTACCCTGCAGCCATTTCCCAAAGGCATGATGTCATCATCCTGAGAAGGACAACAGCCCATCTAGAAACTTCCATGCACTCCTAGGCTTCTCACACTTGTGCCTTGTCTCGCCCCACTGCCTGACCATATTGACTTCCCCGGCAGAAATCTCTGAAATGAGTAAGGTCTCTTGGAGAACTATGAAGGGGCCATTCATTTCCTCTAACAACAGACCCCTCCGCCCGGAAACAAGGGGAATGGAGTGGTGGCCGCAGAGCCTGGTGCTGAAATCCTCGTTAGCCGCAGTTTAATTACTGCCTGCAGTATGGGTTTTTAATAACAGTAAGTCCCAATTAGTTGCTCGTTACTTCAGAAATAATTACTGATAGTGGCCCTTTGTCTTTGTTTTAATTCCAGCTTCATTCTCAAGCCGTAGCAGTCTAACTGAAAAAAATTGGGGTTCCGGGGGTGCATGAGGAGTGTTTGCACTGATAGCTGGGGTGCATGGGTCAGTCTGAAATGGCCATTTGTCATTCCTGACGATACCTCTGCAGGGAAAAGCTCGGGGCCTTTATCTTGAGTGAAGGATGGAGATGGGTTTCTGCTATCAAGGGCAAGCGGGTCCGAGACTTGTCACCTGCCGCACAGAGGGACCGCAGAGTTGTGAACTGTGCCTGTGTCTTGCCCCTCCGCTGCCCCAGGGGGGCCGGGCCCCGGTCACTCACCACAGCAGCGACAGGCACAACCAGATGGCGGAGCTGCTTTTCAGTGCGAGGAAGGGCTGTGCCATTTCCTCTGCGGGGGCAGAGCCCCGGTCTCAGCCACACTTCTGATCTGCAGTCTAACTGGGCCTTTCTGCCCCACCGAGCCCTTGGAAATGCCAGGGGGACCTCAGAGCTCTCACTGCACCCGTGGCCTGCACGGTGATCAGCCGTCCGGGCTCCCTGGGAGTTGCGCACAGGTAAGGCCATCTGAGGCTTTGTTCCAGGCGCGACGACGGTCTCTCCTAGCTTCTGGGAACCCTTCTTTGGTCTGACCTGCTTTCATGCTGCTTTGCTGTTTTAACTTTATTCTGTGGCACCTGGGAGAATATTGTAGCACCAAGGAGCTAGTGTCTATTGAAACTGTGTGGCCATTACAGCTAACACGTGTTGGTTACATATTATATGCTAGATCCTTCTGGAGGTGCTTTAGGCATATTTACTCATCTCATCCTCACAGACAACTCTCTGATATAAGTACATTTGTCAGCATCAGCGCCGATTTGCAGATGGGGAAACCGAAGGACACAGAAAGGTCAAGCATGTCGGTCACCTAGCCCAAGGTCACCTAGCATGTCGGTGGCATAGCTGGGGGATTCCTTCCCAGGTGGTTTGGCTCCTTGGCCAAGCCCTTGCCCACTAGGTAATCCTGCTTCTTATTGGAAGAACCCAAACCACTGAGGAACTGGGCGCATCTCAGTGCAAATATCCCCCCGCCCTGAGTTTTCTTGGGTCAGTTCTGAATAATATATTCTTTCACGGTCAGGTTTTTTTTTTTTTTTTTCTCTTTTTAAAAATTCTTGTGCTGATTTTTCACTCCCACTGTGTTCTCTGAAAGCTTCTCCCCCCGCGGGCCTGGCCAGGCAGCTCCAGCCAGATGCCCTCTGTTCCTAGTGTTTCTGTTGCTTCAGTGATGAATAAAATGGGCAGGGAACCTTTTGGATCCAGCCCAGGGGCTGTGACTCAAGCCACCCTTTCTGGAAGGTGACCGAGTCCCCGTCCCCCTCATGCTGGCCGGCTCTCAGCCCTTTTCAATGTGTCCTGTCCCTGTTCCCTCACGCCCATCTTGTCGAGGGAAGAAGCCACCCTCCTGAGCCAGAAATTTACTTTTTTCCCACCATGTTCTTTGGTCTCTTTCCTCCTAAGCATCCTTTCCAATGGAACTGCAAACAGTTTGTCTGGAAAGAACCTGATGAAAATGCGTCCTGTCTCTTGTTTTTCTTCTTGCCTCCTGTTCCTTTAATCCACCAGCCCGAGTCCCAGGGCTATCTTACTGTTAATAATCGGGGCTCTTCTGCATTTGGAAGCTCATTTGGAAAACTGTGTCCACAAGGCTGAAATGCCCCACTTCATCCTAGACACAAAGGGGCCCTTTGAAGGTGCAGAGGGTTTGGGATTAAGAAAGTAAGCAAACAAGCGCAGCCTTTGAGCAGAGGAGTGTGGGCGGGTGGGGAGAAAAGAAAACAGCCTCATGAAACCGGGCCTCAGTTTACTTCGACAATGGGAGTTTATTTGTGTGCATTCTATGTCCGTACTATGCTCATGTCCCAGAGTTTCAAGGAATGCCCCTGAGGCTGCTCCAGAGGCGTGGGGCTCTTGCCAGAATCCCTCGATGGCCAGTCTTTCTGAAGGGCCACAGGACATGTGGGCTGAAGGGCTGATCTTCATGCGGGAATGCTGGTGCCCACGTTCCATTCCTGGGAGTCTCCCCTTCCATCTGAGGGCTTCTCTGAGCCTCTCTTCTCTCTAGCTCTTCCCTCAACAGCATCCAGAAAGATCTCAACCCTCAGCAGGTAATACCTCTTCTTTTGCTCTCTCTCCAAACTGATCCACTTCCCTGTCTTAGCTTCCAAACGGACCCCAAGGGAGGGACCGCCGTGCGAGTCGTTGACTTGGGAAGTGACGTCATGGGGTGTATCCAAGGCTCACATGCCTTGTCCCTTGAGGGGCGCCCCTGGCGTGCAAGCAGCCTGGCACTTCCCGCCTGCCCTGTCTGCGGGTCTGGCGTCCCCCTCAGAGAGAGAGAGTGCCCCCCACAGAGTGGCGCTGTCCCTGCTGTGAGTGGCTGCTGGGCTGGGCCGTCAGTGATGCCAGGTTCTGCGGTATCTGCTGAAGCAACCAAAGAGTCTGAGGCCGCCACAAGCGTGGGACGGCCACTACTTACCTCTAACCTCTCGCCAGCTGTGTGTGTATTAATCTGACCCCCCCAGCCTTGGACGTAGGGTGTGGTCTCTACCATGTAGCATTGCAGCTGAGGACATGGGTTCTGGGAGCAGAATGCATGGGTTCAAATCTCCTCTTTTCAGCTGAGCGGTTGTGTGACTCGGGCAAGTTATTTAGTCTCTTAGGGCCTCGGTGCCCACACCTGCAAAATGGGGGTGAGGAGAGTACCTATTTTATAGGGTTGTTTTGATGACCCAGATGGCAGAGACGTATAAAAGGACTTACAACAGTAGCCGGCATACATCAGGCGTTCGATAAGCACTAGCCGTCAGTCACATTCTACAGACGGGGAAATTGAGGTTCGCGTTGGTTGTCATGAGCTCAGGGTCGTAGAGCCACCAAATGGTGGACGGGAGGCCTCAACCCGGGCTCTCTGCAGTGACGGTCCCCGCTTTTCCCCTCTGCCATGTGACTCTGTGATCGTCAACATGGGACAAGGCACTTTATAAACTGTAAAGTGCTCCACACACGCTTTGCTGATGTGCCGACTACGTCTCGCTCCTTGTAACAGCAGATACAGCCTTGTTCTCTGAAGAGCTCCAGTCTGGCGTCTGAGTTCTGCTCTCTGTCATTGCTGTGGAGCTGGCACTGGGCACGGGGCCTGGCTGGACGTCAGCTAAGTGGATGAGTTGCCGGAGGCCCCAGGACGGGCCCCACTGATGCCCCCTGCCTCCGATCACAGCTCCCCCCTTGGAACTTCCGTTCAAGGCAGGCTCTCTCTGCACCTGCCCCAGGTGCTGCCTCTCCCTCCTCCCTCCACCTCCTCCCCCGTCGGAAGTGCTCCCTGCTCTGCACCACCTTCTGCCTGCTCCCTCAGTCATCGTCAGCCATGCCACCGCCTCCGCACTCTCTCCTTCCCCTTGCGTCCCCCGGCACTGACCTCCCCCCTCCATAACCGCCGCTCTGCCAGCTCCCACCCCCACTCCCACATGTGCCCCATCACATGCCCCCCACGAGCGACTCGCTCCCCACCCTGACTTCAAGTTCGAGGGCAGAGCTGAGTAGCATTCATTCCTTTGTTCATCCTTTTGTCTGTTGTGGCACCAGCCACTGTACCCTATTGGGTAATTGACTGGGAAATTGGGACCCATACAGTGAGATCATTCCATGACTAGAGGAGCCCCGTCTCCGGGGAAGATGGCGGGCAAATCTCATGAACGATGACAGTGAATCTCAACGGGGACACAGAGCTGAAGGCGCCGGGAGTTTAGGCCTCTTTCTCCACATGGTGGGGTCAGGGAAGCCTTTGCAGAGGTGACGCTGGAGCTCGGCTGCTAGATTCGGGTTGATTTGGCTCCAAGGAAAGCAGCCTTCTCAAGGAAAAACCAGGTTGAGGATAAGTAGGGCAGAGGGAGGACGGATATGGGAGAAATAGGAGGGAACCTTTGGAAGCAAAGAGCAGGACCTTCTCTGTGGGAGTCAGGGAGTTGTCAGGACCCTGTGGTCAGTGTCCAATCTGCTTCTCTCTCTCAGTTTCCTTTCCTTGCACAACGTCATATGGTCCAGCTCTGAGCCTGTGTGACTTTGCCCCACCAGGGCCCTGCGGCCTCCCCAACAGTTTCCAGTGCCTGCGACACTGACCAACCCAGACTGGGCCACCTGGTCCTTCCTTGGTCCAGTCAGCTTTGGCCGGGGAGGCAGGGGTGTCTAAGTACTAAAGGGTCACCTCGGGTCCAGCAGGACTGGGAGGCAAGGACTGCATCTCTACAATAGTTCCGAAAGGGAGCGTATTCACTTCCTGGGGCGGTCACAACAGATGAATGACCACAAACTTGGTAACTTAAAGCAATAGAAGTTCATTCTTTCACAGTGGTGGAGGCCTGAAGTCCAAAGTCAAGATGTCGGCAGGGTCCTGCCCCTCTGAAGCTTCTGGGGAGGTGTCTGTGCCATGTCCCTTCCGGCTTCCAGCAGCTCCCGTGTTTCCTGGCCTGGGGTCACATCGCTCCAATCTCTGCGGGTCTTCACGTAGTCTTGTCCTCTACGTCTCTTCTCTATCTTTTCTCATATGAAGATCACTCGTGATTGGACTCAGATCTCACCCTAATCTATGCTGACCTTGGTCTTGATATCCTTAAGTTAATTACGTCTGCCAAGACCCTTTTACCAAACAGAGGTCACCATCACAGATTTGGGATGGACATATCATTTTGGGGGGACACATTCAACCTACTCCAGTGGTAGTCTGACATGTGGATCAAGCTAAAGGAATAGCATGAGCAAAGGATCACCACTCAGGGGACAATGGCACTCTGCTGCTCCAGGAGCCTGGGGCTTGTTGATGGCAACAGGGGGACCTGAGGCCGGGGGGGACCGAACCACGAGAGGCCTTCTGTGTGTGACAGTAGCTTTGCCCTGTGGGCAGCAAGGGGCTGCTGGTGATTCCTGAGCAGTGAAGGAGCATCATATGAGGTAGGCTGTAGGCCAGCCATCCTGGGCACAGCATGGACCTGTCTTAGAGGGGGACAGGAATGAGGGAGATAGTTATTCAAGAAATAGTTGCAAAGCACTCACTGTGTGCCGAGCATGTTTCCGGAGACTTCGAATAAAGCAATGGAGGACAGGAATTAAGCTGCTGCTACGTTAGGGCTTAAAATAGAGGAAGGAGAACGGAAAAAAAGGAAGCTACCCCCCAGATTTATAATATTAACCAGCAATAAGAGCTAAAAAAGAAAGTGAAGCAGAGAAATAGTTATAGTGCTTAGTGAAAGGTTTTTATACAGAAGGTTCAAGAAAGACCTCTCCGATACGGTGACGTGTGAGCAGAGGCTGAAAGAAGTGAAGGAGGGAGCCTTAAGTGTTCTCAGGGACTGGTGTTCTAGGCAGAGGGAATAGAAAGAGCAAATGCCCTGAGGCAGGGGTATTCTTGGCAGGTTCAAGGAGCAGCAAGGAAGACATTGTGGCTGGGGGCAGTGAGCAAGGGGCACAGAAGGAGGTGATGGCATCAGGGAGGAGATGGGCCGGTCCCACAGGGCCTCCGGGGCCTTCGTGAACACCCGGCTATTATTCTGAGTAAAGGGGTTTTAAGCAGAGAAACATAATCTGACTTAAATGTTTTAATGAGATTACTCTGGAGGCTGTGTAGAGGAGAAATAGGGGTTCAGGTAGGGCGAGTAGCGTAGGTTCCTAGAATCGTGGGGACATAAGATGACACTAGCTTGGAGCGGGGTGTGGGAGGTGGGCCGAAGCAGCTGGATTCTGAATATACATTTAAATGTGGAATTGATAAAATTTGCCAATGCACGGCTGGTAGAGTATGAGAGAGAAAGGAGAGTGAAAACATAATTCCAAGTCTTGGGGCCTGAGAAACTGGAAGGAAGGGGTTGTCCTTTACCGAGATGGGGAGCCAAGGAAGCACTGGGGTGTGGCGGGTGGGACCAAGGGGTGGGGGGCATGCTAGGTCCTGGTGGTTTGGGACATAGGAAGCTATTGCACTTTGCTTTGTGCCCAGCAATGTTCTCAATACCTCCCAGGTGTTACCTGCTTTGAAACTCATAGCAGCCCTGTGAGATGCGTATGGTAACATCAGCCCCACTTACTATTGGTAAGGACACTAAGGCTCAGAGATGTTGATTACCTTCCCCCACGGTCTCCCCGTGAGTGAGCCCAGATGGGTTCCTGACCACTACACAGGACTGCGGCTGGCTGTTTGAGAGGTCGAGGGGAAGAGGCAGGGCAAGGAATATTTGGGAGAAACACATCGAGGGGGGACGCTGATAGGCCTCCACCTGGCCTCCCCACGACTCCCCTGTTCTCATCTAGATCTTTTGGCCTTCAGGCGGAACTCCAGCCCCATCTAAGATTCTCTCACAAGCAGGGTAAAGGGGCATGCCTCTATGCTAATTTTAAGTGTCTTTACCCTCATCCCCTCTTGTTCTATTTGTGAAATGCCGGCTTTGTTTCTCTCTACTTAAAAAAAATACACCGCGGGCGCCTGGGTGGCGCAGTTGGTTGAGCGACTGCCTTCGGCTCAGGTCATGATCCTGGAGTCCCGGGATCGAGTCCCACATCGGGCTCCCAGCTCCATGGGGAGTCCGCTTCGCACTCTGACCTTCTCCCTTCTCATGCTCTCTCTTACTCTCTCTCTTCCCTAATAAATAAATAAATAAATAAATCTTTAAAAAAAAAATAAAAAAAAATACACCGCAGGGGGGAAAAATGTTTAAGTTTCTGGTTCCAAAGTCGTTTCTAAATATTATTTTTTAAAAAGAAAGAATAATGCAAAGTGGCCGAGGCTCTGCCTCGCCCAGAAGCCCTGAGCAACCGAGGGGGTGAGGCTGGGAGAGCGGAGGGGGGCGGTGCACCTGGCCTCGCAGACAGAACCTTCCTGGCAACGCTACCTCCTATGCTGTATTTGTTTGACTGGAAAGGATTCATTCTGGAGCTGCCTTTTTCTGAGGGCTTCTACTGAGGACCCTGCAAAAGGGGACATGTCTCTCGTTAGCTTCAGGGGAGTTCTGATTCCAGGTCCCGGGCCCAGGCGGTGCCGTGTCCCCAGGATGCCTCGCTCACGTGCCGTCCCCAGCAACCTGCGGCTCGCGTTGGAAGCTGTCAGGGGAGAGAGCAGGCCGGTTATTCCCGGAAATCGGGGTCTGTGGAATCACACCCATTGAGACCAAAGCAAAAGATTTATGAGAATTAGCGAGAGGTCTGCATTCAGGACTGGTTCTGAATTCTATAATTTTATCTGTTTGAGTTCCATTTAAGTACTCATAATTGCTCAGAGGCAGTTCAGCAGAGAGGAAGGAGGGGGGCTGGCTAGCTTTATTGAAGAGTTGGGGATAATTTGCGACCGGCTTCTTGGCAGCACAAGCCAGGCTCCTTTGTTTGGCTGTCAAGATCCTGCACAGGCTTATTTGCTTTTTTGCTTTTTACTTCAAAAATGTACTGGATATTGGGTACTGTCACGGGCCAGGCAATTCGCTGGCTGCTTTCTCATTTGTTGCTTTGTTTAATCCTCATTCCTATTCCTGAAGTCTCAATCTTTAATACTCACTTATAGATGGGGAAACAGGCCCAGAGTCAGCTGCCCGAGGGGTCACAGCTGCTGAGGGTCAGGGGGCCCGGCTCTGTGTCCAGTGCTCCTCTGTGGCCCGCCACCCCCGCCACACACACACAATAGCACCTCTGTCCTTTCCACCTTTCTCTCTCTTGTCTGCCCTCCCACCACCACCCTCCCAGCCCTGTGTCTCTGCTCCTGGATCTGCTCCAAGCAGGTACCTGATGTGAGTCAAATCTGAATCCCTGAACCCTGCCCTGGCCCTCCTTTCGCTCCAGAATAATACACCAGAGAGCCCCAAAGGCCAGGAGAAGTGAAATTACCTCTGCTGGGAGCTGTGGTATCCAGATACCATGGAAGTCAAGAGCAAGGCCTCCTAACAAGACCTTGCTCTTTTTTCTGCATTATTACCCTGATGCTTTCTCGGCCTCAGTGTAGTCACAAAGTGGGCTGGCAGCAGGGCCTGACCTGAGGTCTTGCTAGAAGCCCAGAATCTCGGGCCCCAGGGCGCATACACCCTGCAGCTGGAAGGGCCCTTCTCTAGCTGGTGTGTTCCCTTCTTACACACAGCATAGGTCGCACACCAGGGAAGGGAGCAGAGGCCTGCCTACGGCCGGGCTCTATTCCCCTCCTTGCTGGTGAGAGGCCCTCTCTTATTTTGTGTCCCTTGGGGTTTGGTGAGGGCACAATGGGGAAGTGACGCCAGCTTCACAGCCCTTTGACTTTTGCTCAGATGGGCCTCTGGGGCAAGAGCATGACCCCCCAATCCCGACTTCTTTCCCAGATCTCCCCCTTGTCTACCCTTGGAACTGGGAGCCTGCTTGGCCCAGAGCAGAAACAGGATGATTCCTTCTTAGCTTTCCCGCTGCCTCTGCTTGAGGCCCGGGGACCAGTTTTGCAAGGAAGCCCCACCTGGTGAGCAGAGGGGCCTTGCCTTTTTAGGCCATGCTGGGCCAGCTGTCATTTGAGGTTGCAGCCCAAGGATGGCGGGTTCTGCATTTAAGTGTATCCGCTGCTACTTGACCCTATCCTGAAGGCTTCCTGCCCTGTCAGCGGACGGTACTTCTTGCTCCAAAGGCAAGAATACGTTGCTACTTGGCCTCAAAGGCTGACTTCTCCACTCGCGGCTCAGCTCTTTCCCTTACAAGCCTCGGAGCCTCTGGTGAATGGGCATGGCCGGCCTGGGAACCCTGGTGGGGGGTGAGAACGCAAACACGTCCATTGAGTGGGATACGAGATGGGAAACTCTGACTACAGGCTTCTCATCACAGCATGGAAGAGACGCTTCACGCCTAGAGGGAACCAAGGAAAAAATATTTCATGCCTTTTGGAAGCCTTTCAGCAGAGATTCCTCCAACGAGACAACTGCCCGCTGAACCCTGGTCTTATTTCTTTACCATCCTTCATTTTGACACAAGATCATCGGGTGCTACGTGCAAGAGCTCCCGTGTAGCTAGAGCTGTTTCTCTTGGGGAGCTGTGCTATCCACAGAAATGCAGTGTCTCCTTGTGCACCCAGATTCCCAGAACCTCCCTATGCTCCCATTTCACAGATAGGAAAAGAACAGTAACAAACACAGGGACCACAGCCAGCAGGAGCCAGTACTCCAGTCCCGCTTTGGGCACCTTTCCGCATCACCCTGTTCTACTACCTTCTCCATCCCAACAGAGCAAATGGGCTCTTTGCAGACTTTTCAGAGCTCTTTATCAAATAAAAGGTCTGGCGTCCTTCTTGTAGGGTGCATGTTTTAACTGTAAAAACAGAGGTTCATCTACAAATGGTAAAATGCCACTGGGCCCACTTCCTCTCCTTGGGCACCCCTCCCATGCCCTCTCCCGCATGGTACCTGGAATGCCAGTACCAGCAGATGTAACTGCAAAAAGAGAGCACAAGAAAAGCAAAGCCAACTGCCTGGCCGTGCTTATTAGTGCGTGAACACAATGATGCCCTTGATGTTTCTCAGCGGAAGCAGCGTGCAGGCCAAATCCACTTCGGCTTGTGAGCCCCTCTCCGCACAAAGGTTCGATTGAGAGGGGAGCGTCCATTTATTTTAAGGAAACCTGTCCTGTGTCAGCACGATCTGGGGGAGACAAGAGGTCCATATGCCATGTGGGAAAGGCCCATCACGCGTCGTGCAGGCGCGCACACAAACACACACACGCACACACACACACACAGAGTCTGGTTGTATGGACGCTAGGAAATAAAAACTCTCCTGTGAGAGGGCGCCGGGGTGGCTCAGTTGGTTGAGCAACTGCCTTCGTTCGGCTCAGGACATAATCCTTGAGTTCCGGGATCGAGTCCCACATCGGGCTCCCAGCTCCACGGGGAGTCTGCTTCTTCCTCTAAACTTCTCTCCTCTCATGCTCTCTCTCACTTTCTCTGTCTCTCAAATAAATGAATAAAATCTTTAAAAAAAAATTCTCCTGTGAGAAACAGTTTCACCGCTCTCTTCTGAAGCCAGCTCTATTGGTTTCCTACTGCTACTGTAACAAATAACAGCTAACTTTGTGGCTTAAAGCAACACAAATGTATTATCTTCTGGGTGTCAGAGTCTAAAATCAAGATGTCAATAGGACTTTGGAGGCAATAAGGGAGACCCTTTCCTTGCCTTTTCTGGTGTCCTGAGGCTTCCCACATTCCTTCTCCGGAGCTGCTGTCCCACCATCTTTCCCATCACTGGGACCTGTGTCTTCATGGCTTCTTCTCCTCTCCAGCTGGCCCACCTCTCTTCCATCTTTAAGGACCCTTGTGATTACATTGGGTCCACCCGGATAATCCAGGATTATCTCCCTTTTTTAAGATCCTTGACTTAATCACACCTGCAAAATTTCTTTTGTCATATAAAGTAACATCTTCCTGGGGTTCAGGGAAGTAGGTCATGGAGACCTCTAGAGGGCTATTATCCTGCCTTCCACACCAGCACAGGTCTTTGTAAAAGCAGATAACACATGAGATTGATTAATGAATTAATAACATGCAGGCGTATTTTGGTCACTTGCATTACTACCAACAGGACAGCAACCAATTCCAAATACAAAATTGGGACAAAGATTGAAGTTGACTAAAGGAAAAGAAAAGGAGGGAGAGAAGGGCATTGCAAAATACATCAAGAACGAGTATGTAGAAACACAAGGAAGACTTGCAGAGGAGTGAGAGAGAGATTTGAAGGCAGGGTAGAGGGATGGAATGGTGTTTAGAGGGGACACCATCGGCAAAGGCCTAAAGGCAAGATGGAGCCCCGACCAGCTCGATCCTCCTGGTGCTGGTGCTGGTGGCGGTTGCAGGTTGGTCTCCCTTGGTAGATACTGAGCTGTCCGAGAGCAGGGAGTGTGTCTCCACTCCCTTACACCCCGAGGGCTTAGCAGATAACCCGACCCCTGCAGGCCTCCTCCAGCCTTCACTAGGGAGGCTGTTACCATTCAATATGTAGGATGAATCGAACAATTGGTTCTTGGCCACGTGAGCCTCTACACTTTCAGAGATTCTACTATGGCTCCACTTTCAAAGCCTGGGTGGAAGGGAGAAGGCCCTTCTCAGGCTGTCCACAGGGGCTCTGGTGCAAAGACTTAAACTTGGTTTCATTCGTGGTCAGCTAAAACCCGTCAGCATTAACGGCTAACCCTTACAGCGCTCTCACCACTCGTCTTCCCAGCAGCCCTGCAGGCCAGGAACTAATCTAATCCCCATTTTGCGGTGAGAAAACTGAGGCGGGGCCTCCTCCTCAGATGCCCCCAATCAGGTCTGACAGTTGCTCCTTGATGGGCTGCCATCTCTTGGGCAGCAAGAGGCAATCCTTCGTGTGACGGCAGTGACGTCCTCAGGGACATGGGTGAGGGTAGCAGGGAACGTTGAACTCTCCACTTGGGGGTTTTGCCAGGGAGCTCCTCTCAGTTCCCGAGATAAATCCCTTCTTTATTCCATCTGCATGAGTTTAATTCAATCATTTTTTTTCTTCATGATTCAACTTGATTCCAAAAAAGGAAGCGAGGAAGCTTAAAATATATAAGTTAATGCAAGGTAATAACCTATATGCAGTCAAGAAAGTCAGAGGAAAGGAGGAAATCAGGAAATTGTTTCCAAGGCAATGAGTGCCATAGGCTCAGACGTGCTGCGTGGATGTGGGCTATAATTGTGGCTCTTTCTATAAAACGGACTCTCGTCAAAGTCCCCGAAATCTCTTATTGCTTTATAATATGTACATAACACAGCCTCTCACAGGTAAAAATGCCTTGTCGCTTGGAGACCTTTGTCACCGCCTGCCCACATCCCGTTCTCAAAGGGCGGCCTTCAGATTTAGAGAGGAAGCCCAGAGATCAGACAGCTTAAGAACAGATGTTGGCATTTATTCTTTGTAGTTCCATCAGTTGGATAGCTGGACAGACGGATGGATGCAGGGATGCAGGGATGCAGGGGTAAGAGCCCGAGTCTCCCTGCCTATGTGCCTTGGACATTAAGTACCAGCTCCTCTCCCTTCAGGCTCAGGCACCCCCTTCCCAGATTGGATGCACCTCGCAGGCAAAGTTCCCCAAGGGACTGAGGTCCACCCAGTGTCTGAGCTGAGGATCTGAATGGAATCAGAGGCCTTAGGAGAAGAGATGTGTTTTTAATTTTTCTTTATTTTTCTGAATATGTCTTTGTGTTTCTTTCCCAGCCTGTTTCTGCATGAGACAGGCCTTGGGTATGGGTGGATCTCCTGGAAAGTGCTGCCCTTGGCCTCCCAGGCTTGGCACGTCCTGTTGTTTACTCGGTGGCGGGGAGCTGTCCAGGCTGCAGTCACGATGTCAGGATGCGGTGGGCGGGCATCAGAACAAGAGATCCAAGCCAGGGCCCCTCCAATAACCTTCCCTTGGACTTGGGGGTTCGCTAGGACTCCCCCGGCCCGAGTTTTGCTGAGTTGAAACAACTTTTCCTGGTAGTTAAGAGCCAAGCAGCCAGCGTTGGAATCTCTGCTGTTTACGGACTGTGTGACCTTTGGCAAGTTAGTGAACTTTGCTGTGCTCTTGTTTTATCAATGATTATATTACTTACCTCAAAGGTGAGGAATGAGGATTAAATTAATTAATTCATGAGGAGTGATTGACGCAGCGCCTGGTCCATTGTAAGCAACTCAATAAATGTGACATAAGATGGGAAAAATTGCCCCCAATTGCCTTGCCCACCTCTTAGTTTTGCTGTAAAACTCAAATGAGCCATTCATTCATGCGATAAATAATTCCTGAGTGCTTTCTACCTGCCCCACCTGGCCTGGCCCTAGGGCCTAAAGGTGAGCTGCCTGCCTTTGGGGCCCTTTTGTAAGGGCAGATGTCAGGTCAGTGGGAGGGGTGTGGTCTCACCCACATTTGAGCCTCTGAAGCAGAAGTTCTTAAAGCATGACCAGCAACACAATCAATTGGGGCTTATGCAGAACCCCAGTTGATAAAACAAGCAAAAACCAGGCAACTTGGGCTGGAGGGGGCCAAAGGGAGTTGGGTGGGTGGGGGATGGCACTTCTGGTCCCTCGTGGCCCAGAAACCCCTAGGCTACTTAGAACAGAGTTAAAACCCTTGGACCTAGAGTGGCTTATGTCTTTCTTTGAGCAACACAGGTTTCTCTCTCTCTCTCTCCTTAATTAATAAAGCTTATTTTTAGAGCAGTTTTTTTTTTTATTTTCATAGCAAAAGTGAGTGGAATAACCTCCCATGTCGCCACATATAGCCAGCCTTCCCTGCTATCACCTTTCTGCATCAGAGTACCTAAAATGCAGAGTTTCCATTAGGGTTCACTCTTGGTACCCCATTTTCTTTTAAGCGTACAGCCCATCAGCACAGTGGGTACATGTCTGAATGCTGGGGGCCCCAGGCCCCCTGCTCCATGGGCCAGGTGGCAGAGGTCATGCTGAGTGGAGGGACCTGTGGCTTTCCTCTTCTCCTTAGAGTCTCTGTCTGGAATTTCCCTCAGCTCCTTTTATACGATGGATGGCCAATCCCTCCAGGCCATGAGCATCATGGGGATTATGATCAGAACTTCCCCCAATCCCTATGTGCCCTCTGCTTTTTGGAACTTTTCCTTAAAGACCCCGCGGGCCACCTTAAAATTCTCATTTTTAACATCCAACACGGTCCTCTCCTTCGTGACTTCTGGACTACCTCCTGGACCATCTCTTCATGCTCATGATAACGTCCAAATAGAACCATAATAGAGTCACCAGATGGCTGTACGCCCTAAGCTGAGGAACACTCAGAATTCATTGCCTGACAGGTTCAGATCGTTAGTGCCCACCTGACTGGTTGACTTCCTTGACAATAAATATCTACAATACGCGCGCGCACGTGCAAACACACACACAGAGTTTTTCAGCACTTAAATGGATTTACATTCATATTCAAACTCCACTTGGGAAATTTTCCTCATCTGTAAAATGGGTATAACATAGCACCCTCTCATAGGGTTGTTGTGAAAGTCAAACAAGATAATCCACATAAAGTGCTCAGGACAATGCCTGGCAGTGAGTGAATGGTCAATGGTTGCTGGTTTTGTGCTTACTGCTATTATAAATGTATTTCATACACATATATATTATATCACATATTTCTGAGACATATAGTGCTGTAAGGAATCAGCTTGAAAAGGGACAGCATCAAAGGTGACAATAGAACGCTTCATGTCATTAGTGGTATTGGGCATTTAATCACACGAACAGCCTTCGTGTATTGTGAGGCTATAATGTGCCGGGCGCGGTGCCCCAAATGCGATGTCAGTGAATCTTCCCGAAGCAACCATTAGGGTAGGCTTGTGGGTTTTTTTATGTTTTTGTTTTTTTCCTTTCAGGAAATTGAAGCCATAAGCCTATCAGCTGGAGGCTCCAGCTGCCTCTGTATCAGCGACAGGGGGACCCTGCTGTCGATAGAGCCCTTGGCCCGACCCTGTCAGCCAAGTGCGGTACCCCCCCAACATGTGCTCTGAGCTGTTTTTATTCATGACCCCCAATTTGTCTAACAGCCCACACAGAGCTACACAGCTCAGGGACATCTCTCCTGGCTGCAAACGTTTTATAAGCAGCACACAGTAGAAACATGGGCACGGTCTTTTTCCCTATTTTCCAAAATAGAGCCCTGCGCACTGTGGCTATGTCCATGTTTCGTCCTCTGTGTTCCTGTCGGGGTCCAGAAGCCCAGGGCATGCGGCATCTGGGTATTTATGTGCGTGTGAGATCAGCTTGTGGGCCCACGTATCTTTATCAGTATTCGAAGATAACCATTTCTGCATCCGTGGTTGTGTGTATGGAGGGTCACTGTGGATCTGTGGGCCCTCTGCCTCCCTGGGGCAGTGTTCACAGGCTCACCCCTCCCTGTGCATGTGTTTGGAAGCCTGGGTCCATGCCCACCCCTCTCCCAAGGGTGTCCACAGACACGTGTAAACTATCCGGCTCTTCTGTCGTTGAGACTCTCCTAGGACACTTTGGCCGGAGGAGCAGGGGGAGCCGGGAGGGGGAATGTTTAGTCTGGTGGACAGGCAGGCAGGCTGCCGGAGACTCCCTGCGGAGTACCCAGGGGGTGGGCCGGGCCCTGGGCTGCTCCGAGTGCCCCGGATGGTGGGGGAGACCGGGCTGTCCGAGGGACAGGGCACTCCTGCTTGGGCAGTGCTGGGCTCACGACAGCTCCTCTAGCGTGAAGACCAGGCCGGCTCTTAGCCAACCCCAGTGCCATTGAGACAGCTTCCTTACTTCTCCTATTTTCCTTTTCTTCGTTCTTTTCAGTCCTCCAAAGGATGGGTTTTCCAATCCAACCCGGCTGGTTGAAGCCGGGTGAGCACCGGCACAGACAACGAGCATGAAGTCTGGGGTCTGGCAGGACCAAGACTGAATGCTGGCTCTGTCATAAGCCAACCACATCACATTGAGATGGGGACAGTTCCTAAACTTCTGAGCCTCAGTTTTCTTATCTGTAAAGTAGGTATGAAAACTACATTGCAGGCTTACCTATGTGGTAAGATCTGTGTCAAGAACTTAGTAGGTTCTCTATCACTGCTTCTCCGCCTTTTCTTTGTGGAATTCTCTGGGTACCAGCTTGATGACTGGACCGGCAGGGCAATGCCATGAATTGCTAGTAAAAGAGCTATTTATTTCTGGTGACCTAGTTGAAGGGCAGAAAGGAAGGCTCAGCTTTGCAAATGGCTTCCTTTGACTTGTTATAACTTGTGTTTAAACCCTGGTACTCAATTTTAGTGGGCGTTAGGAGGGCATTTGAGGAGGATGGTGCCAGCTGGAGGAGACGCAGGATGGAATTTCAGCAGAAGGCATGCAGCTGCCTTCCCAACAGGAGTGAGGTTTGTGAGCCGGTGACCAGCCCACAGGGGATCATCAGGCTGTTCCTGGGCTGGTGGTCGGGGTGACAGGCTACCTGCTACATCACTGTACAAGGCTCTGGTGCTGTGAGGTGCCTTCCTGGGCAGCGGGCTTTCCACACTCAACAAGACGGATGCGGGCACTGCCTTCCAGCCACTTCCCCTCTCGTGGATGAAGCTGCAGAAGAAACGCAAGAACCAAGAAAACCCATATCAGCTAGTTTCCAGAACAGCAAGTGCTGTGAAAAAGATTAACTATGGTAGTTGTGATAAAGAGTCAATGGTGAGATGTGGGGTGCTACTAAGATAAGGTAGGACCAGGAAATAGCTTTGGTTCAGACCTGAATGATGAAAAGGCAGCAAAGCAAAGATCTGGGGTGGGGGTGGAGAGGAGGAGGAGCTTCTAAAGTCCTCCTCTCCTTCAGAGTCCAAGTCCAAGTCTTTACAGTGGCTGTCAAGTCCCTGCACAGTCTGACTTGCTCCTCTATTACTCTCCTGCAGGTCATTGGTCTCTGGCCATACTGGCACACAACCACCTCAGGGCCTTTGCACTTGCTGTCTGTTCTACCTGGAGCATAGTCTCATGGATAGCCACCTGGCTAACTCATTCTCTCTTTCCAGTCTTGCTTAAAGATCACCTTCTCCATGGGCTCTGGATTCTCACTTACCATGTGTTCTTTTTTCTCTTAGTCATTATCTCTCAATATTTAATTTACTTATTTAGCATTTCTTGTCTTTGTCTCTCTCATAGATAATAAGAATCATAAGGACAGGTACTTTTGTTAGGTTTCATTCTTTGATATAAACAAGTACCTAGAACTGTGCCCAGGATATAGTAGTTACTTAATAAATATTCATTGGATGAATGGATAGATGGATGGGTCCCTGGTGACTCAAGACTCACCCTTATCATCAGGAGAAGCAGTGAGTACTGTCTGAGTCTCTACCATGGGCCCAGCCCTTTGCTAATCTGTGGCAATGGAGAGCCCCGGATTTGATACAGAGATGGTACTGGACAAAGAAAAATCAGCTGAAAAAACCTTGAGTCAGGTTGAAGATACCTGGGCTCTGAGGGGAGTTACATGGTCTGAGGACCATGAGAAATCTGAAAAGGGGAGAGTTAGGGGTGGGAGAGGGACAGAAACAAGTGGAGTAAGGAGGAGGAGGAGGGCCTCCCTCGGACCCAGAGGAGAGAGATCCATCTTGGCTAGAGCTGAGGGGCTGGGGGGGCAAGAAGATGGAAAGACCCACCACAGACAGACACACACACAGACACACACACACACACACGCCTGACCACACATTCTTAAAATGCAGTCTCAAATGTCTGGCTATAGAAGCACATGGATGTTCCCACAGACCTCAATTCATATCCTGTCTCTTCTCCTTACTCAATATGTATCCTTTAGCAAGTTACCTAACAGTTCTGTGCCCTGTCTCTGATCCTGAGATCAGGATCTAAATATTCCCTACTTCACGAGAGTATCGTAAGGCTAAAATGTCATAATCTAATCATTGAAAACAAGCCTTGGAGTCAGGCTCAAGTTCAAAGTCTGATTCCAGCTTTTACAAGCTGTGTGTCCTTGGGAAAGTGACTTAACCCTCTGTTTCTCAGTTTTTTTTTTTTTTTCATTGTAAGTGGGAATCACATCAACCTTATAGTTATGGAGACGAAGTGAGATAATAAGTAGAAAGTGTAATATGTGTCATTTATGATATGAAAAGTGTCAGCACATAGTAGGGCCTGGCGCATAGTGGGCCCTCAGGTGCTAAAAAGATATCTGAAAAAGGTGAGGCTGGCTGAGGTGTGTAGGATCAGTTGGGGGCCAAGAGGCTCACGCACCTGCTATGCTGGGCTAGGGCTTCATGGTCTTGGGGGCCATGCCAGCCGTGGGAGTGGAAGGCTATCCATGGTGCAGTCCCCTGGCCACAAGCCACAGGAGCTACACTTCTGACCTGGCCAGTCCCAGTTTGTGCAGAGGACCAGTGTGTCCCAGACTCTTACATGTGGCCTTTTTCCAAGTGCAGAGGCTGATTACCATTGTGGTTAAGGTCACCTGTATAGTTTCAGCCCATCTCCCAGACTTCCTAGCAGACAGCCCAGCATGAAAGGAAGTCTGGTAACAGAGTGGGTCCCCTCCTGGGCTTCAGTCCCCCTGTCCGTGCCCTGAGGGGGAAGTTTGGAGGGGGATATTGGTCCTGCCTGCAGGGGACCCCGGGGCCAATCCCAGCTCTACCTGTGCCTGTTGTACAAGTTCCTTAACCCGAGCCTCAGGTTCTTTATCTGCCCAAATGTGATCCGGGTAATCCTAGCAACCATGGCGGTAAGGAGGCCGAAGTGAGTTTATTTCTGTGAAATGTTCTGCACGGGGCTGGTGCATGGCAAACGCCCAATAAATGAAGGCTCCTTTAATCGCCCCGGGAAGATCTCCTGTTGCTGACACTCTTGGAGCCGGTGTGTCTCCCTCCCACTCTGCCCTGAGGGTTTGGCTCCCTGGATGCTCCCTGTCCTGGTCAGGAAGCGCCTTGCAGCCCAAGACAAGGGAGTTGGACTCATCAGGCAGGAGAGGAGCCAGTGGACATTATGTTCCTTCCCAGGAATGGGAAAGTGGGAATGTTCCTGGGCAAGGACTAGGGCTCTGGGGCGAGCTCGCCCGGGAACATCCACCCCCCCCTTCCCTGCTGCCCCAAACCCTGCCGGCTGGCTGTGCTGGGCCCCGTGGGGAGGGAGGCGCATCGCAGAGGTGGCCGGGCCTGCCTCGGGCCCCTGGCACATCTCTGCGCATACACACACGTTTACAGATATCCCCACAATCCTACACACACACGCACGGTGACATACACCCACACGGCCATGTGCTCACTGGTGTTCGTTCGTGTGGACACATGTAGCCCACAGGTCCTGAAGTCCGGGCCCCATTCACACATACGCTCACATGTATGGGGCATTTCTTCCTCCCGCATGCTTATCCGTACCCACAAACACACTCGCATTGACCCGCACAGTCACCCGGGGTTGGCACTCCTGAGCACGCTTACATAACTGTGTGTAACTGAAACACACACACACACAGCCAGGGGCACCAAACTCCCTGGCCGTCTAGCCTGTACTCTGCAAATCACCCTGTCCCCACTACCCGGAGAAGCGGCCTCTCCCCAGCACTCGCAGGCGCTCCCCTGTTCCATCCCAGTGCACCGGCCCCCTGACCTCGCTCTCAGCACCCCTCTCCTGCCCCATCACCCATCCTTCTTCCCCAGGCCCACCCCCAGGGGGTTTGGGGGCCCTGACTGCTGCTGGAAGTACAGGAGTAGGCAAAAGCGCTCTGTCTTCTCAGAAACCAGGTGGCCGCTCCCTGTCTCCCTGCCCCTGTGTGTGTCCTTCTCTGTGTCGGGGCTCTGTCTTTCTTTCCCTTGTCAGCCTCTCTCCCACGCCATTTCTGGAGCCCCGCTCCCAGCGCCACTGCCCAGCCTTCACCCATCCGGCCTCTGGGCCTTCTGGGGAGCAAAGCTCAAATGTCATTTTAGGGAGAGCCATTTACCCTTCTCTTGTGCTTCTCCTTCCCCTGCCAGGCCAAGGACTGGAGAGGCCATCAAGGCATTTTCCTCGAACAATAATAAGAATAGTAATATTAATAATAAGGCCTGTTAGAGCAACTCCCCTGGGGGAACTGTGCCTCCCTCTAAAAGTAGGGAGAATTAGCTGCAGGTAGTGTTGCGTATCGGTGGTATTTTTTTCTTACACGCACACACACGTGTACACACACACACACACACTCACACCCACAGCAGGCTTGGAGAATTAGTTTTCTTTTTCCTGCTCTCTCCCTCTTCTCTCTCCCGTCTTCAGGACAGTTGCTGAACCCCCAAATAGAGCCCAGAAAGGCAAGGTGGGCTCAGGTGAGAAGGACAGATCCTGGTAGCAAAGGGGGGCAGGGCAGAAGCTAGCCGATCTGTTTTGGACGGTTCCAGGGTATCCACCATCACACCTGGCACTTCCCTGCCTCTCGGCCTTTGCTCTCAGCACCTCCCTTATTATTGTCCCATCAACGGTCCCAGCTTTGCTGGCCCAAGTACCCCCTTTTCAGAAGCCCTCACCGCTGTCAGTCCAGGAGGACTCTCTCATTCTACACTCCTCATGGGCTGTCGTGGGCACTTTGGATAAGGTTTCCTCCACCTCCTGGGTTGTGGGGCTGCCACAGGAGCCCCTGTCTGTCTCCCCAAATCTGTTCCAAGCTTCTGAGGGATAGGGCCCGTGTTCCCCCACCTTGGAACCCCTAATCGAGCCACATAGCCTGGCACAAAGAACACTCAGTAAATTACATATCTGCGTCTTCATTCCTCTGGCTCGGAGTGTGATGATACCTATATCATCTGTATGTACACCCCTCTGCGGAGTAGTTTAGAGCCGTGAGGGCTGCCTGCTCCCGTCAAACGTCCTCCACCTGAACAACAAGAAACCTGATTTCTGGTTCTGCCTCTACCCCTTACTGACTTTTTGACACTGGCCAGACTATTTAGCTTTTTCAGATCTCTGTTTTTTCATGTTGAACAAGGAAAGGCAGGATTTGAACAAGGACAGTGGTTTTCAAACTGGATTCTACGGAACCCTAGGGTTCCAGAAAGATATGATGGAGAGAGTGTGGCAAGAAGGGAGGAAGCGATGGCCACTGGGCTGGGCCCGCGGTTACCAGGGCCGCTTCTCCTCGCTCTGTTTTATACACTACGGTTCACGCAAGATTACAGTCTGACAGGGCCCCTGGTGGCGCAGTTGGTTGAGCGACTGCCTTCGGCTCAGGTCATGATCCCCCAGTCCCGGGATCGAGTCCCACATCGGGCTCCCAGCTCCATGGGGAGTCCGCTTCTCACTCTGACCTGCTCTCTCTCACTCTCTCTCTTTCCTAATAAATAAATAAATAAAATCTTTAAAAAAAAAAAAAGATTACAGTATGACAAAGGGTCCTGTTGTTAAAAAAGGAAAAAGAAAACTTTGTAAAATACCCACTTGGATGCCGTGACAGGGTCTTTCCAGCTCTGACAAGCCAGGATTTGTCATCTCTGTCACCCTATAAAATCCCATGTAAAGAGAAGGCAAAACTGATTCTTTCTTTATGGATTCAGGGCTATCTTTCCTTTTGTTTCTGGAGTCGGTGACCACCTTTAGCTCCCCACCAAGACTCGGCGTCCTCATGTAACAAATGAGGATGCTTGAGCACGTCACTCTTGGGGTTTCTAAGGTGACCTGTGTCCAGTGAGTGATGGATGGTGTGCTCTGAGTGCTGGCTCTGGTGACCCCTACAGCCCCCGGAGCCTCTCCGGGCATCACGCCTGGCTCGTGGCTGGGGTTTGCAACCCGAAGGTAAAGATTGCTCCATGATTAGGAGCCAACGTGCTGTCAGACATCTAATTAGCCATCGTTTTCCTGGGAGGCCGCTCAGTTGTGTAATTTTTATTTCCATATTTTATACATCCTCCATCAGCAAAAGAGACCCGAGCCAGTCTCTCACCAGCCTCATTGTTTGTTTGCATTCCAGCTGCGCCAATGGCCCCTTTCTTGTCTTTCTGTGGTTCTCACCCACAAAGGAACTTGCCTGCTGGCAGGCAGGGTAGGGGTGCAGGGAGTAACTCTGACATGTTGCTTCAAAGACCCATCTCCAAGACCAGCACACTGAGAGCAGCCATATAGGTTGGATTTCCTATCTGTCTGGTTCAGCGGAGGGTCGGCAACTGCATACCCATTTACCGTCCATTTGTAGGGAAGGGACGGTATGGCATGAAGGACGCTAGGTTCGGCATCAAACAGCACCCATCTTTGCCTAGCAATTTAATTCACCTCTCAGAGCCTTGACTTCCTTCTCTGTTAAACCAGGATCCTAGTACCTTTCGTCAGGAGACTGTTGCAAGGCTCTGTCCTTCAGCACATATCCACTGGGTTCCTCTGGATGAAAAGATGTTCATGGTAGAGCTTTGCAAACCGAGAGCGCTGTCTCGATCGGAGTTATTCTCACAATTGCCATCTGCCCTGATTATTCAAGGAGGTTTCATCAAGTTTTGATTACCCAGACTCGTTATTATATGAGATTATTAGACCGGCCAAGCCCTTCTCCCCTGCTGTTGCCTGTCCTGTGATTTTCATCGTGGTCAGTTCAAAGAGGCTGATTCCTTGGAGCAAGCACAGTAGGGAGAGACGTATGTCCTGAGCTTATTATTGGTGGCAGTTTTTTCTCTCCCGTTGGGGTATACATTCAACCTCTCTCTTACTTGGGCAGCTAGGTAAGAAGCTATGGGTGCTATTAAAAGAAATATAAGTGCAGGTCCAACTTCTGCAGAATCCAGCTAGTCGGGAAGGCAGAGATGCTGTAGCAAGCACCATCTTTATAGGCAAAGCACTTATCCTCACATGCTTCTCATCTGAACCTTTTAAGTGGTTATTATTAGTGCCACTTCACATACAAGAAAACGGAGCCACACGGCTGGTATGTGGGGCAGCCTGAATTTGCTGCCTCCCTTTGACACTGCACTGAGACAACCCTGTGTCCATCTCCCCCTCCAGACTCTGAGTCCTCTGGGGCAGGGGCGATCTCTTTTCATCAGAGTGCCTGGTAGAGGGCCCCTTTTCAGATGCTGACCCCTAAGCTAGCTCATTCTGGGACCCAGACTCCGCCCAGTCTCCCCGCACTCCCCTCCCCTCCTAGTCACATCCCAGAAGGACCTCTGCCTTCCCGATCTGCCTGCCAGCAATTCAGGGGCCTCTGCACAGCTGCCAGGTTGTTGAGGCAAGCGAAGGCTTGACCGGGGCCCGGGGCTCCTGGCCGAGCTCCTGGATCTGTCTTCCCAGACAGAGGGGGAGGGCCCTGGCATGCCGGACCCTGGGCCCTTACCTGCCAGCAGGGCTGGGGGCCGCTCAGCCCGCCAAGAGGCTGCGCCACTCACAGCCGCCAGTGGAGACAGCCTGGGAGGCCTGGTCAGCTGTGGCCTGGGGGTTGAGAAATGTGCTGGCTCCGGTCTGGCTCCTTCATCTGAGAAACAGAGGAACCTGACCCAACAGCCCAGTGTTTGTTCTGCAGTCTGGAGCAGCCGTACAAATCAGGCCTGCCTGACAGAGCCTGGGCCCCGGGGAAAAGCGGCCTATTTCTTTACTCTCTTCTTCAGCCCGTGTTCAACAGGCTGCTGCCGGCGGGAGACTTCGGAGTGGTTTGCTCGGACCAGGACTGAGGCGCGGGCCTCATATCTGTGCAGCACCCAGGCCCTGGGTGTCCCGGAGGAGCAGGCATGTCTGACTTCTCTGCCGTTGTCCACTGAGATGCGCTGGGAGGTGCTCCTGCTCAGAAGACCCACAGGCCTGGTTTGGGGTCCAGCTCTGACACTTACCAGCTGTGTGGCTGTGGGCAAGTCACTTAACTTCTCTGAGCCTGCTTCTTTATTTGCCAGATGGGGATAATAACAGCAGACTTCCAGAGTTGTTGTGAGAGCAGATGCACTGAAATAATACATTTTTTTAGAGATTTTATTTATTTATATGACAGAGAGAGAGAGAGAGAGAGAGATCACAAGTAGGCAGAGAGGCAGGCAGAGAGATGGGGGAAGCAGGTTCTCTGCTGAGCAGAGAGCCCAATTCAGGGCTCGATCCCAGGACCCTGAGATCATGACCTGAGCCAAAGGCAGAGGCTTTAACCACTGAGCCACCCAGGCGCCCCGAAATAATACATTTAAATTACCTAGCACATAGGAGATGCTTAAAGAAGCTACACTGCTTTCTCCTTGCCCACCATGCCAAGGCTTCCTGACTTTCTCTTACCTCTCGCCTGTGTCCACAACATGCAGAGAACCCCTAGCCCTGGCTTCTACACCAACCACGGTCTAGAAAGTTTGCTATGTGGGCTGCCCCACAGACTGGGCTGCTACACCTCATTATACCCACGTTGTCCTCAACACACACAAGGGAGGGAGGGGGCATTGTGTGAATGTTCATTACTAAGAAACAGCCCATCCACAAGTCTATGTATTAACATACTCCATCCATCCATCCATCCATTCATTCATCAAACATTTATTCACTTCTTCCCTGGGAAGGGACCCCAAGAATGCAGACATGAACACGACACAGTCTCTGCCCAGAATCTAGTTACTGGAGCAGGTGGACAAGTGAAGAGATAAGATTCCCCAGATGAGGGACGTTGGTAGAAGAAAAGTACAGAATTATGGGGTACTTCAGAGATGAGGCTCCTAACTCACCCTGAAAAACCAAGGTTGGCTTCCCAGAAGAGGTGAGGCCAGGGTATTAAGGGACAATTAGGGGTTTTCCAGGCAGAAAATAGAGAGAAAGATGTTGTAGGGAGAGAGCGCACCCACACAAAGGCCTATGAACTAAAAGAACATGTGCGTGAATTAGAATTTGCCAACTACCATAACAAATGTCCCCTAGTGTCAGTGACGTCACACAATCGAACTCTGTTTCTTGCTATTGCAAAAGGTCCAGCACCGGTGTTCCCGGCTGGGTGGTTCTAGATACTGTCTTCCCTAGGATGATTCAGGGACCCAGGCACCTTATATCTATGATTCTGCCATCCTTTAGAGCCTCAGACTCCATCACTGTGAGCCATGGCCCCAGGAGGAAGATGAAGTTGCCTTTTAGCGAGTACAGAGTAGTATCTCCATCGACCTGCGTGAAAAGGTTCCAAGAGTTGGGGAAAGTCAGAACAAGTTATGTAACAAAGTGGCAAGAGATGCGGTTGTACTAGGAGGCAGGACCAGAGTGTTGCAGGTGTTGCAGCTAAGGAGTCCGGATTTAATCCTGTGTAGGATTAAATCCGCTGTAGTGTAGTGCAGAGTCATCAGAAATGTTTAAGCAGGGGAGTGACGTGATCAGATTTGCTTTCGAGACTAATTACTCCAGCTGCAGTGTGGAGGAGAGATGGGAGGAGAGAGACTGCGGGCAGTGGAACCGGTGAGAAAGGTGCTCTCGCAATCTAGGCCATCTTACCATAGGGATAGCCGGCAGGTGGGGGTTGGCAGGAAGCCAGGGGATCGGAAGTCATCCTAAGAGGCAGTCTGGGTCATTGATTGGGATCTGCATCACTGCGATGCTTCAAATAGCTTTTGGGTCCATATCTGGTTCAATGGCTAATTGAACCTCATGCTCATGAAATTGTAGTCCATACAGGGCAGCTTGTCTGAGTGCTGTTTCTACCAGCCTGAATCTCGTCTATTAGGGACATGGTCAACAGATGCGGACAACACATTTGCTAGCTTTTGAAGGAGTCAGACGTGTTTGTGCTGTTCTCTGAACATCTGCGTCTTTCTATCTGGGTCAGGCTCTGTTTTCCAGGCCAGTTTCTCAATACCTTTGTCTCCCCCGAGGGAAGCAAGGACTTGCCCCTAAGTGTCAGTGGGAAGATGGAAAGGGGCTGCGGACCCACGGCTCTCTGTTCTCCAGGAGGCCCCCTGTAACTCAGGGGCACATCACCAAGAAGCGGCCCTGCTGCCCACAGTCCTTGAGCCCAGGAGGTTGCCCGTGTGCCTCGTGCTGGGAAAAAGAAGAGATCCAAGTCCCTGCAAGCAGTTCTTTTCTTGAAATCTTTGAGCTTTTTACTTACTCTGAAAGATGCTGGAATTTCAGGTTGTCCCACATCTTCTGGGTTAAGATACAAGACCTGATTGGTCCAGAGCCACGTGGTATAGACCCACACCCTGTGAAATATGACAACGAGTTTCCTCTTGAAAAAAGGGACCTTCGGCACTGGAAGTTGAAAACATTTAAATGGGGCAGGTGTGGCACATGTGGCAGCTCATCCGTTCCCGGCTGAGGCTTCTCCGAGGTATCAGGTGAAAAGACTTCCAAGCCTCCTTGTTTCTGTCCATCCAGGAGTTGGGCTTTGGTCTCCTGGCTACCTGAAGGGCCATGACTTCTAGCCTCTGTGTTCCCTGGCTACCGGCCTTGCATCTGCCTTCAGTCTCTGCATTAGTCCCAGCTTACCCTCTGTGCTCACGACGCCCTGACCCTGTTCCCTTTCCCAGCCCAGCCTGCCCCTGTACACATGGAAGGTGATTGGGGGTCCTCTGTAACTGGTGGGGGTTTTGTTCTCTGCATTTCTAGGAGACTTCTTAGGCTAGACTGGAGAATTGACTTTTATTTTAGTTACAGATTTCTGATGAAAGAAACGTAGCTATCATTTATTGGATACCTACTGTGCGCTAAACGTTCTACGCATGTTATTTTATGAAGCCCTCCCAGTAATCCTGGGGATACATACTGCTACCCAACTTGCTAGGGATGCTTATAGGCTTATGTGCTTCAAGCCCCCTTTTCCAGGAGCCCCTTCTGCAAATCCATACAGTTTCAGCAGGAGCTACCTGGTTTCTGTGGGATTCCCACCCCTGGGGCCCGCGTGAGTGATCTCAGGGTGAGCATGTGACAAAGGCGTCACCAACTGCTTCCCTCCCTGGGAAGTTTGGTATGGGGACTGAAAGAAGGAGATCAGTTTCTCTCTCAGAGTCTGAGCAGTAATGAGTAAAACACAAGGACCTTCTGTACCCATCCTTTCTATCACGTGAACCAAAAAGACAAGCCTTGAGCTTGAGAAAGCAGAACTTTCTGGAAGCAATAATGTGGCAGGGCGAGATAGATGTGGTGGAGTGAAAGCGACCAGGCTTTGAAGCCTCACTTTGTCAGTTACTAACCATGTGGTTTGGACCAATGGTATTAATCCTACTATTGTCGAGCACTTATTCAGTCCTTGCTACATACCGGGCCTTGTTCCAAATGCCTTGTATGCAGATTTACATACACTATACATGTGTCCTCGCAACAACGCAAGGTGGTTTCTGTTATTATCCCATAAGGGCACTTTTTAGCCATGAGGACACAAAGGTCCAGCACAGTTACCAATGTGCCTAAATGTCCCCAGGTGGTTGATTGCATCTCCTGAGCCTTAACCTACCCATCTGGAAATAGAGAGAGAGTAGTGGCCCTTGTGCAGAAAGGAGTTTCCATAGCAGACTGGGACTGCCATCCTTACAAAGGTTGGCCCTCATTTGGTGGATTTCTGCAGGGCTCCCACTCTTGCTTGATAAGGGAAGGGTGGCACTTCACGCCTAAAACAGTTGTGCAAACAGCATAGCTTTCGCTCAAGGACCCCTGACACATCCACGTCGCTTCTGTTGCATGAGGGAGAGGATGAAGTGGATTCGCCGCTTTGGGAGGATTTGGCCTCCAGCAGCGCATACGGGACAGACCCTCTGTGAGCGGCCCCACGGGGAGACGGCAGGGCCCGCGCCGCAGAGGCCCCAGGAACCCTCCCACCGCCACTGCCGGGACTGTTTTTACTCCTCTGGTGATTGTGCTGTAGGACTGGCATCCTATGGAGGATGGCAAAATATTTCTAGATATTTTATCTGCAAAGGAAGTATTTATTTCAAGAGGTTTTCCAGTTTTTAATAAGGCTGTGCGTGGGGAGGACACTCTGTTGCTGTATTTTTAGGTTGCTTCTCTGGGAAACTGAGCGCCACAGGGCCGCGGAGGTTGACGAAGCAGAAAGAACCCCATTGCTGATAGAGGCCTTCACTGTCTCTTCCTTCCTTCTCAGAAGAGGACATGGAGCCCCAGAGGAAAGAGATTTCCTGGGTGTCTCGCAGGCCACCCAGTGAGAGTGAGGCCGGCCGCAGGGCTGGGCGCTGTGCTCCCCCATGGCCGCCCATCTCCACCTATCCAGTGGAGCCAGGGGACCCCACCCTGACTGGCCAGCTTTGTGTGTGCTCCGGAAGATGGAGGAGGAAGTGGGGAAACGCGGAAAAGGGGCCCAACCATGGGATCCCCTCCCAGAAACGGGCAACATAGTGTAGACATTCAATTCCATCTAAGACCTGACCATAAGTCAGCCACAGGATGACTTATCTGAATTCAGCAGGGTTGAGAGGAGGGGGAGAGGCAACTAATGGCCTCCTGCTTGTTCATCAAAATCAGTGCGTGTATGTAAATGAAGCCAGGTCTAGAAGTGCCAATAAAAACGACAGAACCCACTAAGCAGGTTATTGAATTCAAAAACACCATTTGGGCTTTAAAACATCTAAATGGTTCAGAGCAAAGTGGGACTTGGAGCTGAAGTTATCCATTTAACAAATTCCATCTCATAACTCGGTCATCTGGAATGGTATTTCCAGAAGTGGAGCTATTAATAGTAGGTATTCCAGGAAGAAAGATTGCTTTGGTCAATAAGTTTAGGTAATGCACTAGTCAACAAAGTTGACTAGGTATCTTTACTGCAGGACTGGTCAGAGCCTGTGTATGTGCACTGTGAAACTCCAAGACAGAAGATTGTGGTATAGTATTATAACACACACACACACACACACACATATATGTACCATCTAAGTATCTTTAGCGTGTGCGTGTATGTGTATATATATGTATATATATATCTGCATATATATAAACACAAATAACACATATATACTATACTTTATAATATACAGCATTGCCCAGACTTACTCACCTGAGGACCTCTTGCTATGCAGCATCTTATGGGACCATCATTTCAGGGTCTACTTTGGGAAACACAGTTTTAGATTGTGTTACCCTCCCCCCAGGCCTAAGAGAACAGGGATAGGCTTTAGCCAGCCCCATTTTCTGAGCCAAGTCTGGGTTGTGAGCTAAGGGATGCAACTATAGGCTTCAGAAAGATGACATACTGACTTTTGGTCCTTTGGGGACTCTCTAAACCAGGATATGTTGAAGTCCGAGACCCATACCCAGGTGCCGCCCCTGTGAAGGGACATCATGGCGCTGATGGGGCTCAGCACACGCAAGGGACAGCTCTTGCGGGATCACTGCTGTCTCTCAGGCTGTGGGTAGATGGGCCTGTAGCTCATCTGCTCACCATCCCAAGCAAGCAGGGGCTGATGACCTCCTGGTGGGCCAGACATCCATTTAAAGTCTGGGTGACAAGGTGTCTCAAAGGTCTCTCCCAGCCCTGGGATTTCTGAGTGCAGGTGGTTGAACTTTGTAATGTGGACTGATGACAGCTCTGTCCAGTCCCCTTCCCTGCTGCATTCAGCCCGTCAGCAAGCCCCTCACCTGTGCCTACAAACGAATCTCTAGTCCACCCTTCTTGGTCTACTTCCCTTGCCATGACACTAGTCCAGGTGACCGTCATCGTCTGTCTGGAGAACTGCAGTGACCTCTTAGCAGGTTTCTCTGCTTCTACTCTTGCCCTCTTTTAACCTGCTCTGCACAGCGATCAGGGAGTTCACCTCTTGGCAGAAGGGCACACACCTCCCCGTGACCCGCAAAGCCCTCCCCGGGCAGACGCAGCGGGCTCCCAGCACCTGCCAGCTTGTGCACCCGCAATGTGAAACAGAGCTCCCTTTGCTCCTCACGGGGCTGCTCCTTCTCACCCTCGAGATGTGGGCTCAGATGTCACCTGCTCAAAGGGGCCTCTGTGGCCACCCCAGCTAGAGGAACACAGTCTTCCATTCCCAAGCGTATACTCACTCTGTTTCAGAGCATTTGGTCTGCTTCCTTCCCAGCACTTAGAATCATCTGAAATATCAGTTTTATTTACTTAACACCTGACCCGTCTCCCCCATCTGTCTCTCCGGGTTCCATCTAAAATGTAAGCTCCCCAGAGGCACAGACTTTGTGCTGTTTGTGCTATATTCTCAGAGACAACAGTGTGTGGCAAATATAAGATATCGGTCGAATGACTGAATTCCTTAATGACCACCTTATGTATGCTGGGGGACAGGAGGGGTGGAAGGGACGGGAGTTCCCTCACTTGCAAACCTTGGGTGCCGTGCGGAGCCCACGAGGAACCCCATGGAGCGCCCTAGGTCTCCACTTTCCCACAGTGGGCTGCACTCCCAAGGTGGCTCTCCAGCCCGACCCAGCGACACTCCTGGGAGTGGGCCAGTCCATGAAAGTTCTGGACTGTTTCATCAGACCTGCACTGAGAGAAGAGCCCTTTGCTCAGTGTGCGAATTATACAGCACAGGGTTAGGAAACCTTCCTTCCTAGAGGGCTTTTGAAGCAGAGAGACTCTCATCCTTCTGGGGCTGCGTGGGGCAGACTTCCATCTGGAGATGGCGAGTGAGAGAAGCTAGGGACTTGGATGACCTCAAGAGTCAGGAATCGGCGGCGGCTCGATGCTTGTTGGACCTGGAGCTGCACTGCTGGGTTCTGCCTGCCTCTTAACCAATCGCTCCAATGGCTTCCTCTCCACCTGGGCTCTAGCTGCGCCAAGGCGCTGTGCGCTGAGTTGACGGCTTTGATTAAGCAGCTTTGATCTCCGTGGAGCATCTCGGAATAATATCTTTGCTCTCAGCATCTGCGCCAATTCCCAAAATAGTTTAGCCCAGCCAAGCAGGAGGGGGGCTGGATTGCAAAGTGTATTATATGAGAGATTTAAAAAGAAAAGGCAGCTGCAAACAGTCAGGGGTGTGTGTGTGCGTGTGTGTGTGTGTGTGTGTGCACGCACACTCATGTTACTGTGGGCACCCAAGGCCCCCGGGAGATGATTACCATGCTACCAGTATGCCCCGGGCCTGTATTCACAGTGGCTGCCCACTGAGTGAGAGTGGCCAGCTTACAGCAGTTAGCCCCTGAGTCAAGAGGCAGTTCTGTAGGAGAAACAAAAACATCAAAGGCCTTTGCTTCTATGTGCTTGGCTTTTGCTTGTTTTCACGAAGACATTTGGAGACTGTAGGCCAGGTTGCCTCCTGCACGGTGGTCTGTCTGGCCTGGGCCGGGGCTTGCGTGCATGGAGTGGGAATCGCCGTGGTTTTGAGGTGTCTATCCTGTGTGCAGTCGTGTGTCCGCACAGGATGGGTGTGTCTGTGCTTCCTGGGACATACTTGGGCACATGCTCACTGCGAAGGTGGTGTTTAACCACCTCTGCGTGGTTAAGCACACGGATGTCTTCGTGTCCTGGGTTGGAAGGTGGGCCCCCGGGGTCTATGCACTGCGATGCCTGCGGTGTGCTCTCTCATGGCGGGGAAGAGCGTGCGGATGCCCGGGGCCGTGTGGGTGGGCCCACATACATCCGTGGTCTGGTGTGTTGGGTGGTGGGCACACACATCCCCTGGCCGTCTTTAGGTGGGTTGGGTGTCTAGTAGGGGCATGGTCACCAACAGAAGGACTCATGTGTAGTTACATCTGCCTGGGGTGAACTCCAGAAACGAATACTGGGGAAAAGGTGTTTGATGTCAGGGCATGTTGAACTATAGGTCATTAGTTTTTCCCCTTTGGTGCCCCTCCCCTGGGAGCTTTGTCCTTGTCTGTAGCTCCTCTGTGTTCACAAGTGGAAGAAAAACATCTCTATTTGAGACCCTTTGTTCCTCTATAGGAAGCATTCCTCTGTGCTGGGTGTTTGCTGCAAGAAGCCTTTGTTCCTATGGTGGCCACAGGCCAATGGATATGAATTTATGCATCTAACATAACCCATTGTGGTGAAGGCCTTTGTACTGAAGTGGAGAGATGTGGGAGCCAGGAGGCAGGCTGTGGTCTGACATTCCTTCTGATCCAGCCATTCATGTGGGTTCCTTTGCTTGGAGGATCCCCCAGCGATGGGTCACGGGGCAGCCACGGAAGCTAGGCCCTTGCCGGAATAGAATAAAGCCCTGGAAGAGAGTAGTCTGTTTTCTAGGGCTATTAAGGGGTCTGAGCCTACAGGAAGAGGTCCAGAGGTGGTTGGGGTGGCTGGGTTTCAAGCTAAGGGGAAAGTCGTTAGCAGAGGTAGGACCTGAAAAGGTCCCCAATCCAGACAGATGGGGAATTGGGCTAGGGCAGACTATAATCGGGGCACTAGAAGATGAACTGGTTAGTGGCATAATGTGTGGCCGGGGGTGGGGGGGGGCTGATGGAAGGCCACATCTGCTATTTCTCAGTGCTAGTTGCCTGGAGCACTATATTGGGAAGAATTCTCAGGCCAAGTACATTATTACAGGGGAAGATGATAATGGGTATATGAGTTTCCTATTGCTGCTGTAACCAATTATAGAAATTTGGTGGCTTCTAACATACAAATTTATTCTCTTCCAATTCGGGAAGTCAGAAGTCCCAACACATGTCTTGCTGGGCTAAAATCAAAGTGTCAGGAGGGCTTCATTCCTTCTGGAGACTGGGGGGGTGGGGCAGGGACGGGAATCCATTTTCTTGCCTGTTTCAGACTCTAGCAGCTGGTCGTATTTCTTGGTGTGTGGCCCCTTCCTCCGTCTTCAATGGCCAGTGAAGCGTTTCTCACGCTGCATCTCTCTGACACCAGCTCCCCTGTCTCCCTCTTGCTCGTAGAAGGACTTTTGTGATTACTTTGGGCCTACCCAGCTCATCCGGCATCACCTTCCTCAAGATCCTGATATTAGTCACATCTGCGAGTTTCCTCCTGCCATGGCATATAACATATGCACAGAATTCAGAGATGAGGATGTAGGCATCTTGGAGGAGCTGCAACGCGGCCCACCACAATAGGGATAGTTTTGGGGTGATAAGAATGCCAGATGTCCACCATCCCTGGTCTGGTACCCGATTACAAGTAGCGTTGGATAAGGGACATCAACAGCCTTGTGGGAATGAGGCAGGGGACAAGAATAAAAGGAGACTGCCATCTCTCAAGCCTTTTCTCCTCCGTGCCAGGCACCGGCTATGTGACACAGAGACGTGTCTCATTCGTTGTCAGCACAGCTCTTTGGGTGGACAGGTAGTTAGTATTTTACAGAGGAGAAGACTGAAGCCCAGAGAGGTTATGCAACTCACCCCAAGGCACCCAGCTTGTAAATGCCAAGGTAGAAAGACAAAACCAAGGGACACTCTAAAGCTGCCCCATGGCCGAGGCAGGGGATGGAGCAGCTTCTGACGCGGCCACAGTGACCTTTAAAGTGGAGCTGGCCGCAGGGGCCGTGGTGCTGCGCTGGGTGGATGACAGCGCCCGACCCAGAGCTTTTCTCGGGAGCCACAGCCCCCTCCCTGTGCAGGCGATCCCCCAGCTTTGCAAGTGGGGTTGAGTGAGAGGCCAGGGCTGGGGGCTTCAACCCGATCAGCAGAAATGCTGACGGCCTCCCTAGCAAACGTCAGAAAACGCACACCCAGCATCTCGGAGTGTGACTTTGCACGAACGTGGTTTGCGTTCCAATTGTCTTTATTACCGACCTTGAGGGGCTGATAGAGTGAAGCTGGCTGAGGAAAAAAAAAATGGACGAGAGAGGTGGGAGCTCTGTTTTTTTGGGTTTTTTTTTTTTTTTGGTTTTTTTTTTAAATACAGATATGGTAATCAACACATCAGGACTATTGGAAATGGAGCAGAAGAGGCTGTCAGGCTGGCCTCCTCCTGCTTTTTGTCTTTCGGGCCATGTGGGACAGGCATACGTGGCAGGCAGGGATGTGGATTTAGGACCCCCTCGCAGCTGAGGCCCTGCAGTGGTAGGTGCCATGGGCCCCAGACCGGCTGGAGAGTAGAGGGCGGAGGGAGGGTGGGCCCAGAGCAGTCCGGTTGCTGGACCTGGGGAGCTTATGAGGGCAGGGTTCTGTTGAGTGTATTACTGGCCAGAGGCAACTGCGACGGGATGCCTGTTTAGAAGGAATCATACAACAGTCTTCAAATAGCAACCATGCTCTATGCACAATGCTAGGTGCTTCAAATATAAAACCATCCAGCCTAGTAACCTAGTTATTAGTAACCTAGTAACACCATCAGATCTGTTTGATTGATTTCGCCAATGTACAGCTGTGGAACACGAGGCCCAGGGAGGTTAAGTAACTTGCACAAAATCACACAGCTTGAGTGTGGCGGAGCCAGGACCTGAGCTGAGGTGCAACTCACTCTATAGCCATGTCTCCTTGAGTACCGCAGGAGGACATTACCCCCCAACCCCCAAGCCCGAGCCTCCAGAATTTCTAAAGGATCCGCTGCAAGCTGGGGCAGGGGGCCAGGCAACGCCAGCCTCTTCTGCCCTGACTGCCCGTAGCAAACTGCCCTTGACACATGGAAAACCACAGCCCTGAGGGGGCCGAGGCTGAGCGTGCACATGCCTGCACGCGTGTGTGTCTGTCCACCATTGCAGATTCCACTTGGCATCTGTCATTGGACTCCTGGTAGGCATGGAGACGCGGGCACCGTGCCCCAGTTGGTGCCACCGCGGAAGCGTGTGAAACAGCCCTCAGGTCAGACCCAGGGCTCAAGCTGCCCTCTGCTCCCTGAAATGCCCCTGCCCCCCTTGATCCCCACCAAGCCTGGAAATTCAGAAACCTAACCGCAATACAAGATGAGCATGTGCTGGACAGCTGGTGTCCGCCCTCACCGCCGGCAGCACCGGCGCCGTCCTCCATCAGCATTCTGACTAGGAGGCAGGCAGCATGGCCCCTTCTACAGATGTGGAAACTGAGGCCCAGGAAAGTTAAATGACTTGCGTCTGCTATAAGCAAGTGGCGGCACCAGCACCTGCGTCCAGATGTTCCCGCTCTCAAACCTGGATGCGCACGCCCACCTTGCTGTCCCCGTGGCCTGTCCCTCTCAGGGGCTGAGCCCTGACCACTGACAGATGCGGAATGCATGCAGACTCAGGCCTCCCAACCCACCCTCTCCCGAAGGGGGAGAGAGGAGGTATCTCTGGGGGTGTGGAGGGGGAGGTGGGCTTTGCTCTACCTCCTATGTCTGCTTCAGGGAATGCTTGGAGACGGATGGTCACGGAGCGCCTAGCGTGTGCCACACACAGCGCAGGACTCTTACCTTAATCCCCCTCGCTGGCGCGAGGTAGAGAATTCATCTCATTTTACAGAAAAATGAGAACCCTGAGAGGCTGAGGCAGCCGACTAGCTTCTCCGAGCCTGCGTGGGGCAGGGGATCTCTGCGAGGGAGGGCGAGCCGGGGTGGGGGGTGGGGTGGGGGGGCTACTTCCTCGGGAGTCGTGGGAGCTCCCTGGTCAGGATAGTCGTTACTAAAAACTCAATCCTGTCCCCTGACAGTGAAATGCCTTGTATTAAAAACGAAGGCAATCACTCAAAACTCATCACCTGAATCGCTTTCTTAATAACTTTACTACTCCGTATGCACTTGAAGTCATGGTCGTCTGTTGTTTCACTGTGATGGAAAGACTATTTAAAATACTGCATAATGGTTAGTAGAAATAAGCCAACGGTCCAAGCTGGGGCTGGTTTTATATTTCCTGGACAGCCGGCTGTTTACCTGCACACCCCGGCCTGCGAGGCCTCACCTGTGTCATGTCTCCGGACGGCCCAGTAACCCAGAGGCAGGGGCCCGGGGTCAGGGGTTGAGTGGCTCAGTCCCCACTGAGAGTGGCTCTTCGCTTGGCTGGACAGTAAGCTTTGCCCCACTGTTGCTGCTGATGGCACTACGATGTGCTGGGTCGGACCGTACGGAGAGAGGTTGCCCCTGGGGACCCCTGAGACATCACCAGGGTGTCCTCTTGCCACTCTGCTACACTTGGCCTTTGGGGGGACAATGGCAACGTCACACCTTTGTCCTTTGACCGTCACACCCTGGCAGTAACACAACTCAATATTTGCACAATTTTTTAAAGATTTATTTATTTATTTATTTATTTGACAGAGAGAAAGAGAGAGAGAGTACACGCAGGGGGAGCAGCAGAGGGAGAGGAAAAAGCAGACTCCCTGCTGAGCAGGGAAGCCTGACAGGGGGCTCGATCCCAGGAGGCTCGATCCCAGGACCCTGGCATCTTGACCTGAGCTGAAGATAGATGCTTAACCAACTGAGCCACCCAGGCACCCCTCAACACTTGCACACTTATTAACTAAGTTGAGAGAAATCCGAGAATATGGATAAGTCACAAGGAAATAAAAATAACCCAAATTTCCACCATCTAGAAATAATTACCTACCTATCTTTCTACATTGCTTGTGAACACTTTTAAAGGATAATACTATGTTTTGTAACTGGTCTTTTTTTTTATGTTTTATTTTTTTTATTTTTTATTGTTATATTAGTTAACATACAATACATCACTAATTTTTTATATATGTTTTAAAAATTTAAAGAAAATATGCTCAGAAGAAAACATGGTTTTTTTTCTTTGTTTGTTTGTTTTTTTCTCCCCAAATTTGTTTATTTTAATTTTTCAGTGTTACAAGATTGATTGTTCATGCACCACACCCAGTGTTCCATGCAGTACGTAACTGGTCTTTTTTTCATTCAACATTATAAGCATCTTTCCATGTTAATTTGGGTGGAAGCTGATTAGTGGCTGTATAGTATTCTATTCTATAAACTATGGATGCCTCATGTTTTAGGGCAATTAGGTTTATTCCTGTTTTCCTCATATGCATTGTGCTAGAAGGAACATTCTTGTCACTAGTCCTTATATATTTCCTCTGGATAAATTCTCTAGAGTGAGATTGCTGTATTAAGGGGTGTAATACACTTCAATATTTGCATCTAGTCAGTGAGTTAAATGTTCCCTCCACTTTCACCACCTAATCTGAGATTGAAACAAAGCAGTCTAAAGAATTTTAGAATAAGACTATCATTCCATTTTTTAAATTGTCTGGAGAGAATATATTGTAAAGAACACTTACAACTCTAAGAAACAAAACAGATGAACATAAGGGAAGGGAAGGAAAATAAAATAAGACAAAATCAGAGAGACAAATCAGAAGAGATGCTTAACTCTATTAAACAAATGAGAGTTGCGAGAGGGGAGGTGGGTGGGCAGGGCCCTGGGGTAACTGGGGGACGGCCATTAAGGAGGCCACGAGATATGGTGAGCACTGGGTGTGGTATGCAACTGACGAATCACTAAATTCTACCTTTGAAACTAATAATATGCTATATGTTAGTTAAATTGAATTTAAATACATTTGTTTTAAAAAGAACACTTACAGCTTAATAAGAATAAGATAAACAGTATAGTTAAAAATTGGACAAAATACTTGAACGGACATTTGACCAAAGAAGATATTTGAATGGCAAATAAGCACATAAAAAGACACTCAGCATCGCTGATAATCAAGGAAATGCAAAATAAAACCATAATGAGATATCTCCACATACCCACTGGAATACTAAACCACGAAAGTGTGACAAATACCAAGAGTTGGCAAGGATATGAAGCAACTGGAACTTTCTTACATTGCTGGTGGGTGTGAAATGATGCCAGTACTCTACACACTAGTTTAGCAGTTCTTGCAATGTGACACATATTTACCACGTCTTATGGGTTGAATTGTATCCCCTAAAAAAGATACTTTGAAGTCCTAACCCCTGGTACCTGTGAACACGACCTTATTTGGAAATAGGCTGTCTGCGGCCATACTCGAGTTAAGGAGAGGTCATTAGGGTGGCCCTAATCCCATGTGACCAGTGTCCGTATATATGAGGAAAATTTAGACACAGACACACAGAAGAGAAAGCTATGTGAGGACACAAAGAGGGAGGATGGCCCAGTGAAAACAGAGGCAGAGGCTGGAGTTTCGCTGCCACAAGCCAAGGACTAGAGCTGGGGCTGGCAGAAGCTGGAAGAGGCAGGAAAGACTCTTCTCCTAGAAGGTTCTGAGGAAGCAGCGCCCTGCCAGCACCTGGAGTTCAGATTTCTAAGCCCCAGCATCGTGAGACAGTAGATTCCTATTGTTTTAAGCCACCCAGTTGGGGGTACTTTGTACGACAGCCCCAGGAAAATATATACACATGTGACCTAGAATTTCCCTGCCTAGGTATTTAACCAAGAGAAACGAAAATACAGAGTACACAAAAGACTTCTTTACATAGGAAGGAGCATGGCAGCATTATTCACAATAGCCCGTAACTAGAAACAATCCAAATATCCAATAAGTAATGGATATGCAAATTGCGTTATGGCCATACAATACAACACTACCCACTAATTACAAGGAATGAACTATCAATGCGTGAGCCAACATGAACGAATCTCAGAAACATGCTGGATGATGGAAGCCAGACAACAAGACCACTTACAGAATGATCCCAGCCATGTGAAATGCTAGAAAAGATGCATTTAGTCCTTAATGACCCCAAAGCAGAAGGGGAAGCTTTCAGGGTGAGGGCAATGTCTATACCTCGAGTAGGGTGATGGTTATGGGGTCACATTTCAAAAACTCGTTGAACTGAGCCCTTCCAGTGGGTGTGTTTTAGTCTAGGTATACAAACTATTTCTCCATAAAGTTGGCCCGAAGTGGGAGAGCTCCTTGCTCAGGGTCTCACAGTTCTGATGGCCAAGACAGAGCGTGAGTTCCATTATCTGCATCTTCGTTCAAGACAGCTCTTAGGAGAAAAAAGTCCATCCCATCAGGTTTGCCGTGCAAAGCCCTTCGGTGGGCTGCACAGGGCCTCTTGACGCGCTTGAAGAGCTTTTCCCTGGAAGGCATTCTTCACAGCTCATCGGGGAGGATGTCTTTTCTCAAGGGTCCTGTAAGAGCACAGAGATTAAGTGAGAGCTTGACTCAAGCATTTTCAACCTGCCAGGCCCCACCGGGGGAAGAGAGGCCCAAGTGCACTTCCCCAGGGAATCACACGGGATGAGAACACCGGGTCGCATACTGCGCCATGGGACATGTGACGTGGCACGTACACAGGTCATGCTCCAGGGAATATCCTTCGCCACACACGTCAGCGGGTCCCCGTGACTGCAGAGGCGCCCACACATCCGTGAGCTGCTGAAGACGACTACTGGTAACAGGCAGGACCGCTGAGAGGTCAAGCACCCCCTTTCCCCTGGCGCTTGTGGGGCCTCCGTTTCCTCATCTGGAAAGGGAGCACATGACACCACTTTGAAGTTTCACTGAGAAGGAAGTGCGGTAATATTCGCAAAGCACTTAGCGCCTGTGGCCAAGGTAAAAGCCCCATGTGTGGGAACTGGTTTTCTTATGTGAGTTATGATTACCCATCCTGCCTCACTGAAGAATCTGCGGACGATCCAAGTGAAAAACTGAGGCGGGTAGCCCAGCCGGTTGTCCACGTTAGCCTTCAGAGCAAAGACAGGGCAGATGGCAGCTTTGACAGATGGCATCTGTTTCTCAAAACCATTTCTGGCAAGATGCGTCACAAAGCATCACACAGTATGTCTTCGTTCGGACCTGGAAGGAGGACTGTCTAGTTAGGCCAGACCCTGGAGGCCCTTTAGTGAGTGGCAGGGTAAGGAGTTTGTTTTGTATTCCTTGTCCTGTGTTGTAATGGCGGACCACAGAACCTCCTGGAGCAAAGAGGGGCCTGACAAAGGTGAATCTAGGATATTAACCAATGGAATGAATCTTCCTGGGAAAAATGCAGTTTGTGTCCCTATGATCCCCGCTTATGGAGGCAGTCATCCAGGGCTGGGGACCCTGGGAGGGAGTGCTTGGAGGCACCTTGGCTTGGTACCAACACCCTTTGGCACCAGCTTCCTCCTAGGGGCTGCTCAGGCCTGCACAAGCACGAGTGAGCCACAGGATGGGTTTCTGCTAGAGCCCGGGGTCAAGGGAGCCCCCATCCCAGCCCCTCTGCAAGAGGAGCCGAAAAAACAGGCCAGGGATCGGCAGCAAGGGCTGTGTGTCTGGATATTTCTCTGAGTCAGCCGCGATAGGAGTGAGGGACCGAGGGTTTCGGCAGATGCTGAACATCTCAACTGGATACACTTGGATTTGTAGACAGAGAAGTATTGATTTCCTTCTCCTTTCCTTTTTCTCTTTCTCCCTTGACTTCTCAAGGACTACATGTGTACAACAACCAATAGCACAGAAGCATATGTGCTATAAAAGCAAAAGCATGACTTCAGCCTCCGTGGTTGGCCTGAATGCCCTTCCCCCTGCCGGGAGGTAACCACTGTTAACAGTCTGGTGCACAGCTCATGCATTTACATGCGTGTATGTCCATATCCAACTATAGAGCTTCGTTAGCATAAATGGAACCATCCCATCCAGAGCGTTCCCCACCTTGCTTTTTCACTTGGCCACTTTCCACAACAGCACATATAAATTCAGTCCTCGTCTTCTAATGGAGGCAGAGCATTTCAGTCTTTGCCTGGACTATAATTTCTTTAACTAGCTTCCCGCGGATGAGTATTTACGCCGTTGCCACCTTTTTTGAGACTACAAAGCACCTTCTGCAGAGCTCTGGAGAAGGCAGAAGGCTGCCCAGCATTGCAGCCGAGCTCACTGAACAAGGCAGCTTCGCGGCTGTCATCCTTGCTTCCGTGCTCGGCTTTGGGCTGTCCCCTCACCTCAGCCTTAAATACATGTGACACTTGGCACAAGAACGGCAGGACCACGGAGGAGCTCCACTCCGTCTCTGAGGCGCTGTGCTTCTCTAAGTGCTCTTGTTAATGTTTCATGATGGATGGCGGTGAGACCTGGGAAATGTACCAGCCTGGATTCTTTAAGTATCTGCTCGAGCTAACTTAATGTATTCATTTATTCAGCGTGACAGTAACAGGGGGGAAAAAGTACTGTGAATGCAGAGGCGAGCTCCAAAGGGAGGTAAAGGAGGACAAGAGGGAGAACATTAACATTTATTAGGCCCCTACTAAGTGCCAGACATTTGTGATCTGTGCACTCGTGAATACTCCCCACACACCCAGGACGTTGCTGTCAGGCCTCCTCATTTTACAGATGACAAAACCAAGGGGCAGCCCTTTGCCCAAAGCCATGCAGACGGGCAGAGCCGGGATTCAAACCCAGACATGCCTGGCATCAAAACCTCATGCTTTTCCCATCCGACTCTGCTGCCCTGGTTGCCGTGTTATTGGAAGACATTGGAGATAATGAAGCATGACAGTAATAGCTGACACTTACTAGGCGCTTACTATGTGCCGGGCACCATTCGAAGCTCACGAGGCGTGTGAACACATGTATAATCGTGTGAGGGAGGGAACCCCTGTTATGCCCATTTTACAGATGAGGACTGTAACTTGCCTGTGGTAATGCAATCTAGCTGGCAGAGCTGGGACTCGAACCAGAGCAGACTGGTCCCAGACCCCCTGGGGCAGAGCCACTTCACTTTCTTGTCTCTTGCCTGGATTACCTGACAGGACAGAATGTTAGGGTGACAGCAAGGATCAGATGGCAGCTCTGCACTCCTCTGGGCCGCGGGTTAGAGAGGAAGATGGTCAGATTTTTGTCTGAGTAGTGGCTTGGCAGGTCAGTGGCCTTGCTGCACTGTGGTTATCTCACGTCACGGTTTCCGGCTAAGTTTCCCTCCAAACAGCAAACGAATGACAGAATGGAGAGCATAGAGGGACAGTGCGGAGGGTCCGCATTCCCGGGGAGAAAGGCTGCGGAGCTATCGGGCCAGTTCTTGGGGGTGAAGGCCTACCCCCCATCTCAGGAGAGAGTACACCTCACTTGCGTTCATGGAGCTTTGTGCTATACTGGCCTCTTCAGCTCAGCATTGGTCTGGCCGAGGGACCGGAAAATGCCACGCCCCTGAGACGGGAGGCACGTTGGTGAGCTTGAGGAGCAGAAGAAGGTCCCTGTGGTGAGGAGCTGTGAGCAAGGGAGACATGGCTGACGGGAGGTAGAAGAGGGGCCCGGAGCCAGGCTGCGCTGAGACTGGTGGGCTGGGGTTTCCCTCCAAGTTGGAAGGGAAGACAGTGGTGGTGGGTCGTCGCAAGTGAATAGGAGGATTGATTTTATCCAATTCATGCTGCTGGCGGCCGAGGAGGAAGTGGGCCAGAGTGGAAGGAGGGAGACTGGTCAGAGGGGGTCAGTGCTTCTCAGTGTGGCTCGGGCACCCGGCAGCACCCACGTCACCTGGGAGTGTGCCAGGAATGCAGACCCCCTGCCTCGCCCAGACCCCCTGACTCAGAATCTGCATCCTCAGGTGATTCCTGTGAGAAGAACCTCTCGAGAGAGAGTGGAGGGTCCCCGGACTCAGGTGGGGACAGGGAGAAGCTCAGAAGTGATCGGAGTCAGGATGTATTTTAAAGGTAGACATGATGGCGTTTGCTAATACTTTGGATGTGGGGTGTCTGGCAGACAGAAGAATCAAAGGCTCTCCCCCTCCAGGTCAAAAGCCTATTCCCGCCTGAACAGCTGGGTGAATGGTGGCATCATGGACTCAAGGTGGAGAATGCTGGGAGGGATGGCCCATGGCAGGGAGGGGACACCTGAGTTGTATCTTGGCTGTGATGCATTTGAGACGCCCTCTAGACATTCAAGGGGTGCCCTTGGCTATACAGAGTCAGAGTTGAGGGAAGAGGTCAGAGCTAGGGATAGGAATCTCACTATAAAAAAATCCCTGGGAAATCCTAACAAGTATGAGTGGAGTAGAGTAAGGCCGCAGGCTCATCCTGGCTCTCCAATGTTTAGTTGGAAAAAGCAGCAGAGTCTAGAGTAGATTAGGAAGGCTACCATCATGACTACTCCTTTTTGATTATATAACTTATAGCAGGTGCATAAGTATGTTTTTAATTTGTTTGTTTATACTTCTCAATGCAACTGAGCAGGAAGCCCTTGTTTTACACATCTAATATACCAAAAAAGTACCGAAAAAGTGTGTGGTTCAGAGAGGATAGGTAGGTAAGTCAACTTTCAATGTCTTTATTCTTTTGATGGTGCCCCATCCCGGGCCGATCTTCAAGTGGAGTCTGTATATTAGAGAAATGTGCCAATGTCTGAATTGTTGCCCATTTCCCACCGTCCTGTGCTGCCCACTTCCTTAGGCTCTCTGAAAGCACACCAACCCTATATCCTGAGAGGGCCAGGGACACATGAGTTAGTGACAGCAAACAGGTTAGACCAGATGGGGAGGACCTTGTGTGAAAGAGTGTGTTTCTCTCCTTCACCACCCACACAAGGCTCAGCTGCTGACCTGGGACTCCAGGGCCCTATGCAGGCAGGAGGTGAGACAGGGAGGAAGAGCGGAGTGTCCCCGGAGGATTAGACAAAAAACAGGTCCAAGCAATGAGACCTCCCCAGAAAGAGGAGCCCAGGGTGAACGATGGGAGCAGCTTTCTGGATATATCATTCGATCAAGGACAGAAGGACTGAGTGACAGAGACCCATATTAGATCTGGGGCACAGCTGGGGGACCTGGACTGGAAACACAGCCCAACATCAGGTATTATTAATTATGATTAATAATGAAAGCTACTACTATTTATCAGGTACTTTCTGTGTGCCAGGTACTATGCTGAGGATTTTTATATGTGCTACTGACATTTAATCCCAAACGAGAATAGCTTTTCCTCTGCTAAACATTATACAGTTATGAACTCAATGTTCACAAGGGCATGAGGCAAGTACTATTATTATTCCATTTTATATCTTAAGAAACTGAAGCACAGAGAGTTTAAGTAACTTGCCCAAAGTCACACAGCTAATAAATGGCAGAACCAGGATTGATCTGAACCTAGGCTGTCTGGCTCCAGAGTTTAGACTTTGAACCACTACTCTATCGTGAGCACTTCACACATAGAAACTCACTCATCGTCATGACAACGGCATAGGTACCATTATTATCTCCGCTTTACGTATTGAGTCTTAGGAAGCTGTGTGATTTGTTAGAGGCCACATAGCTGGGAGGCAGGGGAGCTGGATCACAGACGCTGGAAGTCCAAACTTGGAGCCACCAGCCACGGCACCAGATCCATGCCACTTGGCCAGCGGTGGAGCTGGCAAAGAGGAGGCTTCAGGCCGAGCCCTTTGAGTATGGAAATCAAAGTCCTTGAATCCCTTACTGAGAATCAGACAGGCTCTAAAACCGATGAGCCCAGCACTGTGCAGAATCAGGCGTTCCCTCACAAGAGCTAATTGCACACATTCTTTCCAACTTTGCATTCACTGACATCACGTTGGTTGCTTGAAATCAGCTAGAGTGGGAGTGATCACACCATGGAAATCAGCAAGTGCTACGAATCAGGGATTATTTTTTTCTCAGAGAGCTGATGTACCGGAATACCACTGATGAGACTCGAGCTGACATTTACAATCAAATGCACTCCGTTGGGGCCAGAGGAGGGTTGGGGGGGGCGGGGTCAGAAAACCAGGTATATCTCTCCATTGGCCCTGGGGGAGACAGAAATTGGTAAATACATTCTACAAACACATACTTAGCAGCTCGGGTATGCCCTATTATCGTCAGACGAGGCCCTGGGAAGATAGCAGTGTCTTTAATAAACATGTCTCTGATCCTGTGAACCTTGGAGTCCAGGGCGTAAGATGGGTAACAAAAACATAAATAAATACAGGTGTACATTTTCAACTTGTGACATTATGAAGGGAACAGGCGAATCTAGTTGTATAAGGGGGTAAGGAAGTGACTATAATGGGCTGACCTTTAAGCCAGAGAGTTTCGGGGTGAAGAAAAGGAGCCAGCAGGACCCAGGAGATGGAAGAACGTGTGTGTGTGTGAATTTCAGAGGCTGGGAAGAAGCTTGGCAGACGTTGGAGGCCAGTTCAGTGCAGTGAGCGGCGGGCAAGGGAGAAAAGGAGCCCCCCAGATATGACTGTATGGGGTCCTGCGGGCCCCAGGAAGGGGTGCAGTGCAGCGGGAAGCTATTGGAGAAAGGTTTTAAGTGGGGGTTAGCAGGGGCGGGGAAGGTAACGTGCTTCCATTTCTGATGAGGAAAGATGACTTTGGCATGGGTACGGAAAGTAGCCTGGCAGAAGGGTGGTCAGAGCAGAAGCGGGGAGGAAATCTCTTAAGAGGAAATAGCAGGAATTCAGGCAAGAAATGATGGTGGCCTGGACTCTATGGAGATACATTTGAGATCTATTTTAGGAGGTAGAATCACTAGAAGAAGCTGATACACTGATATGGCCTTTAAGGCAAGAGAGAAGGTAGCATCAGGGATGTATCCCTAGTCTAGATCTCAGCTTCCTTGAGACACTGAAGACAAGAGCCCTCAACCCAACTCCCTGAGTTCAAACGAAGACCTCCCCATAGCCCTGGCAAGTGACTCAACCCCTAGGGGCCTCCGTTTCCCCATCAATAAAATAGAGATCCTAACTCACAGGGTTGTTGTGAAGTTTCAAATAGGTTATTTTGTATTAAGTGCTTAGTGTAATACCTGAATGTAGGGGGCACTACACACACAAAAAGGACTTATTATCATTGTTATTCGTCTATTGATCATTTCTCTGTCTGCCATTAAGAGATTGAGTCTTTCAAGGCAAACAACTCTTGTTTGGAGAGAGAATGTTCTGGAGAGAATAGCGCAGGCATCCCTCTCTCCCTATTTGTGTTCCCTTCCCCTGCGTGAGTCTGGCAGGCAAAGCTGTTCAAAATAAACACAGGTCTGGCGCCCCCGAAAATATCAGGTCTGGCATCACAGCAAAGGCCAGACATACGCCCCTGCTGGACTGGAGGAAACAGGCTTGCTTTATGCTGACCTGGCCGGGTCACTGCGTCCCAGGGGCTGCCCCAGCAGGGTGGACCCCCTCCTCCAGCAGGTGGGGCCTCTGTCTGCAGGCTCATCACCTGCGCTGTCTGCTCCCTTTTCTGGTGTGGCTTGGGGTGAGTCACCACTATCATTCACCACTTCCTGGCCTGAACATTGTGATTCACGGGCTCTTAAACTTGACATCCAGGCAGCAACAAGAGGTAGGGTCGGGAAGAAAGCAAGTGGGCAGTGGGAGACAGTTACATAGGCTGTGTCAGGAGTAATTGGAGGTCTGCAGGGCACTGGTGTGGAGAGAAAGGCAAGCGCATGGGGACCGGAGATCCCAACAGAAGCTAGAGATTCTCAAACACCACCGGCTTCAGATATCTGGACTCAAGGTTTCTCAACCCTCTGGCGCCCTGTCCCAGCAGCCTGGGAGGTTTGGACAGGGTGTGTTGCACACATAATAGGTAACTCTGTTTGCTTTCTAAATATAAATCTACAGTATTGAAGGGTGCCTGGGTGGTGCAGTCAATTAAGCGCCCGACTCTTAATTCAAGTTCAGGTCATGATGTCAGGGTTGTGAAACCGAGTCTTGCGTCGGGCTCAGCGCTGGGTATGGAACCTGCTTGGAAGTCTTTCTCTCCCTCTGCGTCTCCCTCCCGACACCTCTCTCTCTCTCTGTCTCTCTCTAAAAAAAAAAAACAAACAAAAAACTACAATATTGAATATATGTCTGCCACACAATTCTGATACAAGCACGAACAAGAGCATGAAGGGGGCATAGCCCCAGCCGGGGATGGAGAATGGCCTTCTGATCGTGGTAGTAGTCCTAATCATTGCCCTTCCTGTGCAAATCTCTGAAAACTGAGGGAAAATGGAGCTTTTGCACAATATCAGCCTTTTTTTAAATTATAAAATATACATAATCTGAAACGTACCGTTTTAACCATTTTTAAGTGTACAGTTCAGTGGCGCTCAGTTCGTCAACATTGCTGGGCAACCCTCACCGCCATCCATCTCCAGAACTTGGTCATCCTCCCAGACTGACACTCTGGACCCATCAAACAATAACCTTTCTGCCCCCTATCCCCCACTCCTAACCCCTGGCAATAACCCTTCTACTTTCTGTCTCTGTTCATTGGACTACTCAAGATACCTCTTATAAGTGGAATCCTACAGTACTTGTTCTCTTGAATCTGGCCTATTTCACTTAGCACAATGCCTTCAAGGTTTGTCCGTGTTGTAGTGTGTGTCAGAAGTCCCTTCCTTTTTAAGGTGGTATAGACATACCACATTTTGTTTCTCCATTCATCTGCTGATAGACACGTGGGTTACTTCTACTTTCTGGCTGCTATTGCAGTGTAATTCTCGCTGCTAGGTTTGATGATGTGACTCAAAGTCAAAACAGCACATTAAATAAGAAGCATGAGAATCTCCGTATGGTGTTTTCAACTTGTCCGAGGGCCTTAGAAACTAAGGTACGACAGTAAAAATAGGAGTTTGAAGGCCAGATGAGTCTGGGTTGTGATCCTGGCTTTGTCCCCTTACTAGCTATATGCCTTGGAACAAGTTCCTTAAATGTGCTATGTCTTAGTGTCCTTATGTGCAAAGAAGTGAAGACATTACCCCTGGTGTGGACAGTTATTATGACAGTAAATGAGAGAATAAGTGTGAAAATGTTGAGCAGAGTCTTACACTTGGGTTTGATGGCTTCTGTTGTTAATTTCATGTTACTTCATTTCATCCATCTGATTCAAATGAGAATTTGTGGTTAGGGAGGATGGGTGACATATAATGGATAAGGAGATGAAAACAATTAATTAATGGCCAGGGTCAGATTGGAACTCGGTTCTCTAGTTTTTCAGGTGAGGGATGATCAGAGAGCAAAGCATGTTTAATTATGTGACAAACTCCAATCAGTTGCCGGGGGCTACTTGAAAGGCAATAGAAGAGTTCTGTGCTTGATTAGCAATGCCTGCCACAGGTATGGGAATGGGGCATGGGGGCACGGCAGCCACATACATATCTGTTACCTATGGCCTAGATTATACTGTATAGCATTGTACAACTTTTTTTCAAACTTTGGAAGAGAAGGAACCTCTGCTGTGTGTTTTTAAAAACACGTTTATTACCAAGACAATAGAAAAAAAAATCGCGTAAATGTTAGATTTCTAATTTGCCTACCATCAAAGACCAGAACATTGTTATCCAAAGTAGTTAAAAACAATATTATGACTGGCTGCTGATCCCACACCGAAAGGGTACTAGTTGTTGTCAGAGTCCTTCTGGATGTCAGAGTAAAGAGGCAGCCTTCCCAGGGATGCCTCATTTCCCATCCATACTTCAAGATGGCCCCAGGAGCCAGACAGTGGGATCCTCCGATGGAGACTGATCGGCAAGCTCCATTGCCTGTAAGATCAGATCCCTGGGTCCTCAGGGAAAAAATGGAGATTTTATTTCCACCTGCATTTCAACCTTTTAGATTCCAAGTGGGCCTCCTGCCCCCATGGGTCCTTCCTGCTAACCGCCACGTGCCGAGTAGCTGAAGGGACGTTGTGAGACCCTGCACAGGGGGACACCCCAGTGGCTCCAGACAGGCCTGCCCTTGAGCCTCCTTCCCATGCAGCTGCCTTCTGGTGCTGAAGCTGTGCCACGGGCTCGCAGAGGGGTTCTTGCTGCAGCACCTCCCGTCTCAGCCTTGCCCGAGACACTCAGACCCCGGGTCTGTGGGCAGGCGTGCTGCATGTGTTGTACTTTCCCTGGCCTGGTATTCCCGCATCTTGCGGTGCTGCTGCCTGATTTCATGTACGAGTGACCCGATGCCAGCCAGGGCCCTCCTGATTCCCAGGCCCATGTAGTCCATGCCCTGTGGAAATCCAAAGCTCTTCCCAATTTTCATCAGTTCCTGGCTGGGGTCCTGTTAAGAGAGCCATTGACACAGTCTGCTCAGGTCCCACATGGTTGCCTCCTTGCTTGGATGGTCATTTTCCCATGTGCCCATGTTGATTCTGCATCACATTTCCCGGGTTGGAAACCCCACCTTTCACGCAAAGCCATGTGTTTGTGTGTCGAGCATGTTAAAAATGTGCTGGCGAGACAAAGAGAGGATGTGTATTTCAGAAATGCATGAATCTCATACTGGATGTTTGGTACTGTGTGTGTGATAAAGAAAAATAAAAGCTGATGTTTACGGGATACTTATTATATGGTAGGCATTCTGCTGAGCACTATATATACACGATCTGATTTGATTGTCCCCATGATCCTACAAATTAGACACTGTTGTTTTGTCTCATCTACAAATAAAACCAAGGCTTCGAGGGCATTAGAAACTTGTTCGAGGTTACACAGCTGGGAAGTAGCAGAGCTGAGGAGTTGAACTCAGACCGTCTGGCTCCAAGGTTGTCCCCCGAACTGCTCCCGTGACCCCTGGCTTCCCACCCTGACTGGCTTGGATCTTTCATTGTCTGCTTCACCATACAGCATCCCCCCCCCCCCCCTGCCCCGCTAGGTCTCCACCAACCTGGTAACAGGCTCTCTTTTCTTCCCATTCTCAATACTTATGCTCATCTCCTTCCTTCTGGGTGAGTGTGGAACCTCCAATATTTTCTCCTTCTATTATTCAGAACAATTCTAGCCTGCCCAGCCCTTTGATCCCAACCTCCTCTTCTAGCTTAGATGCCATCAGAGTTCTCGACAGACCAGAGGGCCTCACGTATAATCACATGCACGCACCTTTGAGATTAGGGGTGTGGACTCATCTTATAATATGCATGTTTTCTGCTACAAGGCAGGGATGACAGGTGTATGGCATGCGGCTGCCACTCCCTGCCCCGTACCCATGGCAGACATCACTAATGAATAACAGCACTCCTTTCTGTGGAACCTAGCACACCTTCAGTGCCCGCAGCGTCCCAACGCTAGGAAGCCACTACCAACTGATCTGGCCAGTTGCCTGAATTGTAACCTTCTTCCTTCCCTCCCATCGGGTGAAGCTGTGACTCTACGGAAATGAGACCAGACCGCCCTTCAAAGGGAAAGGCGAAACCAACCACAGTCATTGAAGGAGACTTGAAAGGTGGGCCTTCTACTGGCCCTCAACCCCTTTCTCTGGCCTCTCTCTTCAGCCTAGTCTGGTTGAAGGCTCTTTTGAGCGAGGAAAGAAAGCTGACTCCTTGTCACATCGATGTGGGTCTGACAGCTGGGCATGGAGGCAGCTACTGGGGACTCCAACTGAACACGACCCAGATTTGCCCGTTTCTTAGCACTGCCTGTGTGTCCCTTTTGTTCTGCCCAGGTCTGCAGTGACGGCCTTGTTACGTGTTGGTCATGACTGATCTGCGAGACATTCATGGAGGGGTCATGAGTTCAAGCTTAATTGAGAGCCGTTTAGAGAAGCACCTCCTCCCTCCCCAAGTCAATGTGATGGTGACAGGGTTGACCAGAGAAGTGAGTCTCCCAGAGGAGACTACGTCTGCCATCCTTACAGCTTCTAGCATGCTCCGAAAACGGGGTGAATTATAGAACTCTGAATCTCTGTAGAAAGGGAGAGCCAGATATCACCCAATTCTTGAGCTTCCGTTGGCTTGTGTTTGAACCTGTACCTACATCCTGAGGGCTTCAAGTTGCCAGGAAGCTCTTGCCATGGAAGAGAATGTTGCCCTCCACCTGCCCAAAGAAGGAGGGGGAATGGATGAACATTTATTGAGCACCAACTATCTGCTTGTAATATGAAGACATATTTAGATCCGTTCTCACATTCAAACCGCAGAACAGTTGAATGAGGGATAGAGTATCTCCCCCTCACAGAAGAAAAACCTGGAATTCAGAGAAAGTAAGTCACTTGCTCTGGGCACTCAGCTGGTGAGTAGCAGAACTAGGATTCAGAGTCTTGTGAATGCTCTGTGAATCTTGAAAGCCAAGGAGCTTATCACCTGTATGTCCTGTGGGGGCTCCTGGGGGAGAGGTGGCCCCGGGCCCGAGAGGCTCAGCTAAAGGACCTGAGCCAAGAGAAAGCCATTGTGGAGCCCAGCACCAAGTTAAGAGAACAGCAGCGACCACTCAAACCCAAGAAGACAAGAGGCCTGCTTGCATCCACTCCAGGGACAGCAGCTCCTGCCCTGTGGCTTCTAGAGCTCGCTGGGCTGCAGACAACCAGCAGGGGTCCTCTTGCCTCCCCAGCTCATTCATTACCTGGCAGTTCCTTTGGGCCTCTGGAGCTGATGCCGTTTCTAAGGCTGGATGGAGAGGAGAGGGGCCGACGGATGGATAAAGCCAATGGGGCATGATCTAGGGGGCAGCTGCTTGATACCTCAGCTCACAGCTTCCAAGCCTCCCCTCGTCCTCATGGTAGCTCCATTCCAGAAGTCTAACCCAGAAGGAGGCAAGGAACTGGCCCTTTTGTAAGATGGAGGTTTCAATATTTACCTGGAAGGGTTGTTGCTCATATTAAAATCAATGTATGTAAAAGCCTTCAGAGATTACAGACTCTTCATTGCCCTTACTGTTATTATCTCTTGATTTCTGATCCATTAAGATATAGATCTGAAGATAAATTTATCTCAGACTTCTCACCATCGGAAGTATTTATCATCTTCTCTGGGAAGAGAAAAAAAGCATATCAGAATCAATTTAATAACGAAACATTTGGCAGAGTGTTCTTATCCCTTTTTTATAAAGAGCTTTTTTAATCAACCAAAGTGTAAAATGTGAATATGGTATTTATGATCAATTACAAGCATAATTGAAGATTACTTCATTCCCCCATTATGAATAATCACAGCATAACCTCAAAGAATGAATGCCATCATCTCCATCAGCAGCAGCCCTATGACAATCTGCCATCTAAGGAATTGGACCCTCCACGTTGTTATGCTCAAACCCCCCACATACCTACAAGGGAGGTACTGGCAATCTCCTTTTGCAAACTAAATAAAACTGGGTCTTCTTTCTGAGATGTGAAATGGAACTTCAAATGGCAAAGTCTCAGGGCTGGAATTTGAACCTCGGTTCTCTCTGATTCTAAAAGCACACGCTTTCCCCAGTCCATCAGCTTCCACTCTTTCATGTGTGTTTTGCTCTGGCCCCACCAGTGGGGTTTCAGATCCAGGTGGCCCGGGTTGGGGCCCAGCACATACGATGGAAGCCAGGTTCCCTTCCAGCAGTATCCGGGATGTTGTGGAAAGGCCACCTTAAAGCCTTTGCCAAAACTAATGATCCCGGCTGATGCCTCCACCGTGCCTCCGCCAGCAGCCTGTGTGCAGCGGAAAATAGCCACCACGGAGTCTGGCTATCATGAAGGGAGATCTGGGGTGACCGCCCTGCACCTGGGAGGCTGCAGCCCAGAAAGTTAGCTTTTCCCCCGTACCCGCTAGCCTCCCGGGCAGCTTGCAGAACTTGGGGTGTCCTGATGCGGCCACCGATCTGAGATGTTGCCCGCCTCCCAGTCTTCGCCGCCCCCTTACTGCACTGTTTTGCATTCCTGGACTATGCCGAGCTCTTTTGCAGCTGAGGACCTTCCCCTACGCTGGAATCTGGAAGGTTCTTCTTGCTCACTGCGTGCAGCTACCTCCATCTCCACCTTCGTGCCGCTTAATGAGGCTCCAACCTGGCCTGTCACATTAGAATCATTTGGAGGTTAAATAAATTAATTAATCTGAAAAAAAAAAAAAAGATGATGTATAGACCTCACCCTCGACCAATTGAATCAGAATTTCTTGGGGTGAAGCCCTGTCACCAGTATTTCTATGTGGGTCTTCGGGGGGTTTTGTTTTGTTTTGTTAAGATTTCATTTATTTATTTGACAGAGAGAGAGATCACAAGTAGGCAGAGGGGCAGGTGAGAGAGGGGGGGGAAGCAGGCTCCCCGCTGAGCAGAAAGCCTGATGCGGGGCTCGATCCCAGGACCCTGAGATCATGACCCGAGCCAAAGGCAGAAGCTTTAACCCACTAAGCCACCCAGGCACCCTGTTTTTGTTTTTTTGTTTTTTTTAACATGCAACTAGTGTTGAAAACTGCTGATTCTAGCAAGTTCTACTTGATTCAAATGTCACTTGTCCAGAAGCCCTTTCCCAGTCTTCCTCCAACCCCACCCCAATGCCCTCATCCCCAGACTAGAAGAATCCAGTCAGCCCCCCAAGAAGCGGTTAGCTCCTGGGCAGAGTGACCGTGTCTGCCGTGTTCTCTGGCCGGGCCTCAGAGCCACGCCAGGTATGGACCTGGGACAGGCCTGTTCTGGTTGGCGGGCTCATAGGACGGGGCCAAACAGATGCTCTGAAATTCCAAACTTCTTCACTGAGACCTGCTCCGTGCCAGAGCCTGTGCTGGGCTCTGGGGACGTGCGGCTGGGGACCACATGGCGCTTGACCCTGAGATCCTCAAAGTCAGGCAGGGAAGACAGACATGTGAACAAATGATGACGATGTGGCATCTGACTAGGGCCCAGATGGAAGGTCGACAATGCCTTCAAGCCTGAGGACCCCACTCGGGACACCTGTGGGTGTGCCTTGAGGGCACCCGGAGATGGCGAAAGAGAGTGAAAATGAGGAGGCAGCTCAGTTGGTGAGTTGGAGGGCCCGGGACTGGGGCTGGGGGACCTGGGGGGCTGGGGTGCTGGAAAAACTTGGGTGCTTGATAAGAGCTTGTTGCTCGAATTGATGAAATTGAATGAGGCAGGTCAATGCCTGGTCTCAGGAATGGGAGACCTCACTGGGCAAGTGTCAATGTGTGTTTTTTCGATTTCTTTGCTGTGAGATTAGTGAAAAGAACACAGTTTGTAAAACAGTGACCCACGGGTTTTAGGCCTGGAGCAATGTCACGGTGAAAAGAACATTTCAAAAGCCAAAAGGAACTCCAGCATTACTCAAGTCCTTTATTTGTATCTCCCAAACACGGTGAAAGAGACTTAAAACCCACAGCCGTGCGTCTCAAGGTGTCCATCGGCTTGTTTTTCAGCACTCTCACCCACTGCCTTGATCCCTCTCGGTGCCCTCAAAACCCGTCTTTGCCAAAGCCTGCCCAGTTCTCCCAGCAAGGCCCCCAGGCCCCCTGAACATCTCCCCTCTCTCTGTCTCCCCACATCTGAGAGGACACCTCCCAGGAGGAGCGAGGCCAGAGGCAGGAGGGCATCGGAGCAGGCAGTGCAGGAAGGGAAACAGTTGAGAATATACAAAAGAGAACTTTTTTACCCCATGGAGATAAGGCCTGCACTTGCCATGTGAAATGCTCTTTCCCTCGTTGCCTTAGAAAATACCCTTGGGTTCGGTAACCCAGTGATCTAACATGGGTCTGCAGCTCCCATGGGGTTCTCCCAACACTTCAGGCCAGGGTGAGACTCCCCTCTTTCCATCCCTCCTCATTCCGGCCTTTCCCGTAGCCCCGTTTCGAGGCTGAGCCGAGGAGGGGGACACTGAGCCACCGTGCTCAGGTGCCCAGGCTGCGGCTGCCCAGAACTCGGGCTCTTTCCTGTCAATTCAGCGCCTCGCAGAATGAGAGGTGAGGCTGCCGGCTCCCTGGCTCCCTCCCCTGGGGTATCCAGTAGGCTTCTGGGGAGGCAGAACACGTGTAATGGAGAAGGGACTCCCGCTACACTTCAGGCCCCCGGGAGACAATTAGGAAACCTTGGGATTTTATCCACGGTGCATCCTCTTGGGGCTCCAGCGAAATGAAGGCCGAGCAGGTGGACAGGCAGGCGAATGGAGAGTTGCGCAGCTGAGCAGCACACAGAGCGCCTGGAGGGGCAGATAGCTCCACAGATACGTGCAAAGAGAGGCACAGCCAGCGGCTGAGACGTATCGAGCCACTCCTTGGTGGCAGAAGCTGTGCTGGGCCATTCTGTAGGAAAGGCCATTGAATTGCATAAGCCATCTGCAAGGTGGGCTCCACTGCCCACATCCCACGGGATCCAGACATGTCAGAGCCTACATGCACTGCGAAATCATCTTGGTTCTTCACCTCGCTTTCCAACTCCTCAGCCCCCAATGACCTTTCTTGTCCATCCCTCCCTCTCTTCCTCCCTCTCTCCCTCCCTTCCTTCCTTCTTCCTTCCTTCCTTCCCTAAAAATGGCTCCACCACTTACTTGCTTATATAGTAAGGGATGTATTGTGTAGCCTTGGACAGATTGCTTCTCTTCTCTGGCCCTCGATGTTAACATCTGTAAAATGTGGATAACAAGAGCGCCTCTCTCATGGAGTCTTGGGATGATAGAATGAGTTAGTCCGTGTAAAGCACAATGCATGATGCACAGTACGTTCTGTAGAAGGGCTCCCTAGATAGAGCACCTACTAAGTGGCGGGCACTGGGCACCGTGCAGCTCACAGCCTTCCTCCTCTTCCTTCACTGGTGATATCCTGCCTGTGATGTAGTTCAGTGCTTGTGAGCGGGGGCTTTGAGCGAGAGGCACCTGGCTGAGGGCTTTGAGCTTGGTTAGAGGGCCCTATCCTATCCTGTTCCCTTCTCTCTTAGCAAGTTGTAGGTCATTCAACACCTCCTCCTTTTTTTTTTTTTTCGTATTTCACTTAGCATTATACCCTCTAGGTCCATCCATGTTGTTGCAAATGGCAACATCTCATTCATTTTTATGGCCAAGTAATATCCCATTATGTGGAATACATACACTTCACATCTTTATCCATTCATCTATGGATGGACACTTGGGCTGCTCCATATCTTGGCTATTGTAAACAATGTGCTATAAACATAGGGGTGTGTATATATTTTCAAATTAGTGTTTTTGTTTTCTTTGGGTAAATACCCAGGAGCGGAATCCCTGGAATGCATGATAATTCTAGTCTTAATTTTTGAGGAAGCACCATACTGTTTTCCACAGTGGTTGTACCAGTTTGCACTCCCACCAATGGGCATGAGGGCTCCCTTTTCTCTACATCCTCGCCAACACTTGTTATTTCTTGTGTTTTTGACTTTAGCCTTTCCGATGGGTGTAAGATGATATCTCATTGTGGTTTTGATTGGCATTCCCCTAGGATGAGTGTCATTGAGCCTCTTTTCATGTGTCTGTTGGTGATGTGTATGTAGATCTTCTTTGGAAAAATGTCTGTTTGGGTCCTCTGCCCATTTTTTTTTTTTTAAATGAGGCTCTATGCCCAACATGGGGCTTGAGCTCACAACCCCAAGATCGACAGTTGCATGCTCTACCAACTGAACTCAGCCAGAGCCCCTTATAATTGTAGCTTTTCGGGTTTTTTTTTATGGTTGCATACCACTCTTTTTTTCCCCCCTGCCCATTTTTAATTGGATTATTCATTGTTTTGGTATTGAGTTGTATACATTTTTACATATTTTTAATATTAGCCCCTTATCAGCTATATGATTGGCAAACATCTTCTCTCATTCAGTAGGTCTTTTTTGTTTTGTTAATGGTCTTCTTCACTGTGCACAATTTGGCATTTGTTTTGATGTAGTCCCAACAGTTTCACTTTGTTTTTATTTCTCTTACCTGAGGAGACCTATCTAGAAAAATTTTTCTACAGCTAATGTCAAAGAAATTACTGCCTGTGTGTTCTTCTAGAGGTTTTATGTCTTAACCATTTTGAGTTTATTTTTTTGTATGGTATAAGAAAGTGGTTCTCTTTCATTCTTTTTCCTGTCTGATTAGTGTAGCTAGGACTTCTAGTATTATGTTGAATAAAAGTGGTGAGAGTGACCATCCTTGTCTTTTACCTGATCTTAGGAGAGATGCTCTCAATTTTTCACCATTGGGTATGATATTGGCTCGCAGTTTTTCCTAAAGGACTTTTATTATGTTGAGGTATTTTCCCTCTAAACCTACTTTGCTGAGAATTTTATCATGAATGGATGTTGTGCTTTGTCAAATGCTTTTGCTGCATCTATGAAGATAATCATATGGTTTTTTTCCTTTCTCTTATTAACATGATATATATCATATTGATTGATTTGTGAATATTGAAAAACTCTTGGATCCTTAGAATAAATCCCACTTGATTGTGGTGAATAATTTTTTTAAATATATTGTTGGATTTGGTTTGTTAATACTTTGTTAAGGATTTTTGCGTCTATGTTCATCAGAGGTATTAGCCTATAGTTTTGTTTGTTTGTTTGTTTTATTTTTGTAGTGTCTTTATCTGGTTTTGGTATCAGAGTAATGCTGGTCTTATAGAATGAATTTGGAAGCTTTCCTTCCTCATCTATTTTTTGGAATAGTTCGAGAAGATTAGGTCTTAACTCTTCTTTAAATGTTTGGTAGAATTCACTTGTGAAGCCAAATGGTCCTGGACTTCCATTTGTTGGGAGTTTTTTGATTACTGATTCAATTTAATTACTGTTCAGATTGGTCTGTTTCTTCCTGATTCCGTTTTGAAAGGTATATATTTCTAGGAAGTTATCCATTTCTTCTAGGTCATTCCATTTGTTGATGTATCATTTTTCCTAATATTCTCTTATAATCCTTTATATTTTTGTGGTGTCGGTTATTTCTCCTCCTTTATTTCTGCTTTTATTTATTTGAGTACTCTCTCTTTTTTCTTGATGAGTCTGGCTAAAGATTGTCAATTTTATTGATTTTTTCAAGCAAGAAGCTCCTGATTTCATTGATCTGTTCTGTTCCCTTTAGTCTGTGAACCTGGCTGAGTGGTTGAAGCTGCGTTAGAGGGTCCTGCCCTTTCCTGTTCCCTTTTCTTTTTGTAAATCCCAGGTCATTCAAGATCCTGTTAAGGCCAGGTGCCCACAAGTGGACTTAGATAATGGCCCACAGTGGGTGGGACTCCTTCCTCCCTTGTGCTAGGTGATGCCCCGTAGGTCAGACATGGAATCCTTCTTGGCATCCAGATTTTAAGTTTCTCTAAAATGCTAATCTAATCACACCACTTCCCTGTCTATGACCACCGATAAACTCGTGAAAAAGTCCTAACGCTTTCAGCTTGCCACACGGTCCCATGTGATTCAGTTCCTACCCACATAGTGTAGGGACCCCAGTTCCTCCTCATTGTGCCCACCTTGCACTCTGTGAGCCCGTCTCTCTGACGCTCAGTCCCTCAGATGGGCACATATGTCTGTCAGACCTCTGCTTGCACACATGCTCCCTCTGCCTGGAATACCACACACTCCCACCCCCATACTCACCTCCAGGAACTGCCCTTGCTGCGTTATGTCCCTGCTTGGGCCTCACCTCCCCCAACAAGCCTCAACCCCCAGAGTCTGAGTATGCTGCCTCCTTGCCTAACCCTGAACTCCCTGGGCAAGTTTCGGCCTTGCTGGATTCCCAGTGAGCTCCAGGAGGGAGGGCACAGGCCCCTGCTCTTCACTGCCTGGTGTCCCTGGTGTCTCTGTGGGGACTCTCTACAGTGTGGGCTCAGCAGGTGCCCGGGGAATGAGGAGCCTGCCTTTGCCTCACTCAGGAGCTCTGCAGAGGGGCCAGTGTGCGCTCTCCCAGGGCTTTCCAAGGAGACAGCAGCCGCGGCCCTATGGCTCCTCACCCCAGGCTGCCCACAGCCCCCCGCTGAGGATGCATGGAGTCCTCAGGGGCCAGGCCAGCAGAAAGGGGCTGCTGACCAAGCATCTCTCTGACTCACCGAGCAGAGGAGGGAGGAGGCGGGTGCTAATGGCGCGATCCCTCCACACCCAAAGAGAGGCCCAGCCTTTGAAGCTGCAGCTGGGCCACGGAGGAGGTGGGAGCAGCCAATGAGGTGAGGCCGCGGCCGTGGGCACCTCTGAGCCCACAGGAAATTATTAATCAAGAAATAACCACCGCGGAGCACTTTGGTGGATAAATAATGACACCCTGTCTTCCCTGACAGCCTAGCCTAAGCACTTCCCAGCCACAATCTGGTTCATCTGGCCCCCTCGGAATGCCAGGGCAGCTCATGGAGCAGGCCTGCGCGTCCTTCCAACTGCCCTCCACCCTAGTGTAGCCTACCTGGCGGGCCAGCCCTCACCACTCCTCTCCTCAAAGCCCTTGCCGTGCCAAGAGTCTGGGGACTCCCTCTGGTCTGAAGACGGCAAGTAGGTTGCATCTCGTGCCTCCACTCCAAATGGGCAGAGGGGGCCAGAGTGTGGGTTGGGAGGCATGTAAGCCTATCGTAAAAGAGGGTGGTGGTCTTTGAGCACCCTTTGCTCGGTATCTCCCATCTAGTTCTTATGGTCTGCCTTGTTTTGGATGGTTTGCTCTGCTCTCGTCTCACCAACAACTAGTGTGTGCTTTAAACCCTCATCGCACGCCCCGAACCGTCTCTAGCATGCGTGTTCACAGAGTCCAGATACATCGCTCCATGACTGATGGTGCAATTGCTTGGGTATCGTCTTCCTTCTAGGGTGCCTCTTATCTCCTCTTGTTTTTATGTTCTGTCCTTCGGTTGGGAATACCGCTTATTCACTGCGATTTGGGAAATTGGACTCACCCTTGAACTCGGCTCCCTCCATAAAATCTCTCTCTGACCCCCCGCACTCTGGCTGCGTGTTGGCGTTATCTACTCTGCTCCCTGTTCCTTCTGCCTCCTGTCTTCTCCCGCAGTCAGATAAACTCCTGGGGGTCCCACCGAACCCACTCATTCTAGCAGCTCACTGCTCCATCCGCCCCTCAAGATGGAGTTTGAACAGTTTAGAGCGGGGCTTGGCAATTTTTTTCTGAAAAGGGCCAGATGCTAAATATTTGGGGCTTTTGCGGGGCCACCTATGGTCTTGTTGCATGTTTTTGGTTTTGCTTGTTTACAACCCTATAAAAATGTAAAAATCCTTCTTAGCTCAGGCGTCATACCCAAAAACAGGCCAAAGGCTGGATCTGGCCCGTGGGCCATAGTTTGCCAGCTCCAGATTTAGGTCAAAAACCCTTGAGGCGCTGCTGCTGTGTGTTTAGCATGATTCTACTTGTGGGAAATACCAGGCCGTACAAAGCACAACCCGTCCGCGGGGAACACACTGACTGGAAGGAGGGACATTCACCAAGAGGTGGTAGCATGCTGGGTGCCCCAAGATGACTGTGGGGAGGCAGGCTGTCTGGGGAGGTTTTTGAGCTGAGACTGAGATGGACAGGAGGAGGAATGAGACCGAGGCAAAGGGAAGAGCAGAGCAAGGGCCCGGAGGTTGGCCCTGGGGTTCCGTTCCTGGCCTTTCACTAGCCTGACCTCGATGGAGCAAGTTATTCTGGCTCTAGAAGTGTTAACTTTCTACCTGCAAGGTGGGCATGACTGGTCAATACCCACAAATGGTGACCAGAATTTGGGACCAGCCTTTGGGCAGGTGAAAGTGCTACGGGCACAGACCCGGTGGCGGGGCGGAGGGGAGCTCATGGAGAAGGAGCCTAAGAGAAGCCAAGAGCTGGTACGTTCCCCAGCAGCCAGACTCAGGACGGGCCTGTGCACATCTGGAGTCAGGGACCAAGGGACCGTGCAGCTCCCTGCCGGCAGCAATGGCACCTTCCACGCAGGAGGATTTGTCTTAGAGAGGCAGACAGAGGGACAGAAAGATGTTCTGGTGGCGCAGAATGTCAAGTTGTGAGTGTTTATATGCTTATTTCCTCCTGGCCCTTCCCAAAAAGGAATTCAGCGGGTTGCCACGAACGACGTGCATATGGTATGATTGCTAGAGAAGTGAGGAGCAACCATAGCCCAAGAGCTAGATGAAACACTGGGTTTAGTTCAGGATCTCTGAGCAGAAGCAAGGGAAAGAACAAGGAACTAATACCGAGAGTATAGAGAGCACCATTTCACGGAGGGCATTTGCATGCAGCAATCCCTTGATAAATATTATTACTTCCATTTATAGGATGGAGAAGTTAGAGAGGCTATGCTGTGCTTTAAAAATATATTCCCGTGTGTCCGTGTTTATTGAACATCTACAACGTGGTGGGCAATGTGCCGGATGCCTCACACACAGAATTTTAATTCTTTTAACAATTCTCAGAAGTAGGTATTATCTTTATCCTCATTCAACAGATGAGGAAACCAACAAAGATCAGAGAGGTAAGGTGATTTCTTCAACATCACACAGCAAGTAGGTACCCAAGCCAAATCCACACCCAGAAGGGTTTGATTCTAAACCTCGTCTTTCATCACCTTATTAAAGCAACTTCTCTGAGACCAGCTTCCTTGGCACTGAATTCTGTAAGAAATTTCTCACACAGAGTCTTAATTAGGGAGAGAAGCGGAACTTGAATGACACAATAGGCAATTTTCCAGAAATCTCAGAGTTGGCTTTTAGTTGGAGGGTAAAAGTTTTTGTTCATTGTCTTTGGTTTTGATAAACGGCACACGGACCAAAGCCTTAGGCCACGTCTTTCCCCTTGGGGGACCTCTTACCTTCCTTCCATGGGGAGCTAGGCCTGGGCAGAGCAGGGCGGGGGCGGGGGGCACCCAAGGGCAGGGACCCGGGATCCTTTCAGGCCACGGTGGGCAGCAGCTGTTCGGAATGGCACACCCAGGACTGTTGGAATTGACTAGCTGGCCCTTCCCTTTCCCCTTCTTGAGGCTGTGTTTTTATGACACTTCAGTTTGCTGCTTCTCGGGCCCTGGGTACCTCCTCTGAGCTGGGCCGGCCTTTTATGGCCATGGAGCTAATTAAGTAACAGCAATGCAGGGGCACTTGGAGAGCAGCTCTGGTCGTCATCAGGCCTGGGCCGCAGAGCCAAGTGCCTCTGGCCTGGGCTGTGAGAGGAGCTCCTGGCTCGGTGTCAACCTCTTCCTCGGCCCTCTCTCCTGCTGGTCCTGACCCACCTTCCCCCTTCCCTCTGATCAGGGACACCTGAAGCCACTTCTTCCCTGAGCTACCTACAAACCTCCTGAGACGGGCCCAAGGATCCCTGGACCCCCAGTGTTATTTCCATTTCCACTCTGTGGTGACTTTTGTGCAAGAGGGATGTGAGGACAAGTTCTCAGGGATGAGCATGCATACATCTACTTTCTGGGAAGACAACCCTTCCAGGTGACGGCTTTGGGCCCAAGGGCCACCCGTGACAAGCGGGAATGGCTGCCGCTCCCAGTCGGCCATTTTTCTCAATGGAACGTTACAAGTGACCAGCCCTGAAGGTCGGATTCCCCTGCTCCCTTCCTGCAGCTTTGGAGCTGCAGGTTTGTTCTCGGAGGTGCTGTCCAGGCCAGGTTTCCCTTCTCCTCGGGAAAGGGCAGCGCAGGCCCAGAAAGGAATCACAGTGGACATAGGGCGACAGCTGGAGTTTCTGCAGTCGAGGTCGCACAGACAAGCAGGCTTTGGGCCTCAAGCTTCCTGGGTATATCTTCACTTCTCTGCCTGGAACGTCAGGCTTTCCGCCCTCGGCCTCCCCACCCGGCCGGCCTGCTGCCCTCCTTCAGACAGCACACTTCTCCCCTGTCCTCTCTGAAATGTGCTCCCCGTCCAGGAAGGGAAAGAGCCAGCCTACCTAGCTTCAGATCTGGTGTGACCTTTGCCAAGCCTCTTTCCTCATCTACAAAATGGGGGAATGTCTGGACCCCCATGTGGAGTTCAGGTGAGGATTAAAGTAGGGAATCCCCGAAAGCGCTCAGCAGGGTGCTTGCTTAGCAGAGAATCAGAGCCAGAGATCAAGGGTGGCTCCTCCTTTCGCCTCAGGCTTCTATCCCACCCCCCACGGAGCCCGGACAGACCCCTCCCCATCAAGTCAGCACACGACAAGCCCCTTCTCCTGCCTCTACAGCACTGCGTGAAAGGCCCTCCACCACTTGGCCATGACCCTCTTTCCCAGATCGTCTCTCACCCTCCCCACTCCTCCGGGCTTCCCAACTGAAGCCGCACACACACACACGGGAAACTGATCTTTTGTTCCTGACTTGCCCGATAGACGAGTAGTGCTCTCTCTTCCTTCTTCCGGTCAGCTCTCTCCCACTTCTCACTTGATAAACTCCTACTATGTATCTTGCAGGGCTTAATTTAAATGCCCCCTTCTCGAAGAATTGTTCCCTTCCCACCATTACGCACACTCACACTCGCACACAGACTCACGCTCCCTGTAGGGGGTGCCTCCCCCTCTCCGGGCCCCTGTACAAGGCATCACTGTAAATGAACAAGCAGTGTGTGCGCCTGTTCTCTCTCCTTCACAGCCCGGGAGCTCCTGGAGAGGGGTCCTTGCCCTGTCACTGTATTCCTCCTGGCACATGACACAGCACATACTAGATGCTCAGTAAATACCTGCGGGACTAATGCCGGCATCACAGCTCTCACCGAGGGAGGCCTGGTAGGAGGCTTCCTCTCATCCTCCAATAAGTCAGGCCCACTCTGGGTGGTCAGGACACCCCCAGTGCGGCTATTCCCAGGGCCCCAGAATCCCTCCCCCAAGTTGCCCAAGGCCCCCTTAAATTAATTGATGTTTGCCCAGCAATTCATAGTCTACATGTTTTCCTAACTACTGACGGTAACAGTAGTCAGAACGCTAACATCTACTGATGGCTTATTTTGTGCCATACATCTGACATGCACGATTTCACTGAATACTTACAGCTCTGTGAGGCAGATAGGGCTGTGACACCGTTTTACAGAAGTAGGAACTGAGACTCCGACTGAGAATAAGGAAAATGGACCTCATCCTCAGGGCTTTGATGCCAAATCCTGAGCTCTTTCTACTCACCCTGAGAACCCGGTGCTGATGCGTCAGAAGCTACCAGAGTCCTCATTCCTCAGCTCTCATTTCTGCTTGAGGTCCTTCCCTGGGCCCTGGCTTCTCTACCCCACTTGCTGCTCCAGAGCCTGGCCTCATGATAAGAATAATCTGGGTTACAGGATCTCCTGAACCCCAGTATGTATTGGAAAGAAAGCAGGCAGTGGAGTATGACAATATTGAGGTCAAAACTGGCTCAGCCACCCTCCGGCTGTGTGTCTGTGAACAGGTGTCTTAGCCTCCCTGTGCTTCTAGATTTTCATGTGCACAATGGAGATAATATTACTAAGCCTAATGGTTTGCAGTGAGGACTCAGAACCTATCTCAATGCTTGGCTTATACTAAATCCTGAAATAAATGTTTCCCTCCCTACCTCTCCCTGGAAAAAAGCAACAGAAATCTTAAAAAAAAAAAATAATAAATAAATTTTTTTTTTTTTTCAGAAAGCGATTTCTATGGCGTTACACTCAAGGAAACCATAGCAACCAGCTTCCTGCAGCTTGGGTTTCCGGCCTTCCCCAGCTGTACAATAGTGCGGGGACATAGCCTTTGTTATCCCGGTACCCCAGGGAAGATATGGAAGTCATACGCTCTGTGGGGTGGGGGCATCTGCCGGGGACAATCGCCCAGGCTGAAGCCGGTATCACTATCGCTGGCACCTCGGCTCCCGGTGAACTGAGGCTACCCTGCGCCTGTCCCTTCGTGGTCAGGCCACACGGATGCTTGGTTCCCCACTGGTGACTTCATTCATCTTCTAAAGGCCTGCTTCGTGGTGGGTCAGGCCAGAGCAGCTGGCTTTCCTTTTTTTATGAGGATAAAAGCAGCATTTGGTTGGGTCTGGAGAGCTTCCTGACTCCTCTTAGATCTTTAAAACATAAGACGCAAAGCCCACAAGAACCTCCTGTGACCATGCGTGTGTGTGAGAGAGAGTGCGTGCGTGCTGACCGTGCCAGGAGTGAAGGGAGTGCCTCTGAAGGGCACGACCAGGGCTGCCAGCTCCGGTTGGCCCCGTAGAGCGGGAAGTTCCTGTAGAGAAACGGGTCCGGTCCATGGTGACACCCTGCCCAGCCTGCCACCACCGTGCACTCGGCAGAGGAGTCGTTCCTGGCATGATCAAATGTGAATTGTGGATGATTAATCACTATCCGTAGTAGAAATTGGCAGTGTCAAGAGAGACGTACGAGGAGGCTGCCGGGGAAACCGAGGTGTGTCGTGTTCCGGAATAGCAAATAGCCGCCGCCATGTTCAGGATCGGGGGCCAGAATGCCGCTGCCCGCATCGGCCAGCCGGGGGATGTCAACAGAGAAGCCGATCTCGGTGGCGTAAGGCGGCAAGGAAAGGTGGGGTCCGCGGAGAACTGGCTGGCACATTCTCCAGTGCTAGGTGTGCACGTGCAGAATTTTCCAGCACCCCCAAGGGCCACACAGAACCTCTCTCAGGCCCAATAAGTTGTGACTACTATTTACTGACATAGAAAGAGTCCCTAATATATTGTTCAAGGTAAAAAACAGTCAGGTGAGCATGCTTGGTTTGGTTTGGTTTAATGTATTTGTCTACACATAGAAGCGCACAGAGAGGGGCGCTTCGGTGGCTCAGTGGGTTGAGTGTCCGACTCTTGATTCTGGCCCAGGTCATGGTCTCGGGGTCGTGGGATCCAGGCCCGCATCAAGCTTGGTGCTCAGTGGAGAGAATCTGCTGGGAATTCTCTCTCTCTCTCTGCCCCTCCCCCGCTCACACAAACTCAGGCTTGCTCTCTCTCTCTCTCTCTCAAATAAATAAATAAAAGAGAGAGAAAAGAAATAGAAAAACAAGGAGTTACTCCACAATTTTAATAGGATTTATGGGGGCTATTATTTTGCTTCTCTCTTTTTTCTTCATTTGTTTCCCTTTTTGTACAATAAACTTCTATTATTTGCCTGTCTTTTTTTTTTTTTTGAGAGTGCTTAATATTCTTCCCCAACCCACCATCCCCTAAATCCCGCTCTTCAAGATTCAACTCAAACATCACCTTCTCCAAGGGAAGCTCCCTGGTTCCCAGAATGGGTTAGGGCCCCCCCACCAGAAGTGCTCTGTGCTCCCTACACCAGAGCTCCTCCTTTGGGGAGGTTCTTGTCCAGTTCCCTGTGTACACCTGCCCCCTACTCAAATGGACACTAAGGTGGGGACAGTGTCTAATCCATCTTTGTACTTTCAGCCCCTACCAGAGAACTTAACGTGCGGGGTGTGTTCCATAAACCTTTGAGGAATGGGGGGGGTTCGAGCTGAAGGGAGGAGGGAGGGCCTGGGAGAGGCCCCATCCACAGCGGGCCTAAGGGTGGGGGGCTGAGGCATTGGAGCAAGGGGCAAGAACATTCCAGGGAGGAAAGGAACTCGGGGTCATCCCTGGCGTGGGAGGTCGCCCCATCTGGCTGGCTGCGGGTGTGTGAATGAGAGTAGAGAGCCATCTGATTGAAACAGAGGAGGGTGCCTCAGGGGGGTGGGGGGGAGGGGCTGGACCGTCAAACATGGCAGTTGGATGCGGTTTCAGGAACAGGGGAAAGCCTGGCCCCTCACTTACAGAAGTGACTAGGGCCCCAGTTCATCATTCCTCTGACTCCCCGCCCCCCTCACCCGAGCTCGTTCCTGCCTTTTTGGCACTGAGAGCAGTGCTGGCTTCTGTCCTGAGCAGCGTGACCTGCCGCCCGTGACTCAGGGCCTCAGCCATTCCTAAGTGACTAAGGCTGTCACTTCCCGCCAGTTTCCCGTAACCGCATGAGTAAAGACTCAGTCTGAATCACCGTTTATTGTTTTTAGGGGCTTTTTTTCCCTGCTGTCCAGTTTTTAAATATCAACCACCTCAGCCAGGCCACCAGAGCTGACACACCCACATCCATGAGGGACACAGAGCCCCATTCTGTTTGGGGAAGCAAGGCGGCCTTGGCGATGGAGCCCGGTTAGACTGATACTTGAATCCTGCTTCTATCCCAGCCTGCTGTGCTTCCTTGAACAAGTCACTTTACCTCTCTGAACCTCGGTTTCCTTGTTTGTTAAATGGGGATGATAATGGGATGTTTGGGCCACTAAGTCGGTTAAGCATCTGCCTTCGGCTCAGGTCATGATCCCAGGGTCCTGGGATCGAGCCCTGCGTCGAGCTCTCTGCTCAGCAGGGAATCTGCGTCTCTCTCTTTCTCTCAAATAAATACATAAAATCTTTTTTTAAAATGTGGATAATAATGCCTATTTCAGGGGGTTATTATGAGGATAGGAGGTAGTCTGTAAAGCAAGTGGCCTGTGGCCGGCGTTCTAGAAATGGTAATTATGGTCCAAAGGTGGGCTTGTGTGCTAAGGAAGGAGTTCATGCAGGTGTGGGTCTTGGGCCTTCCATCCACCTGTCTTTTCAGAAAGGCAGAACAACAGTGGGCTTCCTGAAACTCCTACTTTGGGAGCTTATTTCAGGTTGCTGACAATTCATTGAGTTCTAGTAGTATTAGCAACATTCATTGAGCACTTACTGTATGCCAGGTACTGTTCTAAGCATTTTATATTAAGAAATTAATCACTGTAGCCCATTTGAAGTAGGCATTTTTTAATCCACATTTACACATAGAGAAACTGGGGCACTGCAAGTTTAGCCAGCTTGCTAGAGAGAGGCAGAGCCAGGGTTTGAAGAGCGATGATCTGGTTTCAGGAGACAAAGTCAGGATGGCAACAGGAGTGTCTCAGGGACGTGCCTAGCCTAACAGGGTCATCATTACATTATGACAGTGTGGCGGGCACTGTCCTGAGCATCAACAACTTCCCCTTTGATTGTCATTTATAAATTTATAAATGGGGACTTTTTTATAAAAGCATTTATAAAAGGGTCTTTTGATTGTCTTCATTTTACAGATGAGGAACTTGAGGTTTTGAGCGGCAAGGAAACATTCAATGTCATTGGCAGAGTCAGCCCTTGACCCCAAGTGGGTCCCAAAGCCCGCAGTATTTCCACCACCTTGCGTGAAATGACTGACTTGAAGTGGAAGCAGGTTGACTCTATGTTTTGGAAGCTTACTGACCTGATTATTGGTCATTAATGACCCCCTGGTCTGCCTAAATCCCCCTGAATGGGAGATCACTCTGGTGGGATCCAACAACAGCTTCCCCCCTTAGCCCTTCAGGCCAGTGATCTGTGGGCTTCCGGAGGAACTGGCCAGCCCCTGACGAGGGGGGTTCTGAAATTCAGGAATCCCCTTTGCATGGTATGTGTCTACAGTGGCCAGAGCCTCTCGCCAATGCCTAGTGAGCGTTTCCTCCAGACCAGATGGTCAGGAAGCTGTTTCGGGATTCTGCCGAGAGACCAGTGGCACATCTGAATGGAATTCCTGTGGAGGTGGAGTGTGGCAGGTGACTTACAGCCTCAGGAGGCTGCCTCGTGGTTCCACACGGGCTTTAGGACACCTGATGCAACAGACCGAGGTGGGAACTAGAGGTCCAGATCCTTCAGGAAGCTGGTGTTGGTCACCTGACCCCAATTAAACACCTCAGCGAGGGACAAGCTGTGGAGTGGGGCTCCAGGGCTGGGGACGACCACCAGAGCCCACTCCCCTCGACAGCCCCTGACCTACCTACCGTGTGATGTACTTACTCCATACATCTTACTTGTTGCCTTTTTCACTTACCTGCCTCGAAGAATGGGAGACTTGAGGGGGGAAAAAGGGAAGACAGAAAGGAGGAGCCGATGACGATAATATGCTAATAATAATTGCTCCCGTGGGCTTGTTATGCGCTGAGCACTGGGCTAAACCTTTCACATACATTCATTAGCTCCTATAATCCGATCATTACCCCCACTTAACAGGCAGGAATATTGAGCCTTCGAGATGTTAGTAAAGGGCCCAGAAGGAAATCCGTACTGATCGCTGTGTGGACAACATGCCCGGCCACGTGTGCCGGGCTTTACATATGTGACCTACTCAGTCCCTGTGAGAACTGGGAGGCTGGTCTTTACTCTGTCCCTCGTCAGATGACAACACTGAGGTTCGGAGAAGTAGAGGTGTGTCCAAGGTCACATAGCTAGGATGAGGGAGGACCAGTCTCAGACCTCAGTTTATCGGTGGATTGCCAATGGTGTCACCGTGGCTCTGGCGGAAACTAGAAGGCCTGGGTTTTATTGGCTGCTTTGCTTCGTATATAAAATGGAGCTGTGGATTCAATAATCCTTCCAGCTCCTTGTAGTGCTGATATGGTGTGATCCTCTGAGGAAGCAAGAATGCCCTGGAGTTTGGAAAGCTCCTTGTTCTGGGACCCTTCCAAGTCTGTTGCGTGGGGAAGGCCCGGGAGAAAGAGCAGTTCTGTGTTTCAGAGCTCCACGCAGGTTGTCCGGGAAGCAGAAAGCCTCATGGTGGGCAGCTTGGGAAGGCGGGTTCAGTGATGGGTTTTCCTAGAAGAGGAAAGGGTGAGTTGGACCGCCTTCCTTTTCAGCTACTTGTGTCCCAGTAAGGGCTGAATTCTGTGGGCTGAGATTTGGTGCAGTGAAAACGTCTGGTGCTGAGTTGAGTCAAGTCCTCTGTGCTGGTGCTACTAGGTGATTCTGAATGGCTGAGCCCACTGACGAGGTCTGTGGGCAAGACAGTCAGACGCGTCACAGGTGTGCCCCGGAGCGCCCTGGAGAGCATCGGGGTAGCGCTCTGGGTCTCCTCTGCACTGGCCGCTGTGGAGCTCAGCCGTGCCGGGCGTCTGGAAGGGCCAGGCTCAGAGTCAGGTCTGAGACGACCTAGCCCTGGCCCTTTCTGGTTGGCTAAGTCACTCAGCCCCTGGGGTCCCAACCGCTACAAACCTGTCCAAGGGCAAGGCCACGCCTCACGGGTCCCCAGGGAGGTGAGAAAAATCAGGATATTTAGTTAGGTCTTCAACAACCTAAGTTTATTAAGAGATCAACATTTATGTTGATCAGTTGTCTTTAGGTTTTTGACATTAAAATATCCTTTCTTTTACCAAAAAGTGATAATGAATATAAATGCAGCAGGTTGGGTTTTTTTTTAATTTCTTAGAAAAATTAAAATTGCCAACTTGTGTATGCTCCCAATGTTTTGGAGGGTTTTTATTGTTTTGTTTTGTTTTCATTTTTTTTAAAGATTTTATTTATTTATCTGAGAGAGAGCCCGAGCAGGGGAAGGAGCAGAGGGGTAGGGAGAAGCCGATTCCCTCTGTTGAGCGCAGACCCAACACGGGGCTTGAGATCAAGCCCCTGCGATAACCAAGAATCCGATGCTTAACCAGCTGAGCCTCTCAGGTGTCCCTCCCCCATATTTTTTAACTTTCTCATTTGTGAACTCTAAAAACTGGAAATCGCTAACACAGCTTCTCTGAATACTAGTTTCTTCATCTGTAAAATGGGGATAATAATCAGTGTTATTTCCCTTGACCATGGAGGTAATATGTAATTTGTACGTTCCTGGACTTAGGGGAAATAGAATTATATCTCCTTTTCTTGCCAACCATGTCCCCCTCTCCCTCCATTTCTGAGAGATTTCCCAGGTCATTGGCTCACACATGCTCAAGAGACAGTCCAGAGGACTTTCTGTTCCATGGTAGCCCTCTTGTCCCCCCACTACAATCTGGGTTTTTAATGTCCCCTATGAGGTCACCACTTGGCTGGCCCAGGTGCCACCAGCCCTGGCTGTCTCTGAGACCCCAGAGGTGATCTGAGGGTCCTTCCTGATTGCTGTCTCCTCTCAGAAGAGCGGCAGGCGCTCAGACTTGCCCCTGGGGTATTGCCTACATGCTGATTATCACCAAAACCTGCTGCTGCTTTGAGCTGCTGGTGTTTCCGTCATGGGGAACAGTGAACTCTCCCCTTGAAAGACTTGTGAAGAGACCCCAAGGGCTGGTCTTGTCCCTGTGGGCCAAAGAGCCACTGTCAAGGTCCTTCTAACCTATGGCCCCCCAGCACAGTGCCTGACACATCACAGGTGTTTGTGAGTCTTGATTTCCCATTGTGAGTCCTTCGCTCGGTAAGAACACAGGCTCAGGCAGGGCTGGGACCTGGAAATCTCCAGAAAAGCCAAAGATGCTACCTGTGGTTAATGTGGATTTGGGGCTGGATGGGAGCAAGGCACAAATGCTGACCCCGGTCCTGACCCTCAGAGGAGGCCCCAGCCGTGAAGCTCCTCCCCTCCCAGCCCAGGCCCTGCCTCCACCACAACCCTGACACCTTCATTCCAGAAAGCCCAGCCGGTCTCTCAGCTTGGGATGTTTGGATGACTTGTCCTGCCCTCTCTGTTCAGAAGCTCTGCCATCTGGCTTTACATCACCTTCATTTCCAGCCTCGTAGGGGGCTTCCTCTTATTTCAAAGGTCCGTGATATCATCTGTCAGTGGGGACCAGAAGGCTTGGGAATTTCCAGATGCCAGCAGTGGGGTGGAGGGAAGCAGGCTTCGGGCAGCCCTGCTGGAATCGGCCCTGTGGCCACACGCCTTCCCGGTCTCTACTTGGACACGTCTGCAGGTGTCCAGGGCTGGGGCACCAGGCTCTGCAGGCTCCAGGATGCTGTGAAGAAGAGGAGGAAGGAAGAGTGGAGGGAAGGGGAGAAGAAGATCCAGGGTCCCCATAAAAGGCCATGCCCTTAAATTCCTTCATTCTGCAGAGATGCATTTAATGCTCTAGATGGAAAGATAAGCTCCTGCTCATTCGTGGAGCCTATTGGTCCATCGTGGTTGAAAGACTTTCACACAAACTAGGGAGGCAGCCAGGCAAGGCAGGGGCATGGCTGCAAGTGCAGCAGGGACTGTGCCTGGAGACCTGGGATCCAGACCCAGCCCCGCCTCTCAGTTCCTGAGTGACCTTGGGTAAGTCACTCTGGTCCTCAGTTTCCCCATCTGTCCAGGTCGGATGCATCAGTCCCTAGGGCCCTGCTGCTGTGGCCCTGGAAATGGCACCAGTTGGTGCCTTTGGACTGGGCTGACTGGGCTCCGGGATTTTCTGAAAGGCAGATCTCATCATGTCACTTCCCAACTTCAAACCCCATAGAGGCTTCTCACATCCCATAGGACAAAGTCCAGAATTCTCAGTATGGCTCAGGAGGTCTTGCACGCTCTCCCCATGGCTTCCTGTGCTCAGGCAATGCCAGCCCTTTATTCTCCAATCCTTCATGCCCACACCTGTCCTGCCCTAGCGCCTTCCTGTGCCTTCTTCTCTGCCCTCTGCATTTCTCTGAGCCACCCCACCCAGGTGTATGTTCCCTTGCTTTTCCTTTGAATAACTAACCTATCTCTTGGCATCGCCGCATTCTGACATCTGTCCACCCACCACCTCCCAGACTGTGAGCTCCAGGAAGGCAGGGCCCTTCTTGTCCTGCTTGTCATCCCCGGCACCCGGCCTGGTCACCATGCAGACCGTGTTTATTGGACCAGACTCTCTGGCCCCCTGAGCTCTCCTGCTGCTTGGTCTCAGGCTGTGGCTCACAGCGACGCGCTCCTGTCAGTGCTCACCAACCCCCCAGCTCTCTCCAACCTGGCGGTCCACCCACCAGCTAAAACTGCACTCACCGCAGGCCCCGTCTAGATGTTGTATGTCTTACAACAGAAACCACGCTGCCTTTGCAAGTCAAGTATGGCAGTGTGGTCGTGCTCAGGGCCTCCGGTGTGGGCAAAGGACGGCAGACTGGTCCTTGGCACCGTCACACCCTGGCTCTGTGACCTGCAAAAAGACACTCTCTCCTCCGGGTTTCCTCATCTGAAGTGAGGGGTTTGCTCTCAATTATACCATTTAGTCTTTAATGGGCACTTGTATTTGTGCCAGGCCCTGGGCTGACGTCTTTATATGCAGTACAGGTAATGCCCACAGCGACCGTATGGGGCAGGCACTGTTATTAGCCCCATTTTACAGATGGGAAAACTGAAGGTTAGAAAGCTATGCAACTTTCCCAGGGTCACGTGGCTAGAAACCAGGATTTGAACACAGTTGTGTCTGCATGACTCCAGATGCTTAGCTCCTAACCATTTTGCCTCTCCTCTAAGGACCTCCTGACTCCTTATCTCAGGGGTGTGAATCTCCCAGAGCCTTAGAAGGGGCAGGGTGAGGCTTAGACCAATGTGCTCCTCATACAGCTTTCTCTCTGGAAGCAGGGAGACATCAGCCCCACGTCGCTGGCACACTGGCCGCTCGTAGCGCTCCTTCAGCAGTGGGTGAAGTAGACGAGAGCGAGAAGAATTTCTTACCCAGAGAGCAGGCTACAGCCTTCCCTCTCAGCTACAACTACGTCCTGTCCTTGTTTTGCTTTTCTTTTCTCCTTTTCTTTTCCTTTCCTCTCGTCTCCTCTCCTTTCCTTCCTTCTGTCCTTGTTTTTCAATTTAAAAGTTTTCATTGAGCATCAAATGCATTCAGAAAAGACCACATATTACACATAGACAGCTGAATAAATCATCTCAAAATGAACACGGCCGTGTAGCCACCACCCAGGTCAAGGCCCAGGACATTACCAGCAACCCCGAGTCTCCACCGGGCCCTCTCCTCATCAGTACCTTCCAGCCCCTGTGCGTTTTGATCTGAGGATACTCCCTGGAGCTATGGAGAAAGGCTGAAATGAGAAGTTAATTTTCAAATTATCCTTTCATCTCCAGGGAACTTGTAAGACTGCAGGAATGAGGTGGAGGAGGGGAGGAATTCAACCTAAGATGTACTAAACCCTGAGATATGGCAAAGCGCTGCAGGTACCAGAGAAAAGAAAGAGAGGCTCGGACTGGACTGTGTGTGTGTGTGTGAGAGAGAGAGAGAGAGAGAGAGAGAGAGATAGCACATGGCTAGGTAGGAGGAGTGCACAGGGACACTGTGGCCTCACAGAACATGGGTGCTTTGCCCTATCCACAGGATGACGTCAGGCCTCACTAAGGGGGCCACACTTGGCTGAGTGTAGGAGATTTGACCTAGAGCCTCTGTGCCCTGGCCTTCCTCCCATCATCCATCTAGATGAAATTGTTGCAGATTCCAGCAGATACACCTGCTGGGGGATCTATCCTTGGGTTTCTTCAGAAACCATGGAACAGGATGAAAGAAGGGATGGGTTCCCCCACACACATCCCATTTGGAGAGGGTCTCCTACAGAGATGGCCTGTTGTCAAGCTCAAGGATCTCTACACGGAGGGCAAAGAATCCCATCTCGGGCCTTGAGTGCGTGATCAGGAAGCTCCTTAAGACTCTTGATGGGGGGGGGGGGAGCGCCTGGGTGGCTCAGTCGTTAAGAGGCTGCCTTTGGCTCAGACCATGATTCCAGGGTCCTGGGATCGAGCCCCACATTGGGCTCCCTGCTTGGCGGGAAGCCTGCTTCCCCCTTTCCCACTCCCTCTGCCTGTGTTCCCTCTCTCTCTGTGTCTCTCTCTGTCAAATAATAAATTAAATCTTTAAAAAAAAAAAGACTCTTGATGGGGGTTTACTGGCCTTCTGTGTGCTGTGCGTAGTGGAACAGAAGGGCTCGGTAGAGGGCAAAGTCAAATGCTCAGGCAAGCCCAGACTCTGAGCTAGTCCTGGATCCGTGGAGTTTTCCTCATTCCAACAAATGCTTCCGATGTGGTGAGTGTGAGCTCCCTTCTGCCCAGTCGCCCGCCCCCACTGGGCGAGTGGCTGTCGTCAGATGACAGGGAGGGGCCAGGAGGGACACCAAACCGCGGGCTCAGCCTCTTCCTGGAGAGCAATTTCACTTAGATTTTGAGAAAGAAAATATAGAGGTGTTTTTTTTAAGTGCAAAACCAAGACTGTATTATTAAGTAGAACAACACAATTCACACGCCCTTTCGGGACTTCAGAGAAAAGTTGTGCTGTTGGGAAGCTTCAGGTGGCCCCTTCGTACTAGGAGCCTGTCGCCGGGGGGGGATACACGTGAGCTCTCCTCTGCTCTCGGGGTACCTTTGTGGACCAGTCTGAGTGACACCAAACGCAGAAGTAGTTGGTTTATATCACACAACAGAGAGGTAGAGTTATTCTCAGGCCTTGTTGCTGAGTAAGGGTGCTTTCTACCCCGGTTAGCCTGGGACAGTCCCTGTTTGTGCCGGTTGCCCAGACGTCATTATTAATAGCATCCTCTTCCACTGCCAAAAGAGCCCAATGCGGATGAAAAATCGCATGGTCAGTCTAGCTATGAAAACCCAGGAAGACCAGGGGAGGAGGCCTGGAAGCACATTCCCAGGCTGGCAGTAACTCTGTAAAGGGAGAGCCTTGTGTGTCCCCCTGGAAGAGCTCCCAGAGACTTTGGGGATTTAGAAAGAGAGAGAGAGAGAGAGTCCTGATGTGGCCCTTCTCACCGGGCCATTCTGGGCCCCCTTGGTCAGGGCAAACTTGCTCTGGGCAAAGGTCATGTGCTCAATGGCAAGACAGAGTCGAGGAGGCCAGGCCAAGTCAGCCTTGGCCGGTCCCTGGAGCAGCCAGGGAGGGCGAGTCTCTGGGAACGAGGCAAATTAGAGTCAGCGAGGTTGGCGTTCCGAAGTCAAAATACTGTGTCAGTTCCAAGAGAGAAGTGCAAAGGCATCATCAGATGAGACAGGAAAGCTGCAACCAGGAATGGGAGGACAAGTCTGGGAAGCAGGGTACGAGGTGGGAAGGCGGGGAAAGGGGGTGTCAGGGGTGGGGCTCAGGCAAAGCTGGCAAAGGTGACTACTCCAATGGCCGAGGGTCGGCACAGGAAGGGGTGCAGCATGGCTGGAAAGGAGGCATCTATCGGGCAGAATAGCACCCCCCCCAGACTGCCTTCACAGTCAGCCACCCAAAGTGCCTCTGGATTTCTGGCTTCGGTGCATTGCTATGATTAACTTATATGTAGTTATTTTTATAGAAAAAATTATTCATGAGAGAAGAGAGGGATCTTAAAAATAGGAAGGGGCTATTTTCACCCGAACCCTTTTCGGATCATTTCCTTGGGGACGAGTTAATCCACCCGGCCCATCTATTGAAGCCAAGCTCACTGTAGTGGGTGTGACCGGGTGTCAGTGCGGCCACCGGACAGGGTGTCTCTCCCGTGAGGCTTCTGTGTTGTGGGCGCTGAGCTCAAGCGGAGGGATCGCCGTGGTTACCGGGTACATGGCACGGACCTTCCTGTGAGGACCAGACGAGGGCTGCAGAAAGAGCCAAGAGAGGTGGCTCTGTGCACAGACTTGATTCAGTTCTCTCTATTTTAATACTTCCTTTTTTCATTCCTATTTTTGCCAACCCCAGTCTCCGGCTGCCCCTCCAGGCTGGTCCTCTCCTCGCCAGTCATGACCGCATGGCCAGAGCCTGGGAGCCTGGACAGCGGTCAACACCCCTGCGTTGCGGGCCGGCTCCCCGGACAGGGCGAGACTCTGGCACCCTGGCTTCTGTGTCTGGTGCCCCTTATCCAGGTGTGGGTTGGGAGGCTGAGGGGACAACTAACAAGGGCAATGTAACTCTGGGGTTTTGAGGTCGGCAATGTCAGGGGAGACTTTGGGAGCCTGAAAACCAGAAGCAAATGTGGCAAGTTGAGAAGAGGCATCCTTGGCAGATCAGGGGCTGAAAACACAGATGAGGAATTTCAGAGCATCCCGAAGGGTCAAGAATGAAGAGTTGGGCTCACCTGGAAATTAGATCCAGATCTGACCACCTACCTGCTGTATGATCTTGGGCAACTTAATTAACCTCTCTGTTCTTTGATTGACTCGTGTATAAAGAAGTCATACTGAGCCCTACCTGTTGAGGTCATTGCAAGTATTTTTGGTTTTGGTTTTGGTTTTTTTAAGATTTTATATATTTATTTGACAGGAGAGAGATCACAAGTAGGCAGAGAGAGAGGGGAAAGCAGGCTCCCTGCTGAGCAGAGAGCCCGATGCTGGGCTCCATCCCAGGACTCTGAGATCATTGACCTGAGCCGAAGGCAGAGGCTTTAACCCCCTGAGCCACCCAGGTGCCCCGAGGTCATTGCAAGTATTAAAAGAGATAACACATGGAAAGCATTTAGAAGCAGTCCCAGCATGTAGCAAGGGCTCAACCTACTGGAACAAAAATATTAATTAATTAAAGTTCTCAGGACCCACAGAAGGACTTACTAGAACATATGCATCGGTTCCCCACTGTGTTTGACCGTTCTGAATAGGATGGATACAAAAGTCAAGGTGAAAATAAAACCCTCCCAGGGATTTGTCTTGGAACCTTGGTGAAAATAAGAGGTTCCAGTCACACCCGCTGATGTGAGAGAAAGTTCTTGCAGGAGCTTTGAAGATCTTCTACTCCAGATTCTACGTCTGCAGAATGAGGAACTGGCCCCACAGGGGCAGTGACTCACCCAAAGTCATATAGCAATTTCAAGGCGGAGCCAGGAACAGAACTGAAATTCCTTGACTTCCAAGTTAGTGCCGTAGTACTGCACAGACCAGAAGTTTCTCTCCTGCAGTCTGTTCTGATGTAGCCCTCAAAACTGGCCCAGCCTCCCACAGTGAGTCAGTCAGGCATCTTAGGGAATGGCCTAAGCTGAGCTTCTCGAGCTTCTCGAGCTTCTCGAGCTTCTCGAGCTTCTCGAGCGCTAATGTGCTGAAGAATCACCTGGGGCATTTTGTTAAAAATGTAAATTCCGCTTCAGAAGGTCAAGGGTGGAGCCTGAGAATCTGACAAGCCCCCAGGGGATACCCTGCTGTGGACAATCACAATTAGAATAACAAGGCTTGGGGGCGCCTGGGTGGCTCAGTGGGTTCAGGCCTCTGCCTTTGGCTCAGGTCATGATCTCAAGGTCCTGGGATCGAGCCCCCGCGTTGGGCTCTCTGCTTGGCAGGGAGTCTGCTTCCTCCTCTCTCTCTGCCTGCCTCTCTGCCTACTTGTAATCTCTCTCCTCTCTGTCAAATAAATAAAATCTTAAAAAAAAAAAAAAAAAAAAAGAATAACAAGCTCCAGGGTTGCCCGGCTGGCTCAGTCGGCGGAGCCTGTGACTCTTGATCTGGGGGTTTTAGGTTTAAGTCCAATGTTGGGTGTGCAGATTACTTTTTAAAAAATCTTAAAAAACTGAAATGAAACAACCAAAAAGAGTGACAAGGCTCTAGCCCAGTGCTGTCCAATAGAAATAGCATATGAGCCACATCTGTAGTTTTAAATTTTGCAGTAGCAGCATGAAAGAAGAAACAGATGACATTCACTTTAATGTACTTCATCTACCCGACATATCCAAATCCAAATAATCTCATTTCAACGTGTAATTAATATAAAAATTATCGGGATATTTTACATTCTTTTTTCGTACAAAACCCTTCAAAATGCTATGTGTAGTTAATACTTAGAGGACATCTCCATTCAGACTTGCCATATGTCAGCCATGAAGTGGCCACACGTGGCTGGTGGCCCTAGGGCAGCTCCAGTCAACTGCCCGGGGGGTTCCAGCCCCACCCCCACCCCCCGTACCAGCCACATGTGGCAGTCTTCCTGGGTTTTCCTCTGGCTTTTCCCACCTTGGCAGACCACCTAGCCCACACTTGCCACCCTTGTCGTTGGTGAGCTCTGCTCCAGCCCTAAGCCGTGAAGACCAGCAGCCCTGACTCCCACCCAGCCCCGGCTTCCTGGGACTACAAGAGCCTGGATAGAGAGAAGGGCAAAAAAGGCCCAAACCCACCTTTCCTCCTTCATTTCAGTTTCACTCTCTTTATCTGAGCCAAAAGGCTTCTTTCTGTCTGCCTGGCCCCATGGTGTTGGACTAGACCATTAAAGGCTTGAAAGCCTGTGCACTCTGCTCTCAATTAGAGTAGGGGGACTGAGAATATTTTCCACACAGCTCAGCCCTGGCCACTGCCTGGCCTGGTAGCTTGAAGCTTAAAGGGTTTTGTATGGGGCCAACCATGATGGCGAGAGACGTAGGCCGTGATTCCGTGGCAGAGCGCCAGTGTGACATCTGTTGGCCCTGTGTGACTTCGGGCGAGACCCCTCTCCTGCCAGGGAGACATCAGACATCATCCGACAGCTCTAGCCCCGCTCACAGACTCACTGGGAGAAACCCCCGCACCTGTTCAGGGCCTCACTCCGGAATCCCTGGGGTCTTATCTGAGCCGGAAGGAAAGCTACAAGCCTCTTCCCCCATCTGTGACTTGCAGGTAACTCGCCGGGCACTTCTGTTCACTTGTACCCCCCCCCCCGCCCCCCGGAAACCCGTGTCTGAGAAGTTGGTCATTTGGCTCCTCAACCGAATGTTTGCTTTTGCTTGCTTTTGTCTGAGAAAACTCTTAGCTTGGTGCTACCTAATGCTAACCATATGAATATCTGGAAACATCTAAATAATGCTGTGCTCTACAGACAAAACATCCACACAGGGATGTCCTCATTAATGGCATTCTCTGGTAAGGCAGAACCTGTTCCTGTTTCACTTCTTATTATTGCTTCTAATCTTGGATTGAGTTTTTCCTGCCTTGGTAAGCCGAGTATAATGAGCAGAATCAAATTTTTTATCTAATGCTTCAGTGTCATTAGTTGTCTCTGCAGGCATTTTTGTGTATTGACCGTATAGGCAATTATATTTCATTCATTGAGTCAGCAGCTACGTATCGAGTGCCTATCATGGGTGAGGTGTTGGTCTAGGCTCTGGGGATGCCTCAGAAAAAAATCCCTGCTCTTCTGGAGCTTAGAGTCAAATGTGCTCCTGTGTGTTGCTAGGTCGGGGAGGGACAATAAACAGGTGAGGAGCGTACAGATTGTACCAGGTGGGAAGTGTTCTGTGCACTGCGTACCCTTGATGGGCTCCAAACTGAGGTCACAGGGCAAACAAGGCTCCCGGACAACGGGCCGCACTCCCCCAGCCCCAGCTCAGGTTTTGCTGCCTGCCCCAGACCCTCTCTCCGTGCTCGGAGCTCCGTTTACTAATGGCTGGGACTTGCCAATTCAGCAGGCCGTCTGCTGCCCTCCTGCCCCCGTGTTTTCGGATTCATGTTCTCGCTTTCACTGACTTGCCACCAGCCCGTCTCTGCCCAGCCCTTGATTTCCTCTGTGTTGGAAGCCATGACTGTGCGTGACTCTCACCTCCACAGAGTCCTCTCATCACGGGAAGGGAGGGGACGCTGTGTCTGGGGTGAGATAGCGGGTGGGTTGCTGGTGCTGTAAACTTTCCCCAGCGTCATGAGGTTGGAGCAGTGATAGCTAGAGGAAACATAAACAACAATTTTCCACGCGCTTTTTATGTCTCCGTCAGCCGGGAGGAACACCGTCTCCATTCGTCCAGCGTTTGAAGCCGAAATGCACCGCAAATGCACCGCGGCCCTTCCAAGCATTGGTCCAGGCTGGCTGGCTTTAAGAAGCTACCAAAGTCATCTTTTCAGGAAGATAAAATAAAAGTATACTGACAGAATACTGCTCTCGGGGGAAGTTAAAAACATTTTTCCTATTTATGAGCTGTTCTTTTCCACTTCACAAATATTGATTACTCTCCCCCACCCACACCCCTGCCCTTTCTCCTGTTTTGGGTGAATGGGGTGGGGACCCATTTCACATGGTTGGCAGGTGAAATAACAAGCATGCCTGTGCCCAGCCCCAGCCCGGGAAAGCCCGAATGCCGGCAACTGGGGACATATTAGAGGCCAGCCCTATTCTAGGAAGAAGAGAAGAGGGAGAAAAATGCACTGAGTCGGGAACCCACCATAAGCAGCTACGGTCCTCATTAGAAAAATATCCTTACGTAGCTGGTAGGAGAATGCTAGGAGACGGGACTATAAAATATCACTAGGTTGATCCATATAATGACCATTTTTTAATCAAAAATAGTCATTATTGGCAATTTCATCGGGTTCCATCTAAAAATAAGGAACAATTACCATTTATTGATTACTGTCTGTGTAGCAGGCATCGAGCTAAGTGCTTTACAGGAATTCTGTTATTCAATGTCCACAGGAACCAGCGGAGTGGCCTCTTAGGTTCAGCTCCCCAGGAGTAGATTCCAAGATGAGGATTCGGGGTTTATTAGAGACGTGCCCCTGGGACAGAAGCAGGACAGGGGCAGAGACAAAGCAGCCAAGTGAGGAAGGGAGACTTCAGGCAAGGCGTCAGCCTCAGCCTCCTCCTGCGGGGAACTCTGGAGCGTCCGTTACACCTCATGCGTGTTCCCCCTCAGGACAAGCAAGGCGGGTGCTCGTGAACCTGCACCCCTCACTGGCCGTGAGCTAGCCCCAGGGAGGAGACCCTCAGACACATGCTTTTTGCAGGCCTAGGTCAAGGGCTCTAGGATCCTGAAGGCAGGACTCTGAGCGAGACCACAGGGGCTGTCTGCTAGGGGCAAAGCACATAGCAGCTGTGGGAAGGAGGCCCATGGAAATGCGAAGAGCTGGCTATGGGCCTCGGCAGAGCATCTTGGGAGTCCCCTGGAGACAGATGCTAGTTTCCTCACCATTTTTGCACACGAAGCGACTGAGATTCAGGAGGGTCTAAATAATTGCGCTCTGGTCACAAAGAGGTAGAGCCAGGGTTCTGTTATCCAGAATTGGTCACTAATGTATGCTCTCAGTGTCACCTCCAGTGTCCTTGGTCACCGGGGTCAAGCTGGTGGTACCTGGCTCCTCCTTCCCTTAGAAGGAGATTTTAGAACCGACGTGGTTCATGCCGATGGATTTGGAGAGGCCTCCCCAGCAACCATAGCTTGTCCAAGCTCTTAGAAAGGGGGGGCCCTATCCGGCCCCCAGCCCTGTGAAATCTGCTGATATGTCCCTACACTGTCCCTGGAGCTTGTCCTCCCTTTCAGGGGTCCCCGGGCACAGGCAGGTGTGACCTACTGCTCTCCATGGCCATGGCAAAAGAGCTCTCTAAAGCTAGTGCCTGAGTGGCTTCTTGTTTCTTGGGTGAGGAGCTCACTCCCCGCTGAACGAGGCAAAGGGACGCAGTGATACCAAAACACCTGGTGAGGGCATCGCCACCAGCTGCTGCACTACCCGGCCAGGTGCAGCCACCTGCCCTTGTTTGGCAGCCGAAGGTGGCCTTCCTGAGGGCGATGAGTCAGAACCTTCTGCTCAAGACGTGCCGCAGCGAGAAGGACAGAGACTCCAGAGGCCGGGATCCAAGTTCACAGCCCAGTTCTGCCACTCCCTAACTGAAGTGGCTATTTCATTTCTTCGTATGTCAATTCTGTTATCTACAAACAGAAATGACAGTACTCTACCCTGTGAAGATGCAATGAGATGTCATCTGCAGGTGCCTACCGCAGAGTAGGCATTAGAAATATTTGGTCCCAGCGTTTTTGTTTTTGTTTTTTTTTCCCTAGGCTTTGCTGGTATTGTTTACTGTCATGGTACCTGTCTTAACTTTAGGTCACTATGTGCATTTAATACAGCCTACTGATGGGGCACAGGGTGCAAGCTAGAGAAACTTGCCCTTCATTACCCTGTGTTCTGAAAGGCTTTGTCCCTTCTGGGTTACTGTTCTGTCAAAGAACACTGGATGGCCTGCTTTTTCTTTTTTTGCCATCGATCTTGACTAATGCAAAGCTAGCACCTGGCCTTCTTCATTGCATTCCATTATGCTCCCGATGCTAATAGCTGCTCACGCGAGGCCCTCTTGGATAGCATACCACAAGAGAAAAAGCAAAATGCTACATGACACTGAGATGTGGGTCGTGCCCCGCTCCACCCTTATCCCCCATACATAGAAATGCTGTCCCAGTTTTCAGCAGCCTCATTGAACATCAATCACATAAGGGGGGGGGGAGAAAGAAAAGAAAAAGAAAGAAAAACCTCCTTTGCTACCCACACCGTGGTGCTAAGAATAACTTCTATCCCAGCCGCCGAGCTGGTCAGAACCACTTCCCAGTATCTCCATCCGGGGAATTAGGTGTGAGGATTCAGAAAGTGCATTGGTCCATTTCGAGTCTGAAGCTGCCATGGTCCCTAAAACCTGGAAGCCTGGCACAAAAACAAGACACCTAAACACCCAAACGCTGACTTACCAAAACCCTGTCTCATGTGGAAAGTCTTCTTCTCTCTCGTGTGCTGCATGGAGCTCATTAGTGTGTTCTGCCTAGCGTGTCCAGGAGGCAGTCCCAACTACGTTACTTCCCGGGCCGGAGTGCCGTCCAGCTCCGCGTCTCACACAGCCGCGTCCTCAACCAGCAGGAACTTTTCACGACCGGGACACTGGTCTGCTGGTTTCAGACTGAAACTGGGTTTCCATAGTGATTGGCTTTGGGGCAAAGATGGTTTACCCTTTGATCTCCCAAATAAATAGGATCATCCATTCATTCGAAAATCTGTTTCTAGGATGCCAGCCTTGTGCCAGGCCCTGGGCCCCGACGCACGTCAGCCTTGAAGTGCACACGCTACGATGCCTTCTCCCCTCCTTGGAGGTTAGTCTGACACTAGAGGTTCTCTCACCCTGACTGCCCAGTGGAATCGTCCCAGGGCTTTTTGAAAGTACTCTTTACGTGTCCTTTTGTTTTCATCCTCATAATAACCCTACAGAATAGATGCTACTGCGGGGCTCATTTTCTAGATGAGGAAACTGAGGCATGGGTTGGTCGAGGAATGCCTGAGTGGGGGGGGGGGGTGCGGCGAAAGAAAAGCTAGAAGAAGCAGCTGGAGAAGTGGAGCAGAGCAGGGCAGGAGGGCTGTGGGAACCCAGACTCGAAGGCAGGGTTTTATCCAGTAGACGATCGGGATAGCTCTGACCTCTACCAACGAGAGTAAGAAGGCAGGAGCTGGGGGCCTTGGGATCCATGTCTACACAGCAAAAAGTAGGTCAGTGTCTTTGGAAGAGAGCTGTGCGGTGCCGGCGCTCTGTGATGGCAATTGGTTCTGACAGGAGCTCCGTGCTGAGTAGGCAGGGTTACAAGGAAGGCCTCCCGGCCCTTGCCCCACTGAACTCTTGCTTCCACACATTACTGGGCCTCTGGGGGCAGCCCCGGAGCAGCCGGCTCCCTGCCTTCCTTCCCCGGAAGCATGCTAGCTACCCAGCGCCTGTGCCTACTCTGCCCGTCAAGCTCGCCAGAGCCTTCCACGCCCTTGTCCAGGACCAGCTCAGCACAGGGCACGGGGCTGAGGGCCGAGGGGGCAACCGTGCAAAAGCCGGAAACGTCCCTGCCCATTGTCTAAGCCAGGAGAGAGGCTACCCGCCTCGGAAGCAGTAGGCGGTCCTATTTGCACAAGTGAACCTGGGTTCAAATCCCAGCTGCACCACTCGCTATGCGATTTGGGGCAAGTCCTTCATCCCTATGAAGATCGGTGTTTTCATCTATAAAATGGGGTGGCCATTCCTATGTTGCAGGTCTGTTTTAAGAATCGGAGATACTTGTAAGAAGCCTAATAATGCATGCAAGGCCCTCAGTCAATTGTAGGTGTTATTATGCCTGATGCATTGCCATTGCCATATTCGAAGCCCTTGTGGGTCCAAATGGCCCAGATGGAGAGCCACTGGGCAACCCCGTTATTTGCAGCTGAGAAAACTGAGGCCCGAAAGGGATCATCGGCTTTTCCAAGGTCACCTGGAATTTGAACAGCAGAACTGGGAGCAAGAAGTACCTGTGAGAGGCCTCACTGCCTAAGGGGTGAGAAGTTCAAGTCCGTCTTGGCTACAGCCACTGACAGCCTTTGCTCTAATTTCCTCTCTCCATGATGGCACAGACGCAACCTTTCTGGAAGGGTTGTGTGGACGAATAAGCTGTCATTCCAGGGTGCTGAAAAGTACTCCACAGGTGCCAAATCATGACTCTCCATGGATTTCAACACCTCCGTTGGCATGCCTTTCTGCCAGATGCAAGTTGCGTGAGGACAGTGTATGTGTGCGCGCGTGTGCATGTGTATGGGTTTGTGTGTACGTTTGTATAAAAAGTAAGGGAAGGGGAGAGTAGGGAGAGGAGAACATAGAAACTCTAGATTTTTCAGCGCCAAGTTCATGTGCGCTGTGGCTTAGCCTCTGCCCTAAGACGCACACGGGAATGCTGTCTTCCTTCTCAGGTCCTCGGCATCCGGCTTGCAGGCACCTGCTGGAGGAAGGTGGGCCAGGCTCCCCATTCTGTGGCCCACAGCAAATCAGGGTCACATTGCTGAGGGCCAGGGATTTGTCCCAACTTGAGCAAACAAGAATCAAAGTCAGGGACTCCGTCCCAATTTGCCGATGTCAAATAGGGTATCATGGAGAAAGTTTGGGTTTGGAATTAGACAGTTCAGGGTTTGAATCCCAGTTCTCCTGCTACCTAGCTATGTGATCAGAGGGAAATTATTACTTTACCTGTCTGCACCTCTGTATCTTCATCTGTAAAAGGGAGAAATATGACTTCTAAGCACTCTTTGGAGACGTTAAATAAGATGTGGACTCGGACACACAACTGTTTCATTGCCGCCCCAAATCCTGCCACCATCCCAGTGGCTTTCTGCACTGGACTACCTCGGTGGCTGGGCCATGAGGTGTTGATTGCTATCATAGATTTGGATACATTTGAAAGATACCAAGATAAAGAGGCCATTGCTGAGAACAAAGCCTGTCTCCCAAGCAGAGGCATCTCCCCTGGAGAGGAGGGCCTCAGGCCGTTGGTGGTGATGGGGAGACACCTGCATTTGGTACCTATGGAGGAAGAATGGCACAGCACCCTGAAGAAGTGTCTCAGAGGAAATAGACATGCTCAGAGCCTGATCGTGTACCTCTTCCCTGAGTCTGGCAGGAGGCCAGGTGAGGAACAGTGGTGAGGGTGAGCGCGGGCTGCAGCGAGAGAGGCGGGGCCTCTCTGGGCCTCTCATGGCTGTGGAATCACAAGGAAAGTGTTCAGAGAGAGTTTCCATCACCCTCTCTCCAGCTTCTCTTCCCTGCCTGGTCCATTCTGGCTGCTCAGTGCTGGGAACACAGATCTCTTCTCCGGGATGCTGGATGGTGCCTTAGCCCTTCTCAGAGAGGCATCGTTCTCCATTAGGCTAATAGCCTCAGGTTCTGGACCTTCACTCGATGTCTTAGTAAAGGAAATTTCCACACACAGATATACCTCCAACAAGGGGTCATGTGTTGACTTCAGGGTAGGTGGGAAAGGAAATGTGGCTTGAACGCTTACTGTGTGCCTGGAAAAATGCTAATCATGGGGCCAGGAAACATTGATTTAGTGCTTTATACATATTAATTCATTTACTCTTTCCTTTAGCCCTGTGAGAGAGGTACTGTTATTAACCCATTTTACAGATGAGAATCCTGAAGCGTGGAGAGGTTAGGTAATTTGTCCAAGGTCACACTGCTAGTAAGTGGCAGAGCTCAAACCCACATGGTCACACTCAGGCCAACTCTCAAGTTGTCATCCTTTGAACCACTCTGCCCTACTTCACTGACACTCATGTAATCTCTCCCCAAAGGCCCAGGAGGTGGGTCTTACTAATGACATAGGTGGGTAGACTGAGGCTCAGAGAGTTTAAATGACTGAGCTAAGATCACACAACCAGTAAAGTATCTGTGCACATCTATCAGATTCTTTCTACTTCCCTAAGGGGCTTCCAAAGGGCCAACTGAAATCTTGACGTTGTCTCTTATCCTAAGGGTAAGAGGGAGCAGAATGTGGTGGTGGTGGGGGGAAACCCAGCCCAAACCTCTACCGCAAGCACACTGGTGTAACCCAACTGATGTGAGGCTGCTCCTTGGTGAGCCACAGATAGGAACTAAACCACGTGAGTTGTCGCACAAAGGAAACTTAATTTGTAGTAAATAAGGAGATCTTGGGGGATAACTTCCAAAGCTGTGACTCCCCTGAGCGCACCACCTCCCCGAGGGCGAGTGGGTTTCTTCTACTTAGGGTTAGGGTGAATATTTACACAGAGGAGCCTTGTCATCATGTGTAGAGGTGGGCATAAGGTCACACATGCACCTTAAGGATACATGCTTATGTGTACATTGTACGTTATGTAAAGCAGGCTGGTGCTCCTTCTTGGGCGGAGATTTTAGTATTCTAATGTAGTAAAGATAACCATTGATCACTCCCTGGGTCACTCCACTGTCCGTCTGTGCAGGCATGAGTCGCAGGTTAAGCTCAGACTGGTCTGGGTGGTCTGGGCCACCCAAACTCTTGTCTAGGCAATCATTACTGTTTGAGGGGTAGTTTCGGTTTCTGTCATGGGATGTTAGACCTCTCCAGTCTTTTGCTTGAGGTAAGAGATAAGCTGGAAAGAAGAGCTTAAGGAAAATGTGGGACAGAGATTCAGTGGACATAAGCAGGTGAGAAGTAAAGGTCAAGTTCCTGGGGTCTAGCTGATGGCACCAGCAGGCATGCCTGAAAACCCCTTTCTTGTCTGGCTACCCTCTTTACCTTTCAGAGCTCCCCCCAACATCACCCCAAATATCACTTCTCCAGAGAAGCCTTGGGGCCTCGACAGTCTAAAGGGGTCTAGGTGCTTTATTTGAGAACATAGCACTTGCCTTGCATAGTAATTATACATTCACTGATGTCATTATGTAATTATTGTCAATTTCCCTGATTATACTATAAGCTCCATGAGAGAAGAACTTTGGTTCTTACTAATATTATATCACCAGCGATTAGCATGTTGTCTGGCATTCAGTAGCACTAAAACACTATTTACATGAATGAATGGGTATAACACCTGTGTGGTTCTGGACTCACAGCAGGTCCTCTGCGTCCATTATCTCAAATCCTTGCAACAACCCTGTGAAATAGTTATCATCATACTCATTTTACGTTAAACAAACTGAGAGGCAGAGAAGCCAAGTGATCCTGGCTCCGCCAATCCTGGGCGAAGTTGGGATTCACACCCTTGTCTGCCTGACTCCACCCCCACTGTTTTCTTTCCTTCACTCCCGGTCTGTCAAAAAGTTACCTGGAAACAAGGAGTATTGATAAAGGGGCTTTGCCAAAGAAGAAAACAGAAGACAATGGGGTTGGGAGACCAGACGGGATTGAAAGTCAAGAATAAAGGGTCAAAAGCAAGGAAAGAGCTAAAATGATCATGGGAAGAGAGTCTAAAACCTGTCTTTGATAACTCAGCAGGAAGTCAGCTTTGAAGGCCAGATGCCTTTGAACACTGGATTCTCCATCTCCAGACCCAACCCTTCATGGTCCCCTCTGCCCTCACCCCCTATTGGGAAGGATAAAACCCCAAGGAGCAAATGATTCTGGATGGGAGTTCATTCAACATTCCAAAGTTTGAGAACATGGTCTTTGTGGAAACGGGGAGGCCAGAATGACGATGCTGGACAATCTCAGAGACAGTCTTTAGAGAGACAGACTCCGTTAGATTCACATTTGAAGCATGTCCACATTGCCTCGAGGAGAACATTCTGATATATTTATCAGTGAATGTCTAAAATTCTTGCATAACGTGGAGCTTCAAGAAAGTTGCCAGGCAAAAAAATTATTTTTAAAGATTTAATGGTGTCTTGCCCCACTGTTTGTAAAACGACATCTTTCTAAGCCAAAAAATAAAAGAAAGTCGCTGTATATTTTGCTGTTTTCCACCCATCTTGAGCTTTGAGGTTTTATTTGCCTTGGGTTTGGAGAGTGAGCGGAAATCAACACAGCTGTTTATGTTTAGTGGCTTCGACTGAGCTCAGGGCGCAAAAGAACCTCATGGGTGTCTCTGCTTTGTTGACAGTTTTTAGACCAGTTTTAAGCTCAGCCAAGGGGTAGCGTGAACTAGAATTCCCTTTTCCAAGTGCCAGGTAGAGTTCATTTGAGCCACACCAGGGCCCATTTTCTTCATGTCTCTTTCTGCAGGAGGAGGACTCTGTCTTCAGTGTTGCTGGTTATGGAGATAGCTTGGTACATTGGTCAGAAAAGAACTGATTTCCTAGTCCCTCTGCTCAGGGGTGGTCTTGGCACTTCTGTAGAGAATGATTCCGGAAGAGCTGCTTCCTTGGAAGGAAGGGAAATTAGGCGGGGTCTCTGGAGTAACCAGGAGGAGAGTACCCTGTTTCCAGTGACTTTGTTACACATACTTAGATACCCTTCTTCTGAAGACTGGATTTTTAATCTTCGACAGGTAACAAAGCATTGGTTTCTTTGTTTCTTTGGGAGAGGGGTCCTCTCACTTGCCTGCAAAGGAAGATGGCAGAGTCGGAGATACACTAAACTTCCAAATCATGAACGTTTGGCGCAGTGCTGGGTTCACTATGGGGCTTCAAAGTGTTTCCTGAGTAAACAGAAGATTAAAACAAGTAAGAATGCTTTTGAAATATACATATTTGAAATATACCTATTTGAAATATACGGAAAATGCCATGGAAAAGCAAGCTAAAATCACTCACAACTCCAACCCTTTAAAACAATGATATTAAGTAAGAAATTATCGGTCCCCCAACCTGCCCGTCAGAAGTAACTTCTATTGACAGTTTGATGTGATTCTGTCTTTCCTTTTCCTTCTTGATTCATCTATTTATGTATACATATGTAAACACATATAAATATATGAGCAAATTTTAATAGTAGTGAAACATACATACATAAATAAGAAATACATAAATAAATACCCCCAAGAATCCGTTTTAAATTTTTTTAAAAATCACAGAATGCATACCAAAGCTCTCAGTGATTTCTTTTTTAAAGTTACCAACGGCCAAGAGTTTTCTCGCCAGCACACCCTTTCATGAGCACAGACCTCTGAGAGTTAGCTGTGCTCCAAGCTTTGCTCCGAAAGGCCTGACCCCGGGCACCACATGCCCTCCCCGTGGGTCCATAAGGGCCAGGAGCGCCTCTCCTAGCCTCTCCCAGCGGATGCTCACCGGGCTCTGTGCCTGGGGCGGAGTCAGAGGGTAAGCACGAAGGCTCCCAGGATGATCACAGTAACCAAAAGAGGAAATGCGGCCGAGGGAGTGGTGGGAAGCCTCGCAGCTCAGTGCTGAAGGCCCCCACGGGGCGACCTCAGGCTGCTTGGTGGCCTCCCCAGAGCTGCCCGGAGGCAGCATGTGGGAACTGACCCAGCTGCATTTAGGGCACAGGGACAGCGGAACGGGCTGAGTGTGTCTCTCAGAGAGAAAATCCAGCTCAGAAAGTCCTAGAAGGTCTGAGTTTTTCCAAATTGGATGTTATTGATTAGAACTATCAAGGTTATTGCCACAATTATCCTCCACTCTGAAGCCCTGAGAGCACAAAGCCTTTGTAGCATTTCTGATGGCAGTGCTCCTCAGTTTGCCTACACCTGGAGAGCTTTATTGACATGCAAATGTCCAGGCCCCATTCCCGGGGAGGCTGATTTAGCCGGTCCAGGATTGGGCTCCCGCAGCCTTACTCTATTAACTCCCCAGGTGACTTTCAGGAATGGCCAAGGTGGCAAAGCCAAGAGTGAGGACCGGCTGATTCAGACTCACCCTTTAAAATGTGCATTCATGGATTCAGCATTCTAGGGGTGTTTTGGAGGGAAGGGGTGCATGGGGATCTGTTCCTTTAACAGGCACCCTTGGTGATTGATTCTTAGACTTCTTGTTTAAGACCACTGAGACCAGTTGTCTTTGTGTCCCAGTAGACGCCAGCCGGCCGCTCTGTCTCAGAACCTGAGTATCATTCCTTGCCTCGATAGTAAGACCACTCTCCTTCACAACCCAGATGGTTACGAAACCTTTCGCCTGCTTCCTCAACTGCAAAATGGAGCGTCTGTGCCACGGTTTAGGAAGGCCTACTGTTATTGTTATGAAGGCTAGTCCGCTGATCGCATACTCTCAGGTGTCCAGAGACCAGGCTCTTGAGTTCGAGTGCCTGGGTTTAAATCCATCTTTTCTGCTTAAGTAGCTGTGGGGACTTAGGTAAGATACCGAGCCCTCTCTTGGCCTCAGTTTCTCTTCTGTGTCATGGAAATGACAGTAATGATCCGTCCCATGGGACACTTGTGAGTGAGACTCAGAGCTGAAGTATGTGAATGCTTATCGTAGTCCCTGGCACATATGAGGAATAACTTCATAAATTATAGTTCTTATCAGCATCACCATTATTACTGGGTCAACTCTGGCTGTCTAATCTGTGGGAAGAAGAACGGATAATACAAAACAAGGAACATAATTTTTAAAAAGGTCGGTTTGAAACTCGATTAACTAGATCTTTCCATTAATACATATTTTTAAATCTGTGATAGTGAAAAAGTGGGTAGACGATTACAAATAACAAGCAAACCTAAACGCTTAAAGGTAGGATCCAGCTATAATCCAGACATGTTCAGTTCAGACCCTTCACCTCTACTACCCGTCAGTATGGTCCTAGGTTGTGCTCACACCACAGTATAGGAAGATTGGAACGAAGCCGTTGGTACCGACGTGGCTGTAGCCAGTGGCATGGACTGGAGAATCCAGACATTTTTATTTTCCTCTTCTCCTACTTCACCTCTTTGTGCACACATACAATCTCAATATTTATTTTTTATTTACATTTTCCCTGATGCCATCTCTTTGCTAGAAGACCTTCCCTTCTCCTTCCCCTTCCTAAGAGAGAGAGAGAGAGAGCGAGAGCAGGGGAGTGACAGAGGGAAAGGGAGAGAGAGAATCCTAAGCAGGCTCTATGTTCAGCATGGAGCCCATTTGATCCCATGACCCTGAGAGATCATAATCTGAGCTGACATCAAGAGCCAGATACTTAACTGACTGAGCCACCCAAGTCAGGAGACATTATTATGGAAATGTGTTTGACATCCTTCCCAGGGTTTTGCATATTACTGAGTTGGGGAGCCGGGTAAAGATGGGCAGGGAGGCAGTTTTCATTCTCATGGTATTCCTGACTCTGAATTTCTGCTTCCATTAAACTCAGAATCTCACTTTTTCCCCTATTCTCTTTCTTCTGCTTCAAAAGAGGCCAGATTCAAAACTCAGCTCTTTTTAAAAATAATTCTCCCCCATCAGAAGAAAAATCTCAGCACTCAAGCTTTTGGTTGCATAGTGGGCTTTATTGCTATTTTGGGGAAAGGAAAGGGTTTTCCTATGCCACTCTGCTCTGCTTTCTCTGTTCCTGTCAGGGGTCTCTTCATAGTGCTCTGGCTACTCTGTTTGGGGAGTTCTTTACAAGAAACCTCTTCCAGGAAACTGAATCTTTCTCCCTTTTCATAGACAACCATATAGCTTGACTCCTGGACTCTGGGCTGGTCTTTGGATATCCAAATGATCACTAATGTTATCTCTCAGATCACATACTCACAGGCTTTTTCTTGAGTAGCCCTGAACTGGCTGATTTTGGGGTTTCAGACTTGCCAATCGAACATATTGCCTGAATATGGCAGTGATGTGTGATTTATATTCCCACTGTTAGGGTTTATTCACGCATCCTCCCCCCATTCCAAACTGCTTAATTTTTTTAAGATTTTATTTATTTATTTGACAGAGAGAGAGCACAAGTAGGCAGAAAGGCAGGCAGGGAGAGAGGGAGAAGCAGGCTCCCTGCTGAACAGAGAGCCCAATGTGGGGCTCGAACTCAAGACCTTGGGATCATGACCTGAGCTGAAGGCAGCCGCTTAACCGACTGAGCCGCCCAGGCACCCCACAGTCTAATTTTTAAATAAGAATGTTTTTCCTCTGTCACATTTATTCTTATTAATATTTAATATTAATAATATTCTTATTAATATTTAGTCATTGTATTGAATATAGAATGAGGCAAGATGTCAACAAAAGAATATTTTCTAGACTTCACTTACAACGATGGGAGAACAGACCCATATATCTTAGGGTTTCTTTTTTTTTTTTTTTAAGATTTTATTTATTGGGACACCCGGGTGGCTCAGTTGATTAAGCGCCTACCTTGGGCTCTGGTCATGATCCCAGGGTCTCTAGAGTCCCGCAATGGGCTCTTTGCTCAGCAGGGAGCCTGCTTCTCCCTCTGCCTACTACTCCCCCTGCTTGTGCTCTCTCTCTCCCTCTCTGACAAATAAATGAACAAAATCTTAAAAAAAAAAAATAAAGATACAATTTCTTTATGAAAGAGTGTGAGCGAGAGAGAGCATGAGCAGGGGAAGAGCAAAGGGAGAGGGAGAATTAGACCCTCCCCTGAGTAGGGAGCTCCATTCGGGGCTCCATGCAAGGGTTGATCCCAGGACCCTGAGATCATGACCAGAGCCGAAGACAGACACTTAACTGTCTGAGTCACCCAGGCGCCCCTCTCTTGCAGTTTCAACACTAACAGTGAAGAAGAGATTCTTGCCCATTACCTTTCAGGTTTTTTTTGGTTAGAAAGTTTCATTACAGCTACAGGAAAAAAAAATCCATCATTAGCAGATCAATGCCTTTTTAACATGAAACTTTTCTGAAATTCTTCAGGGTAGATGGATATCGGTTTATTTTTTTTTAAACAGAAAATTCATTTTTAAGTGTAAGAAGTAACAAATTGTGAGAAAGTGGCTGCATATATTTTGTTTTCACCACCCTTAGTAATAAACAATACAATTCATTTGGAAAAAAGAAAGTTTCAATAATCAGAGTAGTGGCTAACCTCATGGATAGTTGATTCTCCTTAGTACCTCATTTATCACACTATATTTCGCACTGCTTCTGTTAGAGTATTCATTTTACAACTTGCCATTTATTTCCCTGTGTGCTTCCCCTACTAGGTTGTGACTTCTAATTTTTTTAGTTGTGAAAAAGGGTGTTCCTCTGGGTGGAAAGCAGCAGGTGCATCATTCTTTGAAACTTGAAAGCAGGGAACAAGAATTTCTTCTTATTTACTCTCTGTCATAATGCCCAAAGCCTGGCACATAAGTGGCTCTCAAACCATTTCTTCATTTAATTAATGATTGAGCCGCTCCCTATTTGAGTGACGTGGGCGTGCGCAGGTGCACGCGCGTGCAAACACACACACACTCCTCACACTCTAGCATCTGCAGGTGTGAGAATCCTGTCTCACATAGATCGTCTTTGTGCATATTGATCTGCACACAGAGCCATCTGGAAGAAGGTAGGTTAGAAGTGAGTGAAGGGCAGGGTGAGCCGTCTTTCTAAAAGAGCCTTGCTAGGGGCGCCTGGGTGGCTCAGTGGGTTAAGCCTCTGCCTTTGGCTCAGGTCATGGTCTCAGGGTCCTGGGATCGGGCTCTCTGTTCAGCAGGGAGTCTGCTTCCCCCTATCTCTCTGCCTGTCCCTCTGCCTACTTGTGATCTCTCTCTGTCAAATAAATAAAAATAAAACATTTTGAAAGAAAGAAAGAGAGAGAGAGAGAGAAAGAAAGAAGGAAGGAAGGAAGGAAGGAAGGAAGAAAAAAGAAAGAAAGAGAAAGAAAGAAAGAAAAAGGAAAATAAAGAGCTGTGCTAAGGTTTTTACTCTGGCTTCTCCACAGTCTGAGATGGATAGGCTCTCGATTCAGCTACTACCAAAATGTGGGCATTTGTGCCCTCTCTGAGATATATGTCATAAGTTGCCAAACCATGTTATAGAAAACTAAGGAAAAAGTGTGTTTTTGAAATTAAGCTAGTGTGATTTTATTTACTACCAAATAAACTCACAAATGCTTTATATTATTCCAGAAACTAGCAACATTTCCCTTTATTGTTTCTAGCCAAGGGTTTTCAAGAGCCTGCTGACTTTTTCTTAAGATCCTTCCATTTTTGGGGGGATAGGCTCAGGCTTTCAATGTTTCAGGTTCTTCACAGGACTGTCTTCTTGGGAGGTCAAGCACAGCGAGGGGTCTTTCACTCAGATGAAGGATAGGTTGATGGGGCTGGTCACTTAGAGGTCAGCTCTGAAGCCCAATTCACACTCAACTAATCACCCGTGGCTGACATTGAGGATCAGAAAGCAATGCAGCTGGCCCATCCTGATGGGAGGATGGCTTAGAACCAGGTATCTGTCCAAACTCAGGATGATTCAGTGATCCTGAGAGCTTCAGGAATAAGTTTCAAGTTGGCCCATCACTGACATGTGGGTGAGTTGGAAGTTTAGAGTTAGACAAAAGAAGAGAGAAGGGTTGTCAATGTTGAGATTTTAAGTGGTGGGCTGTCCATAGGGCATCAAATTAAAAAATAATAATAGTAACTTTTTTTTTTAACCTGGATAGTTTGTTCTTTCCAAAGCAGTTTGCCATTCTCTGAACCAGTGACTTCTTTAGCTACCAATGCTTGCCAAACATTGATTTAAAATGACTTCTTTCATGTTAACAGCATACATATGGAAGGAGTAACTTTATAGGGCATTTTTATAATTTGAGATGATCTTATTTAAGGAGGAATCTTGCAATTACTTCTTTTGCTTTGGGGAAAAAATAGGTCCCCCCCCCTTATCTGGTTATGAAGATAAATTGTTTTGCTTTAAATAAGGAAAATGGGGGTTAATAGGAAAGATATAAAGGAAGATAAAAAATGTTCCCGGAAAGAGCAAGTAACATTATTAAAGGATGAGGAGGCAGGAGAAAAAATTGGAAATAGACTAAAAGATTCACTCATCTTCCATCAAGAAAGATGACAAATTAGCAGTCTCTAGTTATAAAACTCAGAAAGGATGAAGGTGAATACTCATGTGTTTACCAAATCCTAGGGGATTAGGAAGAGGTCCCCCAAAAAGGCACTGTTTTTCATATGAGCACATAGTTGAGGGTCTAAGAACCCAAAAAATGACCTGGGTGGCAAATATAATTTAAACAGGAGATCAAAGGTAGTGGATCAAAGATGGCAAATACTTAGCATGGCTGTCACTATTTCTATTCTGCGCCCATGACAGACATTATGAATTGATTAGGCTGCTGTTTCCAACTAAATTAGATAGATGCACAGTGTGACAGAAAGTTAACTACAGATGACCCTTGAGATGAAACCCTTTTATCAGCTATGGTTTAGCCTCACTACTCAAAGTGTGCTCTCCAGACCACCAGCGTAGGCATCACGTGAGCACTTATTCTGAAAGCAGAATCTCAGCCCTCTTCCAGACCTCCGGAAGCAGAATCTGTATTTTAGCAAGATATCTAGTATTCCAAGGTACAGAAAGGTTTAGGGCTCCCTGGAAGAGCACTGAGTGCAGGACATATTCCTTAGGGTGGAAGCTCTCAAGCTTCATGCATCACCATCACTGACTTAAGCGCTTGTTGAACCTAGATTGCTGGGCCCCACCTCCAGAGCTTTGGTCGAATTGGTCGGGGTGGGGTTTCCAAACAAGCGTTCGGGGTGCTTCTGGTCTGGGAACCATACTTTGGAATATCTCTGTGAACTTTTAAAGTCAAAGACTGCAAGTACCTTCCCATTACTCTCAGAATATCTGTATGAACCAGAGTTCTGGGTAAAAGAGTCGTAAGGTTTAATCTAGTATAACATTTCTTATGACACTATGTACTTGGATCGAAAAGTCTTTCCTGGAGGATTGGTGCTGTCATCATTCACTCATGTATGCAGTAACAATCTGGGCGGCCGTTCTGCACAAACCGTTATACTTGATGCCGAGAGACTCAAATGAAGGTTAAAACCGCAGTTCCTAACTTCATGAGGCCTACTCTCTGCGAAGAGAATAAACATGAAATGATAAATAACGAGGCGGCATTAGATGGCAAAAGGCTGAGTGCTAAGTGCGTGGCACAGAAAACATGTACGACTTAATTTCAGAGAGAGGGAGACTCCCTGGATTGCATATAAGACTATGTATTGCAGCCTAGCTGGAGTGGCGAGTGGCCACATAGAAGGGGTGGAAGAGGAGGTGGGGGAAGGAGCAGGCCAGGGTAAGAAGGCACCTTCTCATTTTTTAATGCTGCTTTCGGAGGTGGTTTTAAAAACTTTCAGTTTTCCTTTGTTCTGGATAATGATAAATCAATGCTATCAGCATTGTAAATCACGCTTCGGGGTGGACATGCAGGGAAAACCTGTTATCTTAGAGACAGAGAAAAAAGACAAACAGCTTATAAGCAGAGATGGGGGGCATTAATTTAGTAACGGGAATAATAATGCCTAACTTCTGTTGACCCCTTATACTGACAGGTCCTTAGGCTTAACAGTCATGTACTATCTCATTTAATCCAAACAACCGCGCGCGATATAAATGTAGTCAAACCTCCTCCTTTACTCCAAGTGAAAACCAAAGCTTTGTAAGGATGCATGTCTGATGAAAGAACTCGTCCAGTTTAAATCCAGGCAATCCTCCGGGGTGGGGATTCCGCATCCATGAACCGCGAGGGTTTGGGCCTGTCTGGATCCTGCTTTCCAATTCTCATACACTCTGCGTCAGGAAGGAACCCAAAGAGCAACTGAGAAGACAGAAATCCTCGGACGCATTCAAATCGAGGAACCTGCGAGGCCAGTGCGCGTCCAAGGCGCGGACGGGGAGGGGCTCCTACAAGAAAAGCGACAAGGGTTAGCCTGAGGCAGCCGGGGTCATGGAGCCTCTTCTGGCTTCCTCCGGCCACTCTAATGACAGAGTCTGTGGTAGGTTGCGAGCGGGAGCCGACTCGGGGCAGGAGGCTTCCCTGGGTACTGTGTTTGCCTATAAACACTTCAAATGGTTAAATGAAAAGAGCAGCACTTGAAAGCTGGAGAGGAAGCTCTTGGGAGGCCCCCCAGCCCGCCTGGAAGTGCAGGCAGAAAAGAAGAGAAATGGCTGGCGAGCCCTTAGCGCGGGAGACGAGGAACAGCCCTGCCCAGTCCAGATCGGGGGCCGCAGCGCGGCGGGCGCGATTCCGGAAGACTCAAACCGTTAAGGTGACCAGAACAATTTGAAAAAAGGAAACAAACTTCCCCCCGAGTCTTGCCCGCGGGGCCCCGAGGCGGGCCTTTGCATTCGAAAGGGCATTTTTCAAAAGAAGGTTTCAGGGACGCGGGAGGATCGGCCCGCTGGGAAGCGCGCAGCAGGAGGAGTGCCGCAGAGCGGCCAAGGGCCGGCTTTGTACTTGGCGGCCAAGCGCGGCCCCGGAGTTTCGACCCCGGCCCGGGAGTTGAGGCCACGCCCCCTTTGCGGAGAGGACTGCAGGCGCTGATTGGCCCTCCACGGACCAATGGGCGCGCCGGGGCGGCCCGGGCTGTCAGCGCGCGCCGCAGCCGCGCCGGCCGCAGCCTGTCCTCCCCCTGCTCGGAGCCCCGCAGCCAGCGCAGCCTTCCCGGGAAGCGGGGCCGCAGCTCGCGAGCGCAGCCCTGCCCAGCCCGCCAGCCGCGCGTCTGGGTGCCCGCGCCCCACGGCCACAGCCTTGCTGCGCTTTAGCTCACGGAGCATGTGCAGACCTGCTGGCGCTAAGGTGCTATCTGTCCGGGGGACTTCTAAGCAGTGGTGACTGTCACGCCTAGAGAGACCTTTCGGGGACTGTCGCCGCGCCTCTGCGTCGCGGGTGACACTGCGGTGCTCGAGATCCCGGCAGCAGCTGCCTCTTGGTGGAGGCGTCTTGGGCTCCGTGCGCCCTCCCTCTCCTTCCTCCTCTGCTCGCTCCTTCCCTCCCCTCGCGGCTAGCTCCTACCCTCGCCCGCTGACACCCGCAGCCTCCTGGAGTGGGAGGCGCCGTCCCCGCGGTTCCTCTTCCAAAGGGGCCTCCTTACTTCGGAGATGCAGTGACAAGTTAATATGGGCGTCCAAGCCTCGGGTTCCCAGGAGGAGAATCGCAAGAGGGAACAGCCCCTGAACGACCAGATCCCTTGAACAGGCCGCCCAGGAGGGGCGTGAAACCCGGCTGCAGCATCAGTCCCGGTGGTTCCCGCTGAGCGCCGCAACCAGTCCTCCGCTCCATCCCGCTCCCCGAAGGCGCGCGTGCGGGTTTGCTGCGAGCTCCCCGACCCGGGTTTTTTTTTTTTTTTTTCCCTCGGCTGGTGGTGGGCGCCTCGCGGGCCGAGGCCCGGCGCCTGCTTTGCTACCCGCGCTGCCTTTAGCGGTTGCCTCCGCCGCCGCTGCCAGGGACGTGCTGGGAAAGCCGAAGCCCCGGGAGAAGATGCCGGCCATCCTGGTCGCCTCCAAAATGAAGTCGGGACTGCCCAAACCCGTGCACAGCGCCGCGCCCATCCTGCACGTGCCCCCAGCCCGGGCCGGCCCCCAGCCTTGCTACCTCAAGTTGGGAAGCAAGGTGGAGGTGAGCAAGACTACCTACCCTAGCCAGATCCCCCTGAAATCCCAGGGGCTGCAGGAGCCGGCGGTGGAGGGGCTCCCGCTGCGGAAGAGCGGCTCGGTGGAAAACGGGTTCGATACCCAGGTGAGAAGCGCTGTGTTCCGGGGCGCTGTTTTGGGAGGGTGGGTACATACTTCTTGGGATGAAGGGCGCTCGGCTGGATGGGGGAAAGGGCTACCCAGTGGGCGGAAAAGTGAGCCATTCCACTTAGGCTGGCAGATCTGGCGAAGCGCGAGGGGAGTGGGCTGGCCGGTGGGTGTGGCTGGGTGCCCGAGGTTTGCCTTAAGGGGCTCTGAGAGACCCGGGTGTGGGCACGCCCTCGGCTTCCTTCTGTGGGCACGGGTGGCATGTTCTCTCTCACACACACACCAGGGAAAAAAAAAAGAAAAAAGAAAAAAAGAAAAACCAAAACGTGCGGCTCTGGAAATGTCAGGTCCTGCATGTTGAGAGCTTGGCCTCAAGAAGGCGGTGTCTGCTGCAAAGGCTGGCGGGCTGTCGGTTCTGCAGAGATTCTGTCTGCCAAGGAATGATCTGAGGCCTCCTCGGGCTCTACGCTCCCAGGTCTGGCAGCAAGACCTAGGCAAAGCGGTCTGGGGGTTGCCATCAACCTGCTCCCTTCGACTGGACGATGGCCTGCCCCTGCCCGTCCCTTGGGCCGACAGGCTTTCAGGCACGGTGCTGGGATGGCCACGGGATTGTCCGGTGCACCAGCTGAGGCGGGCAGCCGGAGACTCCCGGGGTCTTGGCCCACGGTTGCGGCGGGGTGGGGTGGGGGTGGCTGCATCCAAATGGCTGCCCGAAGCTAAGCCCTTCCTTCCTGGGTAGTAGCTCCCCGGCGCTAGTAGCCCCGGTGACTGGGTCTGGGGATGGGGAATGGCTCCGGCTTGAAGTGAATTGGTGACTTTTAATTTCCAGACATAGCCTGCATCACCCAATTCGGCTGGGTGACAGGCCCTGGCCGGCAGTCTCTTTTAAGGAAATTAGCAAGGGCCAATCAGGTTCTCTTGGCCTCCTGCCCTCCCCGCTCCTTCCACCCCCACCCCCATCTGGTAGGAGGGAGCAGGGGCATGCTTCATTTTCTTGGCAGTCAGTCAGCAGGGACTTTTGGGGACAGGCTGACCTGACGGATGTGACTGTCCCAGTCAGGAGAGGCGGGAAGCCAGAGGGGGAGGTGGTTTGGGGCCGGTGTCAGGGAAGTGGCAACAGACCAGCTGACCTTTTTGGCACTTTCTTCTCTGCTGACACTGTCTCCACCTTCTCCTGGAGCTTTCTCTGATCAGAGGCTAGAACTCAACACATTGCTAGCCTTTCCGATGGAGGAATTGGAGCCGGGAGCTAATCGTAAGCAGACTTTTGGAACTCTGGGCTGGAGAAGGCCCTCAAAGCAGATTAAGCTCCCACACCAGGCTGATAAGCATGCCCCTCACTGCTGCACTTGCTAAACATTTTTGGAAGCTGACAGGTTTGAGTGATGGCGTGTGGGAGGAAGGCAAGATTTTCCCCTATGCTGGGGCGGGGGCTGCTGTCTCTGCTAGGGTTTTGGCTCTGTTCTCTTTTTCTGTTGTTAGCCACAGGATTGGTCCAGTGGGCTCCGAAATGAGAATGAGCTTGGGGGTCCATTCTTGTGAGGTTTTCCTGTCCATCCTTGGAGGTGGGGCTTCTGAGGTATGGTGAGTGGTACGTGGGAGGCCAGAGCAGTGACTCTGGGATATGACACACACCCTTCCAGCCTGATGAGGAGGACCTGAAGAATGAGAGGGAAAGTAGGCCTGGGATGGTTTCTGTTCCACCATTGCCCATTTGACCCTATATTTAATAAACATTTTTGGAGGACTTGCATTGGGCAGGTTCTGGAAAGGTGATTCATCACCCTCTTTTCTGAAAAAATGTTTTCCAGCCATTCCTGGAGGGGCTGGCAGAGTCCTAGCCCCTCACGGCTTAGCTTCCCTCTGTTACTCTTGGCCCACCATCCCCAGAATGCCACTATTGCACCTGCCTTGGCCTCAGTGGGACCTTGTGTGCTGATCATGAGGATGTTTGGGACGGACTGCTATGGACATTGGCTACTTCCTGATGGGCGATCCTACTGTTTACCAGCTTCCTCTTTCCTTATCCACATTTGGGCTTCCTAAGCGCTCTTCTCTGTGGTAGGTGGCAGATCCTTGTTCTCACTGCCCCACCTTGGCATCAAAGTGACCTTGGTAAAGGCAGTTTTCCCTTCTTTGGACAGGGCTTCCTTTCACTGTATCTAACATGGTACCCGTTCACCATCCAGGAAAGCCTGTCATAGACTTGAGGACTGTGTCTGGCTTGACTTCTGTAGTCCCGAATCCAAAACCTGGTATTGATCATTGGTATTGATTACTGGAAGGTGATCAGTTGTATGGCAGATGATGTGTTGGGGCCTCTGACTCCCCCCTTCCATTCAGGGAGCTTTTGGCAGAAGACTGGGTTGTGCAGCAGTCACTAGCAAAGGTTTTAAAGTCAGATGGATATTTGTGGTTTCCTGTCTCTGCCACATACCAGCTAGGTGACCTAGTCAATTAACCTCTCGGGGCCTCAGTGTTTCCATCTGTAAAAATGGGCATAAACAATGATACACATTGTAAGGATTAAGAAGAATAACATGTGAAGTGCTTAACCTATTGTCTGGCAAATAAGGAAATACTTAATATAATTAGCTATTTATATTGCTAAAGCAAGAGATAAGGCATGTTGAACCTGGATCTAAAAAGCTCTAAGTGAGAAAAGGCATAGCTTATCTCTCTAGCCCTTGAAAAGGTATTAATCAGTTCATAAGAATTTACAGAGCATCTGTCAGTACCAGGCATGGCCTGAAGGTGAGAGAAGGGCCCTGCCATTTGTTTAGTGCCTGGCTCTTTACATATGATATTATTTCATCCTCACAGCACTTCTTAAAAAAAGACAACACATTTTCTATAACAATAATTTTCTATAACAATAATGGTGATCAAATAGTATGACAATGGCTGTTAAATATAATAATGATAAATTAATACTATAATAATGGCAAATTAAATAATATCATCATTTCCTACATACCAGGAATTATTCTAAAGACTACTGCATAAAAGGCCTCATTTGATTCTTCTGACAATCCAATGATGTAAATGTTATTATTCTCCTGTTGCTCATGAGGATACTGAGGCAAAGACCAGGTCAGTAAGCTTGTGAGTAGCAGAAGTAGAGTTAGAACTTGGACAGTCTGGTTCTGGAATCCATGCCCTTGACCCCTCTGCTCTAGCGAGAGAACCACAGAGACTTCCAGCTTACTTGCAGGCCCTAGTAAGACCCCAGCTCTACCCATTGAGCTAGAAGAGTGTGCGAGGCTCAGCAAGATAGAGTAACTTGCTCTAGGTCACCCTGCTTTGGTGTGATGGAACAGAGTCAGGTTGGGTTAGCTTCAAGGCTGGTGGTCTTCCCAACCTTCATAGCTGCCTCCCTCCATCATTTACCCTGGCAGGTGCACAGGATAAATAAGACATGGCCTGGGCCTTGGGGATTTTATTGTCTAGTTTGGAGGTATAACTGATGTACCAAGGGCAACAGGACACAAAACAAAGAGGGCTAAAAGATATGCTTGGGCCCTAAGGAAGGGAAGGACCATAATGGCTGGAGAAATCCAGAGGGCCTCCTGGAGGAGGCTGGGCTTCAGAGATGGGTAGGACTGGCTGGGTGGGGAGAAGAGGAGATGAGATGACCATGAGAGGAAAGAGGAGCAGGGCCATGCTTTGGTACAGAGCAGAAGGTGATGTCACCACAGGGAAGCTGCACTTTCATGCAACAGATAATTGGCTCTGTATCTAGTATCTTCCTTTTAAAAGGAATCTTCTTACCAAGAAGAACAAAAGCATCTTGCAGTTGAAGGATTGGCTTTGTCTGCTGGCTGGTGGATAAGAATTCTGTGTACGCAGGCTCCTTAGGAGAAGCTGGGAGGTGGTGTCCATAAAGACCTGGTTCGTAACAGACACTTGGGAAAATGACAGTGATTATTGTTATTAGCTTGGGGTTCAGAATATTCAACATAGTAGTTACAGGAGAAAGGAGGTGGTTCTCATGGCTTTTATTATGCAGAAACTCTGTTCAGCCAGTGACAGCCCTTTCCTCCGGAGCCGGAACCGGCGCTCCATGTCCATCAATTGGGGAAAGACCTAAGGTAGCCAGCAAACAGCTCTGAGGTGCAGTCCATTGTCAACTCCTTGGGCCCCTCGCCTTGAACCTCTCCCACAATCCTGCAGCTGGGCTGTTCCCGCACTGGGGGGCCTGTGCTCCGCAGCCACACACCCCTCCCGAATTCCCTTCCTCGTGCTGGGATACCTGGGCCTTCCCCCAACAGTGAACATTTACAGCATCTGCTCCCTTAACGCGGTGTATAAATTATGACCATATGCAAGGAATTGTTTTAGAGGCATGCTCTGCGTTCGTTGAAACCCTGGCCGGCCGACCTTCAGATAAGGAATGCGCGTGAGCTATTTGAGGAGAGGTTAGCTTATTTTTAAGAAGCAGCTGCAGGGAAAAAAAATTATATATATAATACTTTGATATTTCCTGTTTTTAGGAGCCTGGTGTTCAACTTGCAACTCATTTCTCTAAAAAAAGTAATTAGAAGTGATTGAAATCCTCTGTGGGTGTTTTAGATGTTTAAAAAGAAAGAGCAGGCGAGGCCCCTGGGAAGAGAGAGCAGCTCCAAGCTTACAACCTGCTGCAACTTTGCCCCATTGTGTTTTGATTAGAATCCTTGCTCCATCATCAGAGTTGATTATGGATTTGATTAGTGCATTTTTCTGCTATTGTGTTATTCCCTTTCTTCTCTCTCTCTCCGTTCTTAGAGGGGAATGTATAGCATGGTTATCCGCCAACATGCAGGAATGTTTATATTTCACATATTATTGCTTATTCCACGGGTTAGTTTTCTGAAGACACTTTAAAGGTGGGACGGGTGGCTTATTTAGGATATCATTATGTGTGTATATATACACGTATATAAATACATCTTCTTCTGGGTATGTGTATATACACATATATACACACACACATATACAAATAGATACACATGGAACAGCTTAAAGTAATGAGCACATGTAAGCGCACACACATCAAAGGCCAGGCTGGCGGAATTAGAGCCCAATTTCCAGGCTTCGGAATACTGGGTTCGCTTCCCACTTCTCACACTCTCTTCCTCTGTGCCCAAGACTGAAGCGCCAATTCTTGGCATCCCATGCGACGTATTTCTATGGTATAAAAAATGTGGCCCCGAGAGAGGTGTTTTAATGAGGACTTGGGGAATCTCCGGAAGCTAGTCTGAGAAAGCCGAACCACCCAGTGAGATTTGGGCTTGAGGTCAGAGATTCTTCTTTCCTAGAATCTGCCTGAACAGCAGGGAAGGGAGCATTTCTGGAGCATCGGCTATGTGTCAGGTCGTCTCCGCTGCTATATATATGTCTTTGTCTGTATTTGTCTTTCGCGTATACGTAGTGCTTTATATACATATTTGTTCTATATATTTGTATATGTGTTTGTTTATATATAATCTGAGATGCAGGCAATGGGTAAAATGTAACGTAGCGTATGCACTTCATCTGAGGAAGCTGAGAGCAAAGGGAGTTCGCAGCCGGAGGCCATTTTACGTGGTAGATCGGGCTTCACCGAGAGACAGAGCAGGGTTTGAATCGAGGCTTCAGGCAAGTTACTTCACATCTCTAAATGTGAGTGTCTTCAGCTATGAAGTAGAATTGGGGATACAGGTAGGTCATCGAGCAGAGTGTCTAGCATATAATAAGCAAGGAATACGGGGTATTGCCGATGTTTATTACGCAAGGTCAGAGCCAAGTTTGGAAACCAGATCTGCCTGGTCACAGGCTCACGTTCTTTCCTCCCTACCTGCCTCCCAAGTGCCCCGTTGAGTACATGGAGGACCAGATGACTAGCCCCCTGGAAGCAGAGAGCATGGCAGGGCTTTGGTTAGATGAATGAGGAGCAAGAGTAAATTAAGAATAGTGTCCTCTAAATGAGTCATAGCCGGAGTTGTGAAATGAAACCCCCGCATTTTGGTTCCAGACATGCCATCCCTCTGGCACCAACCAAGCCGAGGGCTCGACTGCAAACCAAACTTATGGGAAGCCATCTTCGTAAGACCTTGCCTGAGCCTGCCCTGTAGCCACTGGATAACGTAACGGCCTTGCCCTTGTGACCAAGAATGGAACAATCCCATTGGTTGGGCTTCTGAATGGCTCCTTATTGTTTTGAAGGCAGAAGGAAAGCCCTCTTCCCTTGTGGCTGGCATGATTATGGTGGGAGCTGGGCCTTGTGATCAGTTTGGTCATTGAGGTGCCCCAAGGCATGGCCAGCTGCCCAACGGTGTTTTACTAACTGCCTCAGGGCCCATTTCAATGGCTACTCTGTCTCTTGGTCACATTGTTCAAGGAGATGGACAATGTGTTCCTAGAATGTCTTAGGCAGAATGGGTCATGGGATTTGGGGAATAAAAATGGGTCAGGCTTTTTGTGTTTCAGTCCACACATGACAACAGTGAGTGACACAAAAGTTTTCTCGGGAACCTCAAGTCACCCACACAGAACCTAAAGCATGACTCATGATTTAGTGTCCTTTTCCCAAGGAAAACAGACTCTCTCTTGTGTTTTGCAAACAATGGCCCCACAGCTTCAGAATATTTTGTCTTTCCTTCCAAGCAAAACCTTAATACCTTCAGTGAATTTTAGGTTTTTCCAACCCCCACTCCGTCTTGGTGGAAGTCAAGATAATTATGAGCCTGACTCCCAGACTTCTTTTGGGGCCTTTGAACAAAATCAGTTACTCACAGCAGTATGACGAGGTAAAAATAATGATACTAACAGTCATTGACACCGACCGAGCATAGCGTCTGGACCAGCATAATGCATGGCACCAGACAAGTCTCATGTCATTTAATCTTCATGACATCCCATGAGGAAGGTGCTACTTCCTGAAGAGAAATGGAAAGGACAGCTCCGGGAGTCAGCGACTTTGGTTCTAGTTCTATCTCTTTGGATACTTTGCTGTATGACCTTCAACAAGTCACAGTATCTTTTGAGCTTCAGTTTCCTGGCCTATAAAATTGAAAGGAACCTTCTTGCTCTACCTTTTTTGAAGGTTCTTGTGAAGCTTAACAGAAGCAATTATTAGGACCGAGACACTGGTTTAAGCACCTCACACCTTAAATACTCTTTAAGGAAACCAAGACTCAAAGATGAGGTTAAGCTATTTTTCCAAGTAACACAGCTAGTAAGTGGTAGATCCAGAATTTGAGCCCGTATCTGCCTGACCCCAAAGTCAGAGTTGTTTTTTTTTTAAGGATTTTGTTATTTTTAGGTAATCTCTACTCCGAACATGGGGCTCAAACTTACAACCCTGAGATCAAGAGTTGCCCGCTCTAGCACAACTGAATCAGCCAGGCGTCCCTTGACCCCGAAGTTTCAGTTCTTAAATAGCAAGTGTGAACATACTTTGGAAAAAAAAAATACCTGAAAAGCCATTGTTAATACTAAATCAAAGTAAATTGCTATAAAATTTCCTTTGGGTTGGTACATATGACATTTGACTCCTCCCTTTCACCCCTAAGGTTTAGAAATATTGAAAATATTCTTTCAATATTAAGTAAATATTAGTTGCTTAATAATAATAAGTTAAACCCCTCTGGGATTAGTAAAGTTCCAAGTGCTCTGAGGCCACAAGATCCGTTAAGCATCTTTAGTGGAATTGGCGGGGCTGATCCTGGAGAGAGGAAGGGAAAAATGGAGAATTTGAGGGGGCACTTGAGTGGCTCAGTTGGTTAGGTGACCAGTTCTTGGTTTTGACTCAGGTCACGATCTCAGGGTTGTGGGATCAAGCCCCATGTCAGGCTCCGCACTCAGTGCTCAATATGGAGTCTGCTTGAGATTCTCTCCCTCTCCCCTTCCCCCTCCCCCATGCATGTGCACGTGCTCTAAATAAATAGATCTGAAAAAAGTGGGGAATTTGTTTGGAATCATTCGTTGGCAATCAGAGAAATCCAGATTATGGCTTATTCTTTAAGAAGACAGGCCTGGTATCTTCAAAACTGACAATGTCATGAAAGATAAAAAAATTTTTTTAAAAAATGTATGTAGAGAACTACTCTAGAAAAGGAGACCAAGAGCTATGATGACCATATCCAGTGAGAAATCCTTGACTGGAACCTGGATGAGCAAAACCACAAGCCCTAGAAAGTTCCTTTTGGAGACAATTGGAGATACTTGAATTCAGATGGTGTATGAGAGAGTATTATTCCATCAGTGTGAATAGTTTTGAGGTTGTATAGAAAATGTCCTTTTTCTTGGGAGATACATGCTTAAATATTTAGAGATAAAGTGTCTTGGTGTCAGCAACTAACTCAAATAGTTCGGAGGGAATAAAAGGCTAGCGTATCTGCAGAGAGGAGAGAGTAAATGTCATAAAATGTTAACAACTGGTAAATCTAGGTGAAGATACATGTGCAGTTCTTTCAACTTTTCTGTTTCAGGTTTTTCTAAATAAAATGTTGAGAAACAAAATGAAGCTGTAGATAGAATATACATTAGCAGTTCCCCTTGATATCTACGGTGTATCCCTGAGAGCATAAATGAGATAGGGATGGGTGTGTGTGTGTGTGTGTGTGTGTGTTTACTCACTGACAATAAATAGCCTGGCCAAGTTTATTTCACTGGGTTTAGGATCTGGACTCCTTATCTCCTTTCTGGTGTAGTGTGAGAATCTTGGCTTCATTCCTGTTCTTTCATGAGAATAGTTGCTGACATTTTATGGAATCACAAAATCCAAGTTGATTTGATCATCTTTTCTAAA
>CM052815.1:32091950-32119696 GCA_028533885.1 Nasua narica | reverse complement strand
GCCGACAGTCCCCATTTCATGCTGATTTGCTTTGATTCTTTTCAGACCTGGGAGTGACGCATGTTTACGTCAAAATGTGTGGGCCGCAAGTGTTCCAGAGCTGTTAGACCTTCCGGTGTGGGAACTTTGGTCGTTAACTGTCTCTGGACAGAAGAAGGCAGCTCTGCAGGGGGGAAAAGGCACTATTTAGGTGACAAAACTGGATTTAGAATAACCGGGCTTACTTGGGATGTCGGCTTAGTGCTCTGCGCCTCTCCGGACTACACACTTGAGACACCTGAGCCAGGGTAGCCCTTGGAGGCCAGCTGGTCTCACAGCTCCGTTGTGCGGATGGAGAAACTGTGGCCCAGAGAGGGGTGCGACTTTCCCACAGTCACCCAGCAATGAGGGCAGAACAAAACTGGAACCAAGGCCTCCCGTCTTCAGGCCCCAGTATCCCTTCCACCCCACTCGTGGTGGCCAGAGGCTCCACTCTGAATGGCCTGATGGTTTCGAGAAGTGGACCCAGCCCTAAGCTATATCCTTTTCCCCTCCTTCTACCAAGTAGTAAGGTACAATTAATCCTTGCCTATTAGAAAGTTTTGCATTTGGCTCAATGGGTGAGAAAACCAGGACGTCTATGCGGATGGTGTCGTTGCAGCAAGAGACCGCCGTTGAACACGTCACATGGGCCAGACACTTTACATAATCCACTAATTTAAGCCTCACAATGCGATAAGACCGGTGGCATTTCATCCATGTTATGTGTGAGGCTCAGAGGAGGTCAGTAACTTGACCAAAACCACACGGGGTCAGTATGGAAATTCTGATTTCCTGTTCCCGCTCTTTCTGTCCAGCCTCTTAGACCCCCTCCACCCCCCAAGCTGGAAGTCAGAGAGGCCCGGGTTAAAACTTTCCATCCCCATGTATCACCCAGGCGGCTAGCTTCCCCCATGCTCATGTGGGGCCTGGGACACTGTGGGCTCAATAAATAGTGGTTGAACTGCAGCTTAGACAAGGCAGTCCCACCAAGCCTCAGTTTCCCCCAGGGAAGTGTAGCATTTCAATGGGTCGTGTGGATTCAAGCAGTCAGCATGTGTCTGAATGTGCGATGTGGGGTAGATGCTGTTCTTTACGGGGCACTCACCATGCGCTGACCAGTCTCCTAAGCATCTTCCGTGGATTTGCAACGTCCTCGTCACAAAAGCAGTAAGCTCTGAGGTCAGCCCTTTAGTGCTCATCTCTACTCCGTGGGTGAATTAGGGCCTGTAGAGCCTCAGCAACTTGCCCGAGGTCCCCCACCTCTAAGCAGAAGAGCCAGGCCTGGAACTCAGGCAGAACCTGTGGGGCCTGAATCTTCACCCATGGCATGGGCCTCCCTCTGTGCTGCTTCTCACAAAACCCAACTCTAGCCAAGCGTGGGGAGGAGAGACACGGACTGCTGCGGGCACGCTCTCCAGAGTGAGAAGTAGTCAAACCCGAGTAAGGCCTGCCTTCTAAAGCAGCGTGGGCCTTCTTCATTCTTTAAAAGGTCCTGCCTCTCTAATGGGAAGGGACAAACCATCAAGCCCGGGAAGCACTCCCAAACTGGACACGGTCACCAAGAATCAGGGACTCCCAGCTGCCTGGTGGCCTGTGTGACTTTCCCCTTCGGTCCCTGCTTCTCGCTCATTTAGAATCACTCCTCCGAATTGCAGAGCAGAAACCAATATACATTTGACCTAGTCCCCAGAAATGTTTACCTGGCTAAAAATATGCCGGCTTTGTTATACTTTTAGCCAAATTTAGATTTGAAATATATGAATTGCCCACACCCATGTATTAGGCATGAACTGTTGGGACATTTTGTAACAGGAAGCCGCTGGTTTTCCATTCCAAAGAACTGGAATTCGGTCAGAAATTTGTCATTTGCAAATGCCAACTCTCACCACATTCCACTGCTGTTTTTAAGAGCGTCTCGTCACCTGGATTCAGGGCAAGCAGGCCACGGGTGAGGCCAGCCTGGCCAGGCTCCCCTGGTGGATTCTCCAGGTCTAGTGCCTTCCAAGCGACCTCCATCTGGCTCTCCCCAGCCCCACACCATCTGCAGTGTGTTGCCTTTGGACTCGTGTATGGGCAGACAGGGTGCTTATTTTAGAACTGGAAGGAGAGGAGATGTATCAATAAAAAAATAAAATAAAAAAAAATAAAAGAGCAGGGAAGGAAAAATCCATTCAGTGGTTTTTAAAATAACTCGCCCTTAACAGGGCAGATTATTTTTGTTTCTTAAAAACAACTGGTAGTTTGCTCCTCGAAACAGAGCTGGAAAGAGAGATGTATAGGACTATAAAAAAGACAGACTGGGAAGGCGTCCTCTTGGTTTCACCACCCTGACCCAGGCGCACAGGGCAGGTCATTTCCCCGAATCGTCAAAACCTCTCCTGCTCCTGCTGGGCAGACTTGGGAACCTTAGAGTGTATCACACAGACCCTGTTTTCTTAGCCCTGGGTGAGAAAGCTGAGCCTCAGGGCCTTTGCACTTGCTGTGCCTTCTGTCTGAAATGTCTTCCCAGATACTGATCCACTCAGTATCAGTATCTCCCCAGATACATTTGTCACTCCCTTACCTTTGATGTCTGCTCAGATGTCACTTTGTCAAAGGGAACCTTTCTGACCACTCTATATAAAATAGCAATCTGTCCTTTGATATCTCTCTCCTTACCTTGCTTTACTTTTCTCCAGAACTAGAGCAGTCTTCTGAAATATTATGTGTTTATTATGTGCTTTCCTCTGCTAGACTTTCAGCTCCATGAGAACAAGGGATTTGTACAGCTTATTCATAGCTGTATCCTTAGCACATGGTAAGTGCTTACTAATTGTTTAGTGAATAAGTGATGGGACTTGTGCAGCATTTCAGGCAGAGCTGGGACTAGCATCCAGGTATGACTCCCAGCCTAGGGCACTTACACTATTTCTTCAGACCCCACTAAGAAGTCTACATTGTGTCCCTTAAGATACTAATAGGTCAAAATATCATCCTTCTGGCAATTTTGCTTCTTTATGGGGGCTCTTAGTTCAAAGGTGGGTGAGTGTCTCAGCACAAAAGTCAGTGTCTTAACACAAAGATGTGAGTGAGTTAGGTTGGCTGGGAAAGGGTAATAGTTAGGCTCAGGTTGGGGAATTCTTACCCTCTGAGCGGACTCTTACTTTATCCAAGCTTAGGGCTGGCTCTGAGATGCCCAGAGTAGAATGTGGGTGAGAATTGGGTTTGCCAACATGCAATGGTTTCATTTTGTCTTCCATTTCCCTTCTTTCTCCCCTGTCTTCTTCCCTCCCTCCTTCCCTCTCTTCCTTCCTGCCTGCCTGCCTACCTACCTGCCTCTTTTTGTGCTTTAACTTTTGTTAGTAAAAGTATGGTCTGTGGACCAGTAGTAATGCCATCACCTAGAAGTTTGGCAGAAATGCAGAATCTTCGATGTCATCCCAGCCTTCTGAATTAGATTTGTACTTTAACAAGACCCCCAGATCATAGGTAAATTTAAGTTTAAGAAACAGAGGGACACTTATGCCCTTACCCTTTTAGAAGTAGTACTTAAGAGAGGCCCCCTTACTATAAAGTACTCGGTTACCCCCTCTGTCTGGAGGCACAGGCCCCATCGTCTCTAATTATTTTAGCCTGTGATTAGGGATGGCAAGGATAGACAGGGCAGCCCTAGAGGAGGAGGGTATCATAAAAGAGACTTCTAGAATCCAGGCCCACTCCATTTCTTACATCTTATTTGCCTGTGCACTGGGCTTTACAGCCGGTGTTTGGTCAGCATGTTGGGGGAGTGTCGTCGATCTGGGTAACTGCCGAAGGAGGGGAGATCTAGTCTCTGACATGGGAGCTCAGGGTCAGAGGGCCGCCGCTGTGCACACTGCTGGGAGTGCCCTGGGCTGGTCTAGACGGCATCTTCCAGGAGCTAGAGGCAGCTTGATCCCAGTCCTTCTCATCGATGGGCTGTGAGATCCTTTCTAGCACCTTCACCAAAGCGAGGACAGCCATTCTCACTGCTGAACAGAGCCCAGCTCCCACCCTCCCTTGCTGCTTTGAAGCCTCCTTCCCATTCTCGTGGAATTGCAACTGGAAATTGCATTGCATGATCCCCGCACGCACGAGGTTGGGAAGGAGGCAGGATGCGTCCTCCAGCACCAAGGGGGGGGGGGCTTGCCGCGTGGCACTGCTGGGCCCTCCCACTCTGCCTGGGGATGCCTTCTCAGTGGGCAGGCGCTCTGCAAGGCGGTCGGCCCTGCTGCCTGCCCAGGCAGTCCCTTCAAGCATGCTGCCGTCGCGTTGCGTATTGATGTGGGGAAAGCCCATAGATAAGAGTGGAGCAGATTAACTGAGCCTCTGGATCAGGCTGTTAGGTGAAATTTTTGTCTAATCTGATGCTGGAGCTTTTTTGCTGCATTTTGTGGAAATCGGGGCTACTTAAAAGCTGCTCACAGGGTCACTGGTGCCATAGAAACGGTCCCCGTCCTTGCGCACACTCATCTCAGTCAGGCCTGGGCCACTGCAGGAGGAGGAGGAAGAGGCTCGGAGACCTCCTGGGAGTCTGCAGGGGGAAGGAAGGTGGCAGAGAGAATCCAGGGGGGCTTTCTCCCTCATCCCCCGCTCCTCTAGACTCGCCTCACATAACCGCACCCCAGTCTCATGGAGGAGGGCATCCCTAGCCACCCTCAAGTCCAGACCTGACCCTGAGTGGGGACAGGGAAGCTGCCCTGTGCCTGAACGACGATGAGCCTGACACCGAGAAGGGGTCTGTGCGTGCGTGTATGTTTGCATGGGAACACATGTGTAGTGTGAGGACGTGTGTGCGCAGTCACACTTGCGTGTGTGGGCGAGCGTGTGTCCAGATGCTCTTTGAGAGGCTGGAAAATCTATTTCATAAGCAATCTATTTTGACCCCTGGCAGCACAGGCAGTTTGGGGAGGCTGGAGGAGCACTGTTCTCGGAGTCAAGAAACTTAGTTCCCCTTCCAGACCCTCCTTTAACAAGCCTCATGACCCAGACCCATATCCGTTGGCTCTTTGCCAGCTTTATGAAAATAGAACACATGTCCAGATGTCTCCCTCACAGATGCAGGACCTGGGTGAGACTTCGGCAGCGGTAGTTCTTGGGGTACAGCAGCGGATCCTGGGGCCATTTTGGGGTGAGATTTCCTGGATTTGAGACCAGCTTCCTCAGAAAAGGCTGGAGAATGAAGTGGGTAAGATCAGGTGGTTGGTTTGGATTCTGGCTCTGTCCCCAGAGGATATGGTCTTAGATTTGCCCCTGTCTCCTCATCTGCCCTAGCAGCAGGAGATCAGTGACCTCACAGGGCTGCTCTGAGCATTAAATGCTACAAAGTATATGGATCATGTGGCCAGCCCGCGTGATGGGTTCTCCATAAATGTTAGGTCTCCAATGTGTGTGTGTGTGTGTGTGTGTGTGTGTGTGTGTGTGTGTGTTGCTACACCCTAACGTATGGATAGAAACCTCTCAAGTAAGTCCAAGGTGAAATGCAGTAAAGAAATGAGATGGCAGTCCTCAGTTATATTAGTGTAATTTGGCAATAAGGAAACCAATTAATGCTTTCTTTGTAATAGTAATTAACAGGAAAGGGAATGTGCAAAGAAAGGTCCTATAGGGCCAGAGAGAGACACCAAACAGGCCTCTTTTGCTCCATGATTGTGATTCTTAAACTTCAGTGTGCATCAGCATGGCCTGGGTCCTTGTTAAACGGGCAGAATCGTGGGGCCCCCCTGGCCTCAGAGCCTCTGATTTTGCAGATCGGGGCAAGGCCCATGAACTTGTATTTTTGGCAGGTAAGACCATGCGGATGTGCAGAGGATGGCCTGCAGCTCCTGCTCCGGCAAAGGCTGGTCCAGAGTAAAAGATCAAATTAGATGATTAAGAGAAGGGGGAGCTGGGTGAGTGGCGCAGGCGAGTACGGGGTCCTAGATAAAGTGAGAGGAGCTGAGGTCTGAATGCATGCACGCAGGATTTGGAGACGGCAGATTTTGGATTCGGTGTGCTGAGCAGATGGCAGAGGGCTCTGGTGACCAGGGAGCCCTGGCTCTTCCTCTCGCCGCCCACGGCTGGCGTGGCCACGTAGAGTGGGCAGCTCACTGGATGTCGGCCACTGGGAAGGGTTAGCCAGGACGCCTGCTGAGGGGTCACGAACCCAGAGTGTGTGTCCCTTTGTCCTCTGATTAAGGCCCAAGCTGGCTGCCTTTAAGCCGCTGGCAGTGCCCAGAGAGTCGGGCATCTGTGGCTCTGTGTGCTCATCCAGAAATCAGAGCTTACGGGCAGCCTGAGGCCGGAGATCTGGAAGCGCAAAGGGGGTATGAGATACTCAGCACGCCAGAGCGGGCAGGCAGAAGGAGCACCAGAGATGAGGAGAGGAGCTGTGTATTTGAATGCCGGTGCTCCTTACTATGGGGCCGAGTGAGCTGAGAGGGGCCTCGGCTGGAGTCCCAGGTCTGCAAGAACCCAGGGTCCTCTTGATAAAGTCTGAACCAAGATATCTCCATGTGTGGCTTTGGATCTGCTGGTCACGGGAGAGCCCATTTTCTGGAGCCCCCGTGGATCAGGATGAGCTAGAGATAAGAAGGAATAGAGGGGAAGGGAATGTTTATCCAGCAGCTCTGCACCAGGCTCCAAGCTTACGTGGTTTATCTCCTTCCATCTCCACCTCAGGAGGTGGAAAATAGATAGATATCGTTAGATATCTACCTCAGTAGATATCATTAGTCTCGTTTTACAGACGGAGAAGGAAAGTCCCAGAGAGGTGAAGCACCTTGCTTCATCTGCACAGCTAGGACTTGGCAAAGCCTAGGCTTGAACTTGCTTTCTCTGGCTCCAACAGATCACCTCCGTTTCTCAGTGAATGTGAGAGAGGCCTTGCTGCTCTGTCCTCAGGTGCAGGCCAGTCAGAAGCATGGCCGCCTCGAGGGGGGTGAGGGGCGCAGTGTGAGCAGAGTACCCCGGAGTCCCGTGACGTGGGGTGGGGGGACACTGTTCCGTGCCCTCCGTCAACAATCCGGCCTTCAGTCATGTCACCCTGGCTGCCGGCTGCTTTCACCACAGCCAGACCCCCCACCCACACAGGCGAAGGCTGTGGCCAAGGGCACTCCGGAGGGGGAGGAGGAAGTGCCCTCCGGAGGGGCCTGTTGCAAAGCCCCTGAATGGCCCCATTGAGGCTGGGCAGGATGACAATGGGCCTGTTGGGGCCCTCAGTCAGGGTCCACTGAGGTGAGAGGGCTGGGGCTGGGCCGGACGCGCTGGCTCAGAGGCCAGATGCTGACTTCCAGGGCTAGGAGCCAACGCCTCTGACGTGTTCTGAAATGCCAGTTCTGCTTAATGGGGAGCAGCTGGGGCGGGCTCCACATTCCTCCCCGTGCCAGGAAGACTGCGTGAACCCCGCTCCCGAGGCCTTGGCCAGCCCTCGGCCTTGTCCCTGCTCATTGCTCTCCGGGCCAGGCCCTGCTCATTAGGCCCTGGGGCCTGTGGTTGGCCCTTTCCAGTGTCCCCTTGGTTCTCGGGGGCATCGCTCTTGGTCCCTTCGGAGAAAATAACAGCCCTCCCAACAACTTAGGGCCCCCACAGGTGTGGTTGCTAGATAAAATGCAGTTAAATCTGAATTTCAGATAAATAATAATGTTTAAGTATGTAACCAATATTAATGAATGATGAAGGCCGAACCAAGATATGTGGTATGGCATGGGACATACTTCAAGAATTATCAGTTGTTCATGTGAAATTCCAATATAAGTGGGCATCCTCTATTTTCCATTGCTATATCTGACAACCCGAGCCAAAGGAGCCATGTGGGCATGTATGTGGGGTCACTAGGACTCAGCTAGGTTTTCTGAGATGCCACCAAGGTGGACATGGGAGAAGACGCCCCTCCTGGCCCCGCCATCCACGTCCTACTTCCCAGACATAAAACGCAGCACCTTTCAAGCCAGCCATTGTCCCGTTGTTGTTTCGAGTCACCCCCACTTCCAGGAGCTGTATCTCTTTCCCCCAAAGCTTTGATGTGCATGTCCAGCGGTGACTCTGCACTGAGCTCCTGATTCCACACCGGCTGGACCTGTTGATCTACTGGTGGACGAGCCGGACAGGTCTCCGCTCTCAAAGGAGCTTACAGGCCAGTAGGGGAGACAGCAGTGAGCGAAAGAGCAGCCATGATTCGGCAACCATAAACACGGTGGGTGGGTGCGAGGAGTGACCCAGGGGCTCTGAAATCCCAGGAGGACGGCTCACGCACACCTGCAGGGCGGGACGAGCACAGAGAATGGGCCTTGGAGCTAGAGGATCCAAGCTGACGTGCTGGGCCGAGTCACAGAACTTACTGGCTGTGTGGCCTTGGGCACGTTATTCAACCTCTCTGAGCCTCGGTTTTCCTCACTTATTTTTATTTTTTGAAAAGAATGTATTCCTTTGATAGAGAGAGAGAGATCACAAGTAGGCAGAGAGGCAGGCAGAGCGGGGCGGTGGGGGGGGGAAGCAGGCTCCCTGCTGAGCAGAAAGCCCGACGCGGGGCTCGATCCCAGGACCCTCATATCATGACCTGAGCCGAAGGCAGAGGCTTTAACCCACTGAGCCACCCAGGCGCCCCGGCTCTCCTCATTTATAAGGTGGAAACGATATGCCTTGCCTCTAGGGACCAGTGTGAGGTTCCAGGTAGAATGATGAATGTGAACTGGTACTGCCCGCAGCGTGGGTTCTAAACAGAACATGTGTGTGTCGGCGAGTAGAAGTAGGAGCTGAAGGAGAGGAGAGAGACGGGGGGGTTGGGCAGGAATGCTTGGCTCCCGTGCCTGCTCCATGTCCCTCCATACCGACCTCCCCCGGACGCTCGTTCCCTGCCTTTACTTACATCTCTAGGCATTATTGTCTGTCTCTGGTAACATTTTCCTTCTGTCTTAGGAGACTGACAGTGATACCAGAGGTTTACATGGTATTTACTGTGGGCAAAGCCCAGAGATTAAGAGCATGGGTGGGGATTCAAACAGGCCTGGGTTCAAACGCTCTCTCTACACTGTGACCTCAGGTAAATACTTAACCTCTCTGTGCCTTAGTTTCCTCATCTGTAAAATGGAGCCTCGTGGCATGGTGGAAACGGTGAAAAGACATCATTCCCATAAAGTGCTTAGCATGGAGCCCGGCACATAGCAGATGCCCCAGAAGTGGGCAACTATCGAGAGGCTCTTTTTTTTAAATCATAACAACCCTGCCAGGTAGTAATTATCAGATGGAGAATGAAGCTCAGAGGGGTTAGGTGACCGGCCCAAAGAGGCAGAGCCAGAAGGAGTGGCTGTGGGGAGATTAAACCCAAGGCTTCTGAGGAGGGACTAGTGTTCGGGGGACTGTGCCTCCGGCTGTCAGTCAGACGCCTCTCCGGGGTCAGGCTGCCATCAGGCCTTCCTCGCCCGGCGGTGGTCCCGTAGCTCCTGGAAATCCTGGCATGCCTATTTGTATTGAGCCTTGTCCTGCCCAGCCTCCCGGGAGGCGAGGAGAAAGAGCATCCTTTAGGAATCTGAGGATTTATGCGCCTCACACACCCCCTCTTCCTCTGCCGAACTTGAAGTTGGAGCTGTGGGCGTTTTTATTACCCTCTTAAACCTTTTTGTCAAGTGATGCCCGCACAATTATGTTGCTGGCATGGATGCTGGTTTTATTGTCTTGAGCACAAAAGCAGCTTTGAAAAGAGGGCGCATTTCTGGGGAGAGGCTGGAGAGGGGCCTCTCATGGGAGAAGGCAAACTTCCCCCGACCTCGTCCCCCTCCTGTGGGAGCAGGTGGATTCAATTGCTTCTTCAGGCGGTCCTCTGGTTTCTAATAGAATGAGAATCAACAACCCGTTATTGTTCATGATTGCTCATGGAAGGGAAGGAGAAGGGAGCTACCCTTTACTAAGAACTCGCCGTGAGCAGCACTCTGGTGGGGCTTCCTTCCCCACATCAGGTTAGGTCCCCAACTACCCACTGGGGTTCGGCCTTAGATCCATTTTGATGGATCAGATGGGGGTAACATGAGCTGGAGAGGCTGGTTGATTTCATCCCAGTCAAGTGGCTGGTAAATGGTAGCACCAGCCTTGGGGCTCCAGAGTGGCCCGGGAGTTCATGCTTTGCTCTCACCCACATGCCTAGCTCACCTTCGAGGTTTCAGCGAAGGACGTAAGGTGCCCCGCCTACCGCACAGTGGGCACAGGGCCACCTGGCACCAGCCGTCCCCAGCTTCAGAAGGGAAGACGGGGGTGGATACGGGACAAGAGCTGCGTTCTGACCTCACCTCTTTCCTTGCTGAGGATGAAGGGTCTTCAGTACGTGGAGGGAGGAGAGAAGGCTTTCTGAGGACAGGAGGAGTCGGGCCGTGAGGGAAGGCGTGAGGAGACATGCTCTGTGTCCGTACAGGAAGGAGATGGCACATGGCAGGCTGGAGGCTGGGGCACGAGGGCCTTGGAGACAGTCAGGGACATTCGGTCTCAATCCCAGAAAGTGGGAACCATGATGCGATTCCGAATAGGGGAAGGCAGGCTGAAAATACCGTACAAGGGATTCACCTCAAGACACTGAAAGGGATAGAGACTGGAGGCAGGCCTGACCGGGGGTTCTTGGTGATCCTAGGACCACTCCCGACGGTGGTGGCGATGGCCAACGTTTGACGAGTGCTTACTATGTGCTGGGTACTATTCTAAGACCTTTACGCGTGTTATCTTCTTTAATGCTTGCAACAGTCTTATAAGGAAGGAACTACTATTAGCCCCATTTTACAGATGAAGCCACCATGGCACCAAAGCCTGGAACAGGGTGGGCAAGGAGGCTGAAGAGCAGCGGGTAGCTCCAAGACCATCAGAGGGCAAATGAGCACAGGACTTGGTGTCTCATGTTGAGGAAGGAATGAAGGAGGAGGGCCCCTGCCGTGACTCCTACAGTAAGCTATTGCTTTTTTATAGGAGACAATTTCCTGGCGGTAGTTATTGGTGAAGTTACTACCTGGCCGGCAGAGGCAAGGTAGCAATTTCCTTAACCCCTGTGTTGAAACGTAAATGTGATATTTAAAAGGAGGAATATAAGAAATCAGTGCCAGACACAGACAGCTCGGCACGAGTAAGACGATCAGCTTCGGGGCAGGGAGGACAGCGTACGAGAAGGGGACCCCAGAGAAGCCTTGTGCCAGCCAGTGCCTTACATCAGGGCTCGCCACCCCCACACGTGACTGTCTCTGGTCCCTTTCTCCTGAACCTCTCGCCCTTCCTCCCTACTCACACCCAGTCGGACACAAAGCCACTCGTGCTCAAGCGTTTATGGCCAACGCTGGGTGACAAAGCATCTCTCCTTCCAGGTCCCACGTTGGCATTTTGATACTTTCAGAAGTTTGGTTCATGGAGGTGGGGGTGAGTCGCTGTGAGCTGGGCAGGGACGGGAGAGATTTATGCATTCCCCCCACTCCCTTAAAAAATGTCCAGGGAGGGGGCTGGAGTCTCTGCTTGTGTTCCAAGCTAGCAGTGCCTGCAGTCAGAGGCCTTGGACCCGACTCCCCAGGAAAGTCACAAAGAGCACACCCAGCCAGATCGGCTGAGAAAAGTGGGGTCGGGTGCATGATGGTCCTCTCAGGCTGGCGGTGTGGAAAGCAGCCCTCACCCCCCCAGGCACCCCCTCAGCGGTGCGTCGTCATTACAAACGTGGGCGCTCCCGTCAGCTGGGCCAGAGTGGGGTCCTGGCCTCGTGCTTACTTACTGTGTGACCTTAGTTTTCTCGTTTGCAAAACGGGGATAATGACAGCACCTTTCTTATAGTGTTGAGGGGTCTCAGTCAGAGAAGTCCTGTAGCACGCTGATCCCAGGACCTGCACCTAGTAAGTGTTCACTAATTCAAGCGGCACTCATTGCCCCCGTCCCACCCTGAACCCCTCTGGAAGACCTAAGACTTCTCCCTGGATGTTGTGACTAAGCCTGGTGCCACTGGTTGCAGAGTGGCGGTGAGCTGAGCCCAGGCTCCTGCCTGCTCTCCCTGACTCTCTCTGCTAGCTGCATGGGAGACTGGGGGGCTAATGTTGCCCTGGGAGAAGCCCTCTCCCCTGGAGTTCTAGATAGGGGCCTGTGGGATTCTTCTCTAGCCCCACAAAGGTTTACATCCGAGCTAATGATAGTTCTAGCCACTACTTACACCACCTACTGTGTGCCAGACCCTGGACCGAATAATCCTCCCAGCCACTCTGTAAAATGAACCTTGTTATTACCCCCATTTTACAGGGGAGGAAACAGAGGTACAGCAAGGCTCCGTCCCTGGCTTGTGCTTGGAGTCATATAGCCAAAATCAGAGGCAGGACTCACACTCCGAACCTCTCTGCCATTCTGGGCCAAGCAGTTTCAAGCCATTACTTCTGCACGATGCATGAAATTTTAATAACCTGCCAACAGTCCAGGAGGTTTGCTGTTTCTCTGAGCACAGGGGACGAGAGCCATCTGTTGGGTGCTTTTTTGAGGGAGCTAGTGTGACTTGTTTCAGGGTAGAATGCAGAGAAATAGCATCAGTTTTTTTCCCCTGTGGGGTAAAAATAACCTGCAGGGATGGGAGAACACATGGAGCCCGCTGGGAGGCTGACATTGTGGGGAGGAAGGAGCTGGAGCGCGGGGTGCAGACACCTGCCCGTCTGCGACCATCTGCCCAATGTGGGGACATCACCCTGACCTGCCAGCACCTGTCCAGCCACTGGCATCCACCTTCAGGAACAGAGGATCTTCCAAAGAGCCTGAGGCCCGAGGCAGCTCGAGGGCCAGAGAGAGGTCCGTGGGGGGAGGAAGGGTGCCATTTCCAAACCTGTCATCCATTTCTAGGATACAGTGGGGACCGCATCCCTCTCTCCATCCCGGCCAGCTCCAGACACATACTGGGCATGGCTTTTTGATCAAGGAGCCTGTTTTTAAAAAAAAAAATGAAAAACTGGAAGTAGTTGGTGAGGTTGAGATTATGTTAATATATGCAGTTTCCACTGCTGCGAGGATTAAAAATAGCTTCCTTTTAGGAAAACTGGAGCGGCTCACTGTCAGTCTGCCTTCTGGGCCACCTCTCCCTGGATTCCAGGACTGGTGGGCACAGGGAACGATTAGGAGGACCTCGCTGGTTATCCCAGGCCCTGGAGCTTTGCCAAGCGGAAGGTCAGAAGACAACAGCAAAGCCTTACTTGGCATGTGTAATAGAACTTGATCTGCTGAGCTTCCGTGAGAATACTTCTCAGCATTAAACCCCCACAGACATAGTCTCATCCTTCTCGGGGGTAATCTGTCATTTAGGCTTGGGTCTCCTGGGGCACCTCGCATCTGAGCTAGGTATGTGCTAAATAAAAGCTTGATTGGTTTGAAGGTCAGTTTCAAAATCAATAACCATAATTTGTCGAATGCCTACCATGGGCTGAGGGTTTGTTTGTTTTTTTAATAGATAGGATTTCTTGTGTCTTGCCCATAATAAACCTTTAAGGAAATTATAATTATGTCCATTTCTCAGAAGGGATAACTGAGAGTTACTCTTTATAATGGACTTGCCGAGGGTCAGAGAACTAGCTGGTGGCAGAGCTGGGGTTTGGAGCAGGTGTCCACACTCATAATCACTTACCAGCCCGCTCTCCCCAGGCATGGAGTCCAAGACAACACCACTGGGGTCATGGCTGGAGCTCCTTGGGGCATCTGCTTGACACCACGAATGGCCGGATGTTCAGAGGGGCTCTTGAAGGGAGAACTGAGGACAAGGCCCCATGTGATTCCAGGTTGGAGTTGGGACACCCTAGCTCCCCGTCCCCCTCCCTCTTCTCCCCCACCCCTGGCCACTGGAAGGAGACTGAAAATTTCTAGTAAGGCGATCCAGAGCCTGATTGTAAGGGCAATCGTGAGTGCGGAGACAAGAAAATATAAGGGAAAGAAAGGAAGAAGGGAGTGATTCTATTTATTAAGCCTCTCCTATGTGCCGGGTCCAGTGCTTGGCAGCATGGGGAGGGAGAAGGCAGTGCAGGGTGAACAAGAAGGACAGAATTCATGCTTTCATGGGCCTTACAGCCTGCTGGGGAAAATAGGCACAAATCACATCATTTCAAGGACAAGGGGAAGGACAAAGGAGGGAGGGGAGGGGCCCAACTGTCCAGTAATTCTAAAGCAGGGTAACATGGTGGAATGTGGTATATTACAATCACAGGCTTTGAGGTCAAAGAGACTGGATTCGAGAACCATCTTTCCTCCTTCCTATGCAAGACACTTCAACTCTAAGCTTAGTTTGCTCATCTGAAGAACTAGGATAAGAGTTTCTACTTCCTGGGGTGCTTGGGAGGGTCCGGTGAAATTGCTCTTAGAATGCACTTAGCAGGAGGTCTGACACACATTCAGTGCCCTGTGCGTGTTGGCTTCTACTGGTCATTATCTGATTGCTCAGACCTAGGCAGGCCTGAAGCAGCCGATGAGGAGGGCTGCGATAAGTAGGCGCTCTGACAGCCCAGTCAATAGATGCACAGTGTAGCCGCTGACAGCCTGACAGCAAAGGAAGAGGGGACCAAAAAATCCATGGTCTTATCAGTTCTTGGAGCAATTAATGATGGTTTTGATGCTTCCTGGGTGATGAAGAAGTGGTAAATTTCTGTCCGATGCGTCCAATGCCCTCAGATGTTTGGGAAGGTAAGAACGTACAAAATAGGACTTCATGAGGTATAAAAAGGACTAAAGTGAAGGTCTGGGCACCGGTTATGTTTTCCACGTCCTGTGGTCCGGGCTCAGGAAGAGAATAGGGGCCCCTCGACGTATATCTGTGGAAGAACCATCCGGAACCCATCAGCCTTGTCCGGGCTGGATTTCCAGTTTTAGAGATGCAGGTCTTAAATGTGGGTGACAGATGTGGGAGAGGCCCATCCAGGAGATGAAAAGACAACCCCATCTGTTCGGTTCTGGAGAAAGAAGTATGGAGACCACGAGAAGTGGATGGTGGCTTTTCCTAGTGAGGAACATGTGGGTGAGTTTTCATGTGGGGATAAAGCGTTCACAGCTAACGTGCACCTAACCCTAATCCCCGGCCCCTGGGCACGGGGGATGAAGTTGGCAGATTTGGGAGGGGTAGTTTGGGAGGGCAAACCAGGGAGGACATTCCCGGCCACTGTAACGAGTGTCTCCCCCATAGTGGAGATCTCATGGCTTTCAGTGCATGGGCTTTATGACAGCTCTTCAAAGGTGTTGGAACGCCTACAGAGGGAAGGCTTCTGCAGCTGTAATACCTGGGCTGCCTAACGCCGTGCAGAGCTGTGCACTGCCCATTCGGTCAGGACAACTTAAAGTCATTTATTGAACATCAACATACATCAGATTCTCCGCCAGTCCACTTAGGTTTTTGTTTAATCACCATGGTAACCTCACGAGGTAGGTTCTTCTTTTATTCTCATTTTTAATGATGAGAAAATGGGTGAAGAGAAGGTATGATGTCCTAGGTCACACAGCTAGGAAGTGACAGAGTAGGATCCCTCTATTTTGAGGGTCCGTGGCAAATGTTTAAGGTAAAGTTCACGCTGATGGCCCTCAGGCTAAATTATATCTGTGGATACATTTGTTCATTTGACATAGTGTTTTAAAAATTGTCTGAATGACTTTAGGTCGTATTTTCTATTTGCCACAGGCCCCACCACTCCCAGTTGTCTTACACCTGGGCAACTGCTTGCTCCTTTAGGAATCTGAATGTCCAGTTCTTGGCTACACCTTCCTTTTGCTTAAGTCAGTGATTGGGCCAAAGGGATTGACGGTGTCCTAGGAAAAGAATGCTCTCTTTCTCCCTGTGAAGAGGGAAGAAGAGCTGATAGCTTTCCCAGACTGGAGAGGATTGAGGACCTTCTGAGGCCTTGGGTTTTACTTTTGTGCTCTAAAGTCAGCTGTCATGAATTCAAGTTTCATAGTGGATCTGAAGAGGACAGTGGAGAGGGAAATGCTTTAATCTGTCCTTGGAAAAGAAGAGGAAAGTTCTCCCATATTTATCAGTGCTCCCAGCCATACCTCAGAGCCATTCAGCCCTTGGCAAGGTGCTATCGGCACTGCACACTTTTGGGAGCACCTACTATGTACAGAGTACTGTGTGGAATTCTGGGAGCGATGTCTGCATGCATCTAGGGACAAGAAGATTCTCAAGGAACTAGTTAAAAACAGACTGTACTAATTTGTGGTGGGCCTGAAATTTGGAGGGGTTTGTTCAAAGGAAGGAGGATCAACGGCAATGGTAGAGAACATGATGGGCAGAAGCATGGAGGTCAGAAAACATGGGAGGCATTCAGGGAAGGCGAGTCACTGATGTTCTGGAAGGTGTGGAGGGAGGAGCATGATCAGAGAACCAAACATCAGACCATACATGCTTTGGTAGCGCAGTTGTGAATAGTAGCAAGCACTTATTGCTTACACATATACTTACTATATATCCATGGCAGGTTAAAAACATGTTATATATATGCATATATGTCTTCTCCTCTGATCCTCACGAGGAGGACACTCTTATTATCGCATTTGCAGATGAGGAAACCAATGCCAAGAGCTCAGGGTCCCATTCAGGGTCACCTAGCTAATCAGCCAGGCAGTCTGGCCCTGAGCCCATGCTCCTAACCTTGGTCCTGTGCTGTTTCCAACAGCAGCCAGCTGACCTGGGTGTCAGACTGTGGCAGGAGATCGAGACAGGTTTCCATGCCAATGGCACCATTTTCCAAGACCAGGATCAAGGCTCCTCCCTGGATGGCACACCTCCCCTTACAGTTTGTCTTCTCCCACTTACTTCTCCCAAGCCCCCTGTACTCCACTCCAAACAAAGTCTATTGGAAGAGCATGCGCTCGCAAGTCCTATAGACATAGGGTCAAATTCTGGCTTACCGCTTCCGACCTCTGACGCCTCTGGGCAGGTTACTTACCCTCTTTTAGTCTCTGTCTTCCCATCTGTAAACCATGGGTGGTAATCGTACCTGCCTCCATAGAAATCTTGTGCGAACTGAAGGAGGTAAGTGCAAGGCATTTAACGCGGGGCCTGGCACAGAGGCACTGCCCAACAGACAGCTGCTTTGAGCAGAGTATTAATTCCACAGTGGTCATCACACAGGTCTAGGACTGGCGAGAGCGCGGGTGTGGTTTGAGTGAGGCTCCGGGAACCGCGTGCTACCCTCCATGTGAGATGCTCCAGGTAGAATCAGGTGGCAGACGGCTGATGCCCCCTTGCTCTGCTGGGGCCGGGAGGATGACTATTGCTGGTCATCCTCCCGGTCCCCCCCACCGGAACCTGGCCTGGTGTCAGCCCTGCCTGTCTCTAGCTAGTGGGGGCAGCCATACTTTGGTCTTGGTGCCCAGACAGGCAGGGAGTCAAGAAGACGCCCCTGCCTTTGTCCAGACGCATCCATGTGCGCAGTAGAAGAGGCTGCTCTGGAGCGCTGAACCTGGTGAGGTGCCCACCCACCCCGCTTCCCCTCTGGCTCCGCCACCGCCCTGGGAAGCCGTAGTTGCTGTTGCCACCTAGTGGCATGTTGTGGCAACACATGCAATCTTGTTCGAGGCCAAAGAGCTCTGGGCATCCTGGGAAGTAAGGACCCAGTTCAGCCGCGCGCAGGTCAGAGGACAGAGCTGAGATCCAGAGGGCCAGAGGGCGAGGTTCAGGAGATGGAGTACCATGAGAGGGTTCTGATTCCACCCACCTCTCTGGGAATTTGGACAGACAATGGAACTTGTATGGGTCTGTTTCTTACCTAAAATGTGATGAAAATCCATATCTATGCACAAGGGCATTGTAAGGCTGCCATGAAGGACTCTCTAAACTTCAGAGCACTTTGCAAGTGGGAGAGGTAGGAGAGGCGGCTGCAAATTGATATCGCCGTTGAACTTGTAAGCCAGGCGTAGGGCCTAGCATCTCCCCCGACCCCATGGGGAGGGACCACGGCCCACCCAAGCCAAGCAGGCAGACAGGAGCGGGACTGGATGTAGGCCCTCTCTTTTTGCGGGCCCAGCATATCTTTAGGGGTGGGGACACGCTGAGGTCTTTGGTCCCAGGCACGTGGCCCAGGCCTTTCCTGCTCCTGGGCCTTGCCTCAGGTTTCCTCACCCAAAGGCAGCTGTGGGTGGAGAATGCCTCGTGTCTGCAGTTCTCGGCTCTGGGAATGGAGCCCGAGGCTGGGTTTCCCTCAAGGACAAAATTCGGAGTCTGAGTGAGGGATAAGACACAGCACTCCCAAACGAGGCCACGGGGAAGAGCTGGCCTCAGCCCCGGAAATGAGATGCTATCTGGACCTGGTCACGAAGGGCAGGCTTATCCCTTCCTGCTGACGGGCAAAGGGCCCTGGGTCAGGCGGTCATCCCGGAGGCCTCTTGCTGTCCTGCTATGGCAGCCGTGTGGACTCGTCCAGCCTAGGAGGCCTGGGGAATCTGGTCGTCCCCTAACAGTGGGGGGTTTGGGTCAGGCTAGGGCCATCCCCATCCTCAGGCCCTCAGGGTCCTCTTCCGGTTTTGTTGTGCCCCCTGCACATAACATCCCCCTCCCTTCCACTGGCTTCCGAGGAGTATCTAATGCAGTGAGTATCTAATATGTGCTAGACATCGTGTTCGACGTTTTCACAGGTACCGTCTCATTTCTTCCTTAAAGCGGTGGGGTAGTTGTTCCCCTGTGACAGATGAAGAAACTGAGGCTTCCTGAGATTGCTATTCAGTTAGTGAAGTGGGAGCTTGGTTTGCAGCTCAGACTTTTTGCTTGCTTGTCTTTATGCCATCTAGGATTGCAAGACCTTCCAGAAAGAGACCTGGAATGAAGGCCTAAATGAGGGGTGAGTCCCAGGCTTCAATGAGGAGAGGAGAGGATCCCAATGGACCACCTGAAATGCACCAGCCTCTTGCCAGCCTCTTCCTGGCAAGGCCTTGCCTCCCAACCAACCTCATTCCCACTCTTCTAGCAATCACCTCTGCGAATACTTACTTGTGCATCATTCCAGAAATTTTTATACAAAAGCAGGCATATTCGCATACATCTCTCCTCCCCCGCTTGGAGTCTCTCCTTGCCCACAGAGGTCTTTTATCGCTCATCACCATCTCTTGACACAGAGATCAAATGCCCTCTCTTCAACCCCTGTGTTACGGTCTCTTATATGCCTGTTGGTTCTACACGGTGTATTGGCTATTGCCCCCCGGTGGACATTTTGACTGTTCTGGGTTCTTACGATCATGAACAACGTGTTCATTATACCTTTGTCTTAACACAGTTGCACAGGAAGGACTGTGAGATGGATTCCTGGAGGCAGAAGTGTTGGGTCAAAGTACATACTTTCAGATGTTGCTAAACATTGCCACATGATTCTCTGGAAAGTTTGTACCAGGTTGTACTCCCACCAACAGTGGGAGGAGTAAATATCTCCACCTGGAGGATGAGTCAGTCCAGTCGTGAGGTTGGACGCTGGTTTAGAAAGTGTGATTCCCGAGGTACCCAGGATCGACTCCCCCTACTGCCTTCAGGAATCTCCCCTTCCAGCCTACCATGCTGTCACGGGATCTCACGCATTCCTTGACCCGGAATTGGCATTACCTCCTGGTATTGTCTTCGGAGGACTCAGCGCTCTAGGAACAGACATCAGTCCCAGAGGAACAAGTCTGGGCTCTGGAAGGATATTCAGGAACGCCGGCGGCATTCGTTAGCCATGGATTTGGTCAGAACCCTGTTATGACTTTCATGGGCCCTGGGTACCTCTGCCTTTGTGGACCCCTTCCTCCATTAAAAAAAATAGATATTGAAAAGTTTATTTAATGACTGCATTGGTATAAAACAAGTATAATTCAGGCTCGATTGTATTCGTTGTTTCTTCTGATTACAAAAAAAAAAATCCAAACATTTCCATAGGTTCCACAAATATCGTGGGCCCTAAACACTGTGCCTAATGGAATATTTAGCTCTGGACTTGTTCTCTGGGTCAGCCCTGCATGCACCTGCCTCCCTACCTGTTGTCTTCCTCCTTCACCTTGGCTTTGACACTGGAAAGGCCACTTGAATCTAGCTGGCCGTCACAGAAAGCACTTGGCGACATTTGGACCAGGTCACGGCTGATAATAACCATGCCCACCAGCAGAAACTTGCAGTTTCCAGAGTCACTCACAAACACAGTTATCTTAAAATATTATGCCCATTTTACAGATCAGGAAGTGGGGACTGTGAGACAGAGAAAAGAGAAGTGTCTTGTCTGAGACATAGAGTTAATAAGAAATAGAATTCTAGAAACTGCAGTCTTGGCTTGCTTCACACCCTCCTGCACGGCTGGCTCTCTGCCGGCCTGGGTCAACCCCGATCCTGGGATACACTCTTGTCCTTTGAACATCCTCAAGTGTGCGCCTTTATGGAAGGCAAGGCGGTGACAGTGCCATATCCCAACAGGCACACAGGTGACGCTCCACATATTTGGGCGACATATGGAAGTCAATTGCAACCATGCTTCCCGAAGCTCCCCCTAAATAACCGACTTCAGTTTGTGTGTGTGTGTGTGTGTGTGTGTGTGTGTGTGTGTGTGTGTTTTAACCCAGAGTAAAATTGATTGTCACACATGCCTACAATCTTATTTTAATGTAAGTAGAGCATGATTTGAAATTCGGAATTAGATGGCTCAGCATTAATTACCTCTCAACTGTACTTTTTATTTCTGGAGTGTGTTTTACTGTCGTTAACTAGGAGGATGCTGGAAGGGCATGGAAGGACGGTTAATCACAGGAAGGTGGATTTAATAAGTAGTTGTGGAGAGCAAAATTAGAAATGGATTTATGTCTTTTTTATTCATATTTCCTCTGATTTCCACATTCTTCTGATTCATCCAACCCCTTTGCCACATGCCCCCTCCATTCTTCTTCTAGGAATCATGCTTGCATCCCCCTCCTGTTACCCTGTGCACAGTGTCAGTCGTCTCCACCTTCTAGGATGTTCCCCACTGTCTGTACTCCCGACCGGGCGCGACCGCAGGTTACGGTTGGTAAAGCGACGCTCCCATCATGTCTTCCCCTCTTAAAAAAGCCACTGCGATGATTATCATTTTTGTCTACCTTGCATTGAACACTTACTAGGTCATCACTCATATTATTTTACCTTCCTGTAACACTTTGGGGCGGGAATAATTATACTCAGTTCATAGATGTGAAACTTGAGGCTCAAAGAAGGTGAGTCAGTAGTTTGAAGTCACACAGCACAGACAGAGGACTCAAATTCATAACCTTCCATCCCACTGTGCCACTCTCGGGCAGGACAGCAGTCACGGAGGGCTGTGTGAAGCAAGCCCGCCAAATAGCCAGGAGTGCACAGGACCTAGGGCAAGAGCTGAACCTCCACGCGTGGACCGTCCAGTGTCCCCGCCACCCTCAAAGGGAGGCAAATCAACTTTCGTCCTGTTTCCGGCCCACTTTGCTTCGGGCTGACTATCTCCAGGCAGTGGTATTGATCTGCTTTCAATTTGTTTTTTTTAAAACTGAAGATGCAGGGGCGCCTGGGTGGCTCAGTCAGTTAAGCATCTGCCTTCGGCTAGGTCATGACCCCAGGGTCCTGGGATCGAGCCCTGAGTCAGGCTCAGTGAGAAGCCTGCATCTCCCTCCCCCACTCCCCCTGCTTGTGTTCCCTCTCTCGTTATGTCTCTCTCTGTCAAATAAATAAAATAAAAATCTTAAAAAAAAAACCCTGAAAATGCAGCGGAGTTGGCGTAGACCATTCACATAGTACTTTGCCTCAGCATGTATTTCCCTTCCAGGAAGGAGCCAGGAATCCCATCTGGACACCAAGAGCTCTCTGCTCAGGTAGAGACCTGGGAGTCCCCGCAGGGCCCCCTGACCGGGTGATAGGGAGCTTGGGAACAGCCCAGGAACCCCAAGCACACAGGGCATTTGAGCACAGCGCCTGCAGGATCCGCCAGGCAGGGGGCGGGACCTTCTGGAAGCTTCGAGGGGATGGCTGTGCTGTAGGGGAGGTTACTCTGCGGCCCCGGGCAGGCTGACTGGTGGAACGGAGGACCCAGGGAGGTTGCATTTCCTGTGGAGTCAGGCACCTCCAAGTCCCCTGTGCTTCCCCGATGACTTATGCAAAGGCCCTTCCGGAGGTCTGCGTGTGCCCTGGGCTCTTAAGTCATCCTCAGGAGACTGTGAGGCTGACCTGCTCACCGCATTTCCAGATGGGTAGCCGAGGGCTGTTGCGTTCAGTTAAGCCAGCCAGACACAGGAGACCCGGGCCCCATCTTCAAGGAGCCTGGGGGCGGGGGGCAGGCAGGAAAAAGAAATGTACCTGGACAGCTGGAGTGAAACAACTCGGGATGGGTTTGAATCCCACCTCCGTTCCTTCCCTCTGATTAGCCTTTCCTGAGCCTCAGCTTGCTAACCTGTAAACTGGGTATAATCGCACTTACACTACGAGCTCCTCCTCCAAGTCTGTGTGTTGTCCGGCACGGTGCTCGGCACCAGGTCGGTATAAATGAACGCCTGGTAAAGGAGGGAGCCTTGCTGTGAGTGCTAACTGTGGTGCGTGACTAAAACATGCAGTGCGGGGGTCCATGGAAAGCACTCGTCGTGGACGATGGCGCTCGTCCTTCCCGGAGGGCTGAGTACCCCATCTACAGAGAGGTGCAGACCCAGGAGAGAAGCAGGCTTGCTTGCCGGAGAATGAGCTGGACTTCCAAAGCAGGTCACAGTACTGGAAGACCAAGCTGCCCTTGGACGGGATCAAGGATACTGACGGGCCGAGAAGAGGCAGAATTTGAGCAAACTGCAAGGCCGGCCAAGGACGAGATTGAAACCTAGAGACTCTTAACTCTCAGAGAGTCTCATTTCTGGACGATTCTGAGGTCTCTTTTACTCTTTTACATTTTGCCGACAGATTGTGTAGCCATCCGCCGTAAGATGCTCTTAGAATTTCAGATGGACTCTTATTTTTAGAAGCAACATCACACTGAGCATTTGACAATGATTGATTCATTTCTCGGCTTATTTTTAAATAAGCTTAAAGGCGATGGTTGATGATCATTTATAGACAGAGTCAACGCAGCATTTATGGTTCCTGTCTCCACGGGCCTGAAACTCTCGGTGTCATTGTTAAAATGAGGACACCCATATGTGAGAGTCGGGGGGGGTGCCCCTATCACAGGGGTCTCCCCACCTCTGTTGAGCGTCTTGCTTCACCATTGCCAGTCGCCGGCTGCTGCGACTTGGCTCCCAGTCTGACTAGAATGTCATTACATTTTAGTATGACTTTATTCTTTCCATCAGAAGCCCGTCGATTAGGAGCTGGAGGCAGCCAGTAATTAAGCTCACCTGTCAGGGTTTAGCTCCCGTCAGAATGAAGTGCGCACTCCAACTTCCGCCTTTCATTTCCATGGGTGTCAAGGCGTTGGAATTAAGCTCCTTAGGGGAACAATACCTGACCCAAAAATGTTAGAACAGGGATTACCGAGATGGAAATGCAGTTAAGTTACCTCCTTGTCACGACCAGGAAGAGCTGTGAGCTCTTGGGCTGCTTGAGAAAACTACTTATTTGGGGAGGAAAATTGAGTTCCAAGCCATAATAGCCAGTGAAAGCGATTGCTCGGATCACAGCACTCAAAACTCCATATTCACTCGTCCCCCAGAGAAGAGATGTGGGCTAGTCCGGAGACTTTGATGAAGAAAAGTGCAAAGTCCACAGAATCTTTGAGGGCCATTTGTCATCTGTGGGCAGGCCTGCCTCATGTCTGTGGCTTTGAGGGAGCTGCGTCAGATACTTTGTTCCTGCCGATGGTCCGTATGAGCCAAAGGCTACAGAAAGCTTTGTTCTCGACTCCTGAAAATTATAGTCTGATGTACTTCAAAGGGATTCTAATGAGGACATTGGAGGCACAAAGAACTGAGCTGTGCAGCTTTGGTTTGCAATTCCACGAAGTTGACATTCCTTGGTCTCTCTAGTCACCCTCTTGCTCCCTTGCCTGTGCCTGGTGACGACGGTCTGAGAGCTCCTCGTCATCCTCACCCGCATTTCCCCTCTTTGCCTCTGCTAGGCTCGTCTCACCCAGCATGTTATCTACAGCTCCCTTCTGGATTCTTTTCTCTCTCTGGACATTAAAGGTTTGGCGGACATAGCCTTCCTCTCTAAAATGTTTATTAGGGACGCCAGGGTAGCTCAGTGGGTTAAGCCTCCGACTCTTGGGTTCCGCTCGGGTCTTTATTTCAGGGTCCTGGGATGGAGCCCCTCAGCAGATTTTGCTTAGCAGGGAGTCGACTTCTCTGCCTCTCTCTCTTCCTCTGCCCCTCCCCCCACAAAATAAATAAATCTTTAAAAAATTTTAAAAATATAATATTTATTTTTTTAATTTTTTTAAAGATTTTATTCATTTATTTGACACAGAGAGAGAGAGATCACAAGCGGGCAGAGAGGCAGGCAGAGGGAGAGGAGGAAGCAGGCTCCCTGCTGAGCAGAGAGCCCGATGCGGGGCTCGATCCCATGACCCTGAGATCATGACCCGAGCTGAAGGCAGAGGCCCAAACCACTGAGCCACCCAGGTGCCCCAAAAATATATTTATTAAAGTCATTTTCTGAGGGTCTATTAATCCTCAAAATACTCACTTAGATCTCCTCCCCCTCCCCCATCATATCTCTCTCTCTTTCTCTTTCTCCTTCAGGGGTTTTTCTCTTGACTTTTTGAATAGTTCTTTGGTCTTTATCAAGAAAGAATTCACTCGGGCTTGCTGTCCTAGGCTCTGCACTTATTTGCTGCTGCTGTCCAGTTATCTTTTAATATCGGGGAGAATCCTGGGAACTCCATCCCCCCTTAATGATGCCTTAGTAACCTGTAGCCACCCACTGTTTCCATGGGTGCTTCTGGCACAGTCCCCAAAGTACGAAGCTGTAGAACGTCCAGTCTGGAAGGAACTTTATAACTAGCTCCATCCCTCACTTCAGATAGAGTAACAGAAGCCCAGAGAGGAAAAGCAACTTGCCCAGAGTCACACAGGAGGCAGAGGCAGAATCAGAATAAGGCCCCAGCTGTGTTGGTGACTCTTTGCTCTCACCTATGAGAATTCATTTCTGCGAACAAGTGCCAGGCCAGAATTCAACGTCCTTGTGGAGTCAGAATTCTAGCTCTCGCTTACGGAGCATTAACTGTGTACCACGCATTAGGCGAAGTGCTTTTTATAGACACCTCGTCTCATTCTCACGAAGAACTCTAGGAGCTGAAATCCGTTTGCCAGATGAAGAAGCTGAGCCGAGGACATGCTCGAGCTGCTGGTTGGTCCTGGCTCTCGAGAGCCGACTGTCTGTGTCTCTCCCCGATTCTGTGGTCGGTGACTTCATGTTGCTAGCTGACATCGGCCGCCGTGGAAGTATTTACACCACAGAAATCGGCAAATGCTACAGATTGAGGCTTTCTCCATGTACTGCACCCTCCAGCCCAGGAGATCCAACGGACCAGCACCCTCCTGGGCTTCCTATCAGCTAAGCAGCTGGCTCAGCGACCCACAGCAGGAATGAGAGAGAGCTGGGACTGTGACCCACAGGTGCCTGACTTCAAAGCCTGAGCCCCTCACCATGGCCCTATGCTGCTAGGCACCAAAGCCAGGTTTGGGGGGACCTGTTCCCGCTGAGCCTGGAGGCAGTGACATAGAGAAAGCAGCTTCTTTGGGTCTGATACCTAGGACGGTGGCAGGGTGTGAGATACCCCTATCCGGGGGGACCGCACCTGGTTGCTGGAGAAGGACGCCGCCAGAGTGTTTCCCAGACCTCGCTCCGCTCCAACACTCAGGCCTCCTTGCTGTTTTCAAGCGTTCCAACCACACTCGCAGCTCAGGGCCTTTGCTGCTGTTCCCACAGTCTTAAACGCTTTTCCGAAGGTAAACACAGAGCTTGCTCCCTCACCTCCTCGTCTGGGCCCTTCCTGACCAACCCACGTAAAACAGCATTGCAACGCTCTCTGTCCACTTCCCACGGTTTATGTTCAGAGCACTTATCACCTCCTGTCTCATAGCCACACGTTTTTGCTTTCCAACTTTCCCTCGAGCGGACGGTAAGCTCCATGAAGGTGAGAACTGCACTGTGCTCACATTATAGCTTCAGAGCGTGGAATCGGGCAGAACTGGATGGAAGGAGTAAAGACAGAGGGCTTTCTCTGGCTCTCTGACCCCATGGGATCTTCAAAGTCTACAACCACCTTCTGTCTCCCTAAAGCTTCTTCTTTCATATTCCCACTTCCTCCCCCACCCGCCAAAGATAGGCCAACGGTCACATCTGTCAATGCTGATTCATTGACAAATAATTATTAATTTTTTTTCTTCTTGGAGAAAGTTGCAGGGGAGGGGCAGAGGAAGAGGGGAGAGAGAATCTTAGGCAGGCTCTGCACTGGGTGGGGAGCCTGACATGGGGCTCGATCCCAGGACCCTCAGATCATGACCTGAGCCGAAGGTTGATGCTCAACTTACTGAGCCACTCAGGCACCCCTGTTAATTATTATTAAAAGGAACTTTTTAAAAGAGATTTTATTTATATATATGAGAGAGAGAGAGAGCACATGTACACGAGCAAGGGCAGGAGCAGAAGAAGAGACAGAGAGAGGGACAAGCAGAATCCCCACTGAGAGCTGAGTTCAACACGGGGCTCAATCCCAGGGACCCTGAGATCATGACCCCAGCCGAAGTTAGACACCCATCTGACTGAGCCACGTAGATGCCCCAAAAGGAATTTTCAACTCCAAGAACTAATTCCATTTCCACCTTACCAGGCAAATGTGGCCATGCCATTGAAACTGACGATTTAAGAGGATGGTTGGGGCTGATTGAGTGTGACCTTTACGGAGAAAATATGAAGGGATTCAGGTCACAGCCCACAGTGGGAGTGCAGGGACCCTGGGGTGAGTGCCTATTCACTTATTCTGACCTGCAGGGTCATACCGAGGCTCTTTCTCACATTTCCCTGATCCTGTCCGGGAGAAAATACATAATCACTCACACACACATACACGTACACAAACACATGCAGACAGACACACACATACACACACACACGTACACAAACATGCACACACACACACACACACGCACACACACACACACACCCCTTCCTTTCTTATTTCAAAAACTTACATGTTTATTGTAGAAATTTTAGAACATATGGACAGTTAAAAATTACTTGTAACCTCACCTCGGAGATAAGAGTTGTGAATATTTTGGTGAGTTACTCTTTACCAGTCTTTTTTTCCTGCTGATTAATGTCTATGTATTTTCCGATCTACATTTTTAAAAACTTTATACATCATGGGCATCTTTCCATGTGATTAGTATGTTTATACCCAGTTGCTTTTACTGGTATTTAGTAGCATGCAGATAATTTATTTCACCCATCCCTGACCATTGGGTGGGCACTTACGTTGTTTCCAACTCTAGATTATTAATACTGGAATAGAACTTCTCCTTAGTATGACTTGGGCAAATAGTGATTATTCTCACAATCATTAATGTCAATTACTGCAAACTCAATCTGTGGACTCAATGTTTGTGCCTCACCCACCACCCCCATTCAGGTGTCGAAAGCCTTAATCACCTTGTGATTGTATTAGGTGATGGTATTAGGACGTGGGGCCTTTGGAGATAATAAGGTTTAGATAAGGTCATGAGGGTGGAGCCCCACGATGGTATTAATGTCCTTATAAGGAGATAAAGGGACCAGCGCTTGGGCTCTCCACCATGTGTAGATACAGTGAGAAAAGAGCCATGCATCAACCAAGAGGAGAGCCCTCACCAAGAACCCCAATGTG
>CM052815.1:32022997-32091450 GCA_028533885.1 Nasua narica | reverse complement strand
TTGTGCCTTGGGCTAATCAGTACACCGCTTGAAACTATGTAAGGCCTGATGCATTAGTCACAACAAATCTGCTGCCGCTGGGACTTGAAAAGACTGAACAGGGCGCCAGCTTCTTTTCGGTAAGAGCAGTCTGCTTTCCTCCTCACGTCATTGTCACCCGGCCCTTTGCATTCCTTGGACTTCAGGCCCAGAGTCCCTTTCCTGAGTTGTCCCTCATGCTGGAAGAGCTGCCCAGGGCTAGTCAGGGCACCTCTGAAAACCTTTCTGAGGACAAGGGCCAGGGGCTAAGGCAGGGCAGGGAGGGCAGACCCGGAGGGGCTGTGAGGTCTGGTTGATCCACAGAAAGGACCCTGAGGCCCAGCTGGAAGCAGCTGGAAATGCCTTGGGGACCTCTTCATCGCCCACTCTGACCCATCCCACAAAGGCCAGGCTATGTTGATGTGCCTCAAAGCTGGGAGAGCACGGGAACTTTGTGCTGCTCTAGCGGCCGAAGCCACAGGCTGCGACTGCCTCTGTGGCTTGGCCAAACCCTCGACTGGCCTATGAGGGAGCAGGCTTTGGAGACACACCGTTAGCCTCAGTGAGCGTGCAGAGGCCTGGTGCTGCCATTTCTTTTGAGCAGGGATCCTTCAGCAACAAGCATGGCTTCTCCACGGGGGCCTAGCGATGTCTTCAGATTCTATCCGGGGCTTAGGTTGGGCAAGGAATTGAGCGTCGCAAGGTGACAAGAGGAGAATTGGGATTCCTGAATCAGAGGCTTCCTGTCTTCTGCTCTGGCTAGCTGTGAGGTCTTGGGCCTGGAGAGTGGCTAACTCCTGGCCCTCGATGAGGTTTCAGAAGCGTGAATGGGAGGATTTATGTAAAAGTGCTTTGCAGGCTCTAGGGTGTGCAGGGGAGAGTAGAACGGAAAACGTGTGGCCCTCCTTCTGGTCCGTCGGAATAGCTTACGTTTACGGAGCGTGCAGTGTGTGCTAGAAGTTCTGAATACTTCCTGGGGGTCGTTTTATGTAAGCCGCATGGGGGCCGAGGGGTTAGTACTATTATTCTCTCTCCTGTATAGATGAGGACACCATGGCTAAGAGAAGTTCAACCCCTTGCTGAAGGTCAAACAGCTACGTAGTTGTGAGGACTCCATTCAGACTCTGGGACCTGCAGGCTTGAGCCCCAGTCTATGCTGCCTCTCTCCATGCACTGATAATTTTTAAACTTGCCGTTATCAGGACCTAGTCTTGACAAACCCTGAAAATCCATGGTCCCGCCCCATCACGGCAGCTTGGTGCCAGAAGATCCTCACCTCCCCTTGATGAGCGAGGAATTTGTGCACTTTGGTTCCCTCCATTTATTGAGCCCCTACTCTTCGGTTCGAGGCACGGGGGCAGGGGGGATGTGATAGTGAAGAAAATGAGGGGGTTCTTGCCTTCCTGGAACTTGTATTTTCGTGCCGGCAAGATAGGCAGTGAAATACATAAGGAAAATAAGTTCAAATCACAGTGAGGGCGATAAGAATCAAACTGAGTGAAGTGGCAGAGAGAAGGGAGGCCAGGGAAGGCCTCTCTGAGGGGGGCGTTGGAGCTGAGACCAGGAGGGTAAGGCGAGGCCTCTGAGGGAAATGTGTGAGGAGGAGTGCTCTCAGATGGGGGGACAGTGGGGTCTGTGAAGAATAGAGAGGCGCTGGAGGAGGGGAGCTCAGTGAGTGAGAGGAAGTGTGGAGCAGGCCGCAGGAGCAGAAGGCGGTGGCCGTGGTAGAAAGTGAGGTGACCCTTATAAGAGGCAGTGAGGGTCAGGATCCTCCTCTCTCACTCACGCCTACTCCTCAGACCAACTGTGCTGCCACATCCGTCAGCCATGTGCTCAGTGAGGGGTGATGACTGAGGGAAGGTCCTGGCCTGGGCAGGGCAGGATGGGCTGGTGGGTAGCATCCTTGGTGGGTGGGCTCCAGCTTGGAGTCGGTAGAACACTCTCTATTTTGCTGCAGGGCAAGCAGGGCAAACAGGGGGCAGACCTGGGGGCCAAGGCTTCCCTTCACACACACACACATACAGGCTAGTGGTCCTAGTCCCATGCCTCCAGGAATTGGCACGGCGGGTAGTCACCCCGTGACTAGGCCCAGCCGGCTGCCAGGGTGGGAGCTGGATCTAACCGGGAAGGCAGAGCCGCTTCTTCTGCCCACCTTCTCACACTCCCCTGTCCAGGAGAATGTCGATCTTAATTAATAACTAATAATTAATAACCTCCTCTGGGGATTTTGTAGGAACGCCACTGTCCATGGAGATTGCTGGTATATATTCTAAGGAGCCCAATAGGATTTCTTCCCCTTGAGAGGGAGGAGATGCTTTGTGGGATGGATCAGAATAAAATCATAAACTTTGGGCCTGGAAGATACTCTGGAGACAGTTTTATCCAACACTCTCACTCGTAACAAGAGACGAAGCCTCGGGAGTTATTTAATTCAGCATCACGAAAAATCGTTGGTGAAAGCCTTTCTGGGGAAAAAACTAAAAACCAACAACTACACTTTTCCTGACTAGGTAAACAGAATACGTGGATTCTTTGATTGGACAGAGGCCGGCAGCAGATGAGAGCAGGGCTTCTGGTGTCCAGGAAGGGGGTGGTTCGCACAGAAGTACTTAAGAGCTGGATGTCCTTGGGCAAGTCGCTTCATGTCTAATTCCTCAGTTTCCTGATCCGTAAAACACAGACAACAGTGGACACTTACCTGAAGCGGTTTTGATGTGAACCAAATAAAATAACAATAGCACGCATAAAGTGCTCGTCACACAGTGAGGAGTCAATAAAAGATTAGCGCTGTTACCATTTGGGAGTACAGACGCGGAGGACGCAGATCAGCAGTGATGCAGAGCAGGAAAGAATGCTCGGGCTGGCAAACTGGCCTGCAAACGGCCTATCTGTTCTCCTCAGCTCAGGTTTCTGTAACGTCCCTCCAAGTTGATTTTTATTATTATTAATTCCCGCCCCAAAGCTTATCTTACCATTTACCTCTATTACCTGAAAGGCAATTTCTGTTGTTGTTGTTTAAAATTTTACTTATTCACTTGATGGAGTGAGAGAGAGAGAGAGCGCATGGGCCGGGGAAGCGGCAGACAGAGGGGGAAGCAGGCTCCCCACAGAGCAGGGAGCCCGATGCGGGGCTTGACCCCAGGAACCTGGGATCATGACCGGAGCCAAAGGCAGATGCTTAACCTGCTGAGCCATCCAGGCGGCCCCTGAAAGTCAGTTTCTAAGAGAAAAATATTTCCTGTTCTGTAAGACTTCCAGAATGTGAATTAGAATTTTACCATAGAGTTTTGACTTTATTTTGCCAGTGGCCTCAGCCCACCTGCCAGTGTGCATGCCTGGACACTGAGGGGCAGGTTGGAGAAAGGTACCCAGCCTCACCCAGAGGTCGTAGGACCCCATCCTTGGTCCCATCTCAATTCAACCCCCAGGGCCACACGGAGGATTTATAAGATGACAGCTCATCTTATCGCATAGGCACCATCTTATGATTTCAGGTGAACCCATTACTGGACAGTGATGTCTGTTATTAGTCATTTCTCTCTTGGCTTGAGGGGAGACTTCAGGCATGTGGAAGGCACCAGAAGCCCCATGCCCAGCAGCCACTGACTCACAGGCTCCGAGAACTGACCGGTCACGGTGACTCGGCATTGACTCGTCCTTATGGCGGGCTCTGCAGGAGCCCGGCTGGGTCTCACCTCGTCCTATTCCTTTCCTGTCTGCTGAATGCAGTCCCCATCTTCATGTTAGGAAGCATCTTTTCAAAAATAAAATGGGAAGAGTAAGAGAGAAGAATTAAGAGCCCTTTCCAAGAAGAAATTGAGCTAGGAGAACTGAATCCTGTCTAATATCCTGGGTTAAAAAGAACCAGCTCTGAACTAGAAATGCAGTTGACTTTGGCCCTGAGATCTGTAAGGAAAACTAGAAAAAGAAATAGTCATGAATCAGCAGCACCAGCAATGTTTGCTTGTGAGCTCCTTTAGTCATGTACATGAATACATAATTTGGTCCCAGGGTTCTGTGGAGTTTGCTTCGTGCCCCAAGGTATGGAATTTGGAAAAATGCCAGCCCTGACAGTTCTGCTTTGGAAAATGAAGCAAAGGAAACTCCTGTGAGAGTGCTGTCTCTTGGAGAAACCGTTACTCACCTGAGCCCTGGGGCTTGGATGGAGGTTCAGAGAGACTCTGCAAGGGCTCGTGGGACATCTGAGCCCAGGAGCTGCTCAGTCGGTGCCAAGGCCCAGAGCCAAGGATGCCCACAGGGCCCAAGGAGAGGGCACTCGGGAGTGGGAGGAGGGGGGCTTTGGACTTTGGGGAGCCGTTTACTCCTTCATCTTCTATTTCCGGAGCACCTCTTTGCACCAGGCACTGGGCTAGGCATGGTGAAACGAGAGTAAGGTTTCTGTTGTTATGGAAACCTTCTTATGGAAGATACACACAGGGAAGCAAATGCATTAAGAAGTTTATTTCAGAATGGCAAGCGCTGTGAAGACAGCCAAGCAGGGCGATGTATGGGAGAGCGACTGGGGGTGACGTTAGACCACGTTAGATCTGAGGCTCCAGCCATGGGAAGACCAGGGGAGCCCGATGCAGGCAGTGGCATCACCAACACAAAGACCGCAGGTGGGGACAGCTGCAGCTCTTTCGACGCACAGAACAATGGCCAGTGTCCCTGGGGCCTTGTGAATTTGTGGCTCCTTTCAGATTTATCCCTGGCATGCTATCGCCCCAACTGCTGCATCCACTCGGAGGGCCAGCTCCTGGAGGCAGGGTCGTCAGAATACTTTGGAGACAAGCAGAACTGATTGAGGAGGGGATGACTCCTGCCCTCCTCCTAACCACCACCTCTAACCCGCCATCAAGTCGGTGGGCTCATGCTCCCTATTTTCTCCTAGGAAGTCTACTTCTCTTCGTGTCCACCACCTTCACCTGGTTCTAACCACCAGCCTCTCTCCCCGGGTCTCCTGGAAAAGCCTCTGAAACCGGTTCCTCATGCGTGGTCTTGCCCGTCCCCAGTCCACTCTCCACACTGTGGTCAGAATGATCTCTTAAAACCTCAGATCTAGGGGTGCCTGGCTGGCTTAATTGGGGAGCACGTGACTCTTGATCTCAGGGTCATGAGTTCAGGCCCCATGTTGGGTATGGAGATTACTTGAAAATAAAAGCTTTAAAACAAAACCAAACCTCAGATCTAATCATGTCCCATACACCTCCTCCATACTTTTCCATGACTTCCCATTGCTGTCAGGATTAGGACCCAAATCCCCACAAGGACTTGCAAGGCTCTATCTCTACAGAACCCTTACTTCTTCTCCAGCCTTGTTTCTGGCCACTTGTGGCTCCGTTTTGTGATCTGGCTGCATAGGCTTTCTTCCATTTCCCCTGATATGCTGTACCAGTTTTGGCTCCAGGATCTTTGCACAAGCCTCAAGGGCTCTTAATCTCCTCTCTCTCCATGCACCCTGGCCTCAGCCGCTTCTACCCCGGTCTCAGCGCATCTGTTGCCTCAACAGGGACATCTTCCTTGTTGATTAACACTGTGATACTACATAGGATCTTTGGTTACATGTCCCCAGGAAGACTCATGTTCATCATCCTAGCTCTTAACACATTTCTCATTTATTCGTGACACCTCTTTCCTGCACTAGACCATATGCTCCAGGAGGGCGGGAACCAATTCGGTCTCGTCCATGACTGTGTTCTCAGCACTTTGAAAGGGTCTGAAACACAGTAGGCACTTGATATGTATTTGTTGAAGCAATGAAGGAATGAGTGCTCTCAAAGACCTTGACTCTTGAGTGTTCCACTCGAATGTGCTCCTTGCTTTCAACAAAATGAACTAACAGGAGACCGTCTGTATTTTGGTTCCATTTCTCTACCCTATAGAGATGGTGATTGATATCTGGAGTTCAAGAACAAGCAGAGTGAGCAGGAACAACCTGCTTAGGAAGTCTGTTCTTGCCTTCGACTATCAGAACAGTGTTATTTTCTTTGGCCCGAAGAAGTCTAAAACCGTGTGTACTCAGGGAAACGGTGTAGACCCGTAGTGTGGAGCCGGGGCCAGGGGTGAGACTCAAATAAATAATCAAGTGGAAGAGGGTTGTGCGAAGCCTGGTGGGGGACATTGCCTTTCTCAGCGGCTGAGGAATTGGAACATTCCCCCTTGTGTCAATGTGGAAGTGAATGAATTAAGTTCCGTTTTATGCTGTGCCTGGAAAAATATCAATGCTGCCCTCACATAGTTTCTGCAAGCAAACCCCAACTGCCACTCAGTCTCAGCCCTGGGAGAGACTGTTAGAGGGAAAAAGAGTCAACATTCACAGACTATGGGAAACACCACTGAAGTGGAAAAAGACTAGAGCCATGGATTTTTACTTTTTTGAGGTTACGGACCCCTTTGAAAATCTGACGGAAGCAGTGGACCCTTATTCCCCTTCATGCTCTTTGACCCTCTGCAAAATATCTCTCTGTATAACATCTTCTCATCCATGGAGACTCCTGGAGGGCCATCGCCTCAGGTTAAAAATTCTAGTCAGTGGGTATGGTTGGAAATCGAGCAGAAATAAGCCAGTAAGAGACGACAAGGAAGCCCAAGTTAGACAAGGCTTGGTTTCAAGAATAAAATAGGAGCACCTGTAATGACGGTTTTGTATTCCTGAAGTTCTTTGCTTTTTAGAATAAGTTGATTGGCAGAGGGCAACCACGTGCACCAGAGTGAAATAAGGCAGATCTCTGGGGCTGGGGGAAGCCACCCTGAGTATTTCCCCGGATTTAGCCAACCATGGTGATCCAGCCACTAAAATCCACCAGGAGGCCAGGATTTTAGTCTGTCATGTTCACCACTGGTCCCCAATGTCTAGCTCAGTGCTGGGCACGTAGTAGGTGCTCAATAAATACTTGTAGAATGGCTGACTCAATTAGTCTATCCTACGTTGCCCCCCTTCACTCTGTCTTCCTCTCCTTCATTGTGTTCTGGATTTATCAGATTTTAGTTTTTATTTATCTGTTCAAGAAATATTTATTGAGGTCGGTGATGTGATGGCTTGGGTTAGCTGAATCCAAAGTTGATATAAATTCTAAAATTACACAAAAACCTTGGGTGGAAAAAAAAGCAGTATTTGTTTTAGCCTCCTGGTGGGCATTAATTGTCCCTAGGCAAGGAATGATGTGAGACTGAAGAGCTCCTGTTCTGGGATTCATTACCTCTAGCTTGAAGTCTCAGTTCTGCTGCTTGGGAGTGACGAAAGCCTCCGTTTTCTCAGCTGTGAAATGGGGTGTGAAGAATTACATAAGGTAATGCAGTGAGAGCACCTAGCACAATTCTTGACACACACTACATGTTGTTTGAACAAATGTCAGACATTTTTATTTTTACCTGACTCCTCTGCCATACAGTCCATTGGTTCCTTTCGGGTCCTCTTCCCTTTCTGAGCCCACAGTTTGGAACCCCAGAAACTGCTGTTAACTATACAGTAGGTCACGTGTGGCCTCTAAAAAGTACCAGAAATATTCAATTATGCCTATATTTAAGGGTTGGGGACATTACTAATTTCCTCCCATCCTATTTTTCCGTAATTAATAAGCATGTACGACTTCATAATTTTGAAAGGACCAAATAAGAAAAAATACTGTAATAAAAGCATGTTTATTCCACGTTGCTAAATTCAGAGGTAGGAAATGAGAACGTTTTATTGTGTCTGGTCTGTAGGATCAATTCTAGGAAACCAGGAGGACTCAGTTTGTCCATTATGCGGCCCAAATAAAAATGCCCAGACACAGGCACCACGAAAGGAAGGCTGCGTCCCTGAGTGGGCATGGCAGTGCTCTTCGGGTTAGTACGTGTGGGGCTGGGAATGGGGACTCCTGGCTCCATCTCCCCCCTCTCCCGCTGCCCAGCTCCGTGTGCGACTTTGGGAAAATTTCAGCCCAATCAGTAAAGCGGGAGAGACGAAAGGAGAGACTTCTCCTCACAGATTGTTGCGGGAACAAATATCGAATACTTCACGGGTCCGAGGAAGTCTTCCATGCGTTCTTGTTTTCTTTCTGGTTCTTCAGTAGCACCAGTGAGGTCATCATCCTTTACATTGTATGTGTGTGTGCTTTGCACATGCGTGTGTATGTAAGTGTATATATAAATGTCTGCACTGTGATGTCAGATCATCATCTCGACCCGATCACGGCCAGACTAGAACCCTTGATTTCTCAAACCCAGCCGGCCAGCTGCTCCTCCCTCAGTCTCCTGCACGTCAGGAAATGGCGCCAACGCTCACCTAGTTGTTCCGCCTCAAAGCCTAAGAGTCGTCCTTCGCTCCTCTCTCTCCCTCACATCCCATATCCAGTGCGACGACTCTGCTGATGTGTCTCAGAATTGGCCCCTTTTTCCGACAGCCACTGCCCCCACCCCAGACAGAGCCACCGTCCTCTCACTACCATGAAGGACGACCCTACGGCCACCCCCCTACAGGGGAACCCGAGTGAGCCTGACACACGTACCTTGGGTTGTGCCACGTCCTTGCTCAGAAGGGCCCGGCTGACCATGGCTTCCTGCGATGTTGGAGACCAGGTGCTCACTCTCCTTCAGGTACTCTCTACTGGGGAACAAGCAGACCTCTTCTGTCAAGGGCCAGGTAGGACATATTTTGGGTTTCACAGGCCACATGGGAGTCTGTCACATCGTTATCACCTTCTTCTCCTTCATTGTCTTCACTGTTGTCTTTATTTCTGTCTCCATCTTTATTTCCTTCTTCTTCCAACCCTTGCAACATGTCACCCCTGTTTTTAGCTCATGGGCCTACGGGAGCTCACCAAGGGCCGTCCTTTGCAGACTCCAGCCTGACGTGTGCTGGCCACGACTTTTCTCTTCAGCTCATCTACTCTCGCGTCTGTCCTGCTCTCTCTGGTCGGGCCTCAGTGGTGCTCCTGCTGTCTTAGAGCAGCACCTGGACCGGATTCTGTGCAGGGCCTTTGCTGTCCCGTCCCTCTGCCCCCGATGCTGTCCCCTCAGGTCTGCTAGGGGGCACACTTGCTTCATTTGCATCTCTGCTGGCAGGTGCCTCCTTGGAGAAGTCTCTCTGAGCTGCCTTTCTCTAGTACTCGCCCCCCCACCCCTGCACCCCCAGGCACAGTCTGACCCTCACCTGGCTATACTTCTTCTAGTACTTACTATACACTTACTTGCCTGTCAGTTTTGCTGCCCTGTGTGTCATCTTCTGTCTATTCAATCCTCGGTCTCCCTAACACCCAGAAAAGAATGGGGACTTGGTGGTCATTGAAAAATATCTGTTGCATACATTAATAAACGTAAGAACAATTCTGCCCGGTCGCTAGTTTTCAAGCCCTGCGATACCACTCGTCCGCGACAAGGCGGCCCTCTTTATGAATCTTCGGCCCCATTGGCTGGGTCTGATGACGGCTCCAAGCTGCACTCTGAGTGGCAGTGAGGACTGGGAGAACCCACTTCTGTGTGCTGTCGGGGTCTGCAGGACGAATCTATGTGCGAACCTGGGTGTGGGGAGGACCAGGGGGAGGAAGGAGAGCAAAGCCAGACTTTGAAGTGAGGGGAACTGCCCAGCTCTCAGGAAACTGAAGTCATTGGAGCATCCCTGGATGACAAGTTCTATCTCTTGAGGAAGGAGAGAAGCATTTCTTGGAGCCAAAGGAAGAGCGTTGAGATAAATTGTCCTTCCCGGGAACACACAGCCAAGACAGCCTGAAAACCACTTAGGGCAGACATCGAAGGGATGGTGCGTATCGGGCTCAGATGGGGCATGGTGGGAAAAATCTGATATTTCTGGAGCCACTGAATAGAACACGGTGACTCCCAGCCCCAGGCACAGCTCGCCCAGAATCTCCTTCTAAGGACTTTGGGATTGGCAAGTTAGAAGAGTGCCTCCGGAGCAGTCAGGTTTACCCTCCTCCCAGCCCACATTCCCACCCTGCCTTGCTCCCGTCCGGAAGCCCGAGGAGAAGGGGGCTTGGGTCAGCATCACTGCAAAACAGAGGGTAGGCCCCTTCCTGGGGGCATTGCAGGAGGCTGCGCTGGAGGTGTGCTGTGGAGGGGCGTCCTTGGAGGTCTCTGAGAGGACTTGGTACCATGCACCTTCAAGTTCTGGCTCAAGGTCAGACAGTGAGCCTTGGATTGGCCAGTGAGCCTGGCTGTACACTCACACGCCAGGCAGAGACTGGACGAGTCCTGGCCCAGGAACCAGGTCCGTGGGTGAAGAGAGAGAGGAATCTCTTCCTTGTGTGCCCCTTAGGATAGAAACTGGGAGATGCGAGGCAGGGGAGCCTGTGTACTCTCCAGATTGGGGATTTTATGTCCAAGATCACAAGTCTAGCTCTTGATTTGTAGAAAGTAAGATGGCTGTATGATATAAGAAGAAACGCAGTGGTAGTATAAATCAAACTGTCCGTCACAGCCAGGCCTTAGGAGCCCGAGGCAGGAGGTTAATGGTCTGGGATCTGTTGATGGATCCGCCGTGCGATCTTGGCCCAGCCACTTGACCTTTCTGGGCTTCAGTATTTTCACACACACTATGGTCACGGTACATCTTGACGTTGCCATCTCATGAGTTATTGGAATCAAACAAGAGAACAAAGTCTTTGTAAAGTTAGAAAGGCTCTAGTCACATATAACTTGATCCCTAACCAAGTCGTCTGAAGCAGTAAACCAAGAGGACCAATAAACAATGAGCTCGGACCGGGTGCACGCTAGCTACCGTGTCCCGTGTTCATGCATGTTTCACATGGGCCTCGCTGTGGAGACGCTGGCACCCCTATCACTTCTGCGAACAAACAGATGAGGTCATAGACACAGAGAAGTTAAATAACTCGCCCAGGTCACACAGAGAGCCGTGGTGGGCCAGACTCTGAATTCAAGCAGTTTGTCTCTGGGGAGATGCACTGGGAGCTTGCACTGGGACCTTGAGGGCCTGTAGCCCAGATCTCCAAGCTCCCAGCCCAGCCCCCCCCCCCACCCCCGGCTTCCTCGGGGAAGATAACCACAAGTCTGTCCAGTGAAAACAGACCCGTCACTATCTCTTCCCTGCAGAGCCGTCAATCCCTGCCAACCGCGGAGAGACGGGGGGCCTTGACGCAGCCTGATGTTTACCCCTCCAGGAGCCAAGGGTTCCAGTGGGGACGGTGGAGCCCTGCCAGGTCTGGGAAGAAGGCAGAGATGCCAGGGAGCGGGGGATCCTCCGGGTTCTGCAGAGGAGGCCCGTGCGGGGGAACTTCCCAGTCCAGGATGGGCCTCCCTCACTGCACAGTGAGCGGGTCTCGGAGAAACAGAGCCCCGCCGCCCCTGCGTTCTCCAGGAAATCTCCAAAGGCTAGCCAGGGGCTTTCCATGCCCTCCTTAGGAAGAAGAGCAGGAAAAGCAGTCAGCGCCCCCTTCCCTGGGCCCCTCCTTGAGGCCCGGGCGGCCAGTCCGGCAGCCCAGGGCCGAGTGCTCTGCTCCCTGACATGGCACCATTCAGTGGAGTGTGCAGAGTTGGGCCGATGGAGAGCGGCAGACGAGGGCTGCTGGGCATCCTCTCTGAGAACCCCTCAGGAGCGTTTTTGGATGGCCCGGGACAGTGAAAGGACATGAAAACAGGCACAAGAGGAATGATTGAAAGAACCAAGGCCTTTGTCCCGGACAAGAGAAGACCTGGGAAGCGTGGGCACTGTCAGATATCTAAAGGTCTGCCCCAAGGCAGGCTAGTTCAGGGTGCCCTCGGTGGGGTGCAGGGAAGAATGGTGGGGAAGAGCACAAGGAACCCTGCAGACATCTCCAAAGAAGGATAAAGAACTGCTTCGGGGGCAATGAGCTCTCCATCACTGCAGGGATTCAGGCAGAGACAGGAGGCCCTCTTGGAGGGGCCTTGCCAAGTGGGGGTGTGCACCCGGGGAGGGAGACAACTTGGGGATCATGAGGCCTGCCCTGCCCTCTGGGAGCCTCTGGCCCTATGAAGAGAGAGGGGAGGACGTGGGATGGAAATGGCCAGACGTCCTCCGTGCAGGTGTGCTTCATGCTGGCCTTTCCGCCCTTCACCCTGGACCTCAGCTCTCCCTCCTCTTCTGTCTTGGCCCTAGTTCCTGCGATGCCAGGCCTCACTATTACCTTTTCTTCCTATAATAACCCCTGGCCCTGCACCCTGCCCTTCTGTGCCCTGCTCACTGCTGGGTGATGCAACTGGATAACGGACCAGGTGACTCCTTCTGGGGCTTTCTCAAGTGACATGATGCCACTGCCTGGGTACAAAGCTCTTTCCCCTGGAACAGTGGTTCTCAAGCTTCAGTGGGCATCAGAATGAGCTGCAGGCCTTACAAAGCAATGGCAGCAAAGCACAGACTGCTGGGTCCTACCAGAGTTTCTCTTTCAGTAGGTCTGTGTTGCTTTCTAAGAATTTGCATATGTAACAAGTTCCCAGGTAATGCTGATGCTGTAGGACCAGGGACTGCACTTTGTCGACCACTGTCCCACAAGACCTATAATGCCTAGGACCATGGGTACAAGGCTCTGGATTCAGAGAAACCCAGGATGGAATTCCATCATTTATGAGCTGTGTGACCATCAGTAATATACCCAACATCTCTGTGCTTCTGTTACCTGTTTTGGTTACCGGTGATGGTACCGCTTTCAGAGAGTTATTGTGAGGCTCGAAGATGGTGATTTATATACACAGTGTCTTAGTGTCCGGGACATGCTAAGTAGGCAAATGTTCCATAAATGTTAGTGGTTCTTATGATCAGAATAAGACGATGGCTATTTCAGACACTCCATGCCTCCCTCTGTCAGACAGTGGGGTCGGAGCAAAGGCACCTATCGTCCTCCCGTTGTGACCCCTGCATAGGGCCCATCCCATTGTTATTCCTTACCATCTGCTCCGTGCTGGAAGGATGGGGATTCATTATCAGTAAGGCCATCCTTCAAATCTTGGGTTTGGGTCAGGGGCCAGCCACACATTCTGAATGGCTGGCTTTCAGTGAGACTCTGCAGGAGCCGGCCTGATAGAAACCAGATTGTGTGTAGGACACAGGGGTGGGGTCATCTGAGTTCTCCTGTCGTGTTTCTGTTAGAGCCCCGAAGCCCCCATTGTCTCATCACTCCGATTCTGTGGTCTTTGGCCTGATAGTTATAAGGACAGAAGTGCAGGCTTACGTCTCCGGCTGCAGGATCTCAAAATTAAGGAAGCAAATCTAGGGGTGGCTTCAGAGGCACTCAGGCTGCTTTGAATGTTGCTGAAGAGGACCTGCTGGGACCTGCTGGGAAATACATCCCGGGTTCTACCTTGTGGGATACCGGTCCTGAAGTGGGCTCCTTGGAGTAGCAGCTTGAGAAGCACTCTCCCCAAATGGGTCTGCATTCAAATACATTTGGGGGTCACTCCATTTCCCATTGCCTGCTTAGAGCTCCAGGGTGCTCACTAGCATATGTGAGCTTCCCAAAAGTCCTACAGAGAAGACGCACAGGTAAGGCTGTTGAACATCCTCTCGTCTGTTTCCCATCCGTTAATCTTGGGAAACTAGCTCTAGGAATTTACGGTTTTTCAAGGGGCTTCATATGCAGTTTCTGACCTGATTTTCAAAATAATCCTTAGAAGTCAGTATGTTCGTACCCATTTTACGAAGAGGAGGCCGAGACGCAGAGAGATTTACAACTTGCCGCAGGTAGCAGAGCTATTTAAAATCCTATCGACAATTGCACGATCTGAGAACGAATTCATGCATTTGATGGACGTTTGTTTGTAGTGGCAGCAATCACTAAGACAGAGCACAACCAAAAAACAAGCAAAAAAAAAAAAAAAAAAAAGACCCCACTAACCGGGCATGGCAGCTGTTATTGATAAAAACCCTTTCAGTGAGGTATATTTATTCTACTTTTACCCTTGGACTCACCGTATGAGTACAATGTCACTGCGCAGAGACAGGACAACACAGGTGAAGAATGTCAATTCTGTAGCCAAACGGTGTTTAAAGCCAAGGAGCGTCACTTACTAGCTCTGTGACCTTGGGCAAGTTACTTAACTTTTCTGTGCCTGGTTTCCCCTCCGTGAAATGTAACTTTAACACCTATAGCTTAAGGTTACTGTGATGATTCATGGAGATACTCCATGCGGACCTCTCAGAATGGCCCACAACCCAGAAGATGCACTCAGGAAAAGATTAGCTACTGCTGTTGCTATTACTTCTGTTAATAATAAGAATACTATGTAAAGTCCATGTGTCTTGAGAACCCATGGAGAGGGCATTTACACTGGAGCCCGTAGGTCCGAGACTTAACATGGGCTGCTCATTAAGCAGCTGGGCAACGTTGGGCAGCTCGTTTTAACCTCTCTGTGCCTCAGCATGCTCTTGGGAGAATGGGATCACACCAAGCATCCTGCTTAGTTCACAGAGTGCTTCTAAGAATACCCGCCTGGCTAACGATGTGGAAGTGCTTTGACACACATAGAACTAGGTCATCGCGAGTTCTCCACGTCCACAGCTGACGGGAGCATGCGTGGGGAGGAAGGGCGCCGGCTGGGAAGAACCACTCTGCTGGTTGTGTGCTAGGATCTGAGAGATGCCCACAAGTGCTGAGGCCGTTGGGTCAACAGCAACAGTTTCCTGGGCCTGCACGGAAGCCAAAAGCCAGTCATTAGCAGTGCCGAGAGAGTTTTCCTTTGCTAAACAATGGCGCCCTCATTCTGGGATTTCCCGGGTTGTCCTTGTTGACTTTGGAATAGAGGGTGATTGTGTACACACACTATGTCGGCCGGTGCGTCTCAGACATCTGTTTCCTCCTGTTTACCCTCATTCGTGTGTACCAGACCCACAGTGCCAGCCCCGAGCCTCACCCTACTGGCACTCATCACAGGTACCCTCTCCTGGGCAGGGGGAAAAGGGAGTGTGTGTGTGTGTGTGTGTGTGTGTGTGTGTATGCGTGTGTGGGGGTGTAGCAATCTCCTGTGAAATCAGGATGCCTAACAAAAGTGGAATCAATTTACCTGCTGCTTTTGTTCCAAGGGAAAAGCCTTGAGAGCCCCCATCGGGGAATAATATTTAACCCACTTCGAGGGCATTTGCGTTCCTTTCATCTCTCAGTCATGAAAAGCAGTGGCACTTCCTACAGCACTAGTTTATTAGGGAGGTGCTGAGTTCCTCAATAGTGCCCAGGAAGTGTAGACCACAGCCCCTTGGGAAAGACGCTGCCTCTTAAATTGCTAACCTTAATCCCCGGTGACCAGAACTGGCCCAGAATGAAAGGGCTGATCCCACGGGGAAAATAAAATAAGCCAAACCACACCACCCTCTCCCCCACCAAACCACAACCACCGAAAACTAAACAAACCAACGCAACCCAGTAAGGGTTTGAGGACGACTCCGTTCCAGACCGTGTCTCTGAATCATTTGGTTGCAAAACCGGAACAGAAGACGAAAATTAGAAACCATTGAACTTCCTTAAGTGTTTTGACAATAGCTATCCATATTTCTGTGCCCGAAGGTCTGTGGCAAAAAATTTTTAAAACTTTTTTATTTGTTTTGTTTTGTTTTCTCTTTGAACAGTTTTGTTTCACCTCCAACTGTGTGGGCTGGATAGGCCTCAGTGGGTCTTTAAGCTACCTCCAAAAATGTCTGTGGTCCCCACGCCCCGACACCTCACTGGGGTCAAAGCAGGAGCTGCAACCCCTCAGAGGACAGGAGGAAGAGGGAGGAGAGAGGGCTGGCAGCATGGAGCCCCTTCAAAGAGGGGTCAGAGGTCACCCAAAGATTGCACAATTTCCCCCCTTATCTGCTTCATTGAAGTAGTGGGAGGGGAGGGGGCTGGGAGAGGAGCCCCTGGGCCTGAGATGTTGAATAGAGCAAATAAATACCAGGGGTACCTGGCAACCCTGGGATCTGACGGAAAAGCATGCCCGTTCTTCCAAACTATGTCCTAGGCGGCCTGGGACCACTTTGGCTGCTTTGTATGTCAAAAGCCTCTTTCCTCCCGAGCTTTAAAGTTGGTCTTTAATTATTCATTCATTCTTCCTGAAATTTAGTGTTTGCCCTAAGCTCCTATGTTTGGCAGTGTTTGGGAGGCTATAGGGAAAAATAAGACGTAATCCTCACTCTCCAAAAGCTCTTCTTCTAGTAGGATTTAAAAGGAAATGTCCGGTATCCAGATTCCCAGCAAGCAGGCGAATCTTTAGTCTGGCAAGGTCACCATGGATTTTGGAGAGCCCGCCCGAGATGCTGTGGTGCCCTTTTTCCAGCCTCCCAACTCTGGGTTTCTTTTCAGTGCATTCCACACAGTAGGGCAGAAGGTGTCCTAGAAAAGGGACCCAGATTTTCCTGGACAATTATTGGGGCTGGGGGGCTGGATGAACTTTAAGCCCCTATAGTCCTGACCTTCTGAATATATTCATTCCATCTGGTAATACCAACAATGAACCAAACACTGTTTTCAGTGCACAAAGACAAATAAGACAGAGTAGCTATTCCTAAGTGAGTTACAATCCAGTGGTAATAATCCTCATATCAATACTAACACTTATAACAGCCAGTGAGTGTACCCGCCCCCAACCACAGAAGGTGGAGGATTCCAAAGAGGGGCGAGAAGGCAGAAACAAAGAGCTGGGGGCCCCAGAGGAGAGGAGAATGAGTTCTCAAAGGGGAGGGTTCGAAGACAAGTTCACCAACTAAGTTAATTTTGCTCAGGATCCCAACAGACCTTCACAATATCATTTGGCCAAGAAAGGAAGGAAGAGCACTTCCATGTGGAGGGAACAGCCTAGGCAAAGGTCTGCAAGGGAGAGTGAGCAGCCCGCGGGGACACGGGGAGGGGCCATGGGAGACACTGCCCCACTCAGGCCCTGACCCCCCAACACTGAAAGGAAGAAAGTGAATTGTGGGGGAGCCAGAAAGCGACAAATTAAACCCTGTTCAGGGAACACACTGAAGGCGAGATGCCTGTACATAATTCTTCATCTCACAAAAAAAGAAAAGGCGTGGGGGAGGGAGAGAAATCCTTTGCTAGCCCAGCCCTGCCCAGCCCTTTCTAGGGGCGTATTCATTCATTTGTGGGCTTGTCAGTGTGACATTGTGTCTGCCCTCCTGAAAGCCATACATCTTACTTTCAAACCCGCCAATCGCCTTGGACCCCCCGCAGACCCCAATGTTCCCAGTGACCTTTTGGCAGGGGGCTCACTCCCCTCCAAGGCTGGTGGAGGGGAGAGGGCACCTCCTGGGGGTGGGGGGCTCACCCTCCTGGTCCCAGCTTTCTGCTCCAGGAAGGATTAGTGCTTTTTGTAAATTTGACTCTCGATTCCTGAAAAGCCTGCCAGCTGTGTACCTTCCACGAGTCTTTTCATTTTTATGTCTTCCTCCGTATCCGAGATCTCCAGGCCCTCCCAGAAAGGGAAGGAGACTTCAAAGAAGCCGTAAGCTACTTGCCAAAATGTCTGTTTGCAGAGTGTCTTCATCCTCCCAGAGATGGCATTTCTGAGACTGCCTTTCCTGTGTGTAGTACGACAATACCATGGACACGACAGAGGCAGGGGGTGGGCAGCCGACCCCGGGGATGCTCCCGTCTGGCAGTTCCGGAGCGGGTCTAACGGAGCCAGTGACTCTCCCTCTCTGAGCTTTTATCTGCAAAATGGGGAAAATCACTTTTCTCAGCATTGCTTTGATGAGTAAGGAAAGGTGCCCTGTGCCATGCTTAGTAAATAGCAGCAAATAGGCCTAGGATCTTCCTTTGACGGGCGATGCTAAACTCTTCTGTGCTGTTTTACTATTCAAGCCCAGTTATCTAGGGAAAAAATAACAGACTCCCTATGTTAAGCTGTTAGCTTCTTTCCTACGTCTGGGGTGGCCCACTGCCCCCAGTCTTTCCTGTGTCATCTTTGTGCCATGTAAAAGCCGACATCTGTCCTGTGTGGGTGGAAAGGCCTCAGCTCACGTTCGGGGCAGTCTAGAGAGCCCATTTTGTCTGATGTTCCCCAGGCTGGCCCCCGCCGTGTCTGAACTCTTCCCCATTAGTCATTGCTTTGGCTGAGGGAGTGGAAGACCCCCGTTAAGCTGGAATACGTTATCTGGGAAACACATTAAGCCATTAACAGCTGGACACAAATTAGTTTATCAGACAGGGGCCGGACTTGCAGAATGTAGGAGGGAGAAGGGACTTTACAGATGATCATTTTAGAGGTGAGGGAAGGACGTCCGCGAATGAGCAGGTTTGGGGAATGGGAGTACCAGGCCTTGAAGCCTGCTTTCTGGTTGAATCTCTTCCCCATCTTCCTTCTGCCTTGAGGAACAAGAGAGACTCCAGCTTTCATTCAGGAGATACTTATCACAGGTCTCCCTTTGCAGGGGAGGTTCTGAGAATTCAGAGAAGTCTAAGAGTAGGGAACACAGACATGGAAGGAAGCCAGGGTTGAGCGATGGGGGTCGCATCCCTTGGATGCTGGGAATGGGAAAGTCTGGAACAGGATACTATCGGCAAAGGGCAGATCAAGCCTCTGGGGCGGGGGCCAGTGCCACCAAGGGTTGCACAATACTGGAACCTAGGGCCCTACCTTGTGGCTGTCATGAGAATCCAAGACAGGTCACGACCAGGGAGCTGGGCTAACCTTGGGGTCACTGTGTGCAGGGGTCAGCACTGAAGAGGCAGGTGCAAGGAATGGGTCAGAAAGCCAGGAGCTGAAAAAGGAGGCCCACCGTGAGGAGGAGGACCACACATTCAGGGCAGACCTTCGCAAGCATTGTTCCCACTACTTTGTCCCGTGTGGTCAACAGGGGCTGATCTCTTTCCCTTAACTCACATCAAAGGACTTGGTGGGAGACCACAGAGATGGGGGAAGGAGAAGAAAGGTGCTGGGAGAGGCAGCTTGGGGCATGATGAATAGCTCTCCAAGATGCAGGAAGTTTTAAGGAGGTGCTTCTGTTTCTGAAAACCTGCACGGTCCTGACACCTGCTTGGGTGAACTCAAAGTCATGGCCTCCGGGAGCCACCCGCTGCATCAGCAGATGGCTGGTGATGTTGGTGTCCTTTTCTCTACACCTATCCTTATCCAGATCCTCATCCTCTATCCCCTGCATGGTTTCAACAGCCTTCTAACTGGTCTCCCCCTCTCCAGCCTCCACCTTTGCAAACTCGCCTTCTTGCTGTTACTAGAGAGGTCCTCCTAAAATGGGGAGTCAGGCACATCCTTCCCCTGGTTTATAAGGATGAAGGGTAGGATTCCCTTTACAGCCCCATTTCCTGCCCCTCGATCTCCTCCTTCTGACCACACAGCACCCGCCATGCGTTTTCACCACTCTATACCCTTGCATGTGCTATTTCGCCTTCCTAGGATGCTTTCCTCCTCTTGCCGAACCTGCCTTCATCCTTCCAGATGGAGGTCAGTGCCACCTCTGTTACTCCAGGCTTGCCAGTCTTGGCTGTAGCTTTTTTCCTTTGTGGCCCAGCTGTACACCATACAACCCTCCTTTGTAGCACCTGTCACAGTGCACTGCAACGGTGGGTGTATGTGCCCGTCATTCAACAGACCGTGTGTGCACGTGGTAGGGAGTTCTCCCTGATTCTCAGTGCCCAGCACAGCGCTGGGTGCATGCATAGGGTAGATGTTCAAGGAAAGTTTGCTAAATGAGTTAGGATACCTATGGTCTGAAGGGTGTGATATCTGAAAGGCAAGGCCACAGGATTCGTTCTTTTTTTTTTTTTTTAAAGATTTTATTTATTTATTTATTTATTAGGAAAGAGAGAGAGTGAGAGAGAGCAGGTCAGAGTGAGAAGCGGACTCCCCATGGAGCCGGGAGCCCGATGTGGGACTCGATCCCGGGACTCTGGGATCATGACCTGAGCCGAAGTCAGTCGCTCAACCAACTGCGCCACCCAGGGGCCCCGGATTCGTTCTTTTTAATGAAAGCTCGTTACCCTCTCTACCCCCAACCCCTGCTTCTGCCTTGCACCATGAGTGGTATTTTACACCTTGACCAGCAAAGATTTTGATTGGGAACTAATTGCTCATTGAGTGACTTTCTGGGGATATGTAGTGTTCATGTTTTGGGGTATCCTAGAGAATATGATAAACCTATAGATACTTCCCCAGAAAATGCACCAATGCCCAGTCTCACGGTATTTTCATACAACCAGGAGGTTTCTGGACCGCACATCCCCCCACCCAGCTCCAAGACTCCTGGCTTAACACAGCTGTCATAGACAACTTGTGTTTTGCTCTCTTGGCCAATAAGTTATATCCAGCTTTATTTTCAGAGGAAAAAAATAGTTATTTTAAAATCTTGTTTTCCAAATATAGGAATATACTTTAATATGGAATACACTTTCTCACATGACATATGCTAACCCCCTTCTGTGTTTCCCTAGGATATACCCCTTCCCTTTAAGCGGCAAATCTGCCTGCCTATGTTTCACTCGCCAGAAAGATGCATGGAGATGCACGTAACACAGTCTTGCAGTCACTCCGTCTCTGTCAGGGCCCTATGTTAAGCTGTTAGCTTAACAGGCAGGATGTGGGATATGCCCTCCTGGTCTGGCTCTGTCCTTTTGCAGAGGAAGCTGCAGGAACTTAGGACATTGTCAACAGACTTTCATTTGGGAAACATCTACTGAGCTCCCACTCTGTGCCGCACACTGTTCCAGGCACTTGGGGATACCACAAGGGAACAAAACAGACAAGGTCCCTGCTTTCATGGCATTTATAGCCCAGTGGGACAAGGCAGACATTAACAAGAACGTAAGTTAGCTACGTTCACACGGTGAACAGGACAAAGGAAAGACAACAGTAATAGAAGAATATGGGAAGGAGAAGGTCACTGCATGAGCAGTCAAAAGGCCCTTTGAGGAGATGACATGAGAACTGAGGCATAGGCAGGTCTAGGGGAAACAGTGATCCAGGGAGAGACACTGTCATGTGCCAAGGTCCTGAGGTGGGAAGGATTTCAATGTGTTGGAGAAAAAGAAAGACCGCCACCTCCGCCACCCCACCACCGTGGCTGGAGCACAGTAGGCAAAAGGAAGAGGCTAGGGGGTGAAGTTGTAGGCCATGAAAAGAGTTGGGATTTTTCACCTGTGAGGGGAAACCAAATCCTGAAAGCTTTAGGCAGAGTAACATTTTGATCTAATTGGCATGTTTGGAAAATCACTTTTAAAAGGTTTGGACCGGTGTTACCACTTCCCCTCACTCTGAATAGTTTTGACTACTGAAATGTATGTGTAATAAAGCAATTCCATGAATTCTCATCCCAGCTTTCTATCAGGTATTCATCCGAAGATGTCGCCACCGCCGGAATCGGACAAGCCCTGAGGGCTGGGTAGCCCGTGCCATCTTGCCTTGATTCCTGAGCCTTTTCAGGGTTCTGAAAGTCTCCGCGGACCCTGCCAAGGCTTGGACTGGGAGGGGAGGACGTGGCTAGCCCCCCACAATCTCAGAGGAAGACACAAGGTAGAGGGGGCAGGCCCAGAGAAAGAGCCTGTGGCAGGTGGGGCAGGCAGAAAAGGAAACAAAGGCCACAGTCTCTTCCCCTGTCTGCCTCCCCTGTCATCGCCTGCCCCCTCCTGCTCCCCGAGGGCCACGGATGTCCTCTCTGTGGCGGTGGCCAGGTGTGTTTGAAAACACTCGAGCCCCGTCCTTCACGTAGCAGGAAATAAATGTTGCTGGGGAGCGGCGGTGGCTGGGGCAGGGTGTGGGCGACCGTGTGTGCGGTGGGGCGGACGTGGTGGGGACAGTGCCTCCATCCCACAGTCACAGTTCCAGCTGCTGGGGGGAGGGGGTGACCCCGGAGGGCTTACTGTCAGACAACTTGGGTGAGTTGAACCGAGAGCAAATGCACACGGAGCCGGGCACGCGTGGGGAGGGGCGCTGGCCGTGTCCGGGCTGAGGACCCGCGAGCCACGGACTGCAGCCCACCCGCTCACCCCCGCTCCCCGCACCGAAACCTTCGGTTTGTGCCAAAGGCGGCCCCGCCTACCCGCTCCCTCCCCGAAAGAGTTAAGTACCTCCCCCTCCAACCATCTTGCCCCTAACCCCGCACCCCTCACCGCGGGGGCTAACAGGCCCACCCGAGCGAGGACCGGGGGCCTCGCCGAGCCGCCCGCGGGCCGGCGAGGGGGCGGGGAGCCCGGCGGCCCCGACTCCCGCCCCCTCCCCGTCGCGGCCCCAGCGGCCTCCGCGCTGCGAGGCGCGGGCGCTCGGACGCAGGGGGAGTTGTTTGATTTGGCGGAGGCGGGGAGGCCGGCGGGGAGCGAGCGGGGGAGGCACGCGAGCCGGGCAGCGCGGGCGCCGGGCTCTGAGCCGGGTCCCCCCACCTCCCGCGCGCGCGGCAGCGGCCGGGGCGGGGGCGAGGTGGCCGCGGACGCCGGGGATGCCCGAGGGGCCGGGGCGGAGACAACGACGGGACGGGACGGCCCGACCTGCCGGGCGCGCGGGCAGGTGCTTCGGCCCCCTCCCCCTTTTTCTCCTTTTCCTCCCCCCTTCCCTCCTCGCCCTGAAGTAAGATGAGCGTGATGCTGTGGCGCTGGGAACAGAATAACACCACCATGAAGCTGGTAAGGTGGACCGCAGACCTCCTCACTCCCGGGAGGGCACTGTTCCACTTTTTATCCCCCACCCCTCTCCCCCATCCTCTTTCGGAATTGCCTCCCAGGACGGAAAGCCCCTGGAATGCATTTCGTACTTGGTGTTTCCCCGTATTATTCTGAAGCTAGATTTCAAGCTTGTTTTAAACCAGGAAAAGTCCATGTGTGTATGTGTGTGTGAGCGATTGAAGGGGATGGGGATGGGCTGCAAGTTCTCCCGATCCCTTCCACCTACAACTTTCTGGGGATCTCCTGGGAATTCCTGGGGATCTCCTGGGTTGCACATGCTGGGGATGGCGTCCTGCGAGTAGGTCTGCGCCCTCACCGCCCTCTGGGGTCAGTGTGGTCTGCACACCCGCCCCCATTGTGTTGAGATAGTTGGGGATTCACGCGGTGTTGATCTCTGCTGCCGTTTGGCTTGTTTGGGGGAGAGAAGAAAACGTGAGCCCAGCTTGAATACGCTTCCAGTCCTGTTCTCCTGCCTCTCACAATGGCTTAGTTTTCTTACTAGCAAGCAAGAGCCACCTCAGCTGCAGGTACTTTTCCCCTCCTCCGTTTTCAAAAATAACCGCTCCTCACTCCTGGGAGGGCTCAGGAGAGCAGCCTTTTCCTCTCTGCCCCAGGAAGCCTGACTTGTTTCTCCAGCCCAAGGAGAAAATGTAATCAGAAGGCTCTTCTCTGAGTTTTGCTTTTGTGATTTGTTTCTTATCTGATGGTTTCAAAGGGGACCCTAATTCCGCACTGAAGTCAGCCAGAGCTCTGGCCAAGTCAGCTTCCCCCTTGGATGTCAGCTTCCTCAGAGTAAAATGGAGCAAGTTCTCACCATGTGTTGCTGATGTGGGGATAAGAAACCATATCTGAAATTTTCCTGGCACATAGTAAGAGCTCAGTAAGGAATAGGTATCATTAATAAGCCGGAATTCATATTGATTGTGCTCTTGAAAGATGCTACCAGAAAAGCCACAGCCGCTGCGTGGAATAACAAGATGCAAAAACAGCCTCAGCTGGTTCCTCATATAATGAACTTATTTGTTCGAAAAATGGCACCTTGCTTTTCCTACTTCTTGTGTTATGTTTGGCCTGTCTAACTTCAAGCTACTATTTTACAGTTTCTTTTCATGTGCTGTAACATTAGCAGACGTTATGCACCTTTGCTGTATTATGTCAGGAGCGCAGTTGCCTAATCCTTTCCTGGAATCTTTCTCCAACCAGACTGTTGTGGGAGAGTCCAGAGTTTCACACATTTTCTCTCCAAGCTCCACCTGAGACACCACTCGAGAATGTAGCACGGGGAAAGGTGGGTCCTAGTGTGGACTGGCTAGCGTGGGGCTGCCAGACCTAGATGCTGCTAAGGAAAAAAGAGAAAAGAAAAAGAATGACTTGGCAGGCAGGGAAAATGTGGGGCATCCCAGGGGACAGAACCTGGCGGCAGGTGGCCGCGGTAAGGGCTGGGATGTCCTCATTGCTTCAACGTAGCTGCCTTTTTGCCCTATGGAGGGAGCTTTCCCTAGTGCGGGTCAAAGGTCAGCCTTTATTGGGTCTGTCTGGGTCTTTCGACCTGGGTCTCACTTTTCAAATGAACTGTGAGGACCACCCAAGGGTAGCTGTGGTGCACAGAGGACTCCCCTACCGGGTGGGGGAGGGGCCGGAGGAGCTCCAAGAACCAGGAAGCCCTGGGGAGGCAGCACTACTGTGTTTGTGCCCTCCCCACCCACTGCCCCCAGACCCCAGGCAGGAATGGTGATGACTACATCTCCACACTCACATAGCCTCTGCTATCCTCAAGCGCGGGCCTCGGCTTTCTTGCAGAATCTTGGCCACACCATTAGTTGAAACATCGTTAGTTTGCCTTTTGCTTGGTCACTGACGGACTGGGAGATTTACCAGTTATCCGTTACTCGGTACTTACTGTGGCCGAGCCCGGTGGTGGTTGGGACGCTGTGCTCCTAGGGAAAGGCTTTGCTCTCCGATGATCCTTGCTTCGAATTCCAGCCTGGTCATTTTCTAATCTTTGAATCAGTTTTCCTCTTTCCCGGGTTGTGAAAGGATGAAATGAGACTACAGAAAGAGGATCCAGCAGAGTCTGAAACAGGGGTGTCTGGACTGGGAACAGCTGTAGTTTGATGATGATGATGATGACGACAACGATTTTCTCTCCATTGTGCTGTTGGGTGAATGGTTTGGTCTTCTCATGAGCTTGGGGAAGATAAACCTTCCTTACCTTTGAGTCATGAGTGGCCCTTGGGAGGAAGGAGCTCTCTGGGAACATCTTGGAGGTCAATTGTGTGTGAATAACGATGGCAGAATGTGGCCGGGGGCCAGAGGTGAGTGTCTGAACTTTTTATCACTGATGCAGTTCAGTAAACGTAAAGTTGGTTAACCCGCAGCTTGAAAATTCACTCTTCGGATTGAATAATGGAACCAAAGGTTTTACTTTATCTCCTGTTTTGAGGCTAATTGGATCAAAATAAGGCCAAGAGTAATTAGAGGCAAAACTTGAATCTTTGTGTGTTATCTCTGCAGGGGAATGTCAGAAATGCACCTGCCCACCTAGACTTGAAGGCAGTAGCCGGCGGATCCTACTTTCTGTCCAAATCCGACCTGACAGGGTCAACCAGGCCTTTGACGGAAATGAGAGGGGCTGACTGCTCAGGCCTAAAACACCCACTGGGAGGGGTAAGCTGGGGGCACACCCCCAGAGCCTGATGTGGGTGGTTCTGACAGACTTATCACCCCTTGGTTCCCTTCTTTTACATTCTTCCAGCTTGGGCAGTGCAGGGAGAAGCAATGAGGCCCCTTCCGGAGCAGTTTATTATCTGAGAAGCAGCAGAGCTAGAGAATGGGGAGAGGAAAGGGCTTGAGAGTGGCCACCCTCGCAGCCTTACCTGGCCCGGGGCACAGAGCTAAGTATTCCAGCTGAGAGACCCGCGGTCCCACCTCTGCGCAGGACGTGCTGTCGCGTGACCGCGGCCAGTTGCATAGCCTCTTACTGTGCAATTTGGAAAGAACTGTAGTCGACAGGCAGTGCGTGGTCGCTCTTAGGATTAAAAGATGGCCCACTGGTGTTGATGTCTGCATGCATGAAGAAAAGACACAATGGAAATACTCCCAGTGTTAACAGTGTTGAGATCTGGGGGTAGATTACCAAGGATTTTTTGGGGGGTGGTTCCTTAGTTTTCCTTATATGCCACATTTTGCCAATGACCATGATAAATGACCTTTATTTATCGAGGAAAGATAAAAAGTAATACTGCTAAAAATAATGGTGTTAATAGCTAACATATGCTGAGCTTTTACGTTACGCCTTATTCCACTTCATCCTGTCCATAACCCGATGCAGTAGAAGCTGTTATTAGCCCCATTATCCAGATGAGGACGTTAAGGCTCAGGGAGTTAAATGACTTTCCCAAGTTCCCAGTAATAGAAACCACTAGAACCTCTGCTTTGGCTGAAGGCAAAGACTGTGCTTTGAAGTCCTCTATTGTAACAGCCCGGGTGTGTCCCGCTGAACTCAGTACATGCTATAGGAGTGTGCCGGGGCTGTGCGGGGCTGGGTGTTTCTCTCTGTGGGTTGCTCCCTGCTGTGCACCCCCCCCCCCCTTTGCTCAGGGAGATGCTATGATTGAGGTGGAAAGGAAAGGGAACACAGTGAACAGGCCGGGACTGGGTCATTGCCCTTCGGTGTCCTGGAAAACACTTAATGGGGCCCTTCCTCAAAATGAAGGCGAAAATGGCTCAGAATGAAGAAGAATTGAGAATAATGATGAGCAGGGAATGTGCCTCTGACCTTTGATCTTTCCCCCCCAGAGATCGGTCAAAGACCCCCTGGGCCCATCTGAAGCCAGGCTAACAAGCAGATTAAAAAAGGTCAGTGGGTTAAAGGGCCCTGGCTGGCTTTGTGTGGTTACGTTGCTCCCTCCCGAAGGCAAGGACTCCATGGACTCTGCAGGCCCTGAGATCCCAGGTTCCGTGATTTCCATACTGTGGTCCCATAGCTCTTGCTCATCTTTCTGTGCATAAACTGATTCTCCTCTTAACAACTTCTAGGTTTTTGGGTTTTTTTCTCAATAAAGCTCGTTTACCACTCTTCTGGAGGTACTCCCCTCTTCTGCTGAAAAATAGTCATTTCCACTCTTAGGGACTTCTAGAACTTTCTCCCGCTTTCCATTAATTATGACTGGCATAGATTTTACCAGTCTCCCAGGTACTGAAATCCTGTCCATTTTCTATTAATTACAAAACATCTCAAGGGAAGAGATTCCATCCTTTCCTGGAGAAACCAGGTTGAAATACACAGAAATGTTTCCATGTGCATTTCTGCTGTGGGTAATGAGCCATCATAACCTTGATACACTTTTCAGAATTGAAACCAAAGCACATAAGGAAGGTTTGACTCTGGTTAATTACTGGAAAAAGAAATAATTAAATATTGGAAAGGGAAGAAAGAAAAACCCTGCAAGTAGTAAGCAGCTTCCTTTTTGATGACATTTGGAGGTAACGCATTTTCCTTCATTTTTGTGTTAATAGAAACATAGAGATTTATAATTGGTCCCTCTGGTGACGCAGCCATCATATTTTTACTTAGGCAATTGTTTTTGCGTGGACTCGACAACAAAAATAATTTTTTTTTTCTTTTTTCAGTTTTGGGCCTGGCCTCTGTCTTATATTGCCAACCACCCAGAAGATGTGTGCGCCGAAGCTTTTCTTTAGGTGTCTAGGGTTGTGGGCTTGTTCGGGACACGTGGACCAGACTGCCTCGTGCTCCTGGCTGGTGACACATGGGCTCGTCCCGGGGCTTGTTCTTTTTGACTCAGCTGTTGCAGACGTGATGTCATAGGAGATGCACCCATGGAGGCTGCGAGGCCGGGGAAATGGGATGAGGGGGTAGAATGAGTTGGTAGAGATTGTTTAAGTGGGAAACAAGAAAGTGTGACGGAGCTATATGGGAAGGCTGGGAGGTAGGAGGGGATGGTCCTTGTCACCAAAGATTCTAACCACATGTGGTCATAATGCCATGGTGTGGGACAGGAGTAGGCACCTGCATTAGATGTGATCTTTGTCATAGCAAGAGAAGGACTGTGTGCCCCCAGGGAACATGGTAGGACCTAAGTGCAAACAAATCCATAGGGAGGCAGGAGCTCCAAACAGGGATTTCACCAGCTCCAGTGTGCATCCTCTCTGCCGAGGGTCCAGGGAGGAGCCTTGGTCCTCAGCTGTAGCTCCTATCAGCTTCCCTGGCACTGTTCTCAAGTTTCCGGAATTGGGACTGCGGACTAAGTCGTTCCTGGTCAGAAACCGTTTGTGGACTCCTGCTCACTAGTGAATGAAGTCTGACTCCTCCATGGCATCTCAGACCCTCTAGGTGCCAACAGTGTTTTAAATCTGACTGTGCAGGGCCTCGACATAGAAGTTGTTCATTCCAATCAGCACGGTCGGCCCTGTGATTTTCCGCTTTTCCTGCTCCCTGGAACTAAAGACCCGCCTCGGGTCCCACACAGCCCTAAATCCTGAGCGGCTTGTGTGTGTTGCCAGAGCAGAGGTTAGGAATATACATACTTGGTCGTCTCCCAGCTCAGCTACTGACTGCAGTGCGCCCTTTAGCAAGTACTAACTCATCTCTCTGAGGCTGTTGTTTCATGGTCGTGACAGCTGTTCCAAACTGGGGCTTCTTGGGGTTGTTTGATAAAATAGATGTCTGTTGAGCGGCACCCAGCACATAGTAAGTGCTCAATAAACGCGAGCTTTTGTTACGACGATGATGGTGCGGTCATACATTCAACAAGTGTCGATGTCATTACTGATGAAACATTTACTACATACCAGGGAAGGCGCTGCTAAACCCAAAGCAATTTTTGCCTGCATGGAACTGGTACAGGCACCCCGCTCTGTCTGCAGTAGGGTGTTCCAGTGAAACCTTGCAGCAAAAATGATGTAAAGTGAAGAAGCAATTGTTATTAATTTGGATGGACATTTTTGTGACTGTTCCCCTACCGAAAGACAATCCGAGGTTTTTCTGATGCCTTAGGACACATCTTGCTCTTAGATAAGCAAAGTAAACCGAGATAGAGCACAGAACCTCCCTGATAAGGTTCAAAACTATGGGGCCTGAAGCTGAAATGCTGAGTGTAGTTCCCAGGTAGGCAGCTTGGCGGCGCCACTTGCCGCTCAAGATAGGCACTGCCTCTGTGAGGGCTCTCGGCAAAACAAAGGCAGAGTGCTCTTTTCGCGGAAGTGAAAAACCTTTCAAATATTTTCTTGGTTAGTGAAAACAGGTACTAATGTAGGTGTTTCATAAAAGTAAAGTGGCATCCCGTGAACCTTATAGAAGTAGGGGATACCTATATTCTAGTAAAGGCATCAGATGACAAAATCTGTATTCCTTTTGCATGGTGCTGGGTGCTATGGAGAAAAATAAAGCAGGGTAAGAAGGATGGGGGAGAGGTCACTGTTTAATATAGAGTAGTTGAGGAAGGCTTCACTGCAAATGTGACATGACTGTAATCATTACTATCACTCCTCAGGGAGGCATTGTAAGTATGTGCCTGTATCATTTATTATCCAAGCCAGGATACTTCTGAGAGTGAGAGGGGGAGCTATCCATCATTGCAGTGGGATATGGGAGTAAACCAGGCCTGTCCTGGGCAAAGTGAGATGCTTTTGTGCTTAAACTTGCTTATTCCAAATATAGAGATGGGCTAGAAAAATAATATAGTGTCAGACAGACCTAAATTCACATCCTGGGTTCTGCTACCTTCTAGCTGTGAGATCTTGGGTGAATCATTTAATCTCTTTATGTGTCAGTTCCCTCATCTGTTGTGCATATGTAATAGGGTTTTTGTGAGAATTAAATGAGGTGAGGCAAGTAAAGCATTCAATGTGGGATCCGACATCTCACAAGCCATCAATAAAAATTCATTACCATCATCATCATCACCACCAAGAACAAAAATTGTTCTTTTTCATACCTTTCACTGTGCTTGGGAAGGGATTAGGGATATGCAAGGTGGATTCATTAACGTTAGGGTTGGAAATTTAGCTAAGCAATGCACTTGGGAGGTGAGCTGCCTTAATCTGGCAAATAGTTGCTTCCATCCATACTCGTAGAAAGTAAGACTCACGGTGCTTGGATGTTGGACTCAGATGGGGGACTTCATGCCAGGCAGCCACTGGAAGAGTTAGACAGTCGAGTCCAGGACCAACAGTCTTGGAAAGTTAGATCAAGAGGGGCCCATGACCAGTGGCCCCCAACAATCCATTTCACAATGGAGGAACCAGAGAGATGAAATGACCTGCCCAAGGTCCCCTGGCCTGTAACCCAGTTTTAATGCATCTGCCATTACCCACCGGCAAACTGGTGTAACAAAGATGATACAGAACAAGAAGGGGGGACATTTAGAATTCCACTTGGGAAAGCCATGTTTCTTTGGAAATGGGCCACAGATGACGTAACCTTGCCATATCCCATTACCCAGTACTTGGCTAATCTTTGTACGAAACTTCTTGTTTTGGTGAAACTTGAGCCTGGAGAAGCAAATTGAAGGACTTACTCTCTCACTATTGAATGCCTACTAGACCTGGGCTAACATTCAATCTAAAGAGTAAGGTGATATTTCCTGATTTCCTGAGATAGCAATGAGTTCATGTTTTGAAATTAAATGAACTGAGTTTATTGTGTCGGTTGGCTTTTTTTTTTTTTTTTTTTTTAAGTGCTAACTGCAGTAGTAAATGTTCTCTCTGCAAAGTAACTTCTGGCCGCTGTTTGGGAAAGAGTGGGGGCTGTAGACACGGAAGTTTGTAGTCCTTAGACGTTGTCTTACTGCCTCCCTGGTTAGGCCCTATTGCAAACTGAGCCACATTGTGATTTAAGGGGGCCCGTTTTTGAATAAATTGATTTCTAACCCACGACAATTTGGGGACCACTAGGTTTTTCCTCCATTGCATTTCTGGAATACATCCTATATACTCTCTTCTCTCCCTCCTCCTCAAGATGCTTTTCACTCAGTAAGGGATGGCTGCCTTCCTACCTTACACCAGGTAAGCAGGAGAAAAGTTCTATTCGTGGAGAGCAAGCTGGTCCACAAAGGAAAAGAGCATGAATATCATTAGATAATGCTAGGCATTTGGAGTTTGGTACATTTGCCTTTCACTTAATTCCTGGGAGTTCCCTATAAGAAAATGGAGATTGATGTATGACTGAAATAGGCTTCTTCAAGGAGACAGTTGGATTTTCCAGGCCATATATGGTGCAGTTTCAAGAGATTTCAGGAGCTAAACCCAAAGATTATGTCACATAATCACAGTAGCCGTTGTGGATAAAGAATCCCATTTCCCATGCCCCCTCTTGGATTCAGCTTACCTTGACTCTGCAGACACCTATTAAAGCATAAGCCCTGGTTGGGGGTGGGCGGGAGGGTTGAGGGGACACAGCAGTTGACTCCCTGTCATCTTTGCATTCCCCACCCCTATGCAGCACTGGGCGCACACTGTGTGTTCAGTTACTGGGGCAATTCTAACATCACTATTCTGATTTGTCAATACCACACAAGGTTGAATCACCTAAAATGCTGGCTTGTGCACTGGAAGGTTAATGAAATAACTCAAGTGAGTCTGAGCAGTAGCTGGCCGGGGTTCCGGGGTGCCGGTCCGGGCTGCAGTCTGGCTCCCTTGCAGTAAAAGTCCACTCCAGACTTAGTGCTTGAGCGTTTTGGGCTCTGAAGCCGCGTGGGACGTGTAAGACGGTGGCAGTCGCTGTAGGAGTTTCCCGCCGTGGTGGCTCCTGCACGGGTCCCCGGGGAGATAGGGCCCGCGAGCACAAGGGAGGCGGAGATCCACCTTGCACCTTCCAGGGAGGCGGGGGGTGGTCACTTCCCTGTCTCCTCTTCCTTCCGCGCCACCCTCTTTCGCGCATGCGCAGACGCACAGACACACAACGCAAGGTCTTTACTTACTGTCCTCAGAAACGGAGGTTCTGGACTGAAGTCTGGAGCAAAGATAGGCTGTTTGTTTCGGAAGTGAAGCTAACATGAGGCCCAGCTGTGTGGGGCTTCTACTGGGCGTCCCAGGCCGGTAGTTGCCGACTGAAGGTGGAGGTTTCGCTCCACCCCGCGTAGATGTGGAGGTATCGCCGTGCTCGGGCAGCAGAGGAGTGTGGGGGTCTGGTTGATTCTGATAGTTAATGTCGCATTAGGAAGAAGAAACGCAGCAGCCCGTTCCACGTGCCCTTCGTTGAATTTCTTGGCCTCGGACTGTCAGAACAGTGGTTTTCCGGTTACTCCGGGTTGTCAGCGTTTGCTGTGTCCCACATGCTGTGTTCGGTTCTGGGGAATGCAAAGACAAGGGAGATGCCCTAGCCTTTGTCCCGGGGTTCATGCTTTGGTGGGCTTCTCGAGACAAAGTAAGTGAAAGCTGAGGCGTTGGCATGGGAAGGGCATTCTTTGGGTAGGGGTGCTGTGGTGGAAGCGGAATCGCCGGGGCTGGCCGGCTGATTGTCAGGGGCCTGCAAATGAGAAGGGGCGTTTAAAGATTCTTGAGACTTTTAGCCTGGGACATTTGGACTATGGCACTCATTACTGAGGGGAGTCAGAGACTCGGGAGGAGCAGGTTGGGAAGACGGGAATGAGACATGATGGGTTGGTCCTGCGGGACCATGCTGGAGGTCATTTATATCATTTTCCAGGCTTTATTGAGTGCTTATCTAAACTGTGGTGCACGCTATGCAGGGGGTTGGGAATACAGCGTAAATCAAGACTCGGTCTTCGTCCCTTCTCCTTCCTAGGGACGGAAACAAGTGGCCTTTACTCACCTGCTGAAGCCCCTTTTTGGTAAGCACCTTGTAACTCCCCAACTCCAGGACTTCTGATAAATTCTAAAGAACATGCCTTAGGCCTGAGTCCAAAGGAAGGCTTCCTGCCTTCCCTCCTATGAGTGGGTCACAGGGTCAAGCTGATGTAACCTGTCCCCTTGACTCCCACATGGAGGTACTAAACAGGGAGGAAAAGGGGGCCAGAGGTGCCTGCACCTCAGAAGTGAAGGAGACTGCAGGGAGCCTAATTCCTGCCTTTGAACCCCCCAGGAAGTTGGGGCCCCTTAAGAGTACTGATCTCTTCCAGGTCAGATGAGACACCACTTCTCCTGTGGGGGTGGAGAGGGAAGCCAGGAATACGGGTCTCGCTTCCTTCTTTGGGGAATCCAAGTGGGATCCTGGGAAAGAGAGAAAAGGGGAGAATTTCCTCACCATGCTCCCTGCCATCAAGCTCTTAACAGACCAGCTGGGGAGGCCAGACTAACACGGGGGAGCACACGTCTACAAGTTACTGAGTGAGAGCCGTGTGCCAGCTGCTTGCACACGGAGGGAAACCGTGCATGCTGCGGTCTGAAGCGGAACCTAGGGATCATCCAAAAGGTGTAGATTAATTGCTGCAGGAGATCAGAGGGAGGCAGCCTGTATAGTGCATGGATTCTGGAAACCAAAAGAACTTGGTCCAAATCATTACTTAACTTATCTGAGCTTCAGTTTCTGTATCGGGAAGGTGGGTGGAATCTGGTCCTGCCAAGGATGTCAGAAATCGTAAAAGAGCTATGTATGTGAGAACATGACAGCTTACCGAGAGAGGGCTGGCACATAGCAAGGGCCTCAAAAGTGGGACTTCTCCGACTCCAGACCCAGCCAGGAGGGGTGTCCTTGGGGAAGCCTCACAAATCTAGGACCGGGTGCCGGGCCTGCAGAAGGAGAATTTGGAGCAGGAGAAAAGAAAGGGTTGCAACTGGGTAAATGGCAAGTGTAAAGGCTCACATTTTTTTGATTTTATGAAATTTCTTTCACAAGTTAGCAGGAGAGAGGATTATGAGTAAGACCACTTGGTTTTCCCAGCTCAGAGGGAGAAGACCCGCTCTCTTCTCAAAGGAGCCAGGATACCAGTCTCGCTTTTTGACTTTCTCCATTCTGAGCAGTGTGGTTCCAAGGACAATTTCACATGAATATTTCAAATTTAATATGTCCCAGATGTGGTGCTAAGTAACCCGTCCGACTGTCTCCCCACCTCGCTCTCTGCACTTGTGTAAGCCAGGTTTTCTCAGCCATTTGGAGCACAATAATTATTTGTCACTGGGGCTGTCTTGGGCAATGTGGGATGCAGAGCGGCATCCATGGCTTCTACCCACTATAGAATATTTAGTAGCAACCCCTAGTGGTGACAATCAGAAGTGTCTCCATGAATTTCCAGCATCGCTGCTGGTTGAGAACCAAGGCAGCCAAGGGTCCTGCCATTTACCAGCTGCTCAAGCCAGAGCATACTTCCTCACTGGAATCCTTGAGTCCTCCTTTTCCTACCCACCTCCTCTCTCTTCTGTATCCTCTTTGGTTACTCCCCGGCCTCCAGCTGCACCGTCTGGCCTTGAACTTACTAAGTCTTTCCTGCTTAGGGGAGTGCGCCTGTGCTATTCCCTTGACTCGAGTCCTCTTCCCACTTTTCACATGACTGGCTCTTTCCTAAACATTGGTTCTCAACCTGGTGGAGCTCCTTCATAGAGACCTCCCCTGACCCATCCATCTATCTTGTAGGTATTCTTTTCAAAATCTCAGTCCCTTGTTTTCTCCTTCAGACACCTCTCTCAGTAATCAGCTGTCTCCTTCATCAGATTGCTGCTGGTCTTCGTGAAGGCAAGAATCATGCTTGACTGTTTTTAAACGTGTCTCTACTACCAGGCACAAGATAGGTACCTGATATGCGTGGACTAAATAACTGAATTAAGGAAAAGAGATGCCATTAATCTAGTTTAAAATTGGTAAGACCACATCTCTGGAATTAGACTTCTGATAAAATAAGGAATCTGCCAGTTTTCTTCTTTGAACCTCTCAGGACTGTCGGCAAATGCCTGGTAAGGAGTAGCGGCCAAAGGGCACCTGGGTGGCTCAGTCAGGTGGGCGTCTGCCTTTGGCTCTGGTCATGGTGCGGGAGTCCTGGGATAGAGCCACACATTGAGCTCCCTGCGCAGAGGGGAGTCGGCTTCTCCCTCTCCCTCTGCTCTTCCCCCTGCTCATGCTCTCTCACTCACTCTCTCTCAAATAAATAAAATCTTTAAAAAAAAAAAAAAAAAGCAGCTGCCGAAGAGATAGTCATTGAATAAGTAAATCACTTACTCTTGTATAGTAAGAATTTAAATAAAAATCATGCGCATGCATAATAATTAACATAAGCAGACTTTAAGCAAGTAGTTGAAACCCCAAGATTACTCTTTGACCTTCCCAGACCTTTACAGGGAAGGTTTGGTCCCCCCACCCTCACCCCTAGCTCCAGGTCTAAGACGCTGACGCTATTTTCAGACGTTACTGTGGCCAGGACATACACACGGCACACCGCCTGGCCCACAGTACCTGTTCAGTGCACGTTTGTTGACTCGACTTGAGTCCAGGCACTGAAGAGAAAGAGAAGAGAGTTAGGCGAGCTGGTGTACGGGGAGGCGTATGGGTCTCACCTTGGAAGTGAATTAGGAACTCAGCAGGTCTTAATTAGAGGCAGACACATTTCTTAACCCCTGAGAATTTACTGTCCGGCGGGAGAGGTGCAGCCTTTGGAACACGGGATAGCGTGTAAGTATACTACACAGCACGGTACTGTTTGGAGTATCTTCTGAGATGCTTTGAAATCAGTATTAGGGCCTTTTTTCTTCTCTCTGGACCAGACTCCACTGCAAGAAGCATGGAGAAGTAATGAAGATTCTTTACATTCTCAGACTGCTTTCTGGGAATCCTGCAAAGTCCCGACTTCTTCTCTGATTACTCTTCTCATGGCTGAGTTCAAGAGCATTTTGCAAACCCGGACTTTGAATCTGGGAAAATGCTTTATGACCATTTTTATGACCTCAAAGCAACCCACTAAGGCAAGTTATTTCCCTGTCTTTGCCAAAGGGGAAAAACCAAGGACCTGGTAAATTGCCCAGGATCTCCCAGGCTCAGATGCTCACTTGCGGGCCGGCCCTCATACATACCCTCGGCCGCATGCCGGCTCCTTCCATTAGACGTGCCTTGGCTGCTCTGGGAAGGGCCTGTCAGCAACCTCAGCCCACATTCCCATGGACCTCATGGTCTTCCTCAGGAAGGGGGAAGGCCCATTTCAAAAGAACCATACACTGTTAAAGCTGTAGGTTTTCAGTGCAAAGTTCTAGTCCAAACCAATCCTTTTATAGTTGGGCCAACTGAAATCCAGAGAGGGAAAGTGATTTGCTTAAGGTCACAACCCAGAGTCTCCTGACTTCTAGCCCAGTGCATTTTTGATTCCAACACAGTTGTCTCTTATTAGAAAAGTGTCCTCAGCACCCATGAGGTTCCATTTCTTAGAGGCAAGATAGTGCAGTGAGCAGAACAAGGGCTGACTTTGGTTTTTTGGCTTGTTGTTTGTTTGTTTGTTTATTTGAGAGGTACTTAGGGCTCTAAGGACAATGGTCAAAGCAAGGCCTCTGGAGCCAGCCTGCCTTGGTTCACATCCCAGCTCAGCTGTTCACTGTGTACCTTGCTTAATCCGTCTGGGCCTCAGTTATTCTCATCTGTAAAATGGGGATGATCATAGTACCTCCTTAGTGCTGAGGCTTAAATGGGTTAATATATGTAAAGGTCTCAGAACAACCTCTGGCACAGTGTAAGGACTACAAAATGTTGCTCTTGTTGGTGTGAATCCCAGCCGCGCACTGGCTGTGTGACCCTGGGCAAGTTATCTGACCTCTCTGAGCCTCAGATTCCTCCTCTGTAGGAATGATTCTGGCTTAGTGGGATTGTTGAGCAGGCTGGAGGCCGTGCATATGGAGGCACCGGCCCGGCTAGGAGGTGCTGAGTCAGCGGCCAGATCTCTTACTGCCTCCCCAGCGGCGAGGAGACTGGGCTTGTGCGGCAGTCCACATGGCGTCAGCAGCCAAGTTGGTGCTTAAGTTCCTTTCTTTTTCTGTTTGCAAAATGAAGGACTGTTAGGGTTGGTCTGCTGCTGCTTCTGAGGAAGACCTTTCACTTCAGCTGGCATTTGATTAAAGAGAATTTATATATTCCATGAGTCAACAGGTACTGAGCATTTGCTAGGTGACAAGCCCCCTTCTGTGCCTTACACACATCATCTCATTTACTCTGCACTATAGCCCCGTGATGCTAGTGCTATTATTATCCCCACTGTATACATAAGGACCCAAAATCCCCAAGATGGTAACTTACCCTGAGTCCCACCGTTAGTGAGAAGGGGAGCCACACTATTGAACCCAGATCGAACTGGCCTGAAAAATCTATACTCTTAACGACTCACTGCTAGGAACCCTGGTTCTACAACCCCAGGCCTGCAGGGGTTGACGTCACTCCCATCAAGGACACCAGAGGGGGATGGGGCACCCCTCCCGAGTTAACCATTACCACCTCACCAGCTGCCAGATGAAGAGGGCACGGCAAAGGAGCCCCTCCCCGTGCCTCCCCCCCAACCCCACACACTGCGTACGCCAATCGGCTGTAGCCTGTACACGCCAAGCCTGCCATGTTCCCTTCCTGGCCCGGGTGCAGAGCCATGGGAAGCCACCATTGGCGTGGCAGGTCTCCGGGCCCGGCGCTGGGCAGGAAGAAGCTGTGTCTGGAGCTTTCCAAAGGACATTTTCATCTGCAGAGGAGAGAGACCCCATCCCATTGCTGTTGGTGAATACACACAGTAGCAGAACTGGGGTGCTGCCGAGTTCTCTCCTTCCCTTAGAAAGCATTCCCGACTGAGAACATCCGTGACTTTCTTAAGCTAGGTAAGAGTTTGGGGCAGGCAGAATGGTTGGGTTCGAAGCCTGGGCTGTATCCATCCAGACAAGCAGGCACCCAGGCCTCCTGGAGGAGAGTCCGGATGGGAAGAGCAGAGCTGAGGGCGGTGCTCTGTACGTGTGGAAGGCACATGGGACTTGGGATGGACGCCTTTAGATCCCAGCCCTTCTATGCACCAGTTACCTGGCTCTGGGCCTCATTGACTGTCCTCCAGTTTGGAGATGGTCAGTCCTTCCCACCTACGATTTCTAGTGGAGTTTTGTAGAGGCCTTGGGAGAGCAGAGATGCTGACACAGCGCTGAGCCCATAGGAGGTGCCTTGCAGGTGTCCATCTTCTGCCATCTCTGGATCGCCTTGCCGCCACGCCCCCATGAGGGAAGGACTACCATGAGCATGGGGTGTGGGTACCTGTTCTTCACAGGCATGGCTAATTCCTATACCTGAGTGGTGGTGGGAGGTGAGTCAGTTCAGAGAGTGAAGGGAGAGCCTCCCTTTCTGCCTGGCTCCCTAACACACACATACTTAGGTCCAAGTCACAGGCTTTTGGAACTCCCATATCCTGACATTCCTGCCTGCCATCCGTCCCTAGCCTCTCCCCTTTCCTCCATAAGTTCTTCTGGAATTCCAAGCCCTTACTGCCAGGGGAGATCTGGTTCTAAGCCATGGGGTGCGTGGTCCCCTCTCAGTGCCAAGCCCAACTGGGTCTGTCTGCTGCGGGGGACAGCGCTCTCTTTAAATAAGAACAGTTTTCTAGGACCACTGAAGACTCAAGGTCTACTGTCCGGCATGCACCTCAGGCTTGCAGAGGGATGGAGTGAACAAAGCCTCCTGTCTTCCCTGCTGCCACCCCTCTGCTGCTCTTTGAGGAAGCTGGGAAGCAAAGGCCTTCTCTGCAAGCTTGCCAGCCGTTGGGGAACTCAGCCTCTGCCGGGAGCCTCTGGTTTATGTCTCCCTCTGGGACTTCTCCTCTTTATTCAGGACTTCCGGCTTCATTAATAGGTATCTTTAATACTCTTATCTCAGCACGCCTTCTGGGTTTACTGAAGCATAATGCCAGAGCACATTCCTCCTTGGAAGTTACAGTTTGTTCTGGGGAGGTTTCGGGTTCTTAACTTTGAAACCACAGAGTTAGAATGGACTCAGGTTATGGGGGCAGGGGAGAGGCAGAGGAAGACAGAGTGCTCCTGATAGCTTATTTTTGAGTGAGCCGTTTTCTTTAATAAGGATGGAAATGCTGCCCTGAGCTTGTCTTAATGCATATATTTTTTTAAAGATTTTTTATTTATTTGTCAGAAAGAGAGAGAGAGCGAGAGCACAGATGGGGAGCGGCAGGCAGAGGAAGAAGCAGCCTCCCCACTGAGAAGGGAGCCCCCCCCCATGCAGGACTTGATCCTAGGACCCTGAGATCATGACCTGAGCCAAGAGCAGACACCCAACCGACTGAACCGCCCAGGCGTCCTGTCTTAATGTATATCTTATATAACAATTATTGTTACATTTCAAGATGTTTGTTATCCACCTGTGCTTTAGAGCTAGTGGCTGTATGTATATTCCATCTGACTTTCGTGATGATTGAATGTAGGAAAGCCAACCAAATCAGGTAGAATTCCAGCCAAGTCATAATTTATTCCTTCAGGAAGCTTTGATTCAGTGCTAAAGTGTGCCCAGTCTTTACTGGTTGCTTTTCCTCACTTTCTTGGGCCTCTAGTACCATCACCTGGCCCAAGGTTCTTGCACCTGGATTATCCCACTAGCCAAGTACTTGGGCTCCCTGCTTCTGCTCTTGGCCCCAACCCTCCGTCCATTCCTCCCACAGGAGGCCAGAGTGACCTTTGGAAAACTTAGATCATGTCAGTCCCCATTTAAAAAACTTCCTGGGACTTCCCATTGTATATAGACTAAACTCAACCCCCCCATGGTGGCTTGGGAGGTCCCACATCATCTGACCCTCCTGACCCTGCCACCTTATCCCATATTACCCTTTCTCTCCTGTGAGGGCAGGCACCGGGGACTCCTTTCTGTTCTTTTCATAATTTCTGGCCCTTTGCCACCTCCAAGCCTTTGTCTTGGCTGTTCCCTGGCCCTGAATATTCTCACCCAGCTTTTCACATGAAGCTTCCTTCTCATTGTATCCTCAGAGAAGTCTCCCTGACCCCCCAATCACTCAGCCACGAACTTACATCACTCTCTGCCCTTCCATGTGCGCTGAAATTGTCCTTTATGAATGAATGTATAACTTGTTTATCATCTGTCTCACTCAACTTGTGGGTAAATTCCATACCTTCAGGGACATGTCTGATTTTCTACTGAATTCCTGGTACCTAGTACAGTATCTGATCCAAAGGTAGGACCCAATAAATATTTGTCAAATGAATGAGTGACCGAACAAATAGGCAAACTACTTGAGCAGAGTCTTCTGAAATGGGACCCCTGTGTGTAGAGTTGTACGGAGGCTTCCTTCTTCCCTCACCCAAGCCAGCAAGGCTTCCTCCCCCCACCAACTGTTGGGATTCTACACCAGGCATACTGTTATTATACTGGTTATATGGGATCGCAGTGTCTTTCTCACATTGTGGTTCTCACATACTCCCTCAGATGCTGGTTTTATGGATAGGCTTTGTAACTGCTGAAGAACCCAATGCAATTGCTTTATTTAACAGGTGTGGCCTCACCCTCCAAAAATCATTGTGAGCCAACGTGTTATTTATAGTGAGCAGAACAAGTATTTCTCCGGATGACATTTTCCCATGTCAAACATATTCTAGGATGTGATTTGTGACATCTCTGCTAAAAATGACCTTGGTAGAGCCACAGGGAATTTGGTCTGATCCTCTGTTGATAATGAGTTACTTCCTTGCCATTGTTCCTAGCCTTTTCCCTTATGCCCTCTTGTGCTGAGTTTGGGGGGACCCTGGGTGCCAGTAGCATCTTCATGGGATGGCTGGAGAGAAAATCACCCACTTGCTTTCCCTCTCATAGTTGCGAATCTGCATTCTAGAGTTACCTTCGCTTTGCAGCCATAGCCCTATGACTAAGGAAGTCCGCCATGGCCGAGTATTACTTATATTTGGTGCCAACTGCATGCTGACATAGCTGTTTCCTGACTTCTTTGGAAGCCAGATCCTGAGAAGAGAGCTCATGCATTTGCGTCCCACTAAGGGCACCTGACCCTTTGTGGCCACCACTGTTTCAGCTTCAGTGGGGGGAGTCTCTCCTCTCTTAGGTCACATCCAACTGGAACAGGAGATGCCCATGATTCTGAGAAGCCCAGAAACTTCTTATCTCCCTCTCTACACTGGAAGGAAGGGAGGTAGGCTGTTTATTCTAGCCTCAGTATCATTTATATTTATGAATATTTACAAGGACTCAAAATAAGCAAGTATTGTTAAAAAAGAGTATATCCAGATACTAACGTTTTTGCCAGTTAGCATTTATTTGAATAATTTATTGGAGATCTTTCTCCCCCCACCAACTCTAGGAATACACACACACGTGCAGATGCACACACACACTGCATTTAGATAAATAAGTTCAACTAAAAACAACCACTGAAATGAATGATTTAATTTAGAAGGTGCAGCTGCTTCCTTCTGCCCCACTCAGTCCCCTGTGGAATAAGCAGGCATGCTTACTACCTTCCTTTCCTGGGCACAGGAGTGAAACAAGCAAGGTCGACTCACCTGTCCAGTGCCACAGCCTGCAAATGGCCATTGAAATCGCTACCTTCATCTGACTGTCTTCCTTTAAGAGCCCCCAAAGAGAAGTGGGACAGAACTTTATTTAAAATGAATGGGGAACATTCTCAGAGCTGTCTCATGCTATCCTGATAAGCCAAGTAGATGAGATATTTGAAATTCCCCGAAAAATATATTTGTAAGAGTTAAGTCTGTTACCCAAACATCATTTTTCTTTTGGTCATATTTTTTTAGGTCATATTTATCTACCTTTTATGTTGCTTATTTATTTACCAGTTTCCTTCAGGTGGACTGCTTAATTTGAGGAAATTCATTTAAAGAAGAAACAATATATTCCACCTATAAATGCAAAAGCAGTATCATTGGGCATGATGGAACATAATCCTAGAAATAAATATGTAGCTATTAAAATACGATGCTTACCAGTATGCAATCTAAACTCTTGCAAAGCGTGCCACTGTGGTTTATCTACCACACTTTGTGAAACAGGTTGATAAAGGAAATCAAAGCCTTATTGATCAGAGAGAAAGGAAGACAGGCCAGGGAAAGGAGGAGGAAGTATCGAAGGGCACAAAGTGGTCAGAAAGTTTTATTCTAACATTAAATGCTGAGTTAGACATCTCAGAAGTGTGGTAAAAATCTGTCCCTGTGACAGGTCTGGTTTTGTCATCCAGGTTTGCTCTGGGACAATTGGTGGTTATTTCCTTTCCGAGCCCATGATTCTGTAGATGCTCCGATTCTGCAGATGCCATGGGAACTATTGTGTAATACACACGCTCATCTGTCAGTCCCACAGACCGGTGGCTTTGACAGGCGCTGAGGTGCCTATTGGCATTGATGCAGCTTCCAGGGATGAGGTAAATCTGGGCCCTGGCTGGACTCCTGAAGTGAGCAGCTCCTAAGACCGAGTACAACTTGGGGTAGTACTGAGGGGCTGAGCCCTAAATTCAGTAAGAGATAGTGTGACGTACACAGTTACTGAGCTGGAGGCACTGAGCAAAGTGAGGACTTACTCGGTGTCAGTTCGGGAACTCGGAACCATTCTAGGTAACTTGAGCAGGAAGGGATTTAATACAGGGAATTGGTGATGTACAAAATTGCTGGAGGGACAGAAGTTAAGAGGATGTGGTTGTATTCTTGGTTTTGAGGCCACACCGTCCCAGCTGAGAACTAGAGGACCTGGTGACCTGGGCACTGTTCTGCCCAGCTGCCCGACCCACCCACCTCGGACTCTCACGATGCTGATGACCACACGCTGGACGTGTGGTCCAGCCAGGATGTGACTTCCACTGTCACTCCTGTCTGTTGCAGTTTGCTTGCCAGCCCCCCTCAGCCTCGCTCCTGCCTTGCAGAACTAAATCACACCCAGAAGCCCAGCTGCAAGGGAGTCTGGGACACGTATCCAGACTGCGACGTGGAGGTGGAAGAGAGCGCAGGACGGGGCGGGTGTGAGTGCTCTGTGCCAATAGACAAGGTAACTCATGGGGAGATATGGCCGATAATAGCCCGGGTATGCGTGCCACTCCCAGATATGTGGTAACAAGCAGCAGCTACCAAGGAGGTCTTAGGAAGGAAAGAATCACATTGGCTTGATCTGGACCTTGCAGAATTCTGGTCCAGGGCGTAGGGGGTTGTGGTAGAGAGGCTCTTGGTCATGGACCATTGGAGATGGAGCAGAATGGCGCTACCAACCTGTCTTCCAGCATGAAGGCTTAAAAATCTCCCTTGTCTTTTTCTTGAACACTCACTAGATTCCATGCAGTATACTGAGCACATTTTATGTATGGTATCTCGGTTCTCCTGCTGAAAGTGAGGGCTTCCAGTTTTTGCCTCCAAGAGCCCTAGTAACACACCTAAGGTCCCATGGCTGGTAAGCAACAGAAAGTTGATGCTAAACCCAGGTCAGCGCGACACCAAGGCCCATGCGCCCATCACGAAGCCACATTGCCTGTCTGTGGAGGGCAGGGAGCGTGGGGATGAGACTGAGCTGTGAGTGCCCGGCTAGGGGTTCTGGACTTGATCTCAGAGGATGAGAGGCATCCTTGGAGGTTTGACAGCAAGGGAGTGACGTGATGGAGGTGTGCAGATGGATGCAGCCAGAGAATGTAGGCCTGAGTGACTCAGGAAAAGACCAGGGACAGAGAGCAGCTGGGGAGGAGAGCAGTAGATGAAATGTTCCAGCAAGTTCTTGCCCTTGTTCCTCCTTGGTATTCCAGGAGGGTGAGCTCTTTCCCTAACTATTCCTGAATCCCAGGTGATTGTAGGCTTTCAGTTTGGTCGGTGAAGCAGATGCCTTATAAAAAGCATTATTTTTCCTTTATGCACTGATAGTTTTAATCTTAGACTATGGCCAAGGGTCAACTTTCCGATACAAATCATTCTCTTGCTTTTTTTTTTTTTAGTAATGTTTTCATAATGACGATGGTTCATCTTACTAACTGAGCTGCTTTGGTCATGGGAATCAGCGGGAGTGGGCCAACATCTGTGGAAATGGACAGTGAGCTGTGGCAGTTCTGGTGGAAAGAAGCCGATTCTAGGACAAGGGATGAAGTTTCTAATCAGAGATACCAGGGGCGCCTGGGTGGTGCCGTCGGTTAGGTGTCCGGCTCTCGGTTCCAGCTGGGGTTGTGCTCTCCAGGTCCTAAGACTGAGCCCTGCATGCGCCCCATGCTCCGCACGGAGTCTGCTTGAGATTCTCTTCCTCTCCCCCTGCCCCTTCCACGTGTGTGCGCACGCGCTACCCCTTTCTCTCTCTCTCTCCCTCAAATAAATAAATCTTAAAAAAAAAAAAAGATACCTGGTTCGCATTCCTACTCTGCCACTTTTGTGTTTGGGGCTTAGAGACCTCGGGCGACTTGCTTCGCTTCTCCGAGCGCCAGCCTCCTCCCATACAGTGGAGGGATGACCGCGCTGACCCTCATCGGGCTGATGGCAGAACCTGGTGAAGCCATGAGTCCTGGAAAGTCCCCTTCAGCTTTTCGGGATCTGTGGGAGGTGGTTCTGACTAGCTGAAGCCAGTTGGCGTGAGCCTAGTCCTAATGGTTTCGCCTCTAGGGCTCTTCTCTCCCAGGGGTCCCGGTCTGCCTCCCTCCCTCCGGCCCCTGGCACAGGCCTCGGGGTAGACCGATACGCATTCCAGACCCACGGAGGAGAAGGGCTGGTGAGCCACGCCTGGGACACAGTCACCTCCCCGGGAGTAAGAGCCCGCACCGAATGCCTGCTGATGGTGTTTGAGTTGATCGAGCCGGTGCGGCGACCCTGCTCGGTCCATGTAAAATGTGTCTCTCTTTTCCTGTCGTAGACACTGTGCACTCCCTCCTCAGCTCAGTGAGACCCCGTGACGCGAGCTCCCTGACAGCTCCCGCTTCTCTGCCACTGCAAAGGGCTGGAGGCTTTTGCAATTCTCCAAGCATCTGGCCCATCTTATCCAGATGACATTTGGAATTTTAATCTTCTAGGTATGGGTTTTCATAAATCTGGTTTGAAATCATCACTGCCAGTCTCCTCTGCTGTGGGAAAGTGGCTTGAAGGAGACGTGGGAGGAGGCTGGTTTGCGTGCGTGGGGAGGACTGGCGGGCGCGCGGGGCCGTGGTGGGAGGGAGGCTCGGAGAAGGAGGTGGCCCTTGTTCCTGACTGGGGACCACGCGCGGCTGTAGAGTCACTCAGCTTTGGAAGCCTGTGCTGCGGCTTTGCCCTGTGCCCAGCACCGTGGTGCGTGCGTTACCTACGTTATCTCTCTGCTCCCTTCACATGACAGCCACTGTACTGAGAGAGAAAGACTGAGGTTCGGAAATATTAAGTAACTTGCCTGAGGTTATCAAGTGCAAGGCGGAGAGGATTTTGAAGTCTGGGTTTAACAGACATCAAAGCTTATAACTTTCCCAGTACACCTGATGACCTCCCATTAATCTGTGGATGCTTGGAAGCAAAATCCCCAGATCCATAGATCTGAAACACTGGGACTACCCTAGTTGGCATTCTTTTAACCCCTCAGCGCCCGTCTCCTCCACTTTGCTCAGGGAGAGGGGCAGAGGGCTGCTGGTTAAGGCAGAGGGGTGAGCACTGTGCTGGACCCTGAAAGACCTTGCTGAGGGCTCACCAGTAGTTGGGACTTCATCTTTTTTTTTCCTTCTTGAAGATTTTAAGTATTTATCCTAGAGAAAGTGTGCGCGCGAGAGAGAACACAAGCAGAGTGAAGGGCAGAGGGAGAAGCAGACCCCCTGCTGAGCGAGGAGCCTGATGCGGGATTCGATCCCAGGACTCCGGGATCATGACCAGAGCTGAAGTCAGACGCCCCACCGACTGAGCCACCCAGGTGCCCCAGTTGGGACTTCATCTTGAGGGCACGGGATGCTATTGAAGGTTTTCGCGGGAGAGCGGCATGAATCCACTTTAGCGGTTACTCCTGGCCTACTCTGCGGCAGGGGTGCTAGCCCTAGTCCTCTTCCTGGTGGTTGATTGAAAGCATTCTGATGCATGTGGGAACTTTCAGAGATGCCACTGTTATACTTGCAGGGACCCCAGGGACGCTAAGCCCCCTGCCCGTAGAGAACGTTTGTATAGGATCTAGAAAGCTGAGGAAGAATAGAGAGGGCATTCCAGGTTGTAGATCTTCACTGAGTCAGTTCTAGAAATGCTCTGACCATTGTGTCCCTATCACCAAAAGTCTGCTACAAAGCAGCCAGCCCAGATGAATGGAGCAAACCCCCCAGTGGGTCTCCGTGTGGGCAGACAGTGTGCGATTTGGAATCGGCGGCCCTCTGCAGGGGATCTGGTGTCACCTTCGGTGCTGGGCTGCAGCTGGCCCGGCCATCTGCTGTGCTGGTGTGGGGCGCAGGCAGCCCGGGGAATCCCTGGAGCTTCGGGAAGTCTGTCGCCTGCCTCCCCCGGGGCAGTCAGCGTTTGCTTGTTTCTCGTACAGAGCTTCCGCAGACTGTGGAGGGAACAGCGTCCCAGAAAGAGCAGCAGCCCCAGTAGCAAGAAGAGAGCAGGTGTGTGGGTGCTGTTCAGACCCCTCCCTTTGTCTTCTCCTCGCCTTATTCCACATGTATTGGCAAGAGCGCCGGAGCCCTGAGAGCCTCTACTCTGTGTGGACCCATGTGACTTTCAGCAGTCAAGGGGAGGCTTGGAACATGCTCCTTTTCAGGGGAGTAATTTGATGGAGAAATTGTTTTAACTGCCTGCCCCTGGGTTTCAGCCCAGGGCCTCAAACTTGGATAAAAGAGCCTATCTTGGCAGCTTCCTGGAGCCCAAGGGAGCCCCTCATCTTTTACTAAATTGACACACTCTGTTTGATTAATGCAGATGGGACGTTAGTGAGGGTTTTATAGTGCTCCCCACCACCACCACGGCTGCCTCTCCGTGCTCCCCCAGCTAGACTGAACCTCCCCCAACCCCCCCCCCCAACCCCGCCGGCAGAATCGAGCGCGCTGTCCTCGCTGCCAGTTTGGTGCAGAGAGTGGCACTGGGCCCACTTCTGACAAGCCTGGCTTGTGTGTGTCCTTGGGATGTTCCAGCGCTTGGGGGTGCTCACAGCTTCACAAAGGGAAAAAGAGGACCCCAGTTGATTTCCAGGCAAAGCTGCCCCCTCCTGGGCCCATCTATAGGTTTTATAGGTGGTAGCAGGTCCCCAGGGCTTGAGAAGCAAGGAAAATTTCCATCTTCCCCATCCTATCACATGTAGTTATTTTTCCCATTTCTTTTTTTAAGTTTTTAAAAAAGATTTTTTTTTTAATTTATTAGAGCATGCACACAAGCAAGGTAGTGGCAGGGGAGGGAGAAGCAGGCTCCCCGCAGAGCAAGGAGCCCGACACAGGGCTCAATCCTAGGACTCCGGGATCATGACCCAAACCAAAGGCAGATGCTTAACCGACTGAGCCACCCAGGCGCCCCTCTTCTTCCCATTTCTACGGAGACATCCTGAGACCTGTCCAGTCGTGTCCTTTCCTGACCAAATTGTTTTACTCTGAAAATCTAGGCCCTGGACTGATCTGAAACCCAGCTATCCAGAGGTGTAAGCTTAGTGGGATTTTAGCTTGGTGGCTTGGAGATTCCTTATCTTTTTTTAAGAGAGTGAAAAGGAAGAAGAATAGATCTCTCTCTGTGTGTGTCTGTCTGTAGACATGCATTTGTGTGTGTGTGAGTGTGTCCTTTGAAAACTTTTGGGCTCTCACTACATGATGAACACAAGAGGGTGTGTGGGACAAAAGTTGGGATCTCCACACACCTGGGCTCCCAGCCTGATCGCTAGTGTTGGGTAAGCTTTTTAAACTCACTGCTTCAGAAATGTCTCCGCCTGAGATGAAGCATGAATGAGGCCAAGTGAACCTTAGGATGTCACCAGGACCCAAACATGTTCCTTAATTAGTGTCTGTGTTTCCTCATGGAGTTATGAGGACTGAGAATTTCAGAAGCACAAAAGAGCGCTCTATTTTTTCGGGGAGTTTTTTGTTTTGTTTTGTTTTTGTTTTAACCCCTGAGGTAAACTTATCGTTTATTTTTCCTTGTCTGATGGCAATCTCCCTGGTTGCTGACAGTTCGCCTTTGAAATGGGCCCGCTTTGGTCAGGGATATGGCAGCCAGACAGGTCATTTTTACTGTCTGTGAGTTAGTCCAGCCAGTTTGGCAACAGCGGGGTCCTGTCCCAGCGTGGGGAGGGAGGACGGGTGGGCACAGAGTCAGCCCGCGATAAAGCAGAACAGCCCCTCTCCCCCAACCCCCGCCGGGTCCCCTGGAAAGCCGCTTCCCCTGGCAGCCGTCTCCGGCCACGGGGGTGAGCCTGTCTGCACGCACCGACACCTCTGTCTTTGCTGGGTCTTCTCCCAGCCCAGCATCTCTCCAGACTGTTGCATGAGAGACGTTTTGCCTTCACTGCCTCCCACGTTTGTTTGCTGGAACCTCTTTCGTGCTTGCTTCTACCCAGGCAAAGAGCGCCAGCATGATTGTTCAAGATCTGTGTCTTCCCAGTAGAGGGAGGCAGTGTGGTGTCCCACCAGGGCAAGGACAGTGTCAGGCACAGGGACATCGGTAGCCCCGTGCACAATGGAGCAGGCTGACCATAAGGGGGGCCATATCAGCAGGATGTGGCTGCGTGGGACTAGGGCCCCTGTTCTGCAGGGAGGGTGGGGAGGGCGGTCTCCGGAGTGAGTCTCCATTCAGATGCCGACACCATCACTTACTAGCTCTGTGACCTTGGGCGAGTTAGGTCACACGTAAGCTTCGACTCCTCCAAAGCGTCACCTGAACAGAGTGATAGTCCTGAGCTCCCAGGGTTGCTGTGGGCATTTAATTAGAAGTGCCTAGAAAACGCTTAATAGAGCATATGCCATACAGTACGTGCTTAATGAAGAAGAGCTAATATCGTGGCTTTTTTTTTTAATCATCACCATTGTCATCATTATTCCTTGTCACCGTATTTGGAGAAGAACAGCCAGGGAGTGAGAGAACCAAAGCCTCGTTCTGTGAAGAGTATTTACCGGAAAGCGGAACACGGTTACTACGTAAAGGGTTGTGGGGGAGACACGATGCCGAAGGGCTGGAAGGATTAATCTCTGGGGTTCTCTGCACTAAGTCCAGACCAAAACTTAACTTAGTGGAAGGAAGAGCTTTTTGAAGTCATGTTGGCTGGCTTCCCTAGGGGTGAAGGGGGTCTTCATCCTGGGCTTCTGGGGAAACTTGACACGGGGCTTGTACAGGGGATCTGTGCATTGAGGAGGAGGGAGATTGGGCAAGGGGACTCTCTCGAGTCTGGGTTTCAGGAGGCCCTGTGCTGTTTGTTTTTGAGGAAAAGCCCCTTAGCAGAAGGTGCCACACTCCCTCCCTACACAGTGATTACGGAGGCCTCCCCCTGACCACCTGTGGTCTGAGAACTGGCTTCTGGTTACATCTTTTCTGTGAGACAATGTCCATGCTCTTCATTTTGACTTGGCTGAATGACTAATTCATGATACTTAAAGCAATTAGACCTCATCGTGCTAGCCAGGCCCAAAGGAGTATGTTGGCGTTTATTCATCCTGGAGAACAGTTTTGGGGAGAAAGGAAAGAGCCAGTGGGGACAGGCAGCTTGCAGGACTTTTGCTCTGCCATACAGATAAGCCCACTAGGAAGGCTCGAGCTGGACCAGATTAGACTGTGTCTTCATTGGCACGAAACCCGTGAGCCTCACGAGAGGATGCAGGTAGAGGTGAGGAGCCCTGTCCTCTCTGTCAGAAACAGTGCTTCTGATCACGGAGAGAGGCTTCCTTTCCGTTCCTCTCCAGGTCTGTCACGTCCTCGTGCAAAGAAGGTCATACGTTCCAGGCTGGGGTGTATTTTTACCAGCGATACAGATGTTTCTGCTCTTGTGCAAGATTTCATTAAAGCGCAGCCAGCAGTTTACTGTGGCGGGAGACTGCCAAGGTTAATATTTCTGCGATGCATTCCCTTCTGTTCATTCTTGGCACCAAAAAACTCCCAGGTGGGCATATCATGCCTGGTGTCATATATCAAAACTCTACAAGGGAATCACCACCAGGGCATCTGTTTCACTCGGACGGAGCCTCTGATCGCACCGAGTGTGTCTGCGTTGCCTTGGGAATCAAGCACGGGGACGTTTCCTCCGGTGAGTTGCAGCTCACCTTTCATGTCCCTCTCCAGCTGCTGAGGCTGCCTCAGCTGCTCCGTGGGGGACAGGGGCCGAGTACGGGAGCACAAAGCAGCTTCCCAGGTACCTGCTGAAATAGTGGAGCCTAGCTTAATGATGAGGACAGAGCGGGGTTCAAATCCTGTGCAGCTGAGATGAGTCACTTACCTCTCCAGAGGGCCAGTTTTCTCCTCTGTACAAGGGGTAGCCATCCCTGCCTCAGAAGACAGGAGGATTAATTGAGATACTGCTTACAATGGAGAGAAAGCCCTGTGCCGTGACACAGGACCGCGCTAGTGGGAGGGAACTGCTGGGACTCCTTGGCAGCTCCCCGGGGCTGGAGGATACTGTCCCAGCCAGGGAAGCCCCCGCTCTGCTCCCTGCTTTCCTGACAGAGAAGCTAGAGCCACAGAATCGGTTTTACCTGTGAGCACAAAGGAGCCAAGTTAAAAATAAGAGCGGCCTGACTCGTTGGACCTGCGTTTCCTCTGCCCCTCCCCATTGGGGGCTGGTGGCTTTGCGAAGTGGTCCTGAGCTGTGTCCAGGGATGTTCGGCCTGGGGTGAGGAGAGCCTGAAGCCAGGGAGGGCTGGGATTCACGAGGAGATCGGAGATGGATGTCAGAACGTGATCTCTGGCTGGTGTGCCTGGTGTCTTTCTGAATCCTGGGCTGCTCATTGGGTCAGAGTGGGAGGAGCCAGACCTCCTGCCGTTTGGGGTGTGTGTGTGTGTGTGTGTGTGTGTGTGTGTGTGTGTGTGTGCACGTCCGTGCCCATCCCTGTGCCTCTGATTTGTAGTGTCATCTAGTTAAAAGTATATAATATTCATATTTGATAAAACTCCACTGAGGAAGGGAATATAGAAAAATTATATATTTTCAGTTATGCTTTCACCAGCTCTGCAGACCATCCCCCTCACACACCATACAGTATGGCAGCAACCGGGAGATTTCCAACCCCGAGTCTTGCGAGATATCCAAGTGCTTTGTGATTCGTCAACCAAAGGCAGTTTTGTCGGTTCCATCTGAAATGCAAGGTAGATTTGAGCTGATAGTTATCAGCGGTCAAACCTGTGAATGGTGCCGTGGGAGGAGCACTGTATTCATCAGAATGTGATAACCGGGACCTTCCGTCTGCGGGCTGTCCTGGATGATCGTGACATCACGAGTGATGTGTTCCCTGCTGGTTTCTTCGTAATCCGTCACATCCACCCATTCTTTCTGTCCTTCTTTCCATCCATCCATCCATCCAACAAACACTTCTTGGCACTTGAGTTGGCACCAAACTGCAAGGGGGTTTGGAGGTAATGATCATAGATCCTGCCCTATAGGAATCATGACACTTAAGTACATGGATGAAAAGCTCAAGGAAAAATTGGGGTAAGGGGAAGAGTGGTATTTGAATTAACTGCTCTTTGAGAAATACACAGGGTCCCCGTTTGTGGAGACTGTGCGTTCTTGCCCTAGTAGTGAAACCCTGAGGCTGGAAAGAGGTGGTTCCCTCTGAGCAATCACCGGTAGTGTCACTGGCTGAGGTGAAGGCGAGGAGTGGGCAGTCAGGGGCATCTCTGGAAGCAGCACCTCTTGAAAGTCAAGTCAAGGATTTGGGACTTGATTCTGTGGGCATCAGAGAATGCTTTCAAGCCAGGTGTGGCCACGGGAAGTGGATGGCCCTCACATGACCTTGGATGCATGCTGGGAGAGTGTGAGAAGTCCTCCACTTAGCCCAGGTTAGGTATTCGCTGAGAGAGGAGGCAGTCTCACTGATGAGTAGTGCCAATTCAGCAGCACCAGGCATAGGGAGAACCGCCTACGTCTCCTCTTTCGTGGCTTCTTTCTTTTCAAACCTCTCCTTTTCAGTTTGTCTCACTTTTATTGACAGTCTTCCCACTGTCTTCAGACGATCCTGTAAGACCTGTTCTCCCGCCTCACCTCTCAGCCGTCTAGGAATCTACGAGTTTGGAGAGAGGGATTCAGCCTCCCTGACCTCTTCCATCTTTGGAACCTTGGCTATAAATGGCTATAAATAAGGCTGTTGCTTAGTGCCACTATTGATGGTATTTGCAGCTGTCCCCTGGGAGATGGGCTCAGATGCATAACCCATTTTCAAGAGGACCTGGCCATTAGGTGACAGCTATTTATGCTTCCTATTGACTAGGGCCAAACCTGACTGTCACTGATATTAAATTTTCATGCGCCATGAGGCCGCCTTTCCTTATCGGGCTGTCTCTTTCCATTTATTTGAAATCTGCAACCAGGCTGGTCCAGGGTCTTAAAAAAGATGCGCAGCGAAACCTTGAGGGAGTCCTATGTTGTGGCTGCGGGGATTTTCCAAAGGCTAAATGGCTTACCCAGAGTCACCAGGTCAGTTGGTAAGTGACAGCCGGAATTCAAACTGACTCCTGCCTAGAATCAAAGAGTGGGTCATTTCCACGAAACCATGCGTGTCTGATTTCTGCACCTGGAATGTCACTATAGAGGGTTTTTATTTATTTATTTTGTCCCTGATGTCTCGCCCACTCGTGCTCGGTAGTTGATTGCACGTACAATTTTTAAAAGCTCCCTCATGCTGAATTTGCCCCAGTGGACACAGTGCACCCCTCTCTTCACACACCTTCTTTCCCACACCCTTCTACGAAAAGAAACAAGGCCCTAAGAGGTCAGGCAAGATCCCTTTGGGCTTTTTAGTCTGATGCATTTTGTAGGTGGCTGAATTCCCAGTATACTTCTCGCTGGAAAATCTTCCCTTACTGAATTCTGTTTCTCCATCCAAGAGATATCACCTGATATGTGATGCCCGTTTCCTAGTGGCCTTGACGTTGACATTCAGTCACCTGGGCTGTCACCACATTCCTTTCTTCTTAAGTACTTAAACTGTGGAACAGGATCAGGCCTGGGGCCAGGGGAGAGAATGTCTTCATCTCCATGTTCATGGCAGTTCCCAGAAGGACGAAGGTGCTGTGGCGGAGAGCCTGCCCTTGGAAAGCAGGAGACCTGGGCTGAAAGTCAGCCTCGCTTCTCGGTCACTGCCGGACCCCAGGCAAACAGCGTCTGTGAATCTCAGTTCTCTAATCTAGAAAATGAAGATTGTTTTCTGGAGAGGAGGTGGGGAATTGATTTTTACCTATTCTCATACTGCTTTTGTCTGCCACCGTATGCTAAGACTGAGAGACCAGAAAGAGCGGCGCCGAGGCCCTCCTCGGGAGCGTATACTTAGTGCCTGTGCTGCCCCATTCACCGTGTAATCTCGATTATCTAAACATTAAGAAGTTACTGAGGTGCTGGTGAGGTGCTCCTCCTTCCTCCCTCCAGAGATAATTACCCATGTTATCTCTATGTAGAGCCTGATCTGATCATTCTCAACCATTCCTCGGCATCAGAATTCTCTAGAAAACATTGGAAAGGACAAAACAACAACAAAAACACAGCTGTGTGGGTCATTCAAACCTACTGAATCACTCTTTAAAGGTGGGGCCTAGACATCTGTGTTTTTTGAAAGCTCCCCAGGGGATTCTGACAGACATCGAGAATTGAGACTACCCCCATGACCAACAATTCGGATGAGTGTGGTGTGCGGATTATGGACAAAGCCCCTTGAGTTTTTCTCCTGTTGTGGGACCAGAGCTCTCCCAGTCCATGGCCTTTCTGCTCATTCATAGAAAGCCCTATGGTCACAATAATTTGCAAAGATAGTCTCAAATGAGGAATTAGAACATCCTTCCCTGTAATACTAATCAAAGGTCCAAGCTTGAATCCTGATCAAGACCCTGCAGAGGGAGGGTGAAAACAGTTGACCTTCTCCCGCTGTTTCCAGGGAGCTGTGCATGGAGAAAGATGGCCGCTGGGATGGTACCTTCCTACGCTAGTTCCCTGCTCTGTTGAAAACTGTGGTTTTCTTTTGTGGGGCACTTCAAGGGCCCCTTTCTAGAACCTGAGATGGACCCCAGTGTGCAGTCTCTCCAAGGAGACGCTCAATTTTCTCAGCCTAACAGTGGGGTCTACAGACCAGTCCCAGCCCGTGATGGTCTCTGGCTCCCCCTCAAGATTCTCAGGGCAGGAGGCAGATCTCAGACAGCAGCATCCCGCACCGTGGCCAGAAGGTTCATCTCAAGATCCCCCATGACTCCATCAAAGCAGGTGCACAGAGGCTGGGCTTACAGCACGAAGTTCTCCAACAACGCCCTCCTCTCAAAAAAATCCTCTCGCCACACTTCCCTCTCTTTTTATATCCTCCATCTGATAGAGCAGGAAACGTCTGGAAACTGGCTTTCTGATATTCCCTTGAAATCCTGCGTTTTGCACATTTGTCTCACACTTAACTTGGTGCTTCTGCTGAAGCCCAGGTTTAGAAGCAGCTCACTCTGTCACCCAGAGTTACCTGAATAGGGGCCAAAGTCTTAGACTGCTGGGTCAGACAGGGTTGGTTTTGAGACCTCAAGCAAGGGTTTTAACCTCGGCGGACCTCTGATTTCTCAGGAGTACAGTGGGACCAGTCAGAAAAAGCAAGTCTGAGATAGTGAGGATTCAGTGCAACAAGTGCCTATAAAGGACTTTGTGCCTGGCACCCAGGAGGCGCTCCGTGGTACCCATAACCCAAAGCAGCTCAGCTAAAGCTCCGGCTGTCGTAGCTGGCTTCTTTAAAACCTCATTCACGGGCGGACAGGCAGCTGGGAAAGGGCCGCCTCGCCGCTGCTGCTCCACGGACAGAGAGGCTCCTGGCTCAGCCAGTTCCTGGTGTAGAAGTCACCAGGGGAAGGTCTCCTGGAGAACTGTTCACAAAAGTAGGGTCACGGGAGCTAACTGCATTAAGCAAGTTATCGGGCAGTAGAAAATGCGGTTAGATTTGCATCTACGCAGCAGATGGCTGGGACAAGATGATGAAATTAGTTTTGTTATGTTTGGGGAAATTAATTTGTCACTTTATTTTTTTTTCTTTTGTTTTATTTATTTATTTTTCCCCCCTCAAAAGATGTGATTTTGTCTCTGGTAAAAGCAATTTGTAAGGAAAGTTTATCCTTTAATGGAAAACAAAGGAGATGGTAGGACCTTGAAAAACCCTTGTGTTCTAATTGTCTATTAATAGTAAATTATGTAGAATGTGGCCAAGAGAACAGAAATCCTGCCACCTATTGCTGGTGAAAGCTGGCTCAGGTTTCCAAGCACATGGAGGATCTAAAAAATATTCCTGAAAAATCTTCAGGCCAGGGGCCATTGAGTATTAAATTCATTTTGGAGACATTTCTTAACTCTCCTAAAGCTCTTAGAATCTGGTGTTTTCTAACTTACCTTTTTAATTACAGTGTCCCCCATCACTTTTGATCTGGTGAATTCAGGGAGCCTCTGGCATTTTGATTCCTTCTCTTCAAGGTGAGGAAGAATCAAATGCAAAATCTTTAGGAACAAAGGGCATCTTTTGAGATTGGGCTCCGGGTTGTTAACTGGGAGATTCTAATTCTTCAGGCACAAATAGTTCTTTTCATGGCTCTTTTGAAAGGATCAAAGCCAAACCTGGAGTTTTGAATGGCCTCTCTTTTGTGAAGCCCTTTTATCCTTCACAGTTACTAATGAGCATTCCAGGAGCCTCACCCGTGCTGGAAGAGCTTCTCCTACCGGTCCCTCGAGTATAGACTTTATACATATATCCATGTGGGTTGCATGTGTGTGTATTCAAGTGAATGCTGTTTCTGAAGTTTTGTGACCTCACATCAAACTTCGTGCAATGCATTCTGCCCTTGAAAGGCTCAATCCACGTACTACCCAGGGGGTATTTAAGAGTTCGGTGTTCAGACCCGGCCTCACCTCATCATCAGTTGTGGGGCTTTGTATTTTGTCTCCGCAAGGAGACTTGTAATTTAGACTAGATTGAAATTGTCAGAGAAGGTGTGAAGATAGTGCAGAGAGCTCCCATTCTCTCCACATCCGGTTTCTCCTCCTATTCACAACTTCTGCTGTGGTACATTTGCCACAATGAATGAACTGATACTTAAAAATTATTGTAAAGTGTATGCTTTTACTCAGTTTTCTTATTTTTTATTTTTTTTAAAGATTTTATTTGTTTACTTGACAAAGAGAAACACAGGGAGAGAGGGAACACAAGCAGGGGGAGTGGGAGAGGGAGAAGCAGGCTTCCTGCAGAGACGGGAGCCTGATGCAGGGCTCGATCCCAGGACCTTGGGATCATGACCTGAGCCGAAGGTAGCCACTTAACGCTTAACGACTGAGCCACCCAGGCACCCCGGTTTTTTGTTTTGTTTTGTTTTTTAATCTAAGGAACTTTGTTCCAGGATCCCATCCAGGATGCCTCGTTCGGTTTAGGTGTCCTATCTCCTCAGGTTCCTCTTGGCTGTGGCAGTTTCTCAGACGTCCCTCATTTTGGTGCCCTTGATAGTTGTGTGCCGTACCGGTCAGGTATTTTGTAGAATGCTTCCCCTTCCCCCCAGTGAGATTTGTCTCATGCTTTTCTCATGAGTAGATGGGGACTGTGGGTTCTGGAGGGAAGAACCACAGAAGTAGAGGGCCATTTTCCTCGTATCCTGTCTGGGGTATGTGCCATCTCCAGGACTTACCCGTGGTCAGGTTCCTCCGGACCGTCTGGCCGAAGTGGAGCTTGTCGGGGTTCACTCCTATAAAGCTACTCCTTGCCCCCCTTCCATACTGTTCTCTGTGCAGCCCACACCGCAGGAGCAGCCATCCACACTCCACTGCCTTGAGAACAGAATATCTACATACATGATTTCAATTCTTTTTGCATGGGAGATTTTTTTATTCTTCCCATTTATTTATTTAGTCACTTAACTTATACCAGTATGGACTCATGGATATTCATTTCATGCTTTGGGTTTTAATCCAAACCTACTTTGTTGCTCACATTGTTCTGGCTTTGGCCACAGGAGGTATTTCAGTTAGCTCCTGTGTTTCTTTGACACACTTCCATCAGTGTGTTTGGTAGGGCACACATCCCTACTCTCTGGCACTGTAATTGCTCCAGACCCGTCTTGAACATTTCCTGTCTCAGTCCAAGAATCCGCAGTTTCTCTGAGGATCCCTAGTTCCTTATATTGGAGAATGGTCTTAGAAACCAAGATATGGACACCGAGTGTGCTTGTTGCTACTAAGGTGTCATTGTTTTTTAGACCTTTTCAGTTGGCAGATCAAGGAAATAAATGTGTGTGTACTAACCCATGTATATACATATATCTACAAATATTACATCAAGATAAACTTAACATTAGTTTGTACTTATATACTATAGAGATCAGTATATAGCTTATACTGATAAACTGTATTATCATTTAGTTTTTAAGCTTACGGTATAATTTACATAGTGTTACCAGCTCTGATCAATTACCACATGGATCATTCTGGCCTTCCCACCTCTCCCTGCCTTGCTTACCTGTTACCCCAACTCTAGCAGTGAGAAACCTCTGTGAAGCTTGTTAAACACACTCGTGCCAGGACCCATCATCCCGAGGTTGATTTAGCTGCTCACCTGGGGCCTGGGCATCTGTATTTTAAGAAGCTAGACAGGTTGAATAATCACATTATGGGCTCACAGTGCCATGTACTCATCTTTATAACATTTGTCACAGTTGTCTTCTGACATCTTTTTATGTCTTTATTTGACATCCTGCTATGATTCATGTCTGTCACTCCCTCAAGACAGTAAGCTCCGTGTCTGTTGGGCTCACTGCTCTGTATCCCCCAGTAAGGGTGCGTAGAACATAAGCACTGTAAGTACTTGCTAGATCAGTGAATGAAATGATACACAGCAATAATGAGGAAAAGGAAAATAAATATTTATAGAACTCTTCTTCCATTCCCAACACCTTTCTAGGTGCTTCCGAAATATTGTCTGACTTGGAGATCTGAATCCAGTCTGACCACCAACAGAATCCAAGCCCTTTATGTTATGGAGATCCTACCATAGGAAGCCCCTTGCTTCCTGCTTTGCATGTCACCAGAGCCCCCACTGGCCCGGATGGAGCTGTGTGGGTGGCCCAGGAGGAGGCCAGAGAGGGAGAAATGGCAGCACCCATTTAGAGTCTCACCAAGGCCCCATTAGGAAATTGACTCCAATTTGGTTTGGGGAGAGCTGTGTTTTTTCCTCCCTTTTCATGCTCACAATGAAGGTGACATTGATTTACAATTCAGTGGGTTGGAGCAGGGAAGGGAGGCTTCTATGGGTGGAAAAGATCAATTAAATGATTATCCCAGCTGCCACACACTAATGCCTTTCTTACTGAGTTTCAGAATCAGGAAGCAGAAGGCCACCGCATTTAGCCTTTTACAGGAAATCTAATTGCCAACTTTGTGATGCCAAGTTTTATTAGATTGGGAAAAGTCATTCTCAGCGGCTGGCAGTTTCAGGCACTACAGAAAGCCTCCCACTGGCCACCTGGATTCAAAATGACCTTCCTCGCTTCCTTTGTGGGTGCTTTTATTGAAGTTTTATGAATATAACATTTAAAAAAAAAGATTTATTTGTTTTAGAGAGAAAGAGCAGGAGCAGGAGGGCATAGGGAAAGGGAAAAAGAATCTCAAGCAGGCTCTGCACTGAGTGCAGAACCCAACGCAGGGCTTGATCTCACGACACAGATCATGACCGGAGCTGAAACCAAGAATGGGACGCGTAACTGACTGCACTGCCCAGGCGCCCCTGAACATAACACTTTTGCAGTGTATATCTGTCTGTGATTTCTATCTGGGCTCTAGGAGCTGGGACTTAAAGCCTGACTGGCAGTCAGAATTATATATTGGACTCCTGCCTGCGGTAGGCACTGGGCTCATGGCTGGGGCTTCTAGCACTGAGCAAAACCATAGATCCTTGTCTCTAGAGTCCTCCACCTGGAATGTTCTTCCCCTAGATCAGTGGGTCCCAAACTGTAGTGTGTATGAGAATCATCCAGGGAGTTTGTTCAAACCCAGACTGCTAGGGCCTACCCTCAGAGTTTTGGGTTCAGGAGGTCTGGAGTGAGTCCTGAGAATCTGAACGTCTGACAGGTCCCCCTGTGTTGCTGACACTGCTCCTGGAGAACCACTGCCCTCCATGTTTGCATGGTGGTCCTCTGCTTACCAGTTAGGTCTCTACTTAAATGTCACCTTTTTAGGGAGGCCATTCTTTTTTATCATTATTATTATTAACATATAATGTGTTATTTGCCCCAGGGTACATGTCTGTGAATCATCAGGCTTGCACATTTCACAGCACTTACATTGCACACACCCTCCCCAATGTCCATAACCCAGCCACCCTATCCCTACCCCCCCTACCTCCCAGCCACCCTTAGTTTGTTTCATGAGTTTAGGAGTCTCTTATGGTTTGTCTCCTTCCCCATCCCATCTTGTTTCATTTCCCTCCCCTACCCCCCCCCCACGACCTCCCCCCGACCTGCCTCTCAAATTCTTCATATCAGAGAGATCATGTGATAATTGTCTTTCTAGAGAGACCCATTCTCGATGTCCCTACCATAGTACCCTTCCAGCCCTTGCCACTCATTCTCTATTGCATTTTCTTCATAGTATTTGTCATTCTCTGGTATTAGCTTGTTTGTTAGTTTATTGCCTTTTTGTCTCTCTCTCTCACCCCTCATCCTCAATGGAATTAAAGCCACGTGAAAGCACTTTGTTATTTACTCCTCAGTCCTCCGAGTCTAGAAAGTACCTGCTACAGAGTACTTGCTCAGTAAATGCTTAAATGAATGAAGTAATGAGTGTTACGAAGGAGAGGCCAAGGATGCCAGGGGAGTGGAACGGGTAGACTTCCAGTGGGGCAAGGACATTCCACTGCACCCTACCCGGAGAAGTTTCTGGGTGTGGCGATAACACCTATTTCAAACACTGCACACCAGCGTTTTGCTTGCAAGGTTATAGGCTGTGGGATTTGTTGAGAGACCACAGGAGTCCACTTTGGGTTACTTGTTCTATACCTTTCCATGGTCCTGTCCACATGGAAAAAGGCCATCTCAAGAGCAGACCAGAATTCCCCCAGGCAGGTGCAAACCAGTCCGCTAAGCTGCCAGGTCCCCATCACCGCGCTTGACAGGAAGCAAGGCCGGAAATGGGCTGCTTCTAGTGACCCTCTTCCTGTGCCTCCCCTCGTCCACTCCCTGAGATCTGGAACCCACGGCCATGCGGGTGACCAGATAGCCTTTTCAAAACCTCGGCAAGGTTGAATGAAGGCTCACACTCTCTTGCTTTCCCGGACTGAGACTTTGGGGTGGCAACATGCAGATCCCTCTCCTTCAGCGGGCTTTCAGAGGAATGGGACAGGCACTGTTGTTCCTCCCTCCCAGAGAGAGAGAAAGAGAAAGCGTCCGGTGAAAGATGAGACACATGTAGGCACCACGCACAGACAGAGGTTGTCCAAAACCCCACTTGAGAAGATGAAAGCACGTCAAGCTCCCCCTCTGTGTGGCCCCAGCAGCCACCGCCTGGCTGAGGAGAGGCTCGTGCAGCCCCGCGGCCTCGAGCTTCCTCGCTCGGTCTTTGCCAAGCACGGGCGAGCGGGGAGCGATCCCCCAGGTTTGTTTGCCTGGGACAGCCAGAGGAACCGTGATTTATTTCCCTCAAGCGTGTCATGAAAATGTAAGCACAGAGAGTCAGGTTATTTTGGAGGGCGAGGAGAATCGGGTGGGGGAAGAATCACAGCACTCTACAGTCAGGGCTGAGGGCCAGAGGGCCGCCCAGCGGGCTGGGGTAACATAAGCTGCCGCTATTCAGGAGGTGGCCTGTGTAAGAAAATCTGACCGCAGCGGGAGCGTGACTTCAGCTAAAATTAACCTTCGAGGCTTCACACGCCTCCACAGTGCTTTGAACCAGACACCCGGAGAGGGTGCTGGCTGGTGGCTCCCTGGACGGCGCGGCCCAGGGTCGAGCCATGCCTATAAGCATCAACTTGTGGGTTCCTGCCCGGGGCCAGAGTCGCGACTCCTGCGACCATTACAAAGCGGTAAGCAACCTGGATGGGCGCTGCCTGGGTCTCTGGGGAGGGACGATGACGTTTGTTTGAATCAGGCTGATGGAGACATAGATGGTTCCAGTTTGTTTTCTCTGCCCGGTGGGAGCACAAGGGCTCTGCGGGGGAGGGGAGGGTCCTTTCAGTTGTCGACTGCTTCACTGAGCTCCGCTGCCACCTCGGTAGGGCCCAGTGGTGTCTTTTTAGAGCGGGTAGAGAGGATTTGTCTGGAAGTTGTTGATGGCCTTAAAAAAATACAATTGCATAAGCCAACAGGTGTGGTGTGTTTTCTCAACTGCGGGCCTCAGCAGGTGCAAAGGGGGAGAAAGATTGACCTCTGTTAAGGTTTTGCAGAGATATAAAGGGGCGTAGTTAGAGGGCGGTCCTGTAGAGAGGATTTATTCTGAGGGAACTCGAAGCCTAGGAAGGGCGCTGCTGACCTCTCCCACCCCTGGCCGGGGCTCCCCTCACGGGATCTTTCGAGCTAGCTAGTGGCTGCCTCTGTGCTTTGCCCCTCACGGTGGGGAGTTGGTGTGCGAGCTTGCCACACAGAGCCAAAAGGTAAGATTTCTTTTCCTTTATGCCTCCTTCACCTTCAGCCATGGGGTCCGGGTGACACGGGGGCTAATGGCCGTCCAGATGCTCGTGGTGGAGTGGCATTCTGGTTTGACAAGCAGAATGGTCACTGTGATGTGGTTGCTTAGTTTGCAAAACACGAAGTAGCTTCTCTTCCCTCCCTGCCCCCACCCCCACTCCCACCGTCCTAGGCGCCATTCATGTTATAAGGTTTAGAAAGGGTTTCTTTTTCCAGGGTGGAGTGTGCGTCTCCTCTTTGCTTAATGATTGCTGTGTCTAACTGACTTTGGGGTGGTTCACTGTAGAATGTGTAAGCCCCCAGAACATTTGCTTAGGTGAGCAGATACTCTGTATCGCCTTTACCTGCGAAAATATGCACGGTGTATGAATGGCGTAAATGATGTAGGCAAACTCGCTGCAAAAAGCTAGTTTCTGATGCAGCTTTGAGGCATTTTCCAGGTGAACCCCTCGACTGAGCTCTCTGAATATTTTCGTCCTCTTGTTGCCTCCCTCCTCCGGCGTGCTGGCCCATAAAAGGTGGAAGGCCGCTGGGATACTGGACGCTGGCGTGTCTTTTGCTTTAGAGGTCTAACGTTACCCAGGCGAAGCGCAGTTAGTGGAGAAGTCTTTGGATGACTACTATTTCTTAGCTTCAGGATCTAGACTCCCTGCCCTGTGGAGGAGATTCCTTTTGAGGTAGGATGTTAAAAATAGACACTTCAATAGAGGAAGCTACGGTCTGTGGTTCCGAGCTCTGATGAGCACATCTCCTAAGCTACATGGGGATTTCCATCTCCCACTGAACCTGGAGAGACACCGACTTCCAATTTCTGTGTTCTCTGGAAGAGAAGACTCTCCAGTTCCATCCTCGAACTTCCTCCCTGTCCTGGCCATCCAGTGACCTAGCGTCATTTTCATAACTGCTGTGTGACCCCGGGCTGGCTGGGCTCGAGTTTGACTACCTGAGCTGCAGCGCTGATGCTCAACGTTGTCCCGCCGAGCTCTCCCTTCCCCCATCTGTAAAATGGGAAGAACGGGCTTGACTCAGGCGGGATGGTGTCTGTGAAAGAGATTTACCATGTGTAAGCACTGCAGGTAGGAGGCCGGGGGCCCTGCTGTGGTCGTGAGGACTTTATTCATCTTGAGATGAATCAGTCAGGGCTTCCTTCCCAGACCTTGGAGAATGAATAGTATCTTTGTGCTCTGGGCCAGGTTGCCCCCCGGGGTAGGGGAGACGCCTCTTCTTTCCTGGGTGCCAGCTTGATAGCTGGTAGTCTTGCTAGTAAAGGCCTATTAGAAAAAAACAAAACACAAGAAACCTGACATGCCCCAGGCCTGAGTGCTCAGACATCTGGGCTTGGAGAAGGGCCCGAGGCATAACGGCCATGCAGTTGCGGAGAAGGGAAGGAGCAGGGCAGTGTTCTCTAGAGCAGGGCAATGCCAGCCATTGCTGGGGACTGCCGGCCTCCAGATACCTTCAAGCTTGTGTATCTTTCCCACAAATGGCACAGCGCTGACTTGGCCGGCATTCTGCCCGGAGGGATGTAGCTCTGACCATCTGTGAGGCTGTCGCACCTTCTCAGGCTCCCCTGGGCCCCGTGACTTTGAGTACTTGGGCCTCCTTTATTCTTCATGGAGTGCCTGTGTGTGTTCACGGGTGCTTCTTTTTTTCCTCTTCTGATACTTAGTCTGAGTTTATGCTAGGTACCATGATCTCCACTTTATAGTTGAAGAAACTGAGCTTGAACTTCAGTGACTTATCTGGATCTGTATAGGTTAAGAGGTGAAGCCAGAGTGTTAAAAGATCAGCTGAGACCCATTAAACATCTTAAGGGCTTATTCGAACAAAAAAATCGACGAGAATCGGACTGTGTCCAATCTAGCAGATGGAAAGGGTCCCCCAGGAGCTTTACAAAATGACTTCTATAGGCAGAAGGGAGTGGGATCAAGGAAGTTGATCGGGCAGATTACCGAACTAGTGCTGATCAGGTTTTTCCTGACTGGCTGGTTTAAGGTGCCTTTTCTGGGAGAGACAAACTGTAAGTCCCAGTTTGGTGATGCGGGGCTTAGCATAAGTGACTCCATTTTGGGCCCATTGTCTTGTTTTCAACGAAGGTTTAATCTGACTTCACGCTTGCAACCACTGTACAACCTTTTCTCCTTGATACAGAGACATTCTTGGACCTTATCCTTACGGTGTTAACCATAAACCCGCTTGGGGGCAGGGGAGGGTAAGGAGACCTGCTCCATTTACTTCCCGGGACCCCTACCCAAGGTCTCCCACCTCCCTCTTATTTGTAAGTGAAACTAAAGGAGGACCCCACCACCTTGCTTTTGCTCTGCCTTCAATCACAGCCCCTCCCGCAGGAAAGGGGACAGCTCTTCCCTCGTGTACCAAGGGTCCTCCCTGGATGGCTACTCCCAGATAAATCAGGGCACTCTGTAATCTTCTGAAGAAACCTGACCTGGGGTTAATCCTTAAACTGTCACCCACTACTCGGCCTTCCTGGGCAAGGGGGCATCCTTAAATCAACAAGCCTGAACATGGTTTGCACCGGGTGTTGTGAATTTTAATAAGCAATCTACAGGTTAAATAGCCACTCACCTGCAGTGGTCCTGGATTGGCCCTTAGAAACCCAAATGCAAACAACAACCCTTTTTACCAATACCGTTAAGGCACTGAGGCTTCTACTGGAGGCACAGATGTTAGCCGCCAACGTGCTGTCACCAGGCGGTCCCTGGCAAAGCTGCAAGGCTGATGGAATGAGTCAGGTGAGGTTTGAGCACCTGGGTCAGGCTGAGACCTGGTCAGGCCCGCTGTCTGGGAAGGGGGAGCAGGGAGACCACTGTGAGCAGGGCCAGTTGGGACACCTTCGGCGGGGTGGGGGGCCCAGAGGAGCTAGGTAGCTGTGCACCATAAATGTCAGGGAGACCTTCCCCGAAACCCAGGAGGCCTGTGCGGGAAGGACCCGGCAGCCCAGAGTCCTTCAGCCAGTATTCCTTGAGCAGCTGCCCCGTGACCCACTCCCCGTGAGGTGCTGCGAAGGGACACCATGACTTCACCGCTTACCCACTTGGCCCTGCGGATAAACCTCACTATTTCCTGGGGAGTGACCTAATCTTGGCTGCAACTCACTCTGTCCGTCCCTTCACCCCCTGGGAGGCAAGACTTGGCGCTTCTTTGCCTTCCTCGGAACGATTCCCCTCGCCCTAGAAAGCACCGGTAAGAGCATAGATTTTATTGAAGATTTCAGGGGGGAGTTTTTGATTGTGTACAGCTGCATGAAATGCCTCCTGATTTTTGCCTCCACAGCTGCTTCCTCCTCCCACGCCACAGGCTCTCAGCTTCCCAGTCTCCTGGGTTCCAAATCTCCTTAAACCCTCCTTGAATTCACTTTTTCTCATGCAAAGCATTTCTGCTCAGTCTCCACTCCCTGACATTTGCATCCGCTGGCTCATTATTCTGCACAACAAAGAAACCTCCTTGGGGGAGGTGGGGGTGGGAATAAGTAACATCATTTTTCCCCTAGTCTCACCTGTGTATGGCCAGTGGCATTTTTAATGGACTGATTTTTTTCCAAGGAAAAAATCCTGCGTAGCACTTGGTGCTATCTGGGGCAACTCCTGCGGCCAAAGCTGACTTTAATCTACCAACATGTCCTCTCTGAAAGAGTTGGGAAGAGATGTACTACAGTTCACCATTATATACTGTTTCCTTCCTACAGATCTAATAGACATAAAGAACCGCAAGAGCATAAACGATAACAAAATGTCATAAAATAGCAAGTGATGAGTTTTGAGTAGTATCACCTTTAGGAAACGTTTTATATAATTTTTCAAAAATATCTATAGTTGTAGAAAGCCCTGATGACATAAAGCAGATCAGTGTTAGTTTGCAGCTGCAGGAAAGTAGGGGATAGATAAAGGATTGCAAGGAAGTTCTTGGTTGGGAGAAATGTTTGTTACCTTGATTGTAGCGATGGTTTCATGGGGGTATATAGTTAAGAACTCATTCAATTGCATAGTATATGGAGGTTGTGGGACATCAATTAAATCTCAGTAAAGATGGAAAAGGAATTTTAATTAAACAGTTTTAATGTTTTTCAGACTGTTTGGCTAAGGTAAGCTTAAAGATACACAAGAACTACATTTTTTCTTCATGCATTTTAAGTTATGGCGTCATGAATGATTTGCCTACACATTTATTTTTAGGAACACATGGTGCCATATATTTAGGGTTGGAGATAATAATTTCAATCGGCCTAATTTCCACTATAAATTCAGGATTGTATCAGATTACCACAGGTTCTTTTTATCACCGATTCTGTAATTGTAACTGGATAAAGTGGTCTTTAGGGATTCAGGATCATCCCATAAAAGAACACTGGAGAGAGACTAGGGATATCTAATCCTAGAGATCATATTAATCCTTTCAGAAAATATTTTGAATAATTTTAGGTCAACTTGGTAATGCGAAGTTGAACACCTTAAAAACTGTCCAAAGATGAAAAACCAATTTTTGACTAATATTTTGTTCTTTGATTTATTTAAACCAAACAAAACTAATTCACCCCTTCCACCCCCATCTCCAGTCTCTGACAAATGCCAATCAATTCTTTCTATGAGGTCGTTTAAGAGTCCACGTATAGGAGAGAGAAATGACGTGCTATTTGTTTTTCTCTGACTTATTTTACTTAGCATAATGTCTTTGAGGTCCATCCTTGTTAGAACAGATGGCAAGATTTCATTTTTTTTTTGTTGTTGCTGAATAATATTCCCGTATGTGTATCACCATTTCTTTATCTGTTTATCCGTTAATGGACACTTAGCTTGTTTCCATATCTTGGATATTGTAAATAATGCTGAAGTGAATATGGGGGTGCATGTATCATTTCAAGTTGGTGTTTTTATTTTGTTCGGATAAATACCCAGATATGGGAATTGCCGGATCATACGGTAATTCTATTTTTAATTCTTTGAGGAATCTCCATCCTGTTTTCCACAGTGGCTGCACCAATTTGCATTCCCGCCAACAGTACTAGTGTCCCCTTTTCTCCGCATCCTCACCAGCACATACTATTTCTTGTGTTTTGATAAAAGCTGTCCTAACAGGTCTGAGGTGAACTCTCAAGTGTGGTTTTGATTTACATTCCTCTGTTAATTTACAGTCCTGTTGGTTAATGATGATCAGTATCTTTTCAAGTACCTGTTGGCCATCTCTATGTCATCTTTGGAAAAACGTCTCCTCAGATCTTCTCCCTGGTATTTAAACAGACTAATTTTTTGTTGTTATTGAGTTTTATGAGTTCTTAATAGATTTTGGATATTAGCCTCTTATGAGATGGATGATTTGTAAACAAAAATTTTCTCCCATTTGGTAAGTTGCCTTTTTGTTGATGGTTTTCTTAGTGCAGAAGCCTTTTAGTTAAATGTAGTCCACTTGTTTGTTTTCTTATTGATGTGTAATTCACAAACAATGTTACTTTCAGGTGGACAAGATAGTGATTCAGTGTTTGTATACATTGCAAAATGATCACCACAGTAAGTCTAGCGATCCAACATCATACACAGTTAATACGCTATTATTGACTGTATTCCTCACCATGTACCTTACCTTACATCTCTTGACTTAAGTGCAAGTTTGTATTTCTTGATCCTCCTTCACCTATTTACTCCCTGTCCCCTTACCTCTGGTACCCACCAATCCTGTTCTTTGTATCTACGAGTCTGCTTTTGTTGCCTTTGCTTTTGGTGTCCGATTCAGTAAATCATTGCCAAGACCTATGGCAAGGAGCTTACCTCCTTGTTTTCTCCTAGGACTTTTATGGTTTTGGGTCTTATGTTCAAGTATTTTATCCATATTGAGGTACTTTTTGTGTCTGGTGTGACATTGGTCCAGTTTCATCCTTTTGCTTGTGGCTGTCAAATGTCTGTTTTTATGCCAAAACCATACATTTCGATTACTCTAGCTTTGCGATATAGTTTAAAATCAGACTGTGTGATACCTCCAGCTTTGTTCTTTCTCAAGAGTGCTTTGGCTGTTCAGGGTCTTCTGTGGTTCCATACAAATTTTAGCATTGCTCTAGTTCTGTGAAAAGTGTCATTTGAATTTTGATAGTAATTGCATTGAATATGTAGGTTGCTTTGGGTAGCATGGACGTTTTAACAGTATCTTTCCAATCCATGAGCATGGAATATCTTTCCATTTGTGTCTTGTTCAATTATTTAAGGTTTTACTTATTTTAGAGAGCACAAGGAGCAGGGGAAGAGCAGGTAGGGGCATCTCAAGTGGACTTCACACCCAGCGAGGAGCCTTGTGCAGGCTGGATCTCATGACCCCGAGATCATGACCTGAGCCAAAACCAAGAGTCAGACGCTTAACTGACTGAGCCACCCAGGCACCCCTCTCTTTTTCAATTATTTTCATTAATGTCTTGTAGTTTCCAGTGTACATGTCTTTTCACCTTGGTGGTTAAATTTATTCCTAAGTATTTTATTCTCTTTGATGCAAGTGTAAGTGGTACTGTTTTCCTAATTTGTCTTTCCTATATTTCCTTATAAATAAGGGCTCTTTTTTAAAAAAGATTTTATTTATTTGACAGAGGAGAGAGATCCCAAGTAGGCAGAGAGGGAGGCAGAGAGAGGGGGAAGCAGGCTCCCTGCTGAGCAGAGAGCCCGATGCGGGGCTCCATCCCAGGACCCCGAGATCATGGTCTGAGCCGAAGGCAGAGGCTTCAACCCACTGAGCCACCCAGGCGCCCCAATAAGGGCTATTTTTAACAACCAGCTTGCACATTGCCCTAAAATTGAGCCATCAACTCTCCTGAGCCTATATGAGCCTACTGTAGTGGACGATCAGGTGTGTGTGTGTGTGTGTGTGTGTTTGTATCTTGTTAGATAGCACTTAAATGCCCCCGTCAAGTGGATCCTGCTCCTGTGCTCCTGGAAATTGTCTCAACAGAATGTTCCCCCACCAGTTCCCATTCTGTGCCTTGTGCTCTGTCTGGTCTAAAAGCTACAGGAAACACCATGGTGATTTCATGGACTTGATAATCTAGGCAATGAAGGGGAACAGATTTATTCATCCATTGTACCTATCCATCTGTCCATTCATCTCCCCATATAATCATCCACCTATCTTTTCTCCCACCCACCCATCCATATGTCCACCCATCTGAACATTCACCAGTCTCCTTCATTTTGCTTCCGTTCACCCATCCATTTACCCTCCATTAAGTCAATAGTGCCTGTTTACGAAACCCCTGTGGTGTGTCAGGCATTGTGC
>CM052815.1:31995853-32022497 GCA_028533885.1 Nasua narica | reverse complement strand
GGAAGTTGCTTCCGTTGTTAGACTTCAGAACGTGTGCCGCCTTTGTGCTAATTCAAAGCGGGTCACTGTAGGGAAGTAGGGGGAGAGTGGAGCCCCACGTTTAGTTTACGGCGGTGCATGGCCGTATCATGGGTGGCCTCAGACCCTAAGCTGTCCCGGGATCCAAAGGTGCCAGTTACAACTTGGGCTCCAGGGACTCGTGACTTCTTCTTGAACCTACACTTATGAGTAGGTACTATGCTCCCCAACTAAGGTGCGCTTATCTTGTAGCTAATACGACGTTTAAACACATTTTGAGGTATTTATCATATTTTGTTTAATAACATCCAAGCTTTGTAGTATGTATAGCATCTTCTTTTGGGTCAATAAAAACCTCCATATTCCCCACACCTGGCATGGGGTTAAGTACATTGGAAGTGCTCAGCTCATGTTTCTTAGATGAATGAGCTTCAACAATTAATGGCCCAGTCATCCAGGAACTGCCCAGAGTTGGGGAGGGGAGTGTTGGCGCACGTGAAATTTCGATGTCAGATATGTAATTGTGTTTTTCAGTGCTGTAAAGAAACTTGAGTTGTCTTAAGCCAAGAAATTCTCTCCAATCGTCTCTCTCACAATCTTGTATTTTAACTTAGTTGTAAAGATGTGTGGAAAAGACCTCCATAGAGCAGGTTATTTTCTTTGATGAGGGAAGTAGCATTTGGTTTGGCAAAGCCTCCCAGGGCCGACCCATTCCCCGCCCAGGGGACTCACCTGGAGGGCTTGTCCCAACAGGGCTGGGCCCCACCCCCCGGAGCTGTTGATTCAGGAGGCCCCGGGGCAGAGCTGGGGTATTTGCATTTTTGAACGAGCAAATCTTGGGTGCCATGCTGATGCCACTGGTCTGGTGAGCACACTTTGCCAACGGTGATCTTCAAGCCAAGTACAAAAAGCCTCTTTAGGGCTCTACCTGTCCAATCATACATGTAAACGTGAATTTGCTTACAGAGAGAATAGCCACACATCTTCTTGAGCTAGAAGAGAGATGGGATGAGGGCTTATAACCACGTGGATTGTGGTTTACAGAACAGCCATCTGGACCTCATGCTTGGATTCATCTTAGTGCAGTTCTTATGTTTCAGCCTAGCTTCAAAGGGGGGTTTTGTATGTGTGTGTGTGTTGTTGTGTTTTTTGTTTTTTGTTGTTTTCTTTTCATTTTTCCATGAAGCAGAACTGAGCAAGGACTTACTGTATGCACTTGGGTAAAGCACGGTTGGCCAACAGCGTCTGTGTGTTGGGGACTGGTCAGTAGGTGATTTCCTGTGTACTCAACCTCAGCAAAGGGAGGAGGACGGTTGCCCACAAGCTGAGGTCAGGTCCCAGAAAAATCTTTTAAAACAAAAAAGACAGAGTCGATGCTAATAGATGAAAATAAATGGACTTAATAAAAATTGATCTTCCAGCCCTTCCTTTCTTCCTTCCTTTCTTCCTTCCTTTCTTCCTTCCTTCCTTCCTTCCTTCCTTCCTTCCTTCCTTCCTTCCCTGATGGTCTGCCAGTCCTGGGTTGGCACTCCTCAGACCAAAATTGGCTAAACCTGGGGAGCAGCTGCCCCCTCAAGAAGGGTGTGGGCTGCATAAGTCCTAGTCTCCAGCATTCCCTATTGTCTTATATGCAGCTTTTGTTATTCATTTGTAACCTGCCTGGCCCTTACACATTTGAGGTTTGTGATCCCCAAACTATTGTATTCATAGGAGTGTCATGAACTTCCTCAGGGATCCTAAGCACTGGCATATGGGCGTTTGAAAGATCCTTGTTTGGGGAGCATTTTGACTTGAAAATAATGCCCACAAGTGTTGCTATTAATAATTTCTGCTCCTGAAGATTTCAAACACTAGAAAAGGAGCGTAAATATCTCCTACAAAACATGTACATAAGAACATGGGGAGAGTCAGCTCCTTCCTCTGTGAAGCGTCCATTGTCCTTTCGATATGAAGATGAGATTTGGTTTGGAGGGACTGATGACTTTCCTGGTCACACAGCCGAAGCCCCAGGGTAGGGGAGGTGACCCACAGAGTGGTCCAGAACAATAGTGAAGCTTTTGCCGCTTGGTTGTTAACGTTCCATGTCTGTAGAGGGCTTCACAGGTTTAAACTCTTTCCTTTAAGTGTCCTGATTCCCACTCTACCGTGTATTTAATAACTGCAGTTTTGGAAGGACACTTTAGTGCCTCCATTTCCTCATCTGGAATAATGGTGATGGCATCTACCTCTACTGGTGAAAATGAACCGAAATACTAATGTACGCCAAAGAATTTATCTCAACGCTTTGTGTTTTCTAATCTTGTAAATATTAGTTTCTTAGAAAGTCTCTGTAAGGCTTTCCAGAAAGGAATATGTATGCCCATTTTTCGGAAGGGAAAACCGAGGCTCAGGGAAATCAAGGAACTTACCCTAAGATAGCCAAGAGGCTGAGAAATCCACAGATGTCCTCTCTGGTCCCGTCTTTCTGAGGGGGTAAAATTTCCTTTTAGTAGTGGGCTCTGGCCACAATGCAGCTGACAACACTTTGATTCAAGGTTCATCCTTTGGAGGAGATGGGAGTAGGTGGCAAAATCTCTTCTTCACACCTTCCTCTGAAGGAGCAGGAAGACAAGAGGAGGAAATACAGGCAGCCTGGATTCTCTTCACTGTTGTGAAGGATACCTAGTTTCCTTTCCTGGGAGATTTTGAGAGAAATCAACTGGGAAGTAAAGCCTTTCCTGGGGCCCATCCTGCTTCTCTAAGGGGATCCTGAGGGGACTCTGACTAAAGCAGAGGGTCCTTTAAGCAGTTAGCCTGCAGATGGTGTTGCCTTTGACTTGATGTTTTTCTTCTGTCTTGTGAGACTCCTTTCAGAGACTTGCAGAGATTTTATTCCGAGTTTCAGATGTACCGATGCTTTATTTAGGAATAGCTCTAAAGCACTCTATTTTTATAATCAACAACAGTTTCATTGTAGCCTTTAGGGGGAGCATATCTTCCTTATAGGTAAAATTGTATGAAATGGCCAATATTTAACCGTTTTTAAATTCCCCATTTGCATTCCCCCAAATTGCAGTCTTGTGTGGTTCAACTGAATGCTTGATGAGGATAGAAACAGTAACAGAGATTAGCATTAAAAATTGTCACTATTTCTTCCCAGGTGCATTAGGTACTTGGTAGCCTTGGAAAGCTCAAGGATATCCTATAATAGAGGCCTTCCTTGTCTAATCTGTTTTCTTCTTCCAGTGGACTTGGTGCCTCTGACATTCTGCCTATGGCAGTAAGCAGAGTGGAGAATTATTTTAATTATTCATAGTGTTCTTAATTTTTCATATTATATGACTTCTGATTGGATGGCACGTAGCTCTTTGCTTAGATCACAGATTTTAGAATTTGAAGCTCTTAGCGTCAAATCTTGTGTCTTGGTATATTTTGTGTACTACTTGAAAAATCTCCCCAATTACACATGAATCATTGCCAGCGGTCCAAAATTCAGGCTACACTCTGTAGCCACACCTACGAACAGCTTTTTGAAATTAAATTTAAATTTAACTTAAATTTAAAATTTAAAAAATAGATTGAGATAATGTATATGAAAGTAGCCAGTAGTGTGCCTGGCATGTAATAATGACCTACTAGTGGGTCATTCCACTAATCCCGGCCTCTGGAATTAGAGTGGAAAGGGAACGGCAATTTTTGAATTCCGTCTCCTGCAGAAAAGAACACAACAAGGGTGATGTTTGCAGGCACAGAACGATGGAGCAGATGCCTTCATCCCAGCCTTCACCGGTGGGTGAAGCACTTGCTGAGCCCCTCACATACATCTCTCTCAGAATGGCCACCCACCCCCCGCCCCGTGAGACAGGGGCTGCAATGCCCATCTGACAGGTCAGACCACCGAGGAAGCTCAGTGAGCATCATTTAGTCAGCCGCAGAATCAGGATTGGAACCCAGATTTGTCAGACTCCAAAGCCTGTGTTAGGTCCCTGAATACTACCCCTTAGCCCCAATCACTCCTCTCTAGATTTGTGTCCAGCTCCTAACTTGGAGGCCTCACCTTGGAACGGTCCCTTTGTGGGGAGGACCAGGAAGTGAGGGCAGCGTGCCTCTGAAACCGGAGCAGGGAGATGGTGTTAGCAAGGGTGTGCTGGCCGAGCGCGCACGGGGCATCCACTGGGCCCCTCTGACCGTGCTGCCTCTGACGGTGCTGATCCCCAGGGGAACTCCCCCCCCCCCCCCCCCTGCTACCTGTGGATACTCCACAGAGCTCAACTGTAAGGGTTCATTATGGGAGCCTCCAGAGTCAGGACTGAATTCTAGAACATTAGCTACACCTCCTTTTCCAGATTTCTCTTTGTCTCAAGGGAAAAATTGAAAGTCAGAATATAATGAGAAAATGAAGTATTCTAAGCATTTGGAAGCAAAGTGGAGGAAGATCGTTACTGGGGGAATTTGAGATTCTTGTTTTTAGTTGTGTTTTTTTTTTTTTTAACCCATATGGACCGACCCATTTGCTGTAACAGCAGAGACTTCTATAAAGCTTTTTTTTTTTTTTTAAAGAACTCTTGACAACATCTTGGAAAGCTGAAGTTATATACGGTAAGGTGGATATCATTGCCAAATTAAAGGAAGGAGCTGGGCAAGGCATTAAAGCAGCAAGAGAAACAGACGGAAGCCCCATCTAGTCCAAGTCCCACATCCTCCAGCTTTCTGTTTCAAAGCTGCCCGGAAGGCTGGAGCTCATGTGCTCAGTGGCCAAAGATGGGACAGGAGGGGTGGAGTCCCTCGTGCCGTTGGGCTAGGATGGCTCCATGCATAGCCAAGCAAGCAGCAACTTTTGGGGTTCACAAGGGGAGATGCTCTTGAATCTCTCTCCACCTAAGAGAATTTGAAGTGCCACCATATAGTTCCCTCATTTCTGGGGTCTCCTAAAGTGAAAATCAAAATGGCCGGGCCCTAGCGGCTCGGTCCCGTGGGACTGTGTCTCCAGAACCACACTGTGGCCCATGAGCCTTATGGTCACGGGATGATGCTGGGCTCCCGCACTGAGAGAGGTGTCCAAATAACCATTCAGCAGAACAAATCCTGCATCAGGTCATGGCCTAGGCATGCAGAGGAAGGAGAGAATATGGAGGAGCAAGGCCCTTCGGAGAAACACTTCCTCGAAGTTCATTTTGCACTTTGGTTTTGGTTCGTGATTGCTTGCTTGCTTGCTCTCTTTTCTTCCTCTTTTCTATTTTTGGTTTTGGAAAGGGGCAGAGGAAGGAGTGTCAGCAAGGCACGGAGGCCTGTTGGTCAGGAAGTAGACCTTCTTCATGCATGTGAGCACAGATGTTGACCTCCCGTCCCCATCCGTCCCTATCTCCATGCCCACCCCAGATGTCACGGGGGCCCCCACTTCAGGGACACCGCTTGAGCCAACCCGGACCCAAAATAGCCCAGCTTCAAGCTTTCAGACTGGAAGGGCTTGGGCTGGCTGCTGTGGCCCTGGTAACGGTTGGGAAGATAGTACTGTTCAAGGCTGCCCTAAGAACTTGAGGACCCCTGCCTTGGCTCTCCTGTGAGCCGTCGACTGTGGCCCTGTGTGGCCAGCCCTCTTCCGCTCAGTGTCCCATCTCCTAGCTCTTCTCCTCCGCCTGCTGGCCTCTAGCCATTTTGATTCTGTTTTGGTTACCGGATCGTGTTATGCTGTACATCCCGCATGGAAGCTTTGAAGCCTTAGGTTTACTAGGTTTGGAATAGTCGATCTCCCCACTCTCAGTGTCTAGCTAACTCTTAGGTCTCAGCTCACATTCCCCTTCGGTCAGCAAATCGTGAGTATCTACAATGTCCTCCTAGCCATTCTGGGTGCCCGGGGCCGTATCAATGAGCAGGACAAAAAGCCCTGTCTCTGTGAACCTACATGCTATCTCTTCCTTAAGACATTTTTATTCAGGGGCACCTGAGTGGCTCAGTCGGTTGAGTGTCTGCCTTTGGCTCAGGTCAGGAACTCGGGGTCCTGGGATCGAGTCCGATATCGGGCTCCTTGCTCAGTGGGGAGTCGGCTTCCCCCTCTGTCTCTGCAGCTCCCCCTGCTTGTGCCAGCTGTCTCTGTCTGTCTCTCTCTGGCAAATAAATAAAATCTTAAAAAAAAAAAAGAAACTTAAAAAATTTTTTTAATCCAGCCCTCCTCCCCAGTCCTCTGGCTAGATGCAGTCTTCTAGTAGGTGACAGGTGTTGTCTCCTACTTGCGCATTCTTGACTTAACGTCCAGTCCCCTCTTCCGTGAGGTCAGGGACTACTCGCCACCGTATACCCAGTAGGTGTTGAGTAGGTAGGGGTCAAGGAATGGATAAGTGGATGACTAATTATTTTTGTTGACGAGTAGCAGCACCAGGTGTGAGGGTCACACTTCTGGAAGGAAGCTGTTTGAGCTGATGCATGAGGCTCACTGAAGAAGCTGCACTGTGCTTTTAGAGTGTCCAGAGCTTGCAGGTTCTTACTCAGCCTTGTCTGGGGTCTGCGTCTACCATTCCCTAGGCTCTGGGTATTTCATGACTTTTAAAAAATGGCTGTAAGCATGCCTGACTTTAATGCAGCAGCTGTTTGCCTCTCCTCCCAGGACGGAGATCTCCAAGGGGCCCCAGGGAGAAACTCTTAACTCACGAAAACCCATGCCCCGTTTACCCGCACGCTGGAGCCCCATCTTCCCCTTGGGCCGGGTAGTGCCCAGAGAGATGGTCTTCGTTTGCATTCGTCATTTTCATGCGCTTTGCACTCAGCTACACTGGTATTCAGGGGAAAATGCTGCCATGACAACTGCCACAACAGATGGTATTTGATCAGTCTCTAAGCTACGGGGGAGATACACAGCCCTTCTTCCGAGGTTTGCATATTTTACTTTATCATGAGACCCAGTCCAGCCTTAATCATGGTTGAAATGTGAAGTTTTCCATTTGCCTCCCATCCCTCCCCCTTCTCTTTCCAGTTGTTTGGCATTTGTTTTGCTTTTCCTTGCTCTCTGGCTGTCCTGGGTGGAGATGCGCTCTTGGACGTGGGAAGCAAAGACAACAACACACACAGTCCGTGGAAGTTGCCCTGCAAGTCTCAAGTACAGAGATTGTTGAGAAACTATCCAATTTGGGGATGGAGGTCCCGGCTGAGACTGGGAGGGAGCCTTCACTGTAGCCTCTCTCTCCTGGATCATCACCAGACGGCACACGGTGGAGGCCACCTGTGGCCCCAAACAAAGGGAAGACTGTGCCTGTCTGTTTCGGTCTTCCGTCCCTTTACTCCACCTGTGCCTGCAGCCAACCCCATTCTGCTCCCAGGGTCTCCACGCCACCTTGTGGTCCCACTTCTGGGCTATCCACCTCCACCCCAGCTAAAATTCTAGGAACTTCTTCCCAGAGCTCTCAGACCCATTTCTAGGGCAGCAATGAACGCAATAGCCTTCTCCCCCGGTGCAAAGTACAGCTCCCAACCCCCTCTGCAACCCTGGAATGTCAGGCTTTGCACAGATTTTTGTCAGCTAATTTTGGAAAGTAGTTTATATTGGCTGCTATGTGTTAATGAACGACTTTGGTCGTATTTACATACTTTGCTGGTTAAGAGCCTTTCCCATCACTCTGCATTCCCAGCTTTAATCAGCTCCACCTCTCACACTGTGTGTCTGGATAGCACATGCCCCCCAGGGCTCAACAGCGCCAGGCACGGGGACACCCTTGTGCCTCCGCAAGTGCCCAGGCCAGGCCCCTCACCGGGTGTGGCGGCAGTGTGCAGTTTCAGCGGTGCACGAGAATGGATTGCTTGTTTACCTGTGTGCTACTTGGAAGAAAACCTTAAGGTGAATTTCAGTCACTAGAGAGGCCAGATCAAAGAAATGTTCTCCCCTTCTGATCTCCTTCCAAGTGAAGCCAGGAGGTTGGAATCCACATCTGACCCTATTCTGCTTCCCGGCCCCGCTCTCTTCCCGGGGTGCAGATGAAAAGAGCGTGGGTCTCCGCAGCCTTGTCAGGAGTGATTTTTAACCTTAATGGAACATTATTAAAGAGTGGATTTGAGACTTGAGGAATGTTTTTTGAACTCCTTCTTTGAGCAGAGAAATCATAGTGGAGGGAAAAAATTCAAGGCACTTGATGGGCTTATGAATCGTCTTTTAAACGATGACCCAAGTTCTTATTTTTAGTTTTAACATATTCCAGGAGTGCAATGCAACCACCCAGACCCTGCTCCCTGCTTTAGCTCCTCTTTAGGAGAAAGCATTCTTGGTGCCCCTAGGCCTTTTCCCTCCACCTAACCTAGGAAAATCCGGATGCCTCCTTTGTTTGTATGCTCTGATTCTCCCTGACATGGCTGGGAATCGGGGCGTGTGTCGGATAGCTCTGTGGATCCTAGAGAGAAGGGTTATCTAAGTCTGGGCTCCTGGACAGGGAGGAGGACACCTCTTCCCCCCCCCCCCCCCAACATGGTCAGGAGAAGACAGCCCAGTGTCGAACTGAGCAGACATCTACACAATTACAGTGATTGATGAAAAGAATCACAGGTTTCTCAAGCTTCATACTATTGACCCTCTGAGTAGGATTTTTCACCGTTATATGCATTGTAGGATGTTCAGCAATATCTTTGGCCTCTACCCACTGGATGTTAATGGCACACACACACACACACACCTGCATTGTGAGAACACAATGTTGCCAGATGTCCTTTGGGGATGGCAACATTGTTACCCCTTCTCCCCACACTCTCCCCACCCTGTGGAGAACCCATCTTGAAACTCTTTGAAAGAATGATAGGGATTTAAAAAAGTGACAGGAGGAAGAATAGTCCAGGCAACCTGTTTGTAATTCTTCATTCCTTTAATAGAATTTAACATTAAAAGAAAGACCGGTAGATGGCCGAACTGAAAGGAACCAAGGGCTAGCTTTGCAGGAAGAAATTACCATGTACTTTAAATGATACTTTATGCATTGAATGCTCCATGAATGTGCCAAGTAAATGTGCTTTATGTTCCTTGGAAGGAAACTTCTATGGAATTAGAATGTTGTAGTAAGGTAATGCTTTTCTTGAATATGTTGGTGGGTGTCTTTTTTTTTTTTTTTTTTTTAAGATCAATGCCACTCTGCTGCACTGTTGAAAAAACTTGATCTACCCACGTCAGCACACCTCTATGACGCTTGCCAGGCTAGATACCAAGTGTACTATTTTTTATTTTACTTTAACAGATTCCCAGGCGGTCAGCTTTTTCTTTATCTCCGTTCTCACGGGGACAGTAATTGCCCAAACCTCACTTATCAGCCATGTGCAAGATACAGTGAAGAAGCCGGATAGGATTATTTAAAGGAAAAAGGGGTCGAAGAATTTTATAATTTTATCATGATTTAAATATTAGTGCCTCTGTGGGGGCAGCAGATCCTTTTATGTGGTTTTGGTACATTACCACTGTGGACAGTTGTGGAAATAAGGACTGAGTTATTTTTCTCAAAATGTAAAATGGGGAAATAACATTTAGAGATCTAATTTTGATTACTTAAAATGTAAGCAGATTTTTTCAAAACACCTTCCACAGGGCCCTCCCTGTCATTCTCTTCCTTCTTTCCCCTCCCCTGCCCTCCATGATGGTGGCACCTGCTTGTCATTGTCAGTCCCTCTGGCTTGGAAGGAAGGAAGAGTTAAAAGCAATCTCGCTTTCCCTCCCCCTTTATAAGAAAAGATTTTCTGCAGTGGTGGCAGGCATAACCCATAACATCAGCATTTATTTAGTTTGCAGGAAATTGCATTTTGCCCCTTTTCCTAGAGATGAAAAAAAAAAGTCTCCCAGATGAGGATTTTTGAGAGTGAGCTGGAGGCTGGGAGAGAGATGGAAACCCGTGCAAAACTGTAAGGAAGGAGCAGCCTTGGCTCGGGGTGGAGTGGAGTCTTAGAACAAGGGCAGTTTGATTCAGGTGCCCCAGTAGCTCAGTTTTGTGTTTGGAAGGTCTGAAGACCGGGAGCAGAGAAGGAAAATGCCAGACACGGGGGAAGGAGGACATGCATTTCAGGAAGACTGCCTTGGAGCCGGACTTTACGCAAATTAGAGCTCTTCTGACACTGTAGAATCTGTGCTCTGTGGCTATGAAGGCGCCTTCAGAAGATCACTTGGGGAGGGGGAGGGAGACTGTGAAAGACAGTCATTTATTCAAGATAAACCCTATGGGTTAAACACCCCTTTGAGTGTGTAAGAATGCTGACAAAGCGTAGGAAGTCGGGTGGGAATTGGGGGGCTCTCCACTGTGAAATGCAAACTGTGTGAAATTCAAAGATCCTTGTGCCAAGTCAAAAGCGGTTTCTTTTATTTATGGTCTCCATTGACATTAATCGAGCCTGAACATTTTCCTGTAGACCAAAAAATCATTAGCCCTGACAAGTGGAGTCAAATCAGACCTTTGGGAATGACCTAATTGTGCTTTCCCGAGGGCTGGACGTTTGCTTGCCCTTGGCCGTGGCATCAGCCCTGGCAAGCCTGGGAGGCCTCCCAGACTCTGGCAGGTGGATTCCTTCTTGTTACAGAACATACAAAGGACAGAGGGGCTCGTGGAGGTCGCAGCCCTCCCTTGTCACCTGCAATGCCCTCCAGCCTGAGAATTTTGTGAGTAAACGTGGCCCAGAGCCCCACTGAAACTCCCATTCACTGTTTTCACATTTGACAGCGTGCCTCCTTAGTGCTGGAAATTTCTCCCAGCTGCCAGTGGACGGGTGGGTCTACTGGCCCCCTCATCCCCACCTCCATTTTTCTGGCAGCTGCTCAAATTTTCAGGATAGCTCTAGCGACAGTGGTGCACATAGGCGCTCTCATTCCACTCTGGTTATTTTTGGTAGCCATGAGCAAGCCAGGGCCTCGGCTTCTGGAACTGTGTGGTTGGGATATTAGGTAACTTTTTCTTGTGCAAGTACAGACAGAGAGTCCCGACCTGCACCCATCCATCCATCTATCCATCCATCTGCCGCTGGCATGTCGTTTTCGTCGTTGCAAACCTTAGCAAATGCACGGTGAATCCTCTCTCTGACATCGACCTTTGTTCCTGATAAAAGATGGCTCCGGAGAAGGCTGAACATTGAGCACGTGTCATTGTTGTTTTGTTTTGTTTTTTTCTAGATTGAAAACATAGATGCCTGCTTGAATTTCCTGGCAGCGAAGGGAATCAACATCCAGGGGCTGTCTGCAGAAGGTGAGTCAGAGCACTTGTCATGAAGCCGCCTTTTCGTCGTTAGAAATGCCCACCTGTTACGTACTGATGACTTTAATACAGTTAAGCCCAGGGGTGCTGGTGCGCGCTTCTGGCTTTGTTTTCCTCCTGGTTTTGAGGCAGCTCAAGGCCTGTCTAGATTTGAGGATGCCAACTTTTTGACACCTAAAGAATCGCTCCAGGAACGGAGATGCCACCATGCCAGCCGAAGTCTGCTAGGCACCCAGGAGGGAGCGCTGGAGACGGGGCCGCTTCTCTGGAGGAGGGCTTAATCAAACAATGCCGATTTGATTCACCCGGCTAGCAATTCAGTTAATTATCAAGCCAGGCCTTATCTGTGGGAGAGAGAACACTTAGCCACCGCTCATATTTAAATTGTACAGTTCCCAGGGAAAAATGCCTAATCCTTATCTCTTACTTTTCTTAGAAGCAGCAGCCCTTTTCTTAGCTCAAAAAAAAAAAAAAAAAAAAGAAAACACGTGATATATTAATGAGAGGCTACGTTTTGACATCCTGATTAGTTTTTAATTAACTCCAATTGGGTGGCTAATTAGCACATTAGCGTGTGCTGGTGGTTTGCTATTCAATTAAGTATTGGTCTGGAGATGGCTGGTCCGAATTCTCAGCAGCCTCGGGCATCGTCTCGCCCTGGAATCTTTTGCGAGCTCTCCTGTTTGTAAATACAAGCAGCTGCCCGCCCAGACGCGGCCACAGGCCCCGGCAGCCTCCCAGCCTCATTAGGCTGCACCTGCCTCCGGTTTTCCCAGAACAGGTAAAGCAGTTTGGGCCTCAACCTAGGGAAAGGACACCACCTTTCCCTAGCAAGGTTGCTTGCTGAAAAGATGCCTATTAGCGTCGACTCCGGTGGTCAGGGTGGGGAGGAAGGGGGACCGTGAGGAAGGAAAGAGCCCAGTGGAACAGGTAAGTTGGCAAGTATGGCCTACTTGGGGCCTCTTCCTTGCCTCTGACCTGCTGCGCGGTGAGAGCCTGGTTTTCCTGGCTGTGTGAACAGTACTGGGGGCGGGTGGCTACTCCCGCTGCCTCGTGGGCGTGGCGTGTCTGAATGCCACCTCCCCAATGCCGGGCCTGCCCCAGCTCAGGGGGGGACACACGGCTTCCAGAGGTCTCCGTGGCTGCCGTGGGCTGGTCAGCCCTAACCCCAGCTCTGAGAGGGGGGTCCTTGGAGGATTCCTTCACCCTGGGGGTTGGGCCCTCCGTGAGGATGAGATCTGGGCTCAGTGACCCCGGGAACGCAGCTTGCTGGTTCGTGGTGGGGCTTGGCGTGGGGTTCCCCTGGATAGGTGGGGAGATGCAAATTCCCATTCCGAGGAACATCGTTTCCTTCTGGTAGAGCATTGTTGTGTTGGCAGGTGGGTGGCAGGCACAGGCTGCTCGGGCTTTCTGGAAGTGGTCAGACCCAGGCTCGGCCCTCCCTCTTTCCCCCTCCCCAGCAGGGCATTAGCAGAGACTTGCCCAGCGTCCTGCTCACCAGAAAGGGCTCTAGGGGACGTGGGCTCGATGTAGGTCAGCTTCATCTCATTGAAGTGGCACCCGGCCCCTCTACTGCCTCTCTGCGCATTGTCCTGCCTTCTGCCTCATTTGTCCCCTGCACCTACCCTGTCCTCTTGATACCTTAAGGCAGATTATTCAGTAACTACTTGTTGAATAAGTACCGCCTGTACTTCTCAGGCTTTTCTGGGATGCAGCTCCAGCATCCCCAACTGAAGTGGGGGTTCATAATAGTGGGCATAGAGGACAAGAAGCTTGGCTTAAAAAGGTTCCGAGGGACACCCTCAAAGCCTGTAGCTGGTGAGTGGCAGGGCCAGTCTACCCCGGGTCTGTGATTTCAGAGCTCGTGTTCCTGGTGTCCTTTGGGACAGCCGAGGGATAAGATTGAGGCATGTCACGTACAGGGGAAGGAAACTAGAAAAGATTTAGAACTTCCTCGGCTGGAATGCTGTCTCGGAAGATGAGGCCTATGAGGCAGACCCTGAGCTCCAGCCTTGTCCGTGTTAGGATGTGGCCCTTGGGGGTCTCTGAGCAGAGAGGCACCCCCTGAACCAGTGAGTTGAGGTGTCTGTCACTGGGGCATAGCTGGGAAGTGGCTTCATGATGTTTCAGTAACTGCCCCCAACTGTGCGAGGTGGAACCCCTCATCTTTCCTGCTGAGCCGAGACTCACTTTCTGGTATCTTGGCCAGAATACAGAACTCATCAGTCATGGTGAGTTTTATCAGAACAATTTTATGTTAATGCTTATGACGGTATTGTTTTGGTTTTTAAAATTTTTTTGTTTAAATTCAGCTTAATTAACATATAGTGTATTATTAGTTTCAGGGGTAGAATTTAGTGCTTCATTAGTTGCATACAACACCCAGTGCTCAGTACGTCTTGTGCCCTCCTTAATGCCGATCACCCAGTTGCCCCATGCCCCCGCCCTGTGCCCTCCAGCAACCCTCGGTTTGTTTCCTAGACTTAAGAGTCTATTATGGTTTTTCTCCCTCTGTCTTGTTTTTCCTTCCCTACACCTATGTTCATTTGTTTCTTAAATTTCACATGTGAGTGAAATCATATGGTATTTGTCTTTCTCTGACTTATTTCACTTAACATGATACTCTCTGGTTCTATTCATGTTGTTGCAAATGGCAGGATTTCATTCTTCTTGATGGCTGAGTAATATTCCATCATATATATATATATATCCCACACCTTCTTTATTCTTTCCTCTGTTGATGGACATCTGGGCTCTTTCCACAATTTGCCTATTGTGGACATTGCTGCTATAAACATTTGAGTGTACGTGCCTCTTTGGATCACTACATTTGTATCTTTGGGGTAAATACCCAGTAGTGAGACTGCTGGGTCGTAGGCAGATCTATTTTCAACTTTTTGAGGACCCTCCATACTGTTTTCCAGAATTGCTGTACCAGCTTGCATTCCCACCAACAGTGTAGGAGGGCTCCCCTTTCTCTGCATCCTTGCCAATGTCTGTCATTTCCTGACTTGTTAATTTTAGCCATTCTGACCGGTATGAGGTGGTATCTCACTGTGGTTTGGGTTTGTATTTCCCTGATACCTAGTGATGCGGAGCATTTTTTCATATGTCTGTCTGGCCATTTGTATGCCTTCTTTGGAGAAATGTCTGTTCACGTCTTCTGCCCATTTCTTGATTGGATTTTTTTGTTTTTTTGGGGTGTTGAGTTTGATCAGTTCTTTATAGATTTTGGATATTAGCCCTTTGTCTAATAAGACATTTGCAAATACCTCTTCCCATTCCATAGGTTGTCTTTTAGTTTTGGTCTTTTTTTTTTTTTTAAGATTTTATCCATTCATTTCACAAGAGAGAGATCACAAGTAGGCAGAGAGGCAGGCAGAGGGAGAGGGAGAAGCAGGCTCTCTGCTGAGCAGGGAGCCCAATGAGGGACTCGATCCCAGGACCCTGAGATCATGACCTGAGCCAAAGGCAGATGCTTCACCAACTGAGCCACCCAGGCGCTCTGGTCTTGTTTGTTTTTAAACTTTAGTTTCAGATTCTTTTCAATGCTGTTTTTCACCCACATGCCCCAGAGCAAGTGACTTTGGAAGATTAAAGAAGGGGAAGGGGCCTGGGTGGCACAGGTGATTAAGCGTCCAGCTCTTTATTTCGGCTCAGGTAATGATCTCAAGGGTATGAGATCAAGCCCCACATTTCTCTGCCCCTCCCCTCCACCCCACCCCCTCAGCTCACACATACACACACATGCTCGCTCACTTGTTCTTTCTCTCTCTCTCTCTCTCTCTCAAAAAAGTTTAAAAATAGAAGAAAAAAAGGAAGAAGATTTAAAGAGGGATGGGAGCCTTATGACTTCTTCCCCTCCCCCCTTCCTTTACCTGAGCCTCTAGGACTAGGGCAGATAGAGCAGGCAGATTTCTGCTTCTGGTGAAGTTGCTGTCCTCTTACAGAGCCCTAATTGCTGCTGTCCCCAGGCGAGAGTCTCTGCGTGCCCCACTGACCATGGACTTGCTCCTGTGCTGCTCCGGGGACATTAGTAGTCTCTTGTGAGATGGTCCAGCAATTCTGGCTCACCCTCAGTGGGTAGCATTTACATCTGCCCCCCCACCCTGATTCAGGCTCCTTATAGTCTCCAAATAAGGTGGTCCTAGTGAGACTGTAACCCTCAGTCTCCACGTCCCTGCTTCGTGCGCTATAGAAGTGGCAGGAATGCGTGGGCTCCATCTTGCACTTAGAGTAGGTAGAACAGCCCTTCGGTCACCCGGAAGCCCCCACCGTGTAGTTTCTCTCCAGCTCTTTCCTCCCTGACTTAGGTGGCCAAGAGGCAGATCTGCCAAGTCCGTGCTGAGTGGATGTCCAACCAGGCACGGGAATGCCAGTACCCAACTTGGAGTGATGCTCTTGGCACCTCTACTCCTTTGTCTCCAGGGAGCACGAGGACCTCACCTTCTTTTCCTTGGAGAGGGGAGAAAATATCCAGTGCCTGTGATCATCAGACATCACCGCCTTCCCCCGCTCTGCGACATTTTCTTGTCTAGATCTTCTATGGGTGTTTTTTGCTTTTTTTGTCCATTGAGGTATTTTATTTGCATGTATGTATCACATCCCTAGAAAAGGAATCCCAGGATTTTCCCTCCTCTGTGTGTTTTCACCCTGCTGCTTCATGGTCCACGATGGCAGCTGAGTTTGTCCATCCAATGAAACCAGATTGGCAGATGGGAGCAGTTTATTCTACTGTTTTTCTAAATCTTTGAATTATACATCAGATCTGGTGCTCCCCACTCCACGCTGGTTTAACCTGCCCCTAAGGTTCACAACAACGTTCCCAGCTCCATGACTGTCAGTGATTTCAAATTTGCTATGTAACCATGCTGCATCTTCATGGTGAGAAACGGGAGGATCATTTTTTGGAGCATGGGCTTTGAGAGAGCCCACCTTTGGAGCATGACTTGGCGTTTGCCTCTCTTTTCAGCATCGTTACTGCTCTTGAGAGCATCTGCCAGACATTCGTGTGTCATTCACAGGCAATCCCATCACAGTGGCCCAGAAAGATGGCAGAAAGAGTCCTCAAGTCTTACCTTGGCTTTTGAGGTTGGGGGATCATGACGATGTTTGGTGATGGGATGGATTCTGGACTAGCACAGTCTTGTAGGAAGGTCCGGGCTTTTGTAAGCTCCTTGAACTTCTAGAGGAAGGACACTTAGAGACTTTTATCCTCAAATGGGCTTTATTGACTTTACTCAATTTCAGGATTGCAAGAAATCGCTCACTTGACACACCGTTAGATCATAAGACTAGAAGCCGTTTATGGAGAACCCATGTGCCGGTCAATGAGCTAAGCGCTGTACATGTTTTACATCTTATTTAATCCCCCCAACTTTTTGAGATGAGTATTCATATTATCCCCATTGTACAGAGGAGGAAACTAAGGCCTGGAGAGATTGAGTCCCACATGGGAAAGGGGAGGCCCACAAGGTCAGCCGTGACTAAGCTATTCATCTGTTTCAGAGGCCTGGTATTCTCTGTCACTCCTCATACTTCTAACCACCTGCGTAATTACTAGAAAAGCATTATTGTGTTTAAAGAAATAATGTAGTTTTAATGCTTTTTGTTTTCCTTTTGAAGACGGTTGAGTGCCCTGAGGCTCCTCCTCTGATGAAAAACATGGGCGGTTGGAAAGCCCCGTAGGTACTTCTCCGCCCTTTTCCAGTGACTAAAGCAGGGTTTAGAACCTCAGGAGGGTGTATGCACCTGTCCTTGAAACATTGCAGCAGATCGTGCCCTGCCCCAACCTGCCCGATAGAGGACCACAGAGAGCCTTTGTTCCGGGTAGAGGCTGAGGGCCCAGGGGAGCCCCATGGAGATGCTGCTGGTTTGGGACACTTCCCTGGACGAGGCCTCCCCGCTCCCTCTGTGTTCTGAACGGTTGGACCCATTCTGTGTTGTGGGAACTTGGGCCTCACCCTAACCTGGGTGATTTTCGAAATCCCTTCAACCTCTCCCCGACACACTCTACCAGTCACGACCATCTGTAAACCTGTCCCTGAGGAGGGATGGCTCTTATCCTTGGGAGCTTTGCAAACACCTGGCCCTGAGCCCATCCTCCTGTAACAGAGACGTGAAGGTCTGGGAGGTGAGGCCTATCCTATTTAGTTCAGCAGACATTTGCTGGACACATCCTGTATCCCAGGCATAGTCTCAGCCGTAGAAAATTAGCTCTAGTTTCCATTAATAAGAGAGCTGGGCTACTGGTACGTGCACGGGGATGACAAAGGCTGTGACTAGCTTGGCTTGGGGGCAGGCAGGGGGATTGGCAGAGACACAGTTTCCCCGGGTTTGACATGGTACAGAGGCATTCACCAGGCAGGAAAGGACGACGGTGGGGAATCTAGACAGAAGACGAGGCATAGGTAGTATGACAGGAGTGAAGACCAGCTCTTTATCGGCCTCGAGGACTGGAGGAGACAAAGGCAGGAAGATCCTTCCAGGGGCCTCCAGGAAGGAGTGGATGCTTTTGGAGTGGAGTTGGTTGCTGACTTGAGGAGTTCAGGCGTGGTTTGGCCAGAAACCTAGACGTTGAGCTTGTTCCCCTTGTAGTCTGAGCCAGAGAGCAGAAGGTCTTTCTAGACTGTTAGGAGAGAAGCAGCAGGTGGACTGTCTCCACTTCCTCCTACCCACATCACCTGTCTGGCAGTGAGTGGACCTGATGCCGTTGCTCACCAGAAGGAGCCCTGTAGGCTGTCCCACCCCCTCCTACATTCCCCTCGGGTGTAGCCATCGCCTGCCTTGGTGAGCAGGACACAGAGGGGCTGCCGAATCAGCCGGGATGGCGCTGAGGGTTAAGGGAACCGGATAGGAATTCTGACTCTGCGGTCTGGTCTGAGCTAGCCCTCCCTTCCTCTGGCTTCCAATCCATTCTTCCCTACAATGGGAAGCAGATTTTTTGGTCTTCATTATTCCAGTGTTTGTGCCTTTGTAAACCAGGTCGGAGGTTTCAGTAACGCTGGAAGAAAAGTACTCTGTTTTTCCTATCCTTCATGCCCAGCTTCCCTGTACAGCGTCTGGGCACATCATACCAGCCCAGGTGGGAGCAACGATATCAGTCGGGACCCGAGGGGATTAAGAGTCCAGGGATACTGAATTCTAATGGGAACCGGAAAATGGCCGCCCAAGTCTGTTCGTGGGACGTGGGTATGGCCAAAACCAGAACGGCCACCGGGGTTCTCAGGCAGGGGTAGACACCAGCCAGCTAGTGTCCCTTCTAGCTAGGTCTATGGTTTTTTCCTTTCTCTAGAAGTCTAGAATGGGGACAGCTGATCCGACATAAAATGATACTGTTTTTCCAAACCTTGGGAAATGTCATGAGGGAAACATTTTTGTGGGCCGATGGATTTTGTTGTTAGCCTGTCAGTGCCGCCTGCTTACCAGGCCTCATGGAACGCAGACACACACCCCTTGGAAATGTGGGGAGAACACAATTCTAGCTATTTTGGGTACTGTCTGTTGCAGACCACCCATGGCATAAACCGTGTGGCTTCCAACCCCAAACAGAGCATCTTGCCCTCTCCAGTTTTTGTGCTCTGCAAAGAAAATGGAACAGTCCAGACATCCACCCCCTGGGGAGTGGATCTAGAAGATGTGGTATATCCACACAACAGGGTGGTACTCAGCAATGCGGAGAAAGAAACTAATGATAAATACCCTTACATGGGTCATCCGAAAAACATGCCCCGTGGAAGAAGCCCCACGCAAAAGACTACATATTACATGGCTCCACTTACAGCTAATGTCCAGAAGAGACAGACCTTGTAGAAACAGAAGGCACATTCCATTCGACATTGCCTGGCAATGGGTTTGGGGACTGACAGCAGATGAGCATAAGGGCTCGGTTTAGGGTGATGGAAATAGTCTAAGATGACAGTTTATTGAATTGATTGAAAATCATCATACACTTAATTTTCTAGATACAAATTGAACTTGGATAAAGCTGTTTAAAAAAGTAATGGGTGCCACGCGGGTGGTTAAGTGTCCCACCTCTTGGTTTTGGCTCAGGTTGTGACCTTAGGGTTGTGGAGTTCAAGCCCTGTGTCAGGTTCCGTGCTGGGCGTAGATAGTCAGCTTGAGATTCTCTCTCACCCTCTCCCTCTGCCTTCCCTCTGCCCCAGCATGCGCATGTGTGCCTGTGTTCTCTCTCTCTCCCTCTCTCCCTCTCCCCCCCCCTCTCTCAAAAACCCCAAAATTGGAAGCTCACCATTGACTTTTGTCTCATATGAGATCATTCCTGATTAATTTCCTTCAAGCCTGTGACTGAAGCCTAAGCGGGGAGGGGCAGGGAGAATGGGCAGCTTCTCAGTCTTCCCTTTAGGGGCAGAGCCCTGTGGTGAGTTCTGAGGAGGCTGTAGGTGGAGGGGCCATATTTTTGAACCAAAATGGGAAGTAGAGTCCAGCAGCATCCTGACTGCTTTGCGCTCATTTTGTCATGCAACATTCACTTAATCCTCGTAATGGGCCCATGGGAAAGGTGCAGTTTGGCATATGCCCGTTTTAAAGAAGAAAATGGAGGCCCCAAGAGGTTGAGTCTGCTGAAAATTCAGCCTATAGATGATGAACTGTGGGGGCGCCTGGGTGGCTCAGTGGGTTAAAGCCTCTGCCTTTGGCTCAGGTCATGATCTCAGGGTCCTGGGATCGAGCCCCACATCCGACTCTCTGCTCAGAAGGGAGCCTGCTTCCTCCTCTCTCTCGGTCTGCCTCTCTGCCTACTTGTGATCTCTCTCTGTCAAATAAATAAAATCTTTTAAAAAAATAAATGATGAACTGTTGAGATTCAAACCCAGGTCTTTCTGGCTTAAAAAAAAAAAATCAGTGATCTTTATGATAAAAATCTACCTGCCAAGAAGTATATGTGTGGGAAGATGGTGCTCTTTGACAGAGGAAACTATGCTTTAGGGACTGATGCTGAGTTATGAACAGCAAGGGACTCACCAACCACAGTGGGTAGAGAATATGACAAGGCTGTCTCTTTTTGTGCTGGCTTGGGCTGGCCTGCCGGGAGGTGCCAACGTGGACACGCTTACCTCTTGCAGGGGACAACCTGTCCGCCCCTGCGTGTGCTGAATTTTTAGTTCCCCCCTTCTTTGTTGTTCTTACGTGGTTCCAAAAAATGTATTATGGAATGTGCCAAACATTCCATAATCATAGAATACTTACAAAAGAATAAAGAATACTTACATGCCCACCAGCTAGCTTAATAAATAAAACATTATCTCCTTGTGCTTTTAAATTTACCACACATGATGCATAGACAAGTAAAGCCAAGTTTACACAGTGTGGGGAGACCAGGTTTTGAGACGGGGAAAACCTCGATTCAAATCCCAAATCCCAGCTCCGTAATGTATTTCCTTGGAGAGGTCATAAAACCGTTCTGAGATGCTGTTTTTCTTTACAAGAGGGACATTAATACTCACTTCCCAGATTGTAGGGATTGAATGAGATCATGCTCATAGAAAGCTTAACCTGATACATACTAACTAGTAGTAGTCCTTGTTCCTATAAGCCATATAACGTGATAACAATCAAAGGTACTAAAAATAAATCTTATATAGATTTCACCAATCCCCATGATTAGCTCTACTTTCTCCCTCCTGTGACTTTAATTTCGAGGGGGAAATGGTTTCCCAAGTTCTTTAACAGGGGCTAACCTGCATGCAAAATGAACTACCTCCAGAAATCGGGGGCATCAGCCAGCTCTAAGGGGCTTCCTCTGCTCCCCATATCATATAAGATGGTTTATAAGCACCCTCCTTTGCCCAGGCCAGTCCTAGCTTACACCTGACCACCCCCCTGGTCTAATTAAAAGCTCCCCACTTTCACTCTCAGAAGCATCATGGTTTGCATGATAAGTCCTATGATGACCCCAGTAAAAACCATTTCTAAGGCACGAGCCCAGACCTGTATGGGAATCTCATACAGGATGCTGGGGGGTATGGTTATTAGCAACCAGGTCCAGGCCTGGTTGCTTCACCAGGAGGCCAGGCGGAGCGGAGGCCTTCACCGCTCGCGGTGTGCTTGCCCAGATAGGCTTTGACTGGATCTGCAGGACGGCCTTGTGTGACGGGGAAGCTATGTCCTATTGCCAGTGAGGCCCGGAGACATCAAGGGACTGGCCCAGAGTTGTAGAGCCAGTACGTGCTGGTACAGACTAGAACCTACGTTGGTGTCAGTTGTGATCTCCATTTCTTTGGGGCCTGGCAATCGTTCAGCCTGGCCTGCTCGGATCACGCCCAGGACACTGGCAGGCCTGCAGGGAATGGGGCTTGTTTCTGAAAGCACCCCATTCATACCCTCTGCCCTGCAAGGGTCCTGTCTCTTCCTGGCCCAGGGCTAACCTGGATGTGTGCATTCCCACACAGGAGATGCTTCCCTTCCTCCACCCCACTCCTCCTAACTCCCTCGCCAGTTCAGAGAAGGAAATTCAGCCTCAGGTGGAAGCAAAGCAGACGGAGCCCCCAAGATTCCTTCTTCCTGTCCCTCAGGCTGGGTGGCTCTGTTCATCCTCAGGATCGGTTCAGGCCCCGGCCATTGCATCTGGTGTTAAAAGAACATGAAAGGGGGATTCCCCAAGGAGAAACACCCTCGATCCATAGCCTCCGCCTGTGAATAAATATTTTATATTCCTTCTCGGCAGCTTTTTATGCATGCCTCAAGGCAGATGCATTTTAACAGCTAAAAAATTCTGTTTGGAATAAAAATTTTCATACCCCCACTCTGTTCTTATTTTTTTTTAATACGGAATTTTTGTGTGAGTTCTTTATGAAAGCAAGTCCTATAGCTGATCCCCACACACATCCCAAATTAGTGAGACACAGAGCCGTGTATTTGAGGGAAGGATGGCCGGGTAGGGCGGAGTGAGAGTTTCCGAGTGGGGTGGGAGCCACCTGGCATGCCCAAAAGTGGCTGGAGCCACAGAGTGTGGACTCCGCCGAGCTGCCCACGGGAGCCGGGCGAGTTTCTCCCGAGCGCCGGGGAGCGCCTCTCTCCCGGATTGGTTGCTTTGCTGGAGAACAAGCACGGTCTTGCTCAGGAGTCTGACTTTTTTTTGGTTGTGTCCTTGCTGAGAATTTCCTCCTGGCGCCTGCCAGACATCCAGTCGCAACTTGCCTCATGTATCCGCTCTAATCCCGGTGAGGGAAGCAGCCGCTGATTCCTTTGTGGCCAAGGCCTGAATTTCCCTGACTGCAATCCCGGGGAAGTGTTCGTGTCCTGGAGAAATGACGCTCACGAGGGAGAAAGGGCTCCCAAGCTGGGACTCCGTGTCTAAGAGCTTCTCTTTCTTGTCTTACAGAAATCAGGAATGGCAACCTCAAGGCCATCCTAGGCCTCTTCTTCAGCCTCTCCCGCTACAAGCAGCAGCAGCAGCAGCCCCAGAAGCAGCACCTCTCTGCACCGCCACCGCCTGCCGTGGCCCAGGCGGCCGGGGCCCCCTCCCAGTGCCAGGCTGGCACCCCTCAGCAACAGGGCCCGGCCGCTCCCCAAGCCCCAGGCCAGCCTCTCCAGCCGGCGCCATATCAGCAGTCAAAAGCGCAAGCCGAGATGCAGTCCAGGTGGGCGCTCCTCGCCGCCCAGTGTCTCTGTGGTCCCCAGGGCGTCCTCCCCACCGGCCCCGCCGTGGCCGAGGCCGGGCGTGCTCTCGTTTGGGCCTCTTCCATGCTGAGGACCAGGGAGCGGGGGGATTAGCCTGACCTTGGACCAGATGCGGTGGGGTTGCCTCCTGTGCCTGGCGGAGATGTGTGCTTTTAGAGGTTAGGCTGGCCAGCAGCCAGAGCTAACGAGCTGCTCTTGCCTAACTGTAGCCTGCATTGCCCATGCTCCTAGGCAGTGAACAGCTTCGAAAATAGATTTCAGACTGGTTTTGCATGTTTGCCCGTAAGCTGGGTGTTCGGTGTTGTGTGTGAGTCATTCTACTTGGTGGAGGCAGAAGTCCTGCCGTAGGTGCCTCTGCTTCACCAGAAGAGAACTATCTAGAGCACAGAAGAAAGATGGGCAATGCTTAGCAAGGAGGAGGGCAGCCACCTTCCCAAAGAGGGCCGGGGACTGGGTTTTGTTACCCTTGGGAGAGTTACTAGTGGCCTCGGCCCCTCTTCTGTTCTGTAGGATCAGGGCTTAGATGATGCTGATGTTCCCAGGGGGCTGATGCCTGCCATAGGGGCTCCCGGCATAGAATAATATGTTCGCAGAGGGCCAGGTTAGTTACCATCCGCTGGATTACACTGGGGATAGTTGTGTTTCTCCACGACTCTGCAGAGGATCGCCTTGTAGAACACTTGATTTTAATGGCAGAAGGGGAGAAGGGGTATTTGGAGCTAGAAGACTCATAGTCAAATTCTGGAGAAAAGTCCACAGTAATTGTTGTTTAAAGCTGTAAACCTTTAGTTAGCAACTCATCTAAATGTCACTAATTACACTGATTGCTTGGTTTCACTTAACATGTGCTAAAGAGTAATGGCTTTTCCTCTGCAGCCCCCCAAAGCACCGGCGTTCATACCCATAGGGCTTCTCGCACACCTTTGTACCCTCAGCAGCCCGTTGTAGTCGGACAGAGCACGGAATGGTTGCAGAAAAAACAGGTGCCTGATAGATGGTTACAGCTTTTTCCTTATCCTGAAAAGTGCTGCTTCCCATTCGTGATGGTGTGAAAACCAGCAGTGATGGGTGTGCTGTAAATCAGATCCCCTAATTATCTAATTATATCCACTTTACATTATGGAAATTTATAGGCAAGCAGAAATGCCTGGACTAGTAATGAAAAACCAGGCAGCGAGCCCCCGCACCCTGACCTGAAGAACCATCTGAGTGCGAGCCATTCTCTGATCAGAGGCCCCTGATGGCCCTGGGTGATCGAATGACCAGGATCTCATGGCCCACACTGTGTTCTACAGGGGCTTTTTCCCTGGATGGTAACTTGCAGGGAAAGGGCTCCCTGGGGGGAAAAGTTGGTAAATAATCTGGTTTGAGTTGTTAGAACTGTTATTACAGGTCTACTCAGATCCTTGAATCTGCCAAAAATGCATTTGTTTGTTTAGTTAGTGTTTGAATGCCTTCTGTGTGCCAGACACTGTTCTAGGCACTTTGGGTTCACAGATGAATGAGACCACTGATGTGCCCACTCTTTGCATTTTCCTAGAGGAGGCAGGCAAATAGGGAAGAGAACGATCAGATAGTGGTATTATAATAAGATGATGGGATTCAGAAGGATTAGGTTGATAACTTAGGTGGGACTGCTAGGAAGTTCTCCCTGGGAATGTGACACCAGGGTAGAGACAGGAATGATGTGGAGCGAGCCATGCGAAGTTTCAAAGTTTCGGTGTAGAATAGATCAGCCAGAAGTTGCAGCTGGTGCAAAGGCCCTGTAGTGTAAGAGAAAGCTTGGCAGGTTGGAGGACCAGAAAGAAGGCTGGTGTGGCTGTAGCTCAATGGGTAAGGGGAGTTGAAAAACGTGACAAGGTACCTGTAAGCAAAGCCTCCGTCTACATGGAAGGTAGCATGACTGGTGGTCCCTGGAGTTGCCTAGTGCCGTGACCCTGAGATCCAGTCACAGAGTGGTAGCTAAACTGGGGAAAGAGTTTGCGTTTCATTTTATAGGTTAACAGGAAGCCACTGAGGGGTCTTGAGCAGGAGAGAGGCTTGATTTTATTTAGAGTTTAAAAAAAAAAAATCTTCTTAGCTCCTCTGGATACTAAGACTATGAAGGTGTAGAGATGGAAGGCAGGAGCCCAGGTAAGAGGATTTTGTAGTCTTCCAGAGGACCGTGGCTTGGACCAGGGGGCGGAGCAGATCTGTTGATGGACCACTTCACGAGGTTGAGCCAACAGGACTGTGAATCGATGCACTGGCTGGAGTGAGGGAGAGCGTCACAGATAAACCCTAGATTCTTGGTGTGAACAGTGGTAATGGTGCTGTTTATTGAGATGAGGGAGCCTGAGTGAAGAACTTGTGTGCACCGTGAATCTTCAGAAGGGACCATAGAGAGCATTCCTCAAACTTGGCCACAGAACTTACTTCGCAGAGCTTCTTACTGCATGTAGGATCCCAAGGAACATGTGTGGAGCAATGCCAGGCTTGTGTCACTAAGCTAGGCTAGCCTGGAGGCACCCACTTTGGTGGTGGGCATAGGTTTTCTTAAGAGAACCAGATGTTCCAGCCAGGACACCCATCGCCCAGTAAGAAGAAACAACCTACTATTAATAAAGCCTTTACCGAAAGAAGAACCAAACTTACTTAAGCCAGGTTTTTAGATCCATTTATTCCAGAGTGAGTCCTACCATCATGGTCCCCTGACTCTGTACTGCGATGACCTGGATTGGCCTTCGGAGTTGCTCTGTGTCCTCCCTCATGCTTTATCTGGCCCCAATTGGGTTACTTCTGCAGATGGCTAGTTTCCCACATTATATATTGATTCTTTCTAATTTTACTTCCAAAGGACAATCTTATCCTCAAGTTCTAGGGATCTAATATCCCATGCTTACGTTCTGGCTGTAAATTTCAGAATAGTAAAATGGCATCGCTGGCTTAGTTCCATTGTATTTCTCTCCCACATTTTGTCTTTGGTAACCAGAGTCCCAAGGGTAATGGTTTGGACCCTTGATCATCAGTGACACATGCTGGCACAGGCCCCAAATGCCTAGGTTTAGTCCCCTGTTAGAACTGTGCCAGATACAAACATGCCTAAACCTTATACCTCTTGGGGTAGGAAATACCAAAACCTGGCAGCTTTTCCATGAAATTTGTTAAGAAAGGAGTCATGGAAGCTGGCAAAAGAAATTTGAGCTGCTGGCATGAGGGAATCCGAGCAACTCCTCCATGATGGCCCAATGGAGACTCCCGTCTACCTCTTCCCTTCAGCTCTTATTAATCTACGTGAGGCCAAGAACTCGATCCACATTTCAGCTCCTGAGATTCCTCACCAAATGCAGAGTCCAGGAGAGAGGCACAGTTCCCAAGACTCATTTTCCTTTCCGTCTATGTCTACCTTACATATTATCAATATTCAACTGGTTAGGAAAAATCCAGATACTTCATTTTTTTTTCTTCTGCATTCTCTCTTGTCTCTTCCTTTACTTCCAGAGTCTAGTGATACCAACATTGTCTTTCTCACCTGAGATTGCTACATAGGGTTCCAGAGAATATGTATTGAGATACACAGATCAATATAGGATAAATATGGTATAGGGTGTAGGGATACAAGAAAGATAAATATTTCTACCTTTTAAAAGGCAGTAAGTTTACCTTTCTATTAAACCCAATCAAGATTCCTCACGTGTACAGATTTTTCGTCCAAAACCTAGAATTGAGCAAGTTGAGAAGTCTTTAAATGAACGTTTCTTTAAAAAAGAGAGAGAGATTTGTCTACTTGAAAGAGAAAGCAAGCTCAGTGGGGAGGGGCAGGAGGAGAGGGA